>CM021702.1:9924318-10146741 GCA_011074415.1 Stictonetta naevosa
CCCGGTGGGGGGGGGGGGGAAGGAGGGTGGCTGGGGGCAAACGGTGATCTTGGAGAGATGACTTGGCTCCGTTTCTCATGTCTTCTCCACTTCCCAGCTCCTCTGCTTATTATTGTAGCACAGTAACATTCATTGCTTTATATACCTCATTTTATATACTTTTTGTGTATCACTCACACTGTACACCGGTACAAGTTTCACACTAGTGAGATGCAGTGCGCAGAAGTTTATTTACTCCTGATTTACACCAGCATCACATTCTTACCCTCAGCTTGTGTCCTGTTAAAGGTTACAAATATAACCTTTATCCTTTAACCTTCACCTGCAGACAAATGCAGACATACTGCAATTTTCTATGTGGATGGCAAAATAAAAGCAAAACAATTTTGTTTATATGTGGAGCAAATGTGTCCTAAAGGATACCTTTACGCTAATGGTTCCCTGTTCTTCTAGGAGCTCTTTACCAATACCTTGCATACCTCCAATTGCTCAATAGGGCTCTATTAAAAAACAAACATCTAGCTACTGCAAAATTTGGCTTTACATTTAACAATACTGGATTTTAATTATCTCTTCCTCTATTCTCCTTTATTTTAACTATCTTATTGTTTATCTTGATAAATTAACTGTTCTTTTTTCCCCACTTACATGCCATCTCTACAGCTAATCATTAGCATGCACTACTTTCTACTTGTACTAAAAACTACCTTCTTTACTTCCCCTGTTACTAATTACTTTTAAACTCTCTCCTGCTGAACATTGCTTCTCCAACAGGATCCAGCTTAACAGTCTGGGTAAGCAACTGGGTGCCATAACTGAGATGAGGCTGCATTTTGTCCCTCAGAGAGGCAGAATGCCTTCCCAAATTTCTGGTCTGACCTTTAGAAGAGAATTTGCTGGGAAATAAAGGCATGGGCTACGAATTACACACAAATTTACACACGAGATGAATTGCCTCATCTATACAATATGGCTTCCCAGTGGGTTTGGCAGCAGCCTGAAAATGCAAAACAAGAAGAGCATCTGGACATCTTTTTAGTATCACCGCTAAAAGCACTTCTCTGCAGATGGAGGGCTCAGGGGCTCCATCTCAGCAGGGCTGACCTCTCTCAGCCACTGGAAACTAGCTCATCCCACAGAAATGGATTTTACTTCCTATAGTCAGGAGAAAGGTGGCTCTATGAGTTCCTTCTCCTCCCAGCCAAGCTCTTTTTCTGCCCAAAGCCATCCCGAACCAGCCTGTACAAATTTCAAAGGAATCGACTGCCATTGTCCCTCCTCCTTTTAACAGCTTTGGGGTGCTTCGGTGGGCTTTCATCTTCTCTGTGCTTAAATGAACATTTCCCATAATTTACAACAGTTTGGTAAAGTGGGGCATTTTCTCTGCTCAGCTTTTGTGAGGTAAAGAAAACATACCAGAGACCCTGTCTTCGTTACGGACAAGTCTCTCCACACACATTTGCTGTATGTTTCTCCTGACTGCAGGCATGCCCAGACTTTAATTCTGCTGCTGCTGTTTTGTACCTGAGCAAAATTTTCAGTCTCCTCTTCCTGTCTGCACTTTGCTACAGTCCCCAGCAAACCCACTGTGCCATCCTTCAAAATTTGGAGGAGACTATTAACATTTCTATTGCTTGAACAAGAAAGTTTGGATACTGTATGTTCACAATTAATGCCAGGGACATTGCTGAAGAAACTGCAGACAAGCGGGGCCAAAGGCAAGTGTGTACTCTACGCACTTTCCTGAGCTGATGCTAAATATAACATTGTGTTCTTGGAATAATGATGTTGATATGTATTTAAAGCAACTGCTGTAGACAAACACCAGAAATTTTGTCAGTTTCAGGAGAGCCGATTGTCACCTCGGTTTGGAAATGTGGCAGACAAAGTTAGTCGAGATCACTTACAGAGGAAAACCTCACATCAGAGAGGATTTACTGCTTGAATCAGACTCAGCTCTACAGAGGCTATGGCCATCACTAATCAGAGTCGGCAGTGGCAGAAGTGGTACAGCAAGCAGGGGTACAGCAAGCACCGCTCCAGCTATGTGGCTGTTCCAGATGGGGGTTTCAAGTGCAGCCTATGGAAAATCACAATACTGCGGACGCATGCTCAGCAGACTCCAAATAGACAGGGAAAGCTTTGCTACCACTGTGTGCCCATACAGTATATTGGAAACTGTGCTGGATGGCCTGCAAGAGAAATTCAGTGCAAGCACTGCATGAAATGGGACATTTTGTGACCGTATGTCCTAGTGCTCCAAATGAGTGATAGGTATAAGAAATTACTTACGCCAGAGGTTCTGGTTACAAGTGTCGACAGAAATAGCCCTAGATTCAACGGGTAGATAGCTACATATACTGTTAATGTTTCTGCTGTACCGGGAGAGTCACAAGCCACTGAACTGATGTCAGTTGTGAGCTCTGCAGTCTCTATACTACCCAAATCTGCTTATTTGCAAAAGCATTGGAATTTTGCTGCCTACAGACCCGAGGTTATGCTTAGTGAGCTAACTAAGGCACTGAGTCCTTCTGCTTGGTTACCTGCTTGTAAATACGACTTTGGATTGTGCAGCTGCTGAACACACTGCTGTATTTGGCAGCAATGCTAAAGGCAGGTGCTTTCCTGAACTGAAGATGTAAATAATAAATAAGTGTATTACATCAGCAAGTAGTAGTAAATCACAGGCTCCACATTTACCTATTCTTATTACAAGAGAGACTACCGAGAAAGGACTGTGCCAGAAGTTTGATTCCAGAATTCCATTCAGCATAAAGCAGTATCTGCACCATCAACCTCTATCACCTGTCATTTTCCATGAGAGGTGCTGCATCATGAAAGCTTGAAACAAACGTCCAGAATGACATTATCAAAGAAAGTGAATCTTCTGACTGGTGCTCATCAATAGTGGTGACAAGGAAGAAGATTGGAGAGATTTGTCTTTGCATGGGCTTGAGAGCTAATCTAAGTTATAATGATTGATAGTCAACACCTGAACACAGAAGCTGTGTTTGCAGAACTCAATGGTATAAAGGGTTTCTCTACCCTTGATCTACAGTATGGATGAAGAATAATACAGGAGGAGAATGGAGAAATAATACACAATGGTTTTTACCTCCACTTCATACATGTGCATTAACAGACAGGCATCTACATCCACTTGCTGTCACAGAATGATGTCCATGATTTTCAGCTACCAGCCTTACAGTTATACTGTAATTTATCCAAATTCCCTTTGGGAAGAAAGCAAACGACTTTGTCTTATCCTTGGCACATCAAGTTTCTTCAGTAAGACTGAAATCCAACCTAGACAACGCCATTCTCCTTAAGAAAGTCCCATCACCCCAAGCCCCACATTTCTAACTCTTGCACCACAGTATGGGACATCGTATCTTGACTGTTTTCTTGACAGAGGCATTAAGAGCACTAGCTTACAGTATCTCATGTTTGTTTTTGAAAACGCTGCATTGGTAGTTTTGAAACACTTGAAAGCCAGTTTTGAAACAGTAGTGAAAGCTCTTGTGTTGCCTACAGTTGTTACTACAGATCCTGCAGGATTACATAACTGAGATATTATTTGCCCTGTCTCAAAGATAAAGACCACTGTTTTTGGATATTTATACAATTTGCTTATTTAAATATTTACATAATGTTACAGAATACATGTGGTACAGGAAAACGCAGAGGTAGTGTTTGGGGCCATAAATTTAAATACTCTACAGATCACTGCTCTTTGATCGATTAGAAATGGTCCAGGTAGGAGAACTTGAACTGTCTGATGATCAGCAAAATAACCAGTACAGAAAGAACTGAAAACATGAAAGCTTACCTCAATTGCCCTCGAAGTCCAGAGACAGTAACTTGGTATCATCAGTTGCACAGTTACCAATACACTACCACAGCTACAGGAGTGAGTTAAAGGTGCTTGGTTAGTGGTCATGATAAGAAAAACAACAAAACACTTTTTGTCCTCAGCAATCCCAAATGCTACTCCTCATAAGTGCACTACCACCATACTTGAGAGTTCAGAATGAAATTACCTTATAAGATGGACAATACATAGTGGTGGACTTATCATTCCTAAATGCTTAAGGAGTAAATCTCTGAAAGCCAGTACTAACAACTATTTCCTCTATAGCTCCATGGTACCAGGACAGAAATGCCTGTCACACAAAATAGCGTCGCCGGCTCTGCACGATAGGCTTACTGCCTGCTTTGATCCAGAGGAATAAGGTTTGTTCCTGCCATTTGCTCCTAAGGGTGCTCCTTGCCCCTTGGAAACACGGAGGGAGATAGGATGTTGCCTCTCAGTTTTATCTGACTGTCCCCAGACATAACAGTACGCAAGGAGTAATACGCTGCTCAGCTCATAGGATAGAGCAAATTACATGGCCTTTCTTAAGGCTTTGCTGTAGTGTCAGCTCCAGATGACGTTCTGGTCAGAAGAGGCCAGGGAGCCCTGAACCACCCTAATTAATGCAGCAAGGCTCTTCACAGGGGCAGCAGGAACAACAGACTATCTTTTAGAAGCAGCGTTTCCACTAGTGCTGCGGTATGGCACAAGGTCAGTCATCTGTGTTACCATGTAAATCAAAGTGAATTTTTAATCATTTGCTCATATGTGCTGCTGCCTAGGAAATTTAACAAAGATGCAGAGCAGGACAATTAACTGAGGGAAGAAAATAATGAGATCTTAGTTGCATTTCAAAACATAATAATGGTCCAGAGCCCTTGGCTGACTTCCTCCAGATGTTACTGAGCTTTTGATCCAGCAGATGTCCCTGCGATACAGGGTACCCCCACAAAGGACCCATCACCTGTTTTCTCAGAGAGACGGGCAGCTCCCCGGCCATTACATGGCATTTCCCTCTGTGTCAGCAGGCAGTGTTTTCCCCTTATAAAGGCTACTTTCGTGAACTACATCCAGGCTTGGAGCAACAAGAGCTCTTCACACTGCTCTCTATGTGCAGCCTAAGAATAATAATTAAAAAAAAAACCTTCAATCATCTGTCTGCAAATTACGTGCCATGATAACACATTTAACTGGAAAGACAATACCTATGGGATGCTTATGGCCAGTAGAGCACCCCACATGTCAGCTGGGACATGATCCCCATCCCCTGTCTGGAGAAGAGAGCTTCGTGAGAAGGACAGGGCTGCTCTGCCCCAGGGAGCTGCTCTGCACAGTCCCTCTGCACCTCACTCAAAGGCAGAGGTAGACTGGAAGCTGGCAAATGTTGTGCCAATCAACCAGAGGCATTACAAGATCCTGAATCCATCAAATTCACCCAAGATGCCCAGCAGGGTTCCATTAGGGCAAAACTGGAGCCACTCAGTCCATAGTTTGTACATGTACACTACTGTGCATGTACCTACTTCTAGGTGACTTCTTTTGGGTTCTGCTAGTCACTAGGTTATTTCATCAGCACAGCAGCAGAGAATGCAGCTCATGAAGTTAGGTATATAACTGTAGTTAGGCTATGAACGGGATCAGGCAGGCTAGGTGGCTCTTCTTGGGCTCTGTTTTCTGATATGCCAATTAAGAACAGCAAGACCTCCGTACTGCAGGGCTGGAAGGTTTGATCTGGGCACAGACAGTGCATAAAACAGGCTGAGATCAATGCCGCCTTCCTAGCTGCTTGCTGCCAGCGCTGACTGGGGATGCTGCCTCAGCAAGCACAAACAACGGCACGTGAGCCACAACATGCCAAGTTGTGGCAGCATGAAATTTGCTGTGAGAACCTCAGATATGAGGAACTACAGAAACGGTAAGCAGTCTGTTCATATTAAATGTGACATGCTTATTTCTTTGGTGCTCAGGAACAAATCTCACTTATCGGTACAGTAAAAACAATACAGGGAAAAGCAACCACGAGCATAAGGCTAAATGCAAGGCTAAACGGAGCCATCCCTACCACGCTCTTGGGCCTCAGCTGCTGTTTTACTCCTGGGCCTAACGATGTTGATTTATGCCAGCTGGAGAGTTGGTCCCACAGTACTGAAAAGAGCTAAGAAAAAATTGAAGTGTTTAACATAGTGTGTATATATATATATATTTTTTTTTTCAAATAAGGAAAAGCATTTAGTCCAGTCACTGCTGGATGTTTGCACGATTTTAACATGCAGATTTCACAAGAGTAGACCATCTAGGAGAAGTGTCTATCCTCATGGGAATCCCACCCGCTTGCTTCTGTAGGTTGGTAACACAAAACTTCATTTATTTATTTGGGAAGGACCATTTTAAGGTTCCAGGATATTTTTGCTGTAGTTAGAGGGTTTCCTACCGTTGCCACAAGGCCTGGTGCCACGTGACCCGATGCCACAAGGAAATTATTAGCTTGTCAGAGCTGTCAGGCAGAGATCTCTGTGCACCGTGCTAGGCACAAGCAAAAGAAGTAAATGGGAAGATTTTGCCACCTATCTCAGGCCCTTCACAGCCACTGGCAAATTGCAGCAATCACCGGCTCCTGTTGGATTGGTATTCAGCACTTGTCCCCATTCCCCGGCCCCGATGGTGGATACAATCTGCCATTTAGCCACCACAGTGGAGCATGTTTCGCAAGCCATTACAGCAAGCTCTCAAGGCAAAGGGAATGTTGGCTCATGAATACCAACATAACTCTCTGTCATATTGACCTGTCTGTGTTCCCATAACCTGAGAAGGAAAAAAAGCTGCCCTCCAGGCATCTATTCACCATGTCACGTTTTCCTTTTGAAAAGCTTTTCAAGGTAAGACATCCAATTTACTGCCATTTCTTTCCCTGCAACCTGATAAGAACTGATAGAATTACCAGGCACAAAGACTCTCATGAAATATTCCTATTTCTCAGCACACACAGGAGTTATGCAAGGACAAACAATTCTTAGTAAAAGCGTCACATCTTGTGGGGACTTTGTGGTGTTTTGGGAGACTGTGAGAAAAGAATAGGTATATTTGATAAAATAGCCATGCCTCACACAATAAAGGGCTCTACAGGAAACTGGTCAAAGCCACCTGCCCCTGATTCACAATGCTTTGTCAGTCTAAATTTAGGCAGACAGGGTATTTTTTCCTTCAAAGACATCAAAGCAATTGGTAAAGCACTAGCTGTCACAACAGTCCCAGGAAGAATGCATTATCTCCACCTGACACAGGGGGGACCTGTGGTAATGAAAGGTTCAAACAAACGGTGAGTGCATAAGGCTGGTATCTTGAATCTATCTGCTTTTGCCCTCTGAAGTAGTATGTTTTTCTCTTTTTTATTTTTTACTCCTTTTTCAACACCCTAACTCCTTCCAGGCCTGGGGACTGACAAATGCTGCTCGGTGTCTACCTACTTCTGCTATTCAGAAGCTGGGCAATTGAGCATTTGGCAAAAACAAAGCATTTTCCACTCTTATTTGCATGATGCAGAAATATTAGTAGAAGACAGACACATTTCAGAGAAGCTGTTGGGTTTGGGGTTTCTTACGCAAGCACTGGATCAAATTCTGGATTCTTTCTTCAGATAAGTCACCACATTCAGAGGCCCGTGATTCTGAAACCTGGGGGATCCGCGTCTCCTTTTCACCTGGTCCTTGCAGCCCATAGGTGGGCTCCATCTTGCAGTGCTGACTCCAGTGTCTCAGCGCACGCGTGGTTTCTGCCCCAGGGCGTCACCTCGAGGTAATGGCGTGATTTCTCCTTTGACTCTGGGGTGAAGGCTTGTGTCCCCAGAGTTCAGCACGCCTACAAAAGGCCAGCAGTGAAACCTGGCTGAACAACTTGGCCCCTCTGGAGCTGGCAATCGGCCTGGATGGAGCTGGTGCTGGATCCACCCGGGATCACAGCCTCAGGATAGCTGAACATTTGTAAGACCTTATGAGTGTTCTACTAACCAGGCCTCCTACAGCTTTTGATCAATTATAATATCATACCGATTTGAGGTTTTGAATTTATATGAATTCCAAAGGTCCTTTTAATGCAGAGGATATTATTTACATGGCTTTGCTGCTGAAGTTGCATGGAAAACACACGTGAAAATTAAATGCATTGGCAATGTTAATAAAGTGATTAATTTCAGTTTTCCTGCAACAGGACAGAATTTGATGCTAGTTTTGCTGCAGACATGAAATGGACCTTATTTTATGCAAACTGCTCTAAATCTGATTGGTTAAGATGAAAGGTAGGTTTTAAACGGAGTCCTGCCTTGTATACGGCTTCTGGTGAAATCTGCTTGCTCTAGTGATATCGGTTGACCCAGGCCTGAGTACTCCTAAGCAGTACAAGTACAGGAGCAGTTATGAATCTGAATGCTGGCTCATTTCTTTGACGTTTGCTTGTGGGACCTCGATTCAGGTCCATCTCTAATTAGGAATACCACACGATATGTCCTCCTGCTGGTATATGCGGTAAAGGCTAAATGAATCTCAGAACTCATTAGAGTCTTGATAAAGAGCAACGAGGAAAGTCATGTTTCTGAAAGGGACAAGCTGGGTGTCGGGTTGTGTGTGAGGCCGCTCTCCGGGAGAGCCTGGCGTGGCTTTCCAAAGGCATCCTCCTGTTCCCAGGCAACCAGGGCTCTGCTCCTGCCTCTTAAATTGTAACCTTCATTGCACTTTGCTTATTAATTCTTCAGTAAATGCAGGAAAGTTTCCTCTCCCTTAGATGGCTAATGTACTTTATGGTTCAGGAAACAGCCCTAGGTTTGGCAGTTTCTATTTAGAAGAAGCTCAGACCTAAATGAAAGAGAAGATTGAGCCACACAGTACTTCGAGGTCATCGGAGGATAAGAAAGTTCTGACTGCTTCAGCTGGGAAAACATTTTCAGAATTTTCCTATGAAGAAAAAAAAAAGGCCAGGTATTTGGATAATTTGAAAAGCTTTGCTAATGTAATGAATTGATCGGATTGTTTCCAGAAGAAACTCCTGGACATAAATACTTCCAAATGAAGACATTTATTCTGATGTCTCCAAAATAAGACGTTTAATTCTTTTTCCATTTAAAAGTACTTCTTGCTTAGGAGGTAACAGAAATTTTAGTTCAAGTTTGACAATGTTTTCATATGCTTAACTTTAAATGTTTATATATATATTATTTAATATTCATTTAAAGCCAGCAAAATAAGAGAGCCAGTTTGGGTCTTGGACAAACTCCTACCAATCCACCATGTTGTGAAACACCCTTCTACTGTTCTTTTAAGCAACTGACTTTTTCTTTCTTCTCATAACCCCACCTTTGTCCTATACAATATGAGGCAATCTGAATAAAGAAGTACTGACGTTTCACGGCAGGGGAGCAACTACATTTGGAACCGATGCACAGATGCTGCTTGCAGATGACCCATTTATGTGTTTGCAGTCGAGCAGCTGACTACAAAGCAACTTTGCTTCAGCCCAGTGTTACAAACAATTGGAAGAGAGATCCAGTGTTGTGACTACCCTTTTTGGTGCCTATGAGGTGTTCTGCACAAACTCACCTTTTAAGTCATCTGCTTATTTTATTTTATTTTTAAAACATGGTGCAGAAAGACTTCTGCATTTGATTGCAGTTGGGGAACAATGCTGGATGCTTTAGATTCAAGAGTAAAAGAGATGACTGGATCTAACTCATTATAATTACAGCTTTGTCCTTTTTATCATGACCACTTTTTAAAACACATTTTATCAGCTAAATTGGGTGCAATTTGTTGAGGTAAAGACAGAGTGCAAACCAAACTACCCATATAGAGACTTCCCAGGGTTTTTCCAGCCATTAAATACTGGGGAGCTTTCCCACAGAAAGACGTGGGAAAAAAAAAACTAGGGAAGGCAAATACATTTTTATATTCCCATTCTGTCTCTCAGCTGGCTCCATCCCTTGCTCACAAGTGATAAAAATTACAAGAAGAGCAACGGCAAGTTGCTCAGGACAGAAGTAAGACTACTGCTTGCTGATGCCAGTTTTCAACAGCTTTTAGATCCACGGAGAAATGGAAATGGATTAATGAAGAATGAGCATAGGGCCAATTCATCATCTTGGTCAGAGTATTTCTACTGATGTAGAAGTACATGCATGGACTCCACCTTGCAAGGTATCTTGTGGAAACAGCCTCACACAACAAGGTACCAGCCCTAAGATAAAGCGAACATTTTCTGAAGAGATTTACAGCAGGAGGAGACATTTGGTTTTAATCTACTACAAAGATCCAGTTAAGACATTTTTCAGCAACAATTCAGCTTGATAATTATCATGTTGTGCTTTGCACATGCCTACATGAAAAATAAAATAAAAGCTAATTTTAGAGTCCTCAATCAAGCCTGCAGTTAGTCCTAAATCTTGATGAGCAGCTCCAGTTATTATCTTCTATTTTTAAAATATTTTGATTGATTTTACTATTCTAAAGAACCAAACTGTAAATCATTTCTGCTGGTTTCAAAGCTTTTGCTTTTAATCAGTATGAGACAAATGAGCTCCGATACAAAGATGGAGAGAAAAAAAACACCCAGTGAAACCAAGCTCTCCCTGTTACTGGAATTTTCTGCCTGGAGAAAGCACTCCCTGTTGTCAAATTTCTCAGTATTAATGTTTTTCTGAAATAATGGTACTTCTCCACTGCTGTTCATTCATTTTCTTTTTGGGTACCACATCTGTCACAGTAACAGCTAACAGCCTTGCTCAACAAAGCATGTGGAGTGGGTCCCAAAGTATACCTATAGCACACGAGGCCTCTCATGGCCAGCGAAGACGTAAGCGTGTGAAGCGCAGAACAGCCCCGCGGTGCCCCGCATCCTGGCAGAGCCGGGCGCAGCACCGCAGCAGGTACGTGACTGCCCTTCGCCACTCCGAGTGCACAGTGAGCGCTCACCCCACGCACAGGCAAAACAACAACAAAACCACAGGAAATGGATTCCTACTCATTACTCAAATCCTCGTTTGGTTCTTCTGTGCAAATGATGACGTAGCAAAGAGGGTGGTGGGAGATGCAGACACCTCCCCAGTGAGGGACCAGGCAGGGACTCCCCAGCGAGGTGGCAGCGGAGCCATGCTCACCTCTGCTGCGATCCCTGCTCACCTCACCTGCTTGGAGGGAGAAATGGAAGGAAGGAAGGAAGGAAGACCTTAAATAGGCACCTCCAGGGAGGGGCCTGGTACTGAGGACATTCCTCACTAAGGACCTCTCCTTGCAGGATAACTCAAGTGGATGATTTTTTTTTATTATTTATTTTTGGGATGCCATTAGCAGCTCTTTAACTCTTCCAGGCTTTGCACAAGCCACAGAGACAGCTGACCCTGCAGGCAGGCAGACTTACTGAAGGGGGAGGAAGGCTTCAGCCTTCCCGCTAGCTTCTGCCTCTCACTCCCTCCACTGCAGTATATACTTTCCTCATGCAGTGCGATGCTTGCAGTGACAAGGACCAGAGGAAAAAAGAAATAAACAACCGAGCATAGGGCTTTCCCCCTGTCCCATAGGCAATGTCCTATCCACACACCTGACCCTGTTCCTCTCACCTTTCATGTGGTGTAGATGCCCCAGTGGCCTTAGCACACCCCAGTATGATGGACATAGGCTGAGTATTTTGTAGCAAGACCTAAAGGCCCAGAAAGGGTAAGTCCTTTCTTAATTTTCAGCTTTCAGCTCCCTGTCAGTGTATTAAATGGCCTAGGTGTCCACAGAGTGTCTGGGGAGGAATGAATCTCAAAAACGAACAAACAAGAAAACCAACACAACACAACCAACAACAGCAAAAAGTATTTTTTTGTGTTGAAATTCTGACTTTGGCTGTTTCAATATGTAAGTGTCCAATATTTAAAAGAAGTAGCAATAGCTCCACACTGCCTTCTACTCTGTCAGCCGGCCTGGCAGTTGTTAAACTTTACCTGCTTTTTGCTTTTTTACTTCTAGTCTATCCCAACCTAAGAAACCCCAAGGATATAAAGCATTATAAAAATAAACAGCACCACTAGCAAAACTGTCACTCTGAAGAAGAATTTTTGCCTCATTAAACTGCAGAATTTCTAAAAACAATGAAATGCTGCTTTACAAAGAGCAGGAACTTCTGTTAATGAAAAGGGATGTGGAAAACCTTCTCTCCTAGATCATTAACGCCAGTCAACCTGCCAAGGGACAGCATCAGAGACAACGAGCAAAGACATGACCTCAGGAAAGCCTGATCAGAGCAAGAACGCGGTTTGGGGACACTTGTGCGTCCTGCGGCAAACCAGCAGATGCACTGTGGGAACTTCACCCTGCGTGACCAGCGTGGGTACGGGCAGCAGGGCTGTGCAGGACTGATCTCAGGAACTTTAAAGTTTCATATTACGGACCACTACTTCCTCTTCATCTCAGCAAGTACCTTACAGAAGTCATGTGAAGGGAGGCGACTAGGCAAAGCTTGTAGGGGAAAAGAAGTCAGACCTGCCTTCTCTACTACATATCCACTGTACAGCTGTGAACTGATAATGAATTCCTCAAAATGAAAGCACAGCTGAGTCTGAATCCAGAGCAACCCTCGCACCAGCAGCACACCATCACCTTCCCTGTACGCAGGAGGCAGACAAAAAGCAGCCAGATCTTGGGATAAGATACAAGGGGAAGAGCTGGCTGACTCACATCAACTAATGGAGAGCAATCTGAAGGAACAGCTCCTTTTCCTTGGAGTTCTGTGGGGTTGTACAATCTGTCTGAGCACCTGCACATGCCAAAATGCTCTGACGATGTCACTCCAAACTGGATAAACACCGCCTGAAATATGAAGCCTCATGCAAGACCATTTTCTTATGTGCTTATGCTAGAGCCAGAGAGGAAGAGAACGATGCTCTTCAGGCAGCAGCATCCAAAATGAACTCGGCGTGCTCACTATAACAAATAAACATGCCTATTGAGGATTGGCTCTTGCCATCAAAATTGCAGGCATGCTCTGGGTTCATCCTTAATTGCTTGTTACTTCCTGATCACTCCTTGCATAAGACAAGTTCCAACCTGTGCTGCTGCATGAATCATAATTCACTGTGCCATCTATCCTCTGAGGCTTTTTTTTTTTTTCCCTTTTAATTCCACACATCTCTGCTTCTCACTTCCTCTATGTGGTATAAAGGCTTTTTGTTCTTTAGGGTTAAAAATGAAGGTTTGGACTCCCAAACTCATTGCAATCATTGCTGCTGTAGAGCAGCAAGAAATGAAATATAGCTAATTTTACCTATTCAGAGATTAAATTCATTCTGCTTCCATCATAAGATTAGTTGACCAAAGGACCAAGCATCAGTCATTGAAAAATACCTTAATTTGTGATAATTTGAGAAATATAACGAGCTGTAAAAGTTGTATCTTGAAGTTCCCTGGCAACAGGAACAGAGGACATTTTGTCCCTCCCAAAATGTTGATGTCTACCCAGAGAGCAGGCTGGGGAACCATGTATTTTTTCCCCTGTACAACAGATTACCTTCTTAGTCCTTTTGGACCAGGAAGGGACCTGAGAACCCCCCGTCAATTAACAGTTGTCCCTGAAAGGGTCAGACCCTTGACCTGGAGCAACAAATAGCATGAAGAAGACACCCCTGTGATATCTTCCCTAACGAATACACAAGGCCAGCCTGCACACATTTGATTTATTTTTCCTTCAGGGAGAAGGGCCCCAGCCCCTGCCAAAGTCGCTGATGTTCGTCCACATTGCAGACTTGCTAAAGATTAGCTTTCAGCTCCGATTGCCTCGACAATTCGTTCTTGTTCCTGCTGGCTTGGTTCCTGCCTCCTCTCTGGCTCCAGCTCTGAGCCTCTTGCTCTCAGACACCACAGGCTCAGCTTTTTCACCTGCCACTGTATTTTTATCCATCCCTGTTGTAGGAAGCAGGAAGGTGATGTTTAACCCTGCTGTCCGTTGGCTCTGAAGCAAGAGCGACTCCCCTTCAGCAGCTGATGAGTCTTTTACTGTTTGGGGCTGGCAGCCCGACTCCCACATCAACTTTCCCTCAGAAACCTCTGCATCTCTCCTGTCCCCACTATGTTCTGTGGGGGAAGCCCAGAAAAGGTTTTTACTTCCACATGTAAGCAATCAGGGAGCATTCTGGGCAAGGCTGAGGACACTAGGAGTCTCATAGAAAAGCTAATGTGACTGAATGCTGCATGTTTTTGGGAAGCACAGACTTCCTCAATCCTTCTCTGTCCCCACATCCGCACATTTTGCAATATCCTGAGGCTCCCTCTGATTCAAAGGTATCCATGGGACAGCTGCCCTGTCCCTCCTCTTATCCAGCGACAGAGATGCAGACTTTGGTCACCGTGGCTCCTTTACACAGCCATGTCCTCCTGCTGCCGGCCCCTCTGCAGGATACTCCTGCAGCTCTGCCCCTCTGAAGCCAACAAGAGGTGCGGAGGGGTGGGCTGGAAGCCCACTGAACCACGCAGCCATTCCCCATGGTCACTGCCATGCATGCACCTCCTCGAGACACCTAGGAGAGGGAAGAGAGCACTGACCCCGGCCTTTTCACAGCTGGACCTCCACGCTGTGTACCTGGGGCTGTAGTTAGAAGCAGCAGGTGGCTCCTTCTGTCCATCTGCCAGCAGCATCTCTCACCGAAACCACTCACAGCCCTGCAGACTCACAGTGGGCCTTGCAGCCCAGGCAACTACATTGTCTGAGCCTCAGTTAAATGCCAAACCCATTTTGACTCAGTTCTGTAGATTTACACCGAACATCTCCAAAGAGGAGCTAGGCTAGTAGGGGAAAAATAACAGGGCCACGAAACAACAGAGAATGCAAATGAGAACAGGCACGAGAAGCAGAGATACAACAGGATGGAGGGAAGCGGGTAGATGCGGCTAATAGCCACCGTGCCTGCACGGAGCGCATCGAAGGCACGGGGGCACAGAAGGGACGGCACTGCCCATGGTGGGAGCAGCCCCGCTGGTTAGGAGGCAGCTGGCACTGCCAGCCCAGAGCTCACCTGCACAAATTCTGCTCTTCCCCTGACCCAAGACAGGGTGAATGGCGGGATCTTCATTACCTGCATGCTGACACAACTGCACGTCCTTCCTCGCCCACCATCTGCTTAACCTCACCCCCTCCAGGCCACACTGTCAGCTCGTACTGCTCCCTGCAACTGATGGACCTCATCCAGCTGTACAAACTGACCTAAGGGCTGGGCCTGATACGTGTACGTGTTCCAGCACACCAATCCCCTGCTCTAGTCTCAAGAGTTCACGTGGTCAGCATCTGGGACTACGTGGAACAGAAAAAAAACATCACCAAGTCCAAGAAATACTGAGCAAAAGTGCTAAACCACAGCCAAGGGTCTGAAAAAAGGCAAAATATGCCTGCTATAAATGCCTGGTAACAGAGCAATAGCTACAGAAGACGTTAGGCTCCTGCTCCTGCTCTGGACATTTTACTTCATGTGCAGTTGGTGAAAGTCCTGCCTTTGAGGAACAATCACTTTTACCTGAGTAGTCTGGCCATTATCGTACACCGTTCTCTAAGCATGCATGAGATGGTGGAAAAACCTATGGCAATAAAAACTAAACTTCGCTATCAAGTAATTGTAGTGAAGTGCACGGAAGGGAGGCAATAAACATGATGTACCTATGGGGAGTGAAAGCAGTGGGAGGGAAAACTGTTCCACAGACTTCAGTTTAGAAAGCTTTCTGGCTCCCTCTCCACCTCCAGGACGCTGGGATTTGTTTGGGTATTGCTCTGCGTCTCACCAGGCTCTGCGAACGTAGAACTCACGCATTTCTGTCCATATGTTAACTCCTGACCCCCAGACAGTTTTTCAGCAAACCACATGGTTCGCTAACAGACTTGATACTGCCAGAGCATTTGCAAACCTCTCCACAGCTGTATAACAAATAGCTGTTCTGCTTCCAGAAAGGCCAAGCAAGCCTGTGATTGCAATTGTTATGCAATTACTCTGATTGCAGCTTTGCTGGACGTTTTGGTGAAATGTCTCTGATAATCAGCGAGGAACAGAACTGACTTTTCAGAAGTGCCAATATCACTCATTTAGGATTTATAGTCTGTCTTTATCAGCAAGGCAGGTAACTTTCTGTGCTCATATTCTGCCACCTGTGGTATTTATTCATTCCCAGGCTGAACCTGAAAGCCACATCTGTTCCAACCATGCTGTAGAGCTACCACATCTTTAAGGAAGAAATAGCCTGGCCGTGAGCCAGACTCTTCTAATTAGCCTATACGAGCACCCACTAAAAAAGCCACCTAATTACAAACAGATCACCAAACTAAAGCTCGCATTGCTCAGCATCACATATGAACTCCATCTTTCTCAGTTTACAATCAGCACATTCATATAATATGAAAAAATATATTCGATTTCAAAATACAAGTGGAAAAACTCTGTGGAGGAGAGTAGATCTTTGAAAGATGTGTGTTAAATAAGAAGAGTGCAATGGGTTTGTGAGACCCTTGGGAGGCTCTCTTCAGCAAGTGCTTTGCAAAATGTCTTTGCATTGTTTGGCTACTGCTGTACTTGGAGAGAAAAATAAAATAAAATACAGCAAACGTAGAGGCTTCCCTGGTGGTCCACCTGCTTCCTTTTAGATACTGCTGCCTGGAGCTCTGGGCTAGCTAATTACTTCATACCATCAGAGCCAGTTGTTGCCTGTTTCATGGTTTTCTCCTTGATGGCTGGTGATTTGTACCTGTCAACAAAATGGCACCAGCAGGTGCAGCCACGGTGGGTGCCAAACTGGACCTGGAGCTGTGACAACGACTCCAGCAGCTCACTTCGTGGAAACTATAGGCTTGTTTTTTCTGATCAGCTTCTGCCCAAGCTTTTACTCACTGATCTGAAAATGCACCATTCCCAACCTGAACAAATCTCTGCTTTTGTGAACCTTTTTGTGCGCTGACTTTGAGAAGTACATTTCTTTCTTAACCATCACCCCCCCACTATTTTGTTTCTGTGGTCCTTACCAGAGCAGGAAATACACAGTTACATTAGCTGTTGCAATGGACACACCTGTGATGGGCATCAGTGAAAACTTTAGGGTGAAAGATGCAGTATTTACTTATTTTCATCTGAACTTCATGTCGAGGTTTGAATCAAAGTTTCAGTTGCTTAGAGGGCAGTGGTCAAACACATTGCTCTCTAGTGCTTCCTCTAGTGCCTCACAGCACCCCATGCCATTCTTACGCAACCGTGAACTTACACCGCACTGAAGATGTCCAGCTGCTCTTAAAGACATGCCGTAGGAAGGGAGAAGTATAATAGCATTCGTTTACAGTTTTCATACATGTTTTATGATTATCTTTTTTTGTTTAAAGCACAATGAGTTTTGCCATTCTCACAAGAAGCTCATGATCTATGTGTTTTATGCATTTTCTCCTATTTTATTCTAGTCTGAGTCTTTATAAAATTTTAACATTTCCATTGCCATCATATCACTAAAACCTTGAAAAAACATCAGAACAAAATGCTGAAATTCCAAACTGGGAATTCCATTCTGGGCTCTACTGCCAACCTTAAGTGCTCTGAAAGAAAGTGTGATGGTTAACATCAGTATGTCTCTCTCCCCTCCGTGTCAGCTCCCTTCACAGAGCGCATAACGGGTATTCACCACTACACAAAACCCATCGCATCTCAGGAGGAATATTCTGCCCCCTCTCTCCAGCCATTTCCTCCTGGTGCTATTGTTCCCTGTGGTATTGGAAATCTGTCACCTAGGAGAAGCGATGCAAATGCCTTTTGCAGAGGGATGACTTTCACCAAAGCTAAGGAGAATTTGTATGCAGTAACTACTTGGATTAGTACTTTCAGAAGCTTTGAGAGACCAGAAGAGGCACCAGGAGCCTTGAGCTCGCTCATACTCTAAAGCCTTTTGGAAACACAGACTTTTTTTTAAACAATTTTTATTTTACCCTACTGTCAGGTTCCAGGATAGCTGTAAAGAAGTAGATTTGGCTACTGCCAAATACAGATGGAATGGTTTCAAAATCTGATATTTTTTTTCTTTCTCTTGAAAGACTTAATACTAGCTAACAGTGACATCCAGGACAACAAGCTAAGAAATACAGCAACAGCAACCTCATTTTTCAGGTTAGAGGATTTGAGACAAGCATTTCAGAGCATTAAGAGATTACTGCTCGCAGAGAGGGAGACCTCTCCTGCACTCTGCTCTGTTTTAGCTTATTCCTTCTCACTTGAAGTGTTCCAAGATGGGGAATTTGCTAGGACATGGGCTCTATGACAGGGGAAATTACTGCTCAAGATTTCTACTGCAAAAGATGTAGTGCTTGGATGAAATTGAATCGTACCCATAAACTTAAAATTATATGTTGTTTGCAGGTTTAAACAGCTGGACAGTTTACTCTCTAAACCTTTCTGCAGCTTCATGTGTCAGCCTCCAGTTTGGCAGTTGTAGCTCTGGTAACATCACTGCATCTCCTTTAGCTCACACCATGAGAAGAGCTGTCACAGAGATACCAGTCTGCGCCCTCTGTAAGCCTGCAATGGACTTCAATCAAAAGACTTAGAAACACGTAAGCACAGGGGCTTTTTTTCAAGCACCACCAACTGGAATCTCTTGACACCTTTGCCCTTCACTCTTAGAGCATTTCTGAAGCAGAGAGCTACAAGGAAACTAGGCAAACTGTTTACCCATTGGCAGGCCAGGGACAGAGCTATTTTCTTAGCGAGGACATAGACATATGCAACCTTTTGGGAAGATGCCTTAAGAATACAACCATGATTACTTTCCTTATAATAATGTGTATTTTTAGCTGGTATAAAGCCACAGGGTACCATCAGGATTTGTCACAGGCTTTTTTAGAATGCATTTTCACTGAACTCTGATTCTTTTTCAAGAGACTCCCTATGAATGCTGCATGAAACCTAAATGACAATGATAGGGCTGGTACAGTTCCGTTTTCAGTTTTTTTTTTTTTTTTTCCTCTGCCTAGCACAGAATCTTTAATCACATTTTTTAAACATCTGTGCTCAAGTTTAGTGTAACTAAAAAAGCAATGGCAATGAAAACGGCCATAGCCAAAAGTGTATGGGATACATCAGTGTAAGATTCAGATGTACTCTGCCTTATCCAATTTACTCATCACCATCCCCAAGTTCTGCTGCCCAATCAGAATTCAGTGGCTTGCCTTTCCAAAGCTTTTGAGAGCATCATACTGAAGAATATTGCCTTATTATCGATCATCCTTTGGCTGCTGGCATCCAACTGCTCTGCATTAAGAATTTCCAGTTTGAAGTCAGACGAGGGATATTTATTTGGAGCTTTAGTGGGTTTTTTTTGTTTGTTTATTTCTGCATTTGTCCAGCTTTCATCACAAGTGTATTCCAGTCCCTGCCTTGTTCTCTAAGGTACAGGCACTGTATCCACTAGACATGAACAACTTGAGATGTGGCATCCATAAGGCACTCCTATCCTGAAGACAAAGGCTATACCAGAGAAATTCAGGGGCCTGCCCTATGCGCTGCTTCATGCCATTAAAATATAAATATTTCCTACTCCTATAGCTTGGTATTCAAACCTCTGCTCAAGCAAGACACGTTGATTAGAACTATTTGTGCAAGATGTTCTTAATTTCAAATAATCTTAATTCAGCTCCACTCTCAGCTTGCTTAGACGCTTCATTTAGATTCCTTCTGACGGCTGGGATGAGAATACAGACAGCCTCAGAAAAAATCAGCATGTGACAGAAAGGATGCAACTAGCAGTGGCAAAATGAAAAGGGAAGAGAAATACCCACCAGTCAACCTCAAAACGTATTACAGCTTACACTCCTGTCATTGCCTGAACCTTTCTGATTATACTTTTCTACCTTCTCATGCATTGCTCTTTTGCAATTTAGGAAGATACAGGAAAATTGTTAGAATAGGTCTGTTCCCCCTCCATATTCTAGGAAAGCCATAAGCCCATGATGGTTGCTATGGCATTGCAAAATTAATAAAACTGAATATAATTGGCTTAGCCAAGGCTGCTATGTAACTTTGTACACCAATTTATTTTCTTTAAAAAAAAACTAACAACTACCTTCATGACTGATCTGCAAATATTTTAGCTGTAGACCTCAAAGCTGAAACTTCCGTAAAGGGTTGACAGGGTGTCAAGTGTTGCATTTCTTCCAAGCTAGGACATTAAGCTGTCAACAGCAAGGGTGATCTGAGTTTTAGAAAGATCCTTAGTGGCACGGCTTTCACTGCAAATGAGTTCTCTCAAGGATAGCATAAGAGCCAGCATGGCTTGTAAGGTTTCTCTACGTTACATTTTGAGTTGCTGTAAATCATTTACTGTCCCTGAAACGTTGATACAGTTGCTAGGCAGAGGCAGATAATTTATGAAATGCCCATGTTGCCAGAATATCTAGGTTTAGGCATTTGAAAACAAAACAAAACAAAAAATGTTTAGATCAATGAGGGCAAGATGCAAAGAGAAAAGAAAAACCTAAAATGTACTTAATACTGTATCTTTCTCCCCAAAGCAATTATGCCCCCAGTGAATAGTTGTGGATCTTTATAAT
Source organism: Stictonetta naevosa (assembly GCA_011074415.1). Lineage (NCBI taxonomy): Eukaryota > Metazoa > Chordata > Aves > Anseriformes > Anatidae > Stictonetta > Stictonetta naevosa. The sequence continues at coordinate 9,944,747 of CM021702.1, forward strand.
AATAAACTAATATAATTAATTGGAGACAGCTGGAACCAATGAGAAGAACAATATCCCAAAGTTGCTGAGTATTCTGATGGGAAAGATATAGGTGGCAAGGCAGATGACTTTTGTTTTTTTTTCATTTAATAGTTATTGTTTCTTTCCATCTCATACCTGTACCTCCACTTTATTCCACTTTTTATTTCTTTGTCTAGCAATGGTCCTGGCATTTTTTTAAGGAGCAGGCTAGCCACTTTATTTTGCAATACGCCGTGTTGTGCAGTATGCCCAGCAGCTGATGCTGTACAGCATTCAACTGCCTGCATCTGGAAAAATGACAGAACAGTTCTGAAAAATTGTAGCCTCCTTTTACTAGGCTGCCGGATTACAGGTGCGTTGCTCATCATACACCATCACGATATGGATGATGTATTTACGACTAATATAACAGAGAATTAGACTGAGAATTTGAGCGAGTAGTTGGCCTATTTCTGGTGGAGAAAGGCCAGTTTCCCTGCTTGTATGCTTCTAAGCCTTTGCTTCCTCTTATTTCTGAGATGCACAAACTTTTGTTCGACAAATTGTCATATTTATTTTTCTTCCTCCCTTCTTCTATTATTGTTAAGAGAGCCATGTGCAACCAAAATTAAACTTCAGGACTCAGAATTAGATGTCTCTCTCAATATGCCATCTTTATCACTTTCCAGCTTTTCAGACTGCACCATTACAATTGCATGCTTGACAGCCTTTTCATTTTCATTTCATTTTACTGGATGTGTTCTTAAAAGAAAAATAATTATTTTATGTCAAATGTAATTAGATGAGGGATGGCCTGCAGTAATACCCTCCATCCCCCGAAGCATGGAAATAAGTTATTTATAAATATGCTTTCATTTACTTTTCCCAGAAAAAAAAAATATTTTTCTTTAATTCTCCAGTGACTGATGACAAAGCATTCCACAAGTCCTTGCCCTGTGAGTTTTATCTGACTATGAAGTCTTTGCTAGATCTTTTCTGTGCTTCAGTGAGGGTACACATAGGTCTTTGCAAATAGCACAGGCCAGCATTACTTGATTCTTATGCTTAGAAACAGCCCCAGCTCCCTGAGCTGTAATGCTTTCGTGATACCAACGTTTGGGAGGACTTCTCACGCTTTCTATGGTGGCAGTGGTAAGCAGGAAATAAAAACTGCCTAAAGTAATACAAAAATAATTCAAGGATTGGTTCATCTATACATTAAGGCTGACCCCAACTCGCTCACTGCAATCTTCATGTGTCAACACTTCTCCTACTATGTGGACTGACAAATAGATCAACATTATTGGAACAGAAATGCAGAAACAGAATTCAGGCATGTTGATCCAACATGCTAGCTTCCTTCTGCCTCACCAGGCTGATATACTGCAACTCTGATCTGTTTTATGTTTGTTCTGTACATAATTTGTAGTCCTGCTACTCCTAAAATAAATCTACTGACAAAACACTTTTTTCAGTCTAATTTGTTGTTGTTGTTGTTGTTATCTCTGTCTGTCCAGCAATCTGAAATGTTTTGGCCCAGAATCAAAATATGATGGTTTGGAAAAGTTGCACCTGAGAACTGCCCACGTGGCAGAGCTGCTCTGCCCAGCAGGATGGCTGCCCTCCCTCCTTGTGTCACACACTTGTGATACGCAGGGGCCATCCTTCTTCATGGGATTAAGTGATGTACTATGACAAATCCCACCCCTGGGACATCACAAAAGCTAGATTTAGGTTGAAGAAATATACTTCTCGACACAAAGGTGTTTTTTTCTTTTCTCCTGCTATTGTTTCTCCCTTCTGTATACATGCCACACATATATATACACACATATTAACTGTGATTTTTTTTTCCTGTGCAAGGCAAAAAACTACATTGCAAAAAACCTGTATTTCACTGGAAGACTTCCCCCACGGCCCCCACCCACAGTCCTGATTAAATTGGCACATTTACAGTAGCACTCATCGTATTATCAGGTATTTTTACAAGCCATTTTATTCCTATCATCATCTTCCTACTTTTCTTCAGGTGCAGAGACTGTTGAACTGCTATTAAATATTTCTGTCTAGAAAATAGGAAGAAAGGTTGATTTTCATTCCAGCTGGGCAAAATCTTTTGACTTGCAGGACTTCCCAAGCTACTCTAATCAATTAGAGAATACATTTATATTTTGTTTTGATCATCAGCTAATTTTGATCCTTCCAGTTTGTTGATTAAGCTCTGATTAAGTATTTGCCTGCGACAACATCAAATCCTTTAATGGTGTCATATTGTGAAGAATTCATTTAAAATACTTAACATTTCTAACTTGGCACGACACTGATTTTGAAAACAATAACACAATGAACAGTAAAGGACAAGAGTTACCAGCAGCTAATGAACCAATTTTTGTCCACACCCCAAAACTTATTTTGCATGTATCATGAACATTTTCGTAAAAGTCAGCCAAAGCAACAAGTATTTCTACACTGTAAGTCTGGGGGTTCAGTTAAACAACTAGTGGACAGAAAAACAAGTAAATGTGCAGAATGCTAATGGTTAAAAATTTCACTGAAAGTCTCCAGAAGTCACTGTACCTTTTCCGTACTACAGACCAAACAAATTTCTTCAAACATCATTTAAGAAAATCCTCTCTTGACTAGCACTTGAGTTATTTTTTATTTTATTTTATTTTTTTTTTTGGCAAAGAGCATTCTGATTAAGCATGCTCTCCCTTCAAAACAGAGCTCTTTTATCTTTATAAGGATAACGGATGGAAGGATTTGAAGGAAGACAAGTCAGTTTGGGTAACACACAGACTGATCCGTAACAGTCTTGATGTAACAATCCTGACGACATGAAAACATTCCAGACCTTATCTAATAGGCATTTTTCTTACTTCTTTAAATGACAAACAAAGGTCTACTTTAAAATACTTATTGGGTGGATAATGTATCACGCTGTGCACCTTTCTATTGAAACCATTCACTAGAGTAAATATAATTCATGGAGAAAAATATGTCAGTACACTATAGACATTCAAGCAAAATTAAGCGAGTTAACTGAAGTGCAGTCATAACCAAGAGATATTATTTCTACTACATACAAAAATTTCAACCAAGCCTTCCCAGGGAATGTTGCTCCCAAAGCTTCCATAACAACGCGATTCTGTTTTGTTTCAGCAAACCATAATCCCCCATGATACTCATGATAATCAGGTTAACAGGACAAGTGGTGCCAATGGGCAATGCTGCTGGAACTACAACACAAACCATAAACCGTATGAAGAAATAACTGACCAATACCAATGCTGAGCTCTCTAGGATCTATGGTTAAGCCATATGGTTAAACCATGATGTGCTCAGTAGACGCACACAGAAACCACCTTTCAATTTCAGCAGATCACCACAGCTTCTCTGACGCCATAAACTGGTTGGATCCCCAGAACTAACGCTGCAGTATAATATGCAACTGTTTTTATTTTATGCAATGCAGGACAGAATGAATCACATAACTGGAACAAGCACTGGACTATACAGAGTCATCTCTCTATTTTCTATAAGAATTAAAGGGAGTTTTACCTCTCACTGAAGGAAAATAGGATCATAACAATGAATTATTTTGCAGTTTAGAGCCCTGCCTTTCTCCGAAACTACAAAATACACCCATCTTCACAGTCAGGAAGTTTTCACTCATTTACATTCCTTCATGCTTGAAAGAAACATCCCATTCTGCTATGCTGGCTTGCTCGTCAGTCATTAGGCCCTGGCCATTATGGTAAATTGAACCACTGACCAAAAGGACTGCCTGCTGTAGGAAGCACAAGACTTCTTCCACCAAAGAAAGCCACGGAACAGATGATAGGTTTTTATGTAGGCCACAGGATAAGAAACTTATTCTTTGCTGAGGTAAAATAGGCCTTTGAACTTCTTTGGTAAGCTGCACATTCACAATGTCCAATAAAAATATTAAAGAACATCAATGCGAACAATAATCACCTGAGACTGTCGAACAGTCTGGTACACATAATGTATGATTACGTCCTCCATAGCACAGCAAATTCTTAAGGACCATCCTCTTTGTTCTCATATTTTCCTCACAAGCTGCCAATTCATGGACAAATGTAAGCCTCACATGTATTTACGCATCTGGTGTTTTAAGCCAGCAATAGGACTCCAGAATCTACCATTCTCTCTTTCTGCAGTGCTCATTAATATTCTGAGTTACTTCACAATTAACAGCTACTGCATGTGATTTATGGGGAAGTGAAAATATGTGAAAAATATCAACTTCATATATAGCAAAATAAAATAGAAACGGCAGTAGGTAATGTTTTGTCATATTTACAGAAAGTGAAAAAAAAAAATCATGTCTTGAGGTTTTCTGATTCTTTTTCCTTAAAAAAAAATCCCACAGATACGTGAAATATTTACATTTGTCCCCATAAGTAGTTTGCTAATAGAAAACCATTGTTCTTTTCCAGTTCCAGCCTAGAGAATAGATATGGTCTATTAAACAGGTGATCTTGCTTGAAATACTACTGATGATGTATTAACCCAGGCAAGCTTTAAAAAAAATTATATGCAAGCAAAATTCCCATCTACTTGGGCAGTGAGCAGTCAAACCTGTATGCTCTTTGAGATGATGCCTTCCTAGTATTGTGACGTTCAGATGCATTATTCATTGTATGGTCTAGCTGCCACCACCATGATAAATTCAGTCACACCTTTGTAAAAGAGCTTTACATACACGTATGTGCTTCTTACTGGTGTTAACATTGCAGATACCATAAGCACTCCCTGTGTCTGATGGTTCTCAATAACCCTCACATCCAAGTTCTCAAACTCCTATTATGAATCTGTAAACGCCTTGCTTACAGCTAGACTTATTTATAGGAGAAAAGTTATTTTCTTCCAGGGCCTCCTACTTGTGACCACTGTCAACCCCTGCTTTAGATCCATGATTACTGAATATCCAGTTCAAGGTAGATTGAATGAAAGGCAAGACAACCAAGAGCTGTAGATCATGCAAGGCAATCAGATTAGTTTCTCATTTGGAACAGTGGCTTAATTGTAATCTGTTACTTAGCAATCTGATGGAGGTTGGATTGCATTTTCCACTTCTGCTCAGCTTGACCAATCTTTTACAGTAAAACATTTGGCTTTCAGGAAACTGTGCCTTCTGCAACTAAACCATTTTACTCTAAAGGGTATCTAGAGACTATTACACAAGCTCAGGTAACAGTGACAGATTTCAGTCTACTGCGGTTAAAATGTTTCACTGCAAACATGTTTTCAGACAGGATGCCAATATCTGTCATAATCAACTTCAGGCTCTTGCTGAGTAGCCTTCTTGCCTTGCCTAGTTCTCCTGAGGACTAGGTTAGACAGTTCTCACAAGAAAGGTTTTCCATTTAAATGCATCAGCCCTTCCACCTTGAAGTAGCAGGTACTATATGAGAGAGCACAGTAGCAAGTAAGTTCAGTGGATGTACTCACACCACTTGGAGGCACTTGGTATTTGCTTGCCTGTTGGTTTGAAGCTGTGCAACTGCGTAACAACAAAGCCTAAATTATCAGTCCAATTGCGTGTTTAAGAACAACATTCAGTCCAAGTAAGATATAGCAGACTGAATAATTCCTTTTGCCATTCTGATGCCAGCAAACTTTGTGTCTCCATTAAATTATTTTCTTATATTATGATCTATCCTATGTTTTATTTTACATGATATATATTTTAAAGGCCAGGTTACATTACAAAACCTAGTAGGATTGCTTAACATTTATCTCACTGCAGAAGAGCAGGATCTTTTACTGTCTTCTCAATTATTAGTATTTTGCCTATAAAAATACATTATAAATTGAACAGGCTCGAGCTAGGAAATTTTTCATGTCTTTACAAGTCAAACAATAGAATAAGAGTTCACAGAGACATATGGAAGTATATCTTCTTTTGTCCTGAGGCCCTTTAAAATAGAGAACATCCAATAGAACAATCAGGGAAGTCTTCACTTTCGACAGAGAGCTTTGAGGAAAACGCTGGATCCCTTTATGTACAGCGGCATGACTACTTTAATAACGGAATGCTGTCTAGCTGATCTGAAGTTATACTGTGGACACACTCCTCTTTTTACAGCTATCCAGGGGAAGGTGCCATAAAATGCCTCCACAGGCCTAATTCTATGATGTGGATTTTGACAGAGATGCTGTTCAGAGTCATGAAAGTAAAAGCTCCATAAAATCTGAAGGAAACAGTGCAAATTGAATCTAAATGGGCCCCAGCACAGTAAAAACAAAAGCTTTTCTCAAAAAGCAAGCTGTCTTTTCAGTCCCTTCCAATAGTTTTTACTTGCATTTTACTATATCAATTTGCTGATCAAGCACTCTTAAAATAAACCAGTTGAATAAAGCAGGTTCCTATCCTCTAAAGATGAAACAATGTAAGTTGCAAATTACTACGCATCAGTTACCTGTCAGCAATTGTCTTTGCTATAATTATGGTATTTTGCCAGTAGCTTTTATTGGGATAGGCTAGAATGTATTGCTCATCTGAGATAACTACTTCTTCCATGTGAACTTTTTGAGGCTTTTTGACAGCTTTGGCTGTCTCAAAGGTATTAGTAAATTAATACATCCATATACAGAACATTAAGGTTTCCCAGGTGTCCATTTAAAAGTACAACAGTAGTGAAAACTGGACAATTCATGGAAGTGTTTATATGAAACTGTTTTTAATCTTAATCTAACTTAGGTGGTCTTGAAGTTTGTCTGCAGTTACATCATTAAAGTGACTTTAAAAAAAAAAAAAGAAAAAAGCGGCAAATAGCTTAAAGAAGAAAAGGTCCAAATCTGTCACTGTGTCACAAAAACATGACAGTATTATTAATAAGAGGTGATAATTCCAAGCATTGCATAAGGAGAACAAAATGACTCCCATCCAATGGAGAAAACAAAATTAATAACTTAATTCAACAGCATGTCTTGTGTGACTTCAGTATAAGTGTATGTACTGCTTTAGCATTTGTAGACAGTAGATGCCAAGCCTAATTGTCAGAAGACCATGGTTTCAGGTTTCAGGGATGGTAAAAAAAAAAAAAAAAAAAAAAAAAAAAAAGGTTTGAAGAACTTACAAATTATTTGCACAGACCAGTTTGAGAAGATGCACAACGTGAACATATGAAAGTCAACCTTATAAATTCTCATCACTACATCATCCTGGACAGCCCAAAAGTGCTCAAAAGGCTTTCAAAAGCAAAAGCTACTTCTTTTCAAAATGCAAACAGAAAGACTAACTTCTAAAATGAAGAACAAACAATAAAAATAAGAGAACTTGTAAATTAAGATATTACCTTGTTCTTGGTGGATAAATCTTTTTTGGAGGGCTTGGCTTAAATACAACTCAGTCACCTTCTGGATTTTGGCAGACTGCATGGTCTTCCAAGCACCAGGAAAAGTCTCTTGGTCAGCTTGCACTTTTGGCAGGTTGTCTGTTCCCCATTCTCAGTGATCTCCACTGTGCTGCAAACTCTCCTGTTGCTGGGCTCCCCTTCCTGTCTGCCCTTGTGCTCTGGAAACTTCTCTCCCAGTGGTATGTACAATAGCTCCAAGAGCAGAAGTGTCTCCCTTCCTCTCCACGCTATCTCTCTTCACACAGTCATTTCTTTTCTGAAGAACATTAAAATAAATAAAATACATATTAAGCGCCATGATACAGAAGAAACATTTTTGGAATACATTTTTCCTTATCTTTTTTCACATTTCTCCTCAACTCAGAAATTCTTTTAAATTTCTATATAATTTAATTAGTTAGAAACTATTTTAATTTTTTAAATCACTAAAGCTCATTAAAATACATCAGTCAGTCAGAACGTAAAGAGACTGAAGATCCTACAGTTCTTTGTGGACTGGTACTTTATTCCTTGCTAATAGCAAACTCACATAGAGAGGTGTGACAGGAAAGAAACTTAACCAAATAGCTAATTACCAGAACTCAAATTCTCCTACTGTATTTGCCACTGTGCTCAATATAAAGTGTTGTGCTGCTATATCACAGAATCACAGAATCATCTAGGTTGGAAGAGACCTCCAAGATCACCAAGTCCAACCTCTGACCTAACGCTAACAAGTCCTGCACTAAACCATATCCCTAAGCTCTACATCTAAACGTCTTTTAAAGACCTCCAGGGATGGTGACTCCACCACTTCCCTGGGCAGCCTATTCCAATACCTAACAACCCTTTCAGTAAAGAAGTTCTTCCTAATTTCCAACCTAAACCTCCCCTGGCGCAATTTTAGCCCGTTCCCCCTTATGCTGTCACCAGGCACGTGGGAGAATCGACCAACCCCCACCTCACTACAGCCTCCTTTGAGGTACCTGTAGAGCGCGATAAGGTCGCCCCTGAGCCTCCTCTTCTCCAGGATAAATAGTCCCAGCTCCCTCAGCCGCTCCTCGTAGGACTTGTTCTCCAGACCCCTCACCAGCTTTGTTGCCCTTCTCTGGACTCGCTCAAGCACCTCCATGTCCTTCTTGTAGCGAGGGGCCCAAAACTGAACACAGTTCTCGAGGTGAGGCCTCACCAGAGCTGAGTACAGGGGGACAATCACTTCCCCAGCCCTGCTGGTCACACTGTTTCTGATACAAGCCAGGATGCTGTTGGCCTTCTTGGCCACCTGAGCACACTGCTGGCTCATATTCAGCCGACTATCAACCAATACTCCCAGGTCCTTCTCTGCCAGGCAGCTTTCTAACCACTCCTCTCCCAGCCTGTAGCACTGCTTGGGGTTGTTGTGCCCCAGGTGCAGGACCCGGCACTTGGCCTTGTTGAACTTCATACAGTTGGCCTCGGCCCATCGGTCCAGCCTATCCAGATCTTCCTGGGGAGATTAAACTACACAGGTAAACAGTGCACATAAGACAACAGTGTGTCACGGCAGTTACTTTTCTGCTTCCTCAGACAACTACTGGGTCCTCAGGACCTGATTTAGATTCTTTACATCTTAATTAAGCAAACATATAGATGTGACATATATAAATAAATTATTATTCAAAACTAGTCTGTCTGAGCACTGAAACGTCCACCACCAGTAGAATTGTTTCAGAATCCCAAACATCATATTGGTAGGGAATACGGATTTTGCAGAGCAACCATGATCCACTGCTGACACTGAAGTTTTAGGAGGAAATGCAGTTCTTAAAAACGTTTTACTCAAATGTCCTCTGGAAACAAAGCTTATTCAGTCACTTGCCTATCATCTCTGCCTTGCCATTGCTGTTTCTACAGATTTTGTGAAGACCCGTAAATGAACAGCTAAGAGATTCAGAACAGTGCCCCAGATGAGGGCGAGGCAGGCTTGCTTTGGTCCTCGGAGTTTACTTGGCAGACATTAGTTAGCCAATTAACACGCACTTCCGTTAGGACCAGCTGCAGAACTGCCGTCTCTCTGGTGGTGTTTGGAGTGTTGTGGTTGGGGAGAAGGATTAGGAAGCAGAGATGGAAAAATCTGAAATTTAACAGGCTGCAAGATTGTTTCTGCTGAGTAACAGCAGCATACACCGACTGCTGTTACTGAATAAGGCTGCTAACCTTATGCCATAACTAAGTGTTAATGTGTTTTTCACCTCTAAGAACCGTCTTTGAGGCAGTATTTATAACACAACTCTCTCGGGACAGAGGGAAGGTACTGTTCATGGAAGGAGGTACTGTATTAATAGAGAAACTGGAAAGAATTGAAAAAAGGAATAGTCCATTTTCCTCATACCTTATTACTTCTCAGGTGGAAGATGAACTTTAAAGCCTTTTCCCCTTTCTTACTGTTTTCTTCCTTTCTTAACATTGTTTTCAATTTTTAAGTTGTCAATTTACTTTTTCTCCCATTCCTAGAAACAGGGCTTCTGGCCTGAAGCCTCCAAAAATGTTGTCTTCTAACAGCTAAATAAATGACCAGATCTAGAATTCAATTACTTTTACCCATTACTTCTAGAACATCTACAAGACATATATAGGGACTTCTGTGGTCCCTTCCAGCTTCAACTATTTTATGATTCTATAGTTGTGACATATAATCTTTATAATCCAAGAACTGAGACATTCTGTCTGCTGAGAAAAGAATGAATGCTGGCAGACCTAAACCATTGGTTTTGCCATTTCTGTTTAGGGCCATGAACACTGCCATTGAGGCATTTCCCCAGCACTGGAAGAAGCAGAAGCCTGGCAGTAAGAAAGAAGTCAGTTACTCATCTTGCTTTTACATCTAGTCCTTGGGGTTTTCCAATTTGTCTCTCTTTTTGAAACCAAAGCAGCTCACAGAAATTCATTTTTCTAGGGGTGGTTGGCAGAAAGGATGGCTCAATTGAGATAAGCTGAGAAATCATGAACTGGGTTTCAGTACAAACAAGCTCAGCAATTTATGATACAGACTTATTTGGGGATCACTAACTATGCGATGACCAGAATCAGAATACTGATGACCACAGGCATCTTGTTCCCTACTGACAGTGCAGTTCTTTGAGCAGATTGTTGCATGACTGTCGTTCACAGCAAACATTGAAGAAACCTCTCTGCTTTGGTATACACTCAGGAAGTTCATAACCTCTAGCATAGGGCAAGCAATGAGAATTTGTCATGCACCAGGGGTTTTGATGAGGGAAAACACAGTGTCTCTTCTCTTTTTCTCTGGATTAAGCTGAAAAAAACCCAGAGCTTTTCCACTGCTGTTTGTTTTTCTCTTAGAGGAGTCATTAAAACTGATTGCTCTGGCTGATTTACAGGAACTCAGGTTAAAACAATAAAGAACTAAAATGCTTACTGAGAGGATAATGCAATTTGCTTTGCTAGTTATATCATTGCAGGTGGGCACAGCTCTAAGTCTGAACATTCCCACAAAAAATATCCTCAAAGCATCATGTTAATAGACAATAGAAAACAGAACTGTTTTCAAAGAAAGGATAATTCCTGGAGGCAGAATATTTGCTACTGAAATGAACTAAATTAACTTATTAAATTAACATTGTGTGACTTATGCAGATTCTACAGACTAACCCCTTCACCTCCAGTTACAATTTGTTTGCTCCTCATAGGAAGAGCAAACTAGATTAACCTTCTACCCTGTCAGATAATTTTGCTAATCAAATACTAAAAAAAAGCCACGCGATCCGAGTTTCCATCCCAGTCCACAGCTGAATACAGATGTGCATCATTCTAAACCTTTTCAAAGTGGCAATACTTTATTGTAAGTCAAAATCATACACATCTCTCCAACAAATACTCTAAAAAAAATCCTTGTTATTTTTGCCAATGATCGAGCAATCAGCTTATATCCACTGCACGTGCCTGATGGGAAGGTGGCAGAGAATACTCAGTCTGCTTGGCTAGAGCTGTGTGGCATGTGAGAAAGCTTTTAATTACAACTGTATGTTCAACACCTGACCAGCCCCTTCACATATTCCTTGGGGAATACAACTCACTGCTTCCAAACGTAGTTATTCCATCTTGCCCTTTTGGATAAGCTAGCCCTGATGAAACACAGAGACTGATCATTCATAAGCCTCTTTTCCTTAATATCTTGCACCAACCACTTTCCCATGGTGTGTTGTGTGAAAAGTACTGGTGGGTACATTTTGATACCTTATGTTCTGTTTCTCTGGAGTCCAGTCCTGGGCTAATATCGTGCAAGTTTTCTTTAGCTGGAACACACAACTGCCCATGGCTGACAGAACGCACATACATATGCTAAGTACTTTTGGAGCCCTCCATTACTGCCTTGATACGGGAGCTATACTTGGATAAATGAATCACCCAATCTTAAACTAGTGTCACCCTGCTGCAGATATTTGGTGTAAGCATTCCCCTTCATTTGGTTACTATTGCTAAACCCTCAAAAGGGGAAAGGAAGACTTGAATGGACCACTCAGGGCTTCTGCCTGCCCCAAATCAACTACAGCATTTCTGACAGATGGCTCTCTAACCACTCTTTAAAAACCTCCAGTGAGTAAATTTCCCCTGCCTCTATATGTGATCTAGTCTAGTCCTTAATTATGTTTGTCATTAGAGCATTCTTTCTGCAAACTTCCTCTTAAATCTGGTTTTGTTCCAATTTAAGCATGTTACTTTTTGTATCACAACTTGGACAGAACAGTTTGTTCCCCTTCCTCTTTGCAGAAACATTTGAAATATTTAAAGAATCAACTGTCTTTTCTTTGGGCTAAAATCCGTCTCCTTCCATTTTTCCCCACAGGCCAGTAGAGTTTCAAAGTGGGTAAGAGGACAAGACAGAGAATATGAGGTCACATTCTCTACCACTGCCTCAAATTTCATTCTGAGGGAGTTAAAGCAGAGTTAAAGGAGAGTCAAGACACTGACAGAATTTGAATTATACTCACAACCGAAAGTTTCCTCTCCTTCAGCAGTTTTAGGAGTCTTACCAAAGTAACAAAGCAGCTACCCTCAGCAAAGCAACAGAATTCAGAAAAGCTACAGACAGCTAAGGCTACATCTGAAATTAACTCTGAAAGAGTAGCAGGAAAAGCTATATTCATTCTTTTTCTGATCAGCTCTAAAGATTCACATTTACATAGTAGCAAACCTTTGTAGCTGAAGAGTTCCTCCTTACAACACAGAAGACATTTCCCAAGTCACCAGGGCTGCTGGGCTGACAACCCCAGCAATCAGTGAGTGCAGCTGAGGTCTCCATGCATAGTAGAGTTGTTGAGTAAATGCTCCAGGTACCTTGCACCAGCCCACCCGGTGATTATGAAGTCATCCTTGGTATTTCTGGGTGCTTTAAAAATCATCTTGGGTGTTCCTGATTGAGAAATCAGCATAACAATATTGAGTATTTACAAACAAATGCATGAATATGGAACATCAGTTTTTAAGAACAACAGCTTTATCAACCATTGCAATGTGAAAGTTAGCTTGCTAGATTACTATGTTAGATTTGTGTTCATTTACTTTCTACATATTAGGATTTTTACTGACAAACTCAGTACTTTGTATAATACCCATCTCTCAGAAAGGAAAGCACAGATGGAAGCTGAGCCACACCTCTGACACTGAAGTTAAACAGAGGCACTTTGTTTAGCAGTAGGGTCCGTCAGCATGAATTTGGACTGCATTCTCACTCACAGAGAGCTGTATAATATGCAAGGCCCACTACAAATAGAGAATTCCATAATCACTAAGATAGCTCAATAAGTTAAGAAAGCAATCTCAAAATGAAGTCTGCAGTTGGATCTATGCGGATAGGCCCGGTATGTTTCTATGCTAAGCATCGTGAGGAAGGAGACCATTATCAAGTGTTCAAAATCAACCAGAGGAAAAGACACAGCTTCACAACATCTCATAGAGACTAAAAATGGTTGGCTGTATCTGCAGATAATACAAGCTAGAAACTCCATAGGTATTTTGGTGTTTTAATAAGTATTAGAAACTCCATAGGTATGGAAGTTTAAAAAAAATAATAAATAAAATACTCACTATTTTCCCCTCTATAGGTTGGTAATGAGATAGTTTCTACAGATTTTTTTTTTTTTTTAAATTTGCTCTACTGGACATAAAACAGTAAATATGTAGGAAAGCTGCTAAACCTCATGAGAACCTTCCTGATAGATGGGCTTCCTTTAATCATATAGATAAGAAAACAGTGAATTGTATTTCATATCTGGCCTTTATGGAAAAATGCAGTGCATAATCCTAAGTACTAGAATGACAATGTTAAAGAAAACATATTTATTCTTTATCCTTCCAGCTCAATTTTCATTGCTATAATTTTTAAGTGTATGACTGAAAAACCACTATTTTATAATAGTTAGTGAAACTAGAAAAGATTAACAAAATCCAGCTTCTAAACCACAGGTCTCCAAATGACATACAGAATCTCTACTCCAGCTATCTAACTGGGTGTACACTGCATCTCTGCTCCAGCTATGGGACACTGAGGTAGAGAGCAAACAATTTATCTAAGGTCACCCAGAGGCAGAGACAGCCATGATGCCTGAGTTTAAAGGTTGTGCTCCTTTGACTAGTAATATCACTAACTTTTAGATCATTGCAGTCTGCTATCATGCCAGGTGAGACCCACTCTAATACCAGCACAAGCAATTTACATGGTCTACAAAGGGCAAGCAGATTCATTCATTGCATCAGTAATATATAATAGATAGAGTAGATAAAGTAGCCATAAAATAAGTAGGAAGCAAAACAGTGGTTACCTTGCATTCCACATTGGTCTTAAGTGTCTCACTTTTTAACAAGTGTTTAATTCAGTTTATGAAATGTAAGGCACCGTTACTTTGAAGCCATATATGTCTGTCAGAGTGGATCCTTGATCTGCCCTTGATGGATGACATTGACAGACAGTTGGCATTTCAGGACAGTCTGTGCAGCACTTCCAGGCTGTACATGGGGAAGAAAAGAGGAAAAAAAAGAAAGTAATTATGATCACCAAAGACACAAAGCTCCTTCTGCCTTCATCCATATTCTATGAGCATTCCCCCTGCACCCTTCACCTTCCACATTATTAACGATGTATTTAAGAACGGAATAAAAACTAACACTGAAGCCACCCATCTAGGGCAGACTGGAAATGTCAGGTTGAAATCACAGGTTGCAGCATGGAAATATAAAAGAACTCCTGGCCTTTACAATTTTTTGGTCTGATTTGTGAATGAAGTGTGGATACCTATGGGAGACATTCATTTTCCAAATGGCTTTGGGTACTATATCTCTAGATAAGTACATAGGCAAGCCCTTTCTCTCTTAAAACTTTGGTAGCTGTGTTCACATTATAATTGCTAAGTGATATTTGTGTTCAAAACAGCACATTAATCATGAGAGACATGACCTTTAGAAAGATAACATTCTCACTCTATGGTTTTTTGTTTTTACCTTGGGACAAGATACTGCATAAGTTAAGGCAGGCCACAATACAAGTAGAAGAAAAGATGGATTCATTTAAAGCATATCAGCTATAATTTCATGTAAGAAAAAATAAAGTTATATGAAATTGTTTCTTCAATGTTCAGCAGTGTAGTGTTCTGTAATCTTCTGTTTTAATCACTAAATATCATTTTCACACACTGATTTTACATCTAACCAATAGTATCTTTCCAATAAAGAATAATTTGATATTAGAACGAAGGTAGAAACTCCAGCTGAAGTCAGAAGACTTGAAATGGAAAAAAAGATTGAAAAAAGATTGTATAAAAATAAAAACAATAACGACTTTTCAGGGCAGTTTTTTTTTTTTTTTTTTTTTTCTCCCCCCCCTTTTTTTTCTTCAGTGTTGTTCAAAGCATTTTGCCTGGAGAAAAGAGAAGCAGCTTAAGCTAGAAAGACCACACCTTTCTAACAGACCCACAGAAAGTTGGCTCTGTTTTACTCCCTTTGAAAATCTCTATCATAGAGGTCATTTAAATGAAAATCATGATGAAAATGGCTGAAGAAAACATACACTCTCCTACACTTGCACACATGCATGAACACATCTACAATTCATCAAAACTGGTGAGAAGGGCTCAGAATCTGAAAAAGCGAAGTTTATCCTTAAGAATCATCCAAGCTCTTTGGTATGAAGGGGCTTGGGTTTGTACCCTGGATTTGCATATCCCATCCCCTGTAGTATAGTCATGTGACCTGCTGGAAATGAAATTGCATGTCATGAAACAGTGCACAACCCCATAAATAATTAGTGTTTCCATTTTCCAAAACAAATTGATAAAAATGATATTTAGCTTGGTTATTGCAGCCTAAGAAGCTTTGCCAGACTTGTGATGTTAATTCACTCTTCTACGGTTGGAATGATAAAAAGAGAGTTTTTGAAACCGAATCCCCTTGCCAGCATCAAGGGCAGGTTGGATTTATATGAGTTACAAGAAATTCAGAGTCAGCACAAATGCCTTTTAGGATACAACAAATATTGTAAGGATTATTATTATTACTTTTTAAGGAATCTATTCAAAGTAGCCATTCTTCTAATTCACTGAAAGGAAGAACACCGTCTAGAATACGGTGGCAGTTTCAGCCCATATATTTTAGCAGGCCTGAGTCAGGTATCTTTTGCAACAAAGGTATTCTGTATTTTGGTGGTAGCAATACACCTGTCCAGAGAACACACAGCTGAGTAGAAACCTCAGTGATCCAGCGATTCTGAAAGCAGATATTGTCCTTGCACTTGAAAACTGTAACTCGATGGCGGATACCCATCAGTGCTTCACAGTCCCACTTCAAGCTAGTTTAAGGTCAGACACTTCTGCAGAGAAATGTGAATTCACTTCACATGAATTAAAAATAAAAGCAAACCTTAGCAGATGGAGGTACAGATTCTGGCAGCATTCAGCAAATGTTACTTTACAATACTTGCAGGAATCTTCAGCGACTCCTCCGAAACTTAAGGCCTGAGATCCTGCCAGGATTGCAAATGAAGCCAACCAAGCAAATTTGGCTGCTTTATAGAAAAGCAACAGCTGAAAACAAGTGCAATTGTCAATTTTGGCCCAATGTTGGTTGCTGGAGACTGATGTATAAATTAGGGACAGAACTGCTCAAAAGTCAAAACCATCCTACAAATATTATAGTCATTCAGATAGAAGGAACAAGTCCAGGCTTTCAGTCCTGTTTGCTAGGAAAGAAATTCAAAGATTACCCAGATTAAACCTTACCAATTTGAGCTGTCTGTGTTTCTGTTAGTACCCTGAATTGCTGGTACACAGACTAATGAGAATGATATGACAACTTGTTTTTTGTTTCGTCCATTGACAAAGTTTGTAGGTGCTTCCAAAGAAGTTTGAGGACAAGTATAATAAGGGTGGACAACTTGGACACTAAGGGGCTTGCTGTTTGGTCACAATCACATGTCTGGGCTGGAGCAAGAGACACAATGCAGATATGTACGTGTCCTCAGCTGCACAAAGATTTAATTATGAGGCAACAAAGTACAGCCTGGAGTATCTTATTATGATAATGCAATTGATCTGTGGCACCATAAAAACCAGCCAAACAAAACAAAAGATCTTTTCAAAGTCTGCAATCCAATCCAATCATATGGTCATTTATAGCTGTCCAGGTAGCAATTTCCATACAGTAGCATACCAGGCAGATTCATTCAGAACCCCAGAAATGCCACACATCCCCACAGAAGAAAGAAAAAAAAAAAAAAAAAAGAAAGAAGGGAATGTATGGTGCAGCACAGAAATGAGGACTTTTATTCTGCTCCTGCTGTTCTGGAAAGCATCAATGTAAGTAGATGCTGAGAAGGTGCAGCAGGGTGTAATTCACGTTATACATAAAGGAAGGATGATCTTCAGGTGGTTCAGCTGTTAGCATAGCTGGCCTCTTGGCTATTATCTCCATGTTCTTTTCCCTTACCCTCTCCACGTCAAGGGCAGTGTAAGCAAGTCTCCCAGGGCGAGGTGACCAGTGCCACGAGTGGCCAAGCCTGAGAGGTACGGGGCAATCCAGGCTGTCCTCTGCCAGAGCTCTGACCTCCCCTGCTGGGGGGTGCTGTTGCCACACTGCAAGGAGGACCAGAAACAACAGTAACACTGGGAGTGCTGGTACTTGCCAAGGACTCAACGTTTTGCAAGCCAGCAGGCCCCATGACAGAGCTGCATGCAACTGCTTGGCCAAAAGTAGCCTGAGCTTTTAGATGCTCCAGCTTTTTGTGTGTTAAACACATGTTAGAGCCCTATGAGTGACTCTCTTCTCTTTTTGGAATAGCTTTTATTAGCTATTAGCTTAGACCATTTGCTTCATTTTGGAACTAACTGAATGTAATGTTCAAAAGTAATGTTCAAGCACACTGACAAAACTCAAGCAAAAAATCTCCACAAGCTCAGTCACAAAACCTCCCGAGCCTGGTTGGCAATATTTATAACAATCCACAAAACGGGTTTACTCATGTTCCTTGTAACCATCTATAATAAGTTTGTAACATCTATTTACCATTTATTAACTCCTAAATTACCATATGCAAATGGTCCCTTAATACAAATTGTTATTTAATCTTAATTAAGGATTTTATTTCTGGCCTTCTGTGAATTATTTGAATGACTCCATAAAGAAACAACCTATTAAGTGATGTGTTTCTCGAAATAAATGGAGTGAAATATATTGCCTACATCTGCTAAAGGAACGGAAGCTGTGTCCCAGCTCCTATTCCTAGTAGTGCAGCAGCACAGTGCCACATTACCTGTCATGTGTCATGACAGCCTTTCAGTGAAAACTGATCTGATTTTCTATCCGTTAGTTGCTGATTATTCCCCCGGCCCAACTGAAGATGTTGTTTTAGGCTGTAAAGTTCAATTTGTACTACGTTATCTTTGGAAGAATATTTCTTCTAATGACCGCAAGCCTCACATGGAAAATAAATGCATAATTCCTTAAAGCTGTTTAAACTTTTGTGGTGAAGAAAATGAAAATTTTCCCATAGTTCAAATTTCAGAATAAACATGGAGGAAATATGTTCAAACATTTACACGCAAACACGTGTTCACATGTATTTTCATGACTGCAGCTTTCAACATGCTGGGCAGGTTTCTCAGCTGGTACAGCTCAGTTTAGTCCCAGTCGTTCAGTGCAAACCGTGTCTAGATGGGGGTACTTCGGTGGAACACAACCAGTTTAAACCTGCTGAGATTTGTTTCCTGGATTAGGTTCAAAAGTGTCTTGAAGCTCAAAGTGAAATTTATTAAATGTGGCTGAACTTGCTTTCATTTTAAGCTGCAGGTAAACTCTTCAAGTAATTTCAATGCAAATGCATAATTCAGCTCAGGTTCATTTGAAATGTGTGCACACAGACTAAGTATTTCTTTCAAATACTCAAACCAGATATATTTTCAGCTTCAAGTTCCATTGCAAACATTTCACACAGCTCAAATTCAAATCAAATTGCAAATTCAGATAACATTAACCTGTAATTTTAGCAAAGCAAACTCCAGAAATTGTACCTAGTCTTATCACATAGCTCTCTGGGTTTTATTTCTTAAAATATACAAAAAGACAACCCTCAAATTCACATTTAACACAACACTCTCAAGTATGCTAATTGTGATTAAGACCCTAATTCCTCCTGTGGAAATAAATCAAAGTACTCTTATAAAAAACATAGTATGGAAAAATCAAAGATTTACCTTTCATCACTTTGCTTTTAGATTCTGTATGATTAGAAGTGGTTTGTGAAAGATGCTTGAAAGGAAATGAGAAGTGGCCCGATATATATATCAGGTTAAAGGCTTTATTTTGTTTTGTTGGCCTAAAATAGAGAAATAAGATGCATCTTTTTTTCTTTTCAGATTAATTTCAATATATGTATGCTTATGGCATACAAGTAAGCAAAAGAGTTGTGTTTTATTTTTTATTTTTTAAAAAAAAAAAAAACAACACAGCAGTGCTAAACTTTGTAGAGGTGTGCAGACAAGGTCTATCAGTTTCTAGTCTGTTTCTCAGTATGTAACAGAATATTATAACAAATCAGTGAGAATGAGAAACATGGAACTACGATTCTGCATTATTAAGCTTAGGTATTATGCATAAATTCTTGAGTGGGCAGTATTATGTTACACAGTTTGAGAGGTTACTGGACGCAAAGAAGACGGTATCAGGACTGCTGAGACAAGAACACTGATTTAGCCATTCAGAACAATGGAAAGAAAGAGAAAAATATCAAAAGTCAACATGCTTATCAGACAAGATAGTCATGCTCTCTCTAATGGTGCATTAGAGATTTAAAACTCTAGATCCTCTTTTTATTTTTCTTCCCTAAAACTCTAGATCCTCTTTTTATTTTTCTTCCCTGTGGCAGATGAAAAAAGCTAAAACCAGAAGTTTCTCCTCTACTGGAAATGTAATGGAGAGTTTTATTATTTTTTAATCATTCTGGTCTGTGATATTCTGGTCAAGTAACAAAGCCCTTCATTTCAAGAAGTTGCCTAGTTAATTATATCGCTGTGCTATTATTAATCTACAGTGTCAGACAAGCTTAAGTCTTCCACACTGAACCTTCAAGAGATCATTAATATGAGAAACTCATTCAGTAGCAGAAGTAAAAATACGCTCTCAATGCAATGTCCATGATGCAGTGCAGCCTGCGGGGGCTGATCCCTTATAAAACACCAGCTGTTACGGACCAGTGTGCCACATACCTCTGGAAACAGGTTTCTGTGAGCCTGCCTTCCCATTGGAAACACCATCACCTCAATACCCCCTGGGGTCCTTAGCTTCAGCTCATTTGATGGCCCAGGCTCAGCAACCTAAAATGCTTCTGCAGCTTTCAGGTAGAGGATGCAGTCACTGACCAGGCACGGGTATCACTGGCAGCACACTTCTGCACCATAGCCTGATTCATCAGCATAGGAGTCAGAGCTTTCCTGGGGACATTTCAAGACAGGGGATAAACATAACAAACTTCATGACCTTTAATGCTCAGGAGAAGGGGATTTTAACCTCACTTTTCTAACAGAATATATTTAAACAGTTTAATCAGAGAAGAAACTCTGGGATCTACTACAACAAAGCTGACCTCATCTACATATGTGGAGAAATGATAAGTGGACAAACAACAAATAGCAGACAGATATAGCACGGTCACTACACTTAGTGGCTTTACGAAGTGTTCTTTGGGAAGATATTTTACAGTGTTGAGTGCAATACTTACATGCCTAAGTAGGTTACACAAGGCTAAAATAGAATTGCTCATTCATAACCTGAGAAAGGTGACAAAGAAATCTCTTCCTGGGATTCAGTGATCTGTAATGGCAAGTAAGGTCAGCTGAGTAGCAAGCAAATATTTTATGTTATATACCTATCTATTAGGAATACACAAAGAATCTCTGGTTACCAGAGAGGACGTATAATCTTTTAGGTGCACAGAAATTATGAATGAACAGGACCAGTAAAATGACATGTTTGAACGATTAAAAACTCTTCAAGCATTTCTTCAGCTATACACACCACCTAAATATGTATGCAGTGGGAACAGAGCCAGCATTGCCTCCAGTCTAACTTGCGTACTTAATTAACCCAAGAGTTCACAACTAAGTCCCACCATTATTTCTCTAGATCTTTGTAATCATCTTAAAAAAAAAACTAAAAAACAAGCAAGCAAACAAGAAACACTATAATTACATCTTGTAAAGCCTATGCCCCTACTGTCTGCTGATAGCACAATCCAGACCAGATTTCCATATCTGACCCTTCGTTGGCTAGCTTGACAGTTGACTGCCAGGACCATCATGCAGGGAATCTGAAGGCTGTTTGTGATGGAGCTCTGTCTGTTTGGAAGGTGGGCAAGAAGCAAAATTGTGCTGCAGCCACACCAAAAGCCTTTATATTTCTGAGCTTTTCTACTATTTAGACACTTGCTATGAGTTAAAAGAGCATGAGAAGAGTATGGTGTGAGGTTCAGCAGCAGTTCAGATGTAGCAGCAATGATCTACATGCACCATGACACCTAACTCATTCCTTTAGTGCTGCTGCTAGCTTTCAAAAGCAGCAATGAAACACCCCATGTTCCAAGCACTGAAAAGCTGTATAAAACCCAGTGCACTGTATAAAACCAAAGCACCCTCAAGGGGACCAGCAGATCTAAATGAGATTTTAATGTTAATAAGTGCTGACTGACCTTTTCCATTAACTTACTCACACATCTCCAGCAGACAATGGAGTACCCATAGTGTACGAGCAACAGGTTAAGTGAACAAACTCATCCTTTAGAAGGAATTAACAGATCCCAGTTAAAAATGCAATTGGCTTCCAGAAAAATAATTTTGAGCAATGTTTTTGATCAGCCCAGATCTGAATGATACTGCTGCAAAAACATTATACTTATGTGGAATTAAAAAACATAGGGCTTGAGTAGAATTAGAGGAAATTATGCAGCTGAGACTCTAGCCTGTAGCTGAGAGTTTGTTTCCATAAGAAATATTTAGAACTCTGTTAAGTGGTTCTGACAGTAATCTGGGACTGTAGAGACTGGGGTTAAGTCTCCTGTTTTGTAACACAACCAGAGAAGTCTGATGAGGTGACTTTATCCAACTGCGCCTGCATTTCCAACCTGTAAAATGGGAGTATCATTCCTTATTTCTCAGGATGAAATCAAGATAAATGCATTAGGCAAGCTATTCCATCCACAGCAGGACTAATAAAGCCTGTATTTTCTTCCTCCTTTCCATAACCTGCTACAGGCAATCCATCTTCTTCCTGCACCTCCATGACATCTGTGCCAGCCAAAACCCAGCATGTGCAATGCCTACCTCAAGTACCAGTTGGCCAGCCAGTGCCTCCTTCCTGACTGGCACACCAGCTGCTCCCATGTACAACAGCTCAGTTCTGCCAACTTGCCCCTTAGTAAACAGTCACGTATGCTTTTCTGCTCTACCCAGCTTCCATTTTTAACAAAAGCTGTAGGAACATGTGTATCTACAACTTCTGCTCTCTTTCAAGTTTAGCTGCAACTGCCTCATGATTGAGAAGTTCCCATGAAGCGATCATGTACGGGCCAGACGCATGGACTTGTGTCAGCAGAGATTAGCCTTGCTCAGTTTG
The DNA here is from genome assembly GCA_011074415.1 of Stictonetta naevosa. Classification (NCBI taxonomy): domain Eukaryota; kingdom Metazoa; phylum Chordata; class Aves; order Anseriformes; family Anatidae; genus Stictonetta; species Stictonetta naevosa. The sequence goes on from CM021702.1 coordinate 9,967,264, forward strand.
GGCCCTTTGCAGTGCAAACATCACTTCAGTGGAGCCAGCCCACAGATTAACATTTCTTCTGATTTAGTAATTTGCAACGCAGTAACAAATTATGCAATGCAGTAACAGACATGGACTAAATTATTCTTGCAATAGGTTACACCTATGGTCTAATCTATTCTTGCAAAAATGAAATGCTAGGTCCCGTATTTTTAAAAATCGGAAGTTTGAAATATCAGGGCTAATTGTAATGTACAGCTAGGGGTCCATGAGGTGTATTCAACTAGTCGATGTTTTCTTCAAGAATTCAGTTAGTTAAAGTACAAGATTCCCGCACTGGTGTCATTATCTGAAGGTAATGTAAGCAGAAGTTCAATGTTAGTATTACCTCGAAGTATCACCACTTAAACTGACAGAAGACAAATTAATCTGATATTCACCGAGTCTACAGAGTGGGCAAGTCAGCAACAGCTACGAAAACAGGGTTACAAAAAGCATGAAAGAAGTCTGCACAGTTTACGAGGGGCTCTTTCATCATAAGCTGCTTCTCTCTGGAACGGTTCTCGTAAGGTGGTGCTGAGCCACACATTAAAATGGATTTCACTGAATGAAATCATTAATGAGCCAGAGAGAAATCTATTATTCCTTGAGACATTAGAAATGACAGGAATAAGGCTGGCCTGCATTGATTCTCTCAGCCAACTGAAACCGTCTATATTCACTGAAATAAATGCAATGGAAACCGAGTGCAGGTGAGATCCCGACAATATAAGGAAAAGAAAAGGGAGGGGAGAATTGGTTAGAATTACGTGTTCCCCATTCTCTGACCACCTGACAAGGCTTAGTGTGCTTTGGCTTCCCTTCCTTTTCTTAGCTGGATTTTTTTTTTCATGAAAATTTTCTTAAGACCACCATTTTATTCAAAGACAAAGTTCAGAACCTGAAAAAGGGTTGACTGGAAACCCTAATGGAGACTTATTTTTTCATCTACTTCTTCCCTTATTTGAACTAACTCTAACAATCAGATATAGTTGTCATCATCTCAATGGTTAAAAGATCTAAAATATCTATGGTTCCATTCATTATGTGCCTTCAACTACCAAAAGAATTTCTTAAGTTGTCTTCTAAATGCTGTTGCTTATCATCTGACCTGTAGCATTAATAATTGTGACTCCTCCCTTCTGTGAAGGCACGGCCAGAGAAGATAGAAACCTAAGAGCAGTCATCTAAGGTAAGTACAGGAATTCACCACTTTCAACACCAAGTCAGGTCTTCAGATAGTACAGTGAGCAAACAAATTTAAGTAAAATGGGTATAGGAACCTATACCAGAGTGTGTAAAGAAACTACAATTACTGTGACCGGTAGAGCAGAATATCTAGTTGCTGGAAATGCTTGGCTTTTTCACAGAATCACAGACCAGATGAGGTTGGCAGGGACCTCTGGAGATCATCAAGGCCAACCACCTCCTCTCAAAGCATGGTCTCCTACAGCAGGTAACAGTCAGGCTTTGAGCATCTCCAAGGATGGAGACCCCGCAACAGTAAATAAATAAATAAATAAATAAATAAATAAAATTCTTATGCTTAAACACAATTTCTTGTATTCAATTATCTGTATACTAAGATCCAAATCATGTTACTCTGATTCTTGTCATTGTATAGCCTGAAAAGTCTTCTCTTAAGGATGCAGGGATTACAAAAGCCTGTTAAGACACAGGTAACACTTGCTATATAGCGACACATGACAACTGACATCTTGGGACCACTAGCGTTACAGTACCATTTTTTTGAGACATACTTTGCTGCATGTCTTCAGTGGGTTGGCCCAGGAACCACAGAAGATAAACTGATTTGGTTTGTGGTATATAGCAGTCCTTAGTGTAGGCAGCATTTTGAGGGATAAAAAGCAATTGCTAACAGAAGCAAATTAGATTTGACTATTGTCTGGATTTGACTAGTACATGAGAAAAGCCACAAGGCCTTCAACCCATATATGACTGTTCTTGCAAAGCTCTGTAAAAACTAACATGACAGTCAGAAATTGTATGACTTAAATGCACTAGAAAAACAATCATTTTATAAAGATGTTTCACTTAGGGTTCTTCACTTTACATGATAATTATACTCCATTCTGGAAAAAGAAAATAAATATCAGGAATCAACTTTTCTTCAAAAACAACAAGGAATTTCTCAAGGGTAAGTAAGGAAAGGCAGATCACTGACTTTTTATAAGAGACCTTGGATCTGAATGTCAAGATAGTAGGAACACAATGTCCTAGAAAAAAAATAATGTCAGTTCTGCCAAACAGTTATGCAAGCTTTTTCACCTTTTTTTGTACTGAGTCTACGGATGACCACCTCTTCATTGGCCTCACTATGCAGCAGTGTTTACAGGCTGTCTCAGTACCTACAGACTGTCATAACCCAATACAACAATACATCTGCATGCTTATAAGAAAGAGCTGGTGGCTTTGTGTCATCTTTGCATGTCACAAAATCATAATTTAACTAACCTGACTGTTTTTTCATATTTTTTTTCCTAGAACACCATAAACAAGATTGTAAAATGATCCAGTGTCAGCACAAGTCTGCCTTCAAAAATCCTTCACTCTCCTGTAAAATAAGAGATGCAACTAGGTATTTAAAAAGAAAAAAAATAATAATAAAAAAAAAACAACAAAAAACACACACAAAAAAAACAAACAAGCAATAAAACCCAAAGACCTTAATCAGACTGAAATGCCTTAGGAGGAGGCCAGATACCACATAACCATTTGTACCTCTGTGATCTATTCTGACTGCTCTGTTATCTTGGACACCTGCACTATTTCAGCTATCGTCTGTCTTTATGATAGCAAACTCTAAAAGATCTTTTTTATGTGCTTAGAAAACACATAGCACCATGAACTTTACTGAAATCTAAGTAATTTATCATTACTATGTCATCATCAAGAACTTTACATAGAAGTAATAACTATTTTTCTTTGCTTAACGTTCTCCCATTTCTCCTTCCCTTCACTGAGACACTCAGAATTTTAAAGCCATGTCACCCTCTCTCCCACATCCCAGCCCCTCTTTCTCTGCATATGCAACCAAATATGTTGCATTTTAATAACTCTCAATTTTTATAAAGGAAGCTCATATGTTTGGTCTTTCTCGTAGTAGTTTATTTATCCTAAACTCTTCCATTTTGGCGTTGATATCTTTCTGATAAAGCAATATCCTGAACTTAGTGCAATTTTCCAGACACTGCCACACTGGAGCCAAGTCAACGTGAAAGATTAATTCCTACTCCGAAATACATGCATCAATAGTACTACTCAAAATCTCTCTGGCCATTTGTGCTGCTTCACCACATAGATTTGTTTCAACTTTCAATCCACCCTCCCTTATGTAATAACTCCCCATCTGCACAGCTAGCTTACAGGCCTCTCCAATGTGATTGTTGATTATCTGGATTATTTTTTTTTCTAAAATGGTCTCACTTCATTTTTCTGAGATGACTACCACTTTCTGGCACCCTAACCTTTCAATCACCATCTCTAATGCATGTAACCCTATCTCCTAAAAGTCAACAGGAGTCTTTCTGTAACCTCTACAGCCTCTGGGCTTGGTCAGTTCCATTTGTACCCTTCTCTCGTGCAACGTTGCATGACCAACAGCACCAGTTGATAGCATGATCACTAATAATATCCAGTGTGGAACTGACGTGTCAATACTGTTCTCTACCTAAGAGGTCTCCAAACTTCTTTGGTTGATTGTACACCCCCATCTTTTTTTTCCCTCAAAAAATTTGAGCATGCACTCCCTAAGTATACATATTTATATATAAATAATATAGAGGCACTACTGACTAATGTTATATACATGATAAAACAAAACTAAAAATTAAAAAAGGATGGGAAAGATGAAATAAGCACTATTTCTAAAAATTATTTAATTTATTAATAATACAAACAATATTCTCCTCCCACACTTGGGGAGTCACTGCTGCTTTTTTACCTCATCCTTAACTCTCCCAATCCTTGGTGTTTTGTAGGAAATCCACATTAATAGCTACCAGACAGAGTTGTCTTCCAGAAGCTGTCTCCCCAGAAAGGGGACAGCTGTCCTGCTATGTGCATTTAATAAATATCATTGTACATTTGTATTTTATTTTGGCTTAACTGTTAACTTTTGATTGTCACAATTATTAATGTAGAGCTAAATTCATGTAGGTTTGCCTTCTGTTAAAGAAAAAAGTGTCCTAGAAAGTCAATGAATAGACTGTCTAAACCAAAACAATTCCCCCCCAAACAACAACAACAAAACAAACAAACAAAAAACAATAGTAGTGCTTTAACTAAACCAGCATTAGAAGCATTTAATGGAGTATGTTCCTATGAGGAAAGAAAAATACTCATGAGATATTTATACATTTTGTGTCTTTTTCAATGCTAAAAGGAAAGGAGACAAAATATGTTTTGTTAACTTGTTCTTATGAGACGTTTCTTTAATAGATCAAAAGCCTTACTTGGGTTGTTTGTCTTTTCCAGTTTGGCTGCCATTGCAAATGCCCTTCTGTGCTCCTGATAGCCTTCAACACATTTCTCTGGGTTAGATAAATATTGCACTTGAAGCTGTCTCATAAAGCTGTATGGTTTTTTTGTGTGTTTCCCTTTTATTGCCTATTGTACCTATCATACTAAGGAACTCATTCCTGTGGGCTCACTGCAGGTTATACATCCAGAGAAGACCACAAAATTACATTTGGGGCTATTGTCTGTACAGGCAGGTCTGCTTCCAGGACAGGAGCCATTTTCTGAAGAAAAAAGCAATTCAGCTCAGGGTTTGAGTGATATAAATAAACAGGGATAATGATGACCCCTGTAAAGCTAAAAAGTTGGTAAACTCACAGACTTCCAGTCCTTTGTTCAGATACCCCTGAATATCAGCATGGAACCATGCAGCTAAAATTCAATTCCCTTTCAACCTAGACAAGCTTCTAATCTATTTTTTAAGAAGTGGGTCAAGTGAAGTGTATGTCTCTAATCTGGGGGGAGGAGCGGGAGGGGGCAGAAACAAACCTTGAGCCTATTCTAGTTTGAAAATCAATGAAAATATAATACTAGCACAGACAGACCCCAAAATCTTTACAGATGTTAATGGCTGAGCCAGTAAGAGTCCCTTGGCCACGCAGGTGTCAGGTTGAATTTGCAGGGCCTGTATTGTAAAAGCAGAGCTCACCCGACTGCAGGGTGTCCCACTGCTGTTTTTATGTAGTCACTTTTCAGAGTAACTTCACCACCTAGCAGTGTTAGAAAACATGGAGAAAAAAATCCCATTGAAGTATTGTATCGGGTTTTGATGAATGCCTCCTCTGTCCCACCGCCACACTTCAGCCAGGCTCCAGCTACGCCAGCATTACGTGAATACAAAACAAAAGCTTAATTCTATTCACAGCTACACCAGCCTGAACACAGCTTAGTGGCACTACACTCGATACACTTGAAGTCTCACCGAACGCACCTTCCCTGACTGGTCTGGGGTAAACACCGATAAGGTGCCATAGAAAACTGACACCAGCAGAAAGTTTCCATGTTGCACAGCAGGAATATATATATGTATAAATATATATATATATATATAAGCTTTCTATTTTCTTTGTACCATTAGATCAGAGACATTCTGCAGGCAAGAGTTAACTTGAGCACAGTTTCCATCTCATACCAGAAAACATATCTTGTCAACATATAAATTCTGAAGAAGAACTTTGATTGTAGGACTGTTTTTAAATGTAAGGCATCCCTTGATCAAGGCATTTACAGCCACAAGTGATAAACAGTTTCTCTGCTATGTATGGCAGAGAAAGCTCTCTTTGTTTATTTTTCTTTCAGTGGGTGGTTTCATAATTATAGGACCACTGCATATGATTTAACATGACATTTCTCAAGTGTTTTACAGAGAATTTAATTTGCATTCTGGAGAAGATTTGTAAAGATCACGGAAGCACAAAATATCAGATCAGTGGGTTATTAAGAGATGATGTGAAGTTCAAAAGCCTTCAGTGATCTTTGGGTCAAGCAACCATGAGAGCTTTTTCCTCACCTGCAAGCTAGTACGTTTTGTGACCGTGATCAGATTTGCTCAGAGTGCCACAGCAAAATTCAGAAGTACAATTCTTTAGTGCTTCCATGCTGTTTTAGCAATCTCAAAAACAGCCACTACAGTCATTATGTGTGCACGCACAGCTGAAGCGTTAGGCTAATCTGAGTAATCCGACAGTAGGTTCACAAAGGGAACGGCTAGGCTGGGTGTAGGAAACGGGGCTACTTCTTTCCACAGAAATCAACGGGAATTTTGCCACTGACTTCAGCAGAGGCAGGATTTCATTCAAAGCACATAATTACATGTCTATCAGCGTGCAACCCCGTGACTGCGTGTGACGGTGCGTCAGCAGTGCGCCAGGCAGCATCGCCCCGCTGCCTTCATGCTGGTGCCTGCGGTGCCGCTCGCTTGCTGCTCGCTGAGCTCGTTCAGATGTGCACGGCTGCGGGCCCTACACCTAGTTCGTTTATTCCTACCTGGAGGCAGGCTTCCTCCGTAATGTTTCTTAAAACTACTTCAAGTGAGAATAAAAGATGCTGATAAGATCACTAATAAGTTGTAGCCAATTTCTCAAATACACCTGCTAACAGAACATCTTGGAAATGCACCTCATGACACCTCGAGCTCTGTGATAATGAACACGAACCCAAAGCTGATCGCGGAGAAACGGCATTGGCAAGTCTACAAACTGATCATGGTATAAATATTCTGAGCATGAATCTGTCACCACAGTTTCCAAATGATTCTTCTCCTTTTGATAGGCTGAACCACAATTCTGGCATTGAACAGCCCTGGCCTTTGGGATATTAAAAATTCACATCAATATTTTTATAATACAGGACACTAATTTTTCTTGAGCTGCAAATTTATGTTTGGGAAATTAGCTATATTCTGAATACCTGCCAGTCTCTAATTTCTTTTCTTTCTTCCTGTGAATGAATATTTAAATTGCCCTGAGGCAGTCCTTGGACTGTAGTGTGCTGCTTTGTTATCTGTTTCTAAAAGAAAGCTCCTATCTGTGGAGAACAGTGCAGAAAAAGGTTTCCCATCTGGGCAAATATGAGCTTTTGCCAGTAAGAAATGTTTGCTTATATGGCTTACAAGGTAGAAAAAAAATCAATTTTTCATAAGGCACCAATTATTTGTAGGACAATGGGCAGGGGTGAGTGGGAGCTAGTTCTGTATGTAAATGAAAATTTCATATACAAAAGGTATTACTGAAATAAGTCCACGTTCTGAAAGTGGAATTAGCTTGGACATAGCTGCCCAAGACTACTTCTCTTCTGTTTTCTGTTAATCGCACTTTTGAGAGGTAAGACCTATCCACCTGCATAAGCTAGTAAAACTTGGAATGCTTTTATCACTGTACCCAAGAAGCCAAAGAAATGCATGTTGTACTAAGCAAGAAGGTATCAATCCAAGTATTTCAGTCTTGCCTGAGCTGTGAGTGGGAGTTATCAGATTCTGCAAAACATTTCTAGAGTGTTTTTAGAGTTTTACTCAAACACCAAAAAGCAATTACGCTCTTCAGGAAACAAAGGAAATACCATCGCAGGATAAGAATGGAAAATGAAGGGGTGAAAAAGGGGGGTCTCAAGTAACAAATCCTCTGGCCGTTCAAATAAGATTAGGGACCGCTTCAAGGGAAACTATGCTGTGTACGCTTTTTGCAAATGTGGCCGTGCATACCGCATTATTCTTTTTGCTTTTAATTCATTTGACAGTAGGAGCTTACCAGCTTTCTTGGCAGGTAAGTGGATATTTTTTGTTGTTTTGACAGTTGTTCCAGCTAGTCAGAGCTTTTATTTTATTAATTAAGATCTTTATTAAGTAACTAAGCTCTCAGATGCAGATGAAAGGAAAAGGTATAGCTAATTTTGAAATAAGTGAGGCTACAAACATCAGCTACAGAAGTTTGAAGGGTTAGTATTTCTGCTGATCCAGAAATATGGATCTGGTTGGTCTCTTTCTAAAAACCTAAATTCCAGATACTCCGCTTGGTATTCAAGCTTTAGACAACATTCAACATGAAGGTGTGATTAAAAATAATAATAAAAAAATCATGCTTTCTCGGACAGTGAAGATTCCAGTCTTTTCTCTATGAAGCACAAGATGCAGAGAAAAACTTGCTGGACTGTGCTTCATTTCCAAAGGCTTGCAGAACTATGACACAAAAGAATCTCTACCATTCCTCAGAATATGAATGATGTCCTTCGTTCCTGGGATGAACTATTGCTTCGTGTTCACATAAATGTCATGGTTTCCACATGAAATACTCAGAACTAAAGGAAAATTATGAATGAATTACCCTTCAGACTGAACTCATCTTCTCCAGTGTAGATTCCAAATACATCTGAGGAGAAGTGTAGTTTGTTGAATAGTATAAAACATACCGCCAAATTCCTTGAGTTCGCTAGATCCCTTAGTTCAAAATATCAGATGCATGCTTGTGTCCTCCTGATTTACATTTGAAGTTTGTAATTAACCTTCTTCTCTCTTTTTTTTAAGTAGATATTAAAAGCTGAATCTTAAAATAAAAAAAAAAATAAAAAAAGATAGTAAATAGGATGTACTGTATATTAGTATATTAGAAGAGGTGGGGATATGACTGAAATTTGCTCTGTACCTTGTGAACCTCCCAGACAAGGCAAGTTCAGCGCACTCTAGAGATATGTAGGCACATCAGACCTACATCTTCCTTTTAACAAATGTTTATGTCCTTCTAAATGTCACTTGGAGTAACCAGAAGAAATGTCACAGTAGATACCATGCCTCTTTGATAGCAGGCATTAAAAACCATCACTAGGTGTAGTGGCAAGTCACTATTCAGAACGTCCTGGAAGCACTTCGTGTACTTCTTCTGTGAAACAGTTCCCAAGAATCCCCAAAGTCAGCAACCTTTCAGTGTGCAACAATGGATTTTTTTGTTTGCTTGCTTGAAAGGAAATGGAAGAAAAAGGTCAAGCAGCACCAAATTCTGCTAATTTATCTTTGATTTTAGTGTGTTATCAGACTACTCCTTTTTGTCTCCATTTTCTTACAAAGAAGTAATTACCACAGAAGATTGTATTCAGAATTAGAATAAAGATTAGAGAGATCAATATTCACTAAAAAATGTGAAGGATCTTCTGAATGCTCAATAGCATCCCTAGTATTAGTCACAGATGAGCTGTACGCTACACTTGGCGGTCCTGGTGGCTGTTAGAAATAGGTATCTACCTTTCCAGAGCGGTTACGGTTTGCGTGAGCCTTGCCTAGGTACTCAGACAGCAGTCTCTGCATTGAAAAGTTCTGCACATCTCACAGTGAGAAGCAAAACTAGATTTTTTTTGTGTGTGTCTGCTTCCAAATCTAGTGGTATCCTAATGAGAGGCATGTCAGAAAAGCTGATTAGGATAAAGACCCATAAATCATGAGTAACCTGGTTGAATTAGCTCTTCCCTGCAGGCTTGTAAAAAGACAGAATTTTATCTGCTTCTCAGAGAGCCAGCCTAGGAGGCATATCATATCAGCTTTATAAATCTGTGCCGAAGCATGAGACAGAATAATGACAGTAGGATAATTATCACTGTAACATTAGAAACTCAACCTTCCCTCCCTCCTCACTGTGAGAGAAATGGTTGACTTCCTGTTACATTTATCAAAGATTTTAAACCATACACCTGATAGAATACCGCTTGGCAAGATCTCAGGGGATGAGCAGATCAAGTAACTGTCTTTAATTGGAAAATGATAGTTGTGAAATGGTTGTTGCCGTTTTTATACAAATCTACATTTCAATAATCGTTGATACTCGCAGCTTGTGGATAAGAACGTGAAAATGGTAGGAGATATTTGGGTCTGATGAGATGCATCCCCAAGTGCTGAAGGTGGTGGAATGTGTCATTGCAAGGACACTTTCACTTAGCTTTGAAAGGTCACAATCAAGGGAGACTCCTGAGGACAGGAGTGACATTTGATTTCTTCCAGTCTTCACAAAAGGCAAGGAGGAGGACCTGGGGAACTACAGACTGGTCATCCTCAATCCCTGGAAAGGAGACGGAGCAGATAATGCTGGAAACTATCTGCAAATACGTTAAGAACAAGAAGGTGATTTGCAGTAGTTACCATGGATTTATAAAGAAGAAAAAGTAATGCTTGATTGACACGATAGCTTTCTATAATGAGGTGATTGGCTCAGAGGCTGAAGGGATGTCATGACGAAACAAAGGAAATGCAAAGTCCTGCACCTGCGGAGGAATAACCCCTTCCACCAGCACTGGCTGAGGCAGACAAGCTGTAAAGCAGATTTGCGGACTGCGAGTGTTGGTGGACACCAAGCTGAACACGAACCAGCAATGTGCCCCTGGCACAAAAGCAGCCAGCAGAATCCTGGGCTGCATTAGGTAGGAAGAGTACAGCCATCAAGTCACCTTCCCCTCTGCTCAGCACTGGTGAAGCCACATCTGTAGTGCTGCGTGCAGCTCTGGGCTCCCACTGCAAGGACACTGACTTAAAGGAGCGAGTCCAGCAAGCGGCCATGAGGTGATAAGGGCCTGAAATACCAGTCATATGAAAAGAGGCTGGGGGAAATGGGCCTATAAATATCTGATGAGAATGTGTAAAGACGACAAAGCCAGACCTGGTAAACAAAGCAAAGACAAAAAAAAAAAAAAAAAAAAAAAAAAACCTGCTGTAGCTGACCCTGCTTTGAGCCGTGGGCTCGGACTAGGCAAGCTCCAGACGTGTCTTCCAACCTCAGCTATCCTATGACTACGTATTTATCAGACAGTGGGAGATTGATGAAAGATAAAAATACAATGATACAGGACAGACTCTGTGACCCTCTCTCTGTGAATAATTCCACTGTAATCAATGAGGATACTTGAAATCAGTGGTGCTGCTCACAAGTGAGAGTGGCTTTATTGTTTCAAGAATTACATTCAAGCATCCTTAAGCTTTGCAAGTCACCACCAGCAGAAAGTACTTAAAAGCAGAGTGTGTTTAGCTGCCTTTTTTTTTTAATGACACTGGTGCTGTTCAGCAAATTCACAGACATGCTATCCCCAAACGACAGTATGCTGCAAATCATGGAGCTGAATTTGATCTCCAATGTTAACCGTCGGGCAATGATGTTTAGACAGATTGTTAGTGTCTCTCTCTCTCTCACTTCAGTGGTCTTTAGAATGAAAGCAACAGATGATGAACATTTGCTGACAAACTCTCTGATTTTTTTGCTCACTTGCTTTACATGGAAGGTGTAGTCTTTCCCAAAGACAGCCAACACAAAAACGTCAATAGGAGAAATCAAATAGCTGGATCCACACCTGAACTGTTAGATTAAAAAAAAAACAAACAAACAACCACCAAACAAAAAAGGCATCCTGTATCTTTCAGGATGTTGTAGACATAAAAGGATAAAAAAGGAAATAATCTGTGTTAAATCAACAAGGGAAGATATTTCACTGAGCATTGGTTGTAGTTCAACAGCCAGATCTACAGGAAAATATAATTAAACCACACAACTAAGTGTAGGTGTCTTCAGAGTAATCACAAAGATGGTGCAGCAATGGCAAAAAAATCCAGAGAAGAGCCCTTTGGCTGCAAGCATGCAACCCCAAATAAAATTGACCTAATTCCAATTCATTTTTGTTTTAAATGATCTTTTTCACCCAGAGACAATCACTGATGGTTATGACATTAAACCACAAGTGATCGTGATACTAATGAAAATATCCCAGTGTGACAATGCGATGGGAGGTAAATTCCTTTGGTGTTTGTCAACAGCACGAATGGAGCAGACTCCTCAAAGCAACAACCTGTTCTGCTACTCTGCCCTCCGTCGCTAGGAATGCAGTCATCCTTAATAGCCAGCCTTAGTCTGAACAAGCATTAACAGAAATGAGTGTAACATGGGAACTTGCTCTTATTACACGTAGCACTGTGGTGGTGTTGTTCTAGAAGTGTTTTAAGAAGGGAAGGACGAGATAAAGTTACAAAATGATTTTTACTTTGTCAAGCAGAGTATGTGATTTGCAGGCAGATTCATTCTAGGAAAATAAATCATTAGGATGATGTTACAGACCTTTTATGTTTGTCAATAGAAGATTATTCACAGTAATGCAGGAACAATTATAATGCAGTAGTATAGATGGATTTTCTAAATTCTTGGCCTTTTGTAGTGGCATGAAGCCAGGACTAACCACCCGATGAAGAATACTAATTTACAAAGACAAATGCATTTTTTATAGGCAGGGACCAAATAACCTGCTAGAGAGCTAAATTCTGGAAGAAGCCAAGAACCTCTTGTGAGAAACTGACTAACGCAATTTGGAAACACCAAGCTCAGAGCAAAGCTATGAGGACTCTACCCTTTCCAAAGTCAGCAGCAAAATTCATTCCAACTTCAGAGGCAAGAGGTGTGTGTTAGCCACAAAAGACAGTGAAATGTAAACTGTACAGGAGTTATTTAACAAATTATTCCACTGATACTCCATTTGCCTTCATTTAAAACTCAGGAAACCATTGTAAATCAAGATGTTCAAGACGCTATAAAAATAACAGCATTTGGCAAATTTTGAATCACCAGATGAAATAAAAGGGTTCCATTCTAAAAAGTACTACCACAAGACCTTCTGAATACATGTGGTCAAGAATGGAGGTACTACAGAAAGACAGAAGGTGACTCCAAAATGTAACAGCTTGCTAGAAGGTAAAGTAGCTAAAAGAAGGATATGCAATCTTAATGAGTTAAAGCAATTAAAGCAGTTGTTTTAAATACATTCTCCCCCCATTTTATCAAAAGCATCTATAGATGATGTAGTTATGATATAAAACCCAAAATGTTATAAGAGAGCAGTTATAATAAAACCCCAAATACCCAATTATGACATCTAAGCTACAGCCATTTTGTTCAACATCACAGCTTTATGAAAGCTGTCCCCAGCTTAGATTGCATTTGAAATGTAAAGTTTTTTGATTGAAGCGGGTGATTGTTAACCTCCCACTGCTATCAGTGAGCGTTCGTCTTATTTAGGATGCCAAAAGAAAGGAAGCTGCTGATGCCTCTCAAGATCTGCAGAAATTTGTACTTTTTTTTTTTTTTTTTTTTTTTTTTTTTTAAGGATTAAATGTTAAATGGTTATGTTTTATTACAAAACCCAGGAGGTCTTGCATTCTTGTTTATTTCTAGCATGGTTATATGAAGCTGAGCAGTCCTCAGACATCCAAGCTAAAGTTAGCTTTCCACTCTTTACAGTCCTTCTAATGACAGATGCTCCCTCTTCTGAAGGGCTTTCTACATAGGTAGGTAGGGGAGACAAAGAATGAGACTGAAGGTACAATTACAAATGAGAAGTGAAACAAAAAGGCTGGATTTTCTAACAGAAAAAGGTAAAAAGTCCCTGGAAAAGAGAGGGTTAGGCTTTCTTTGCGGTTAACTCCCTGAAGTCTCCTTGTAAAACACAGGCTTAATAATTTGGCCAGGTTTAATAATTTGGTTGCACAAAAATCCATGCCCAAACCAAATCATGCTCAAGGGCAAAGCCAAGACTGCCTTAACATTTTGGTCCCATACTATTCATCTGTGTACACGTTGCAACTGTTTTTTCTTTCTTTTATTTTTTTTTTTATTTTCTTTAAACTCGATGGATACAGGCTAAAACGAGAGATGAGATACAGGCATATATTCCTTCAGCTTCTTCGCTCCACGTGCTCTCAATAACAAGGCCAAAACACTGCTATAGAAAACACTGCAAAGCACTACCCAGAGCTCAGTTTTGTAGCAACATCAAGTGACTTTTTTTTTTTTTTTTTTTTTAAACCTGTAGTGCTGGTCACATTTCAGGGAAAGGGGGATGTAGATGTAGCTCAAACAGCTGCCCAACATTACCTTGAGCTTCTTTAGAGCCTGAACAAACCCTGTCACCCTGCAGTGTCTACTTTTCTTTGTCTATTTAACTGGTAACCAGCGTGCCCTCCTCCCAGCCTTCTGCTGTGGGTGTGAGTAGCCTTTGGGCCAGAAAGAGTCACTAGTGATGGACCAGCAGAGTGCAAGCACAGCAGCAACCTAATCTCCTCTGTAGCTTCCAGACCCTGCAGCAGGAATCATTAAGTGTTGGCACAAATCCTCTCAGCTGTGGAGCAGCTCCCAGACATCACCGCTCTGCTGGTCAAGAACCATTTGTCTTCTCTCCCCCTCACACTCCCTACTGAATGTGCTGGCTTTATTGTCGGTTGCACAAAACACAGCACAACCACGTAACTGAGGAATACCACATATTAAATTCATGTGGATTAAATAATAGGTGGATCCCATAAGGCCATTTAAGAAGCTACAAGAAGTGTTCTCCAAACGAATAACTGCATGTTAAGAGAACTCGCGAGACGTTTTTATATATTGAGTGTAATTAAAGCATGGAATGGACAACCGCACACTGCCATTTGAGTCCTGAGTATCTCCTTCACACCAAAACTGACGCTTCGCTGTACAGATAATTAAAAGATAGAGAAACCATAGTTAAAACAGCTCTCTACATCCGAGAGAGAAGAGAGCTACGTACAACCCCTATCTCAGCTTTCAGCTGGCTCACTGCATTACTTTTTATTTTCCCTCCTCAAACAGCCAATTCCCAGCAACTGCATAGCTGCAGATAGTGCATATATGTGATTTCAAAATATCTATTTTCTAAGCACCATTTTTAGAAAGCACTTTTAGGAAAAAGAAGTCTTCCAGTATGAGGAGCTATCAGAGTACAACAGTTGACAGAAGCCAGTGGTTTGTCCTCCAAGGGGGCGGAGGATGGGGATATTTAATGCCCTTAGGCACTGAAGCAATGATGTTCAGCTGTGTATTAGGAAAAAATGATACAATGGTAGAAGGTTGTTTATTTACACTACAAAATAAAGCTGCAGGAGATTAAGGGTAATTTGTTATCCCTGTGAATGCTTTAGTCTGGGACACCTCGGGTTTGCTGGCATGATGTCAGATAGCATTTATTTGCTTGAGATTTTGAGAAACATGAATTTGGGGTGGATATAACACAATCTCATGCTTTCTCTTGTGATCTGGTTGAATATAATTAGACATGAATATCAGTGATATGCTCTATATTTATTCCTATTGCAAAGGTAACTCATTATTTCATATGCAGACTGTAAAATGTGCAAAGCTAAACATTTGGGCTCAGTCAAAGCTTCTGGCTTTAATAATCTGCTATTGCTCAGTTTCAGATAAGATTGCTCAGCAGTACTTAGAAACTAAGTGGGATGAAGGGGGCATAAATTGCCTCCATTTGCTCAGCATATATTTTCCTTAACCCAGGAAATGCCCTCTGTGAATACTTCTCTCTGGAGCTAGGCCCTTATCTCTGCAGTGCTCTCGTGTCAGCATGGGATGGTGTTTGCGCAAGGGGCATGCCAGGCTGGGGCAGCAGAGCTCTCCCTGTAATAATCTCCCCATAAGAGAAAGCCAGTCAGTAATACAGAGCCAGCATTTGAACACAGAGCCAGCTGGGTCCTTAGCCTTTATGCCCCTTCATTGAATATATACAGCCATTATTTTTGCTCATGCTTGCATTGTAGCTTGTTCAGATCATCCACTGTCTACCAAAACAAAAAGAATCACAGGCTCATAAATGCACGTGGCAAATTAAACAGCCAGTCAAGAGTGGAGAACAATATGTAAAGTAATGAACCCTGAATACACATCCATAATTATTTCCAAAAAAGCATTTAAAGATGGTTACCTGAAAAAGTAAGTAAGAAAACACGATCATTTGGAAGTAAACAGATATATGCCATTATTCAAAACAGATTAATCTGAAATAATTTTGGCACCCACTGGATATTCCATGTCCTCCATTACTTCGCACATTCTGGAAACATCAGGAAAGTACCTGCTATTGGAGATTTTTGTACCTTTACTTCCAGGACAAAGCTTACCATCTGCAATGTGCACTTGCTACACTACACTTCCTAACAGAAACTTTGCCCTTTGCACCAGCAGCTTATTTGTTTTCTTTACAATTTAAACATCACTTGACTCTATCGTCTGGTATTTCACAGGAGACTGCATTAGGCCAGCATCCTTTATCTCAAAGAATTTCATGCTACACTGGCATATTTCTGGTTGAAGGTGCTAGATATCCATTTAATAAATATTTTAGGAACCCTGGAAGGGTACCACTGCTGTTTCAGAGCCTGGTAATTTCCTTTCTTAACATACTGTTAGGAAACCACAACATCCATTCCTTTCAGCCAGCCTTCTCCGGGCATAGAACAACCCCAATGGCACTGAATTTCAATTTCAGCAGAGATGGGAAGTGTACCTGAGAGACTAAAAAGTGCTGAGGGCAGCACAGCAAATTTATCATCAAAAGCACTTTTAGCATGTGATTCCAGGCAAACTTTGTGTTAGCCACATGGCTGCTGGAGCAATGCAGCCTGCTTTATTAATAGCATGCAGTCAAGAATCAGCACGTCAGCATTTTTCTGTTTCTTTTTCACTCCCCAGCCTTCAGGGGAGCTTTTACATCCATCTGCAAGTAGGTTTTCTTGGTGATGAAACTTGAGCAGTAAATTGTATCACTTTACAATAGTAAAGTACAGCTTAAGCAAAGAAATAGAAGACACCCCTACTCTGACTTAGAATCCCAGTATGTCAAGTTGGCCAAAAATTGTGGACGACATAAGTAACCAGTAACTAGAAACAGATGTCACAAGTGTCCACAACCCTTTCATGGTGATGCCTATGCCCCAAGCTTGCTCACTCACAGACCACACCGGCACATGCGTTTTGTAGCCCTGAATACATCATTTACAAGATGAGTTTACCCAACTTGTAGTTATTTCTGTAACTAATTATATGCTGTGGTCTCCAAATAGAGACACTGTCATCACAGCATGGCATTGTAAAGTTTATCATCGACTTCAAATCAAGTTAACGCTAGACTATGCTTGCACGTACTTTGCTGTCTGTCTGTCACACGTGGAAAACCTGAGGTACATTTAATCTGCATATGGTTCAACAGAACAAGCTTAATACTCTAATTAGTACTGTGAAACCTACAAGCGTTTCTGGTAAGATTGGCTGCTCACACAGTTTACTGATTTCCCTTTGTGAAAACTAGCACTAGTCTCCACAAGAAGTGCCTTTTCCACAGCTGAACACATTGTCACACGAAGCCTCCCAAATACGACTTCATTTCTTTAGACTTGCTGGCAGGAAAAAATTCCCCATGCCCCGTGCAGCTGCCTCTGAGCAGCTCATGATCTGTGATGATGCTGCCTCAAAATTCAACACAATTTTCATACAAAATGTAATCAAGCAATTTCTTCTGGGGGGAAAAAACACACACACACACACAAAACATATAAAAACCCAACACACTGGTGAAATAAGACCTACTCTGTTGCTTGCATCAACAGAGAATTTTCCCCTGTGCGGGATGTACACACAACTTTTATTTGCGTGGAAGACGCATGCTTTGGCAATAAATCCAGTGTTTGAACTTGGTCCTTATATTATCCCACTGATGTTTCACAGGTCAGTATAACAAACAAAATATGGCTGCTTTTATCCTAAAGAAAACACTTCAAAGCTGAAAAGGAGGCCCTGATAACTGTGAGCCCAAAGTGACCCAGTGATTTAGATTTGGAACTGGAACTGCTAGCTGTGCAGAACTGACACAGTATTAAAAGAACACCTATTTTTCATCTGAAGAAAATACCTTTGTGTTTGGGACAAGGGCCACCGTTCATGAATGTTGACATGAACTATCCTTTCACCTCTTATTCTCTTTCCTCCCCATAAACTGGTCTCTTTTGCAGTGAGGCTGCTCTTACTACAGCATAAAACCAGAATGTTATGCAACAAATAGAAGCTGAATGCAAACTACCAGCTATTTGTTATATACACCAGAGAAGAATCATGCTGTTTGACTTCAGCATATCCAAAGATAACAAATAGCCAAAGTTGAACTAAAGTTTTGTGACTGATTGAGCTCTGAAGTCATCTATACAAAGCGTGCAGCTACTACTTACAAACTGGTGGAGCTTCAGGTACAGTGAATCCTGCCCAGACAGACAGAATAGCTTTACACAACAAAAGCAACGTACACAATGAGGAATTTCAACCTTTCACAAAACACTGCTAAGCACCACTAACTTGGACCTTGGATTGGATCCCACCCAACTGTGCCACCATGCTTTAAGTACTCCAAAAAGGAGAACTTTGTACGAAGTCTTTTCTGATAGTTTGGGAAATCAAACTCATGCAAAAAATCTCTCTATTCTGAGTACACACCGAACACACGCTCCTTTGTTTCAGGAGAACACCGTGTTACAGCCACAGTGTACAAAAGAGGGTCTATTGCCCCAAAGGTCTTGACAGACTGGAAAAAGGCATCGCAAAGCAGGATTTTCATCACAAATTGGTCGATGCATTAGGCATCTGTTTCTCAAGGAATATGCAAACAGAAATCTCACTGTGCTGTTCTGTAGGGCCCCCAGGGTCCATATTCCTACCAAACCAACTACAGAACGCAGATGCCTTAGGTGCACTAGCATCACACAAATCTTGCAGCACACTAAGATGTTCTTCCCCTTGCCCCAAACAAGACAAGGACATTTGAAATTACAGCTTTCAAATTAAGCTTATTTGTCAATAAAATGAAGAGGATAATTAGATAAGCATAATATTTTATTAATGAAAACAACTACTAAAAGCAGAAGACAGTCATAGATGCTACGTATGGTCTCCTTTCATAAATCTCTGCCCCACTGGAGAGAGACTCTAATCCAAACTGCTAAAATACTTGAGCAAAACGACACTGTTTCCTGTGCAGCTCCACAAGAACAACCATTAATCTAATTCATGACATGTCCTACTGTGGTCATGTACATAATAGCATTTGAAAGCCACACAAATCTCGAGAGCACTCAGCTGCACACCATGTTAAACTCTTAGTTCAAATCCTAATTTCAACAAAACTTGAGTTCTCATCAGCATTTGCCAGATCCCTACCCAGACTGGCACAATTAACTGTTATAAGCTTGGTTTAAAAAATGCTACAGACCTGGACAGAGGCGTGTGCAAACGCTGCAGACTAAATTCAATACCGCTGTGTTACTAGCTGGGACCTGTTTTTCACAGCCGTGGCCATTTCCGCACTGAAAGAGATCAATAAATATGGGGGTCAACAAATGCAAACTAAGCAGTGAAAAGAAAGATGCAGCCACTGAAAAACTGATTGTTTTGTTTACGTACAGTATTGGGTTAAACTATTCCCTCCTAAGGACTTCAGTCACTTTAGTCCACCAACTTGCGTAATTCAGTCCACATGCAATGTTAGAAAATACTTCCAGAGAAATAAAGAAACAGGAGACTGGAGTTAGAGACTGAGCCAAACTCTTCTCAGTGGTCCTTGCCTGATTGAGGAGCATGAATTAAGAAGATTCATTATGTCCTAATTATTCAGTCCCATTGACATATTACCCGTCTCCCTAATCCTAATGAGAACTAATGAGGCAAAATATTTGGCTTTCATGTTTACTTTTCTGTTTATGGAAGCTGTCCTTCATTCTTGTTTTTCTGTGAGATGCTGATGTTTTTGACAATAATGACTGTAAATCTGTGCAGGTCAGAACAATGTAGTACTCAGATCTGCATCTCATACACAACATTTCATCAGCATCTTCTTGCCTTTTGTCAGTGCCTGAATTAGTGCTCCCTCCCCAGTATCTCAGTATACTGTATTTCACAGCCATCCTAGACCAGCTTGACAAAGATGGACATCCTAATTTATACACAGGGAGGGAAAATTATAAACGAATTGCTCCTTCTGCATAGCATGCCAGGACATCTACCAAAGTGAATTTTCCTCTAACTTCAGTGTCTTGTTATGCACTGATCAAAGCCCAGGTGTCACCTAGTGCCATTGATTTCCAAATACAATTCCACTTAAAAACTGAAGACACAACATGGACCCAAGTTTTTTAATAACCGTGTCACAACCCTCTCTCCTCCCTTAAAATAGGTCATTTAAAACTGAAACTACGACTCAAGCCTTAGCTTTTCAATTATGCCTATTCACAACATTTCTGGCTTAAGAGACTTTCCATAGGAAAATCAAAACAAACAAACAAAAAACAACAAGTAAAACTTTAAATTGCCAGTCTTCCAACCTTCCAATTACCTTTTCTAGTAAGACTCCTCAGAAGGTTATACCAGACTTTGCATTAGGTGTACATAATCACATTAATGTGGAGAGCATGCAGAGTAGAAAGCTATCTTGTGTTTGCCTTTATCTTGTATGATGTAGAATATGCTCTACGTAGAAGTTTGCCCACAAGCAGCAGCACTGTTTTCAGATCTTCATCCGAACACTAAGATTCAGACAACCAGTGGTTTAACAACTCCTCCAAACAGCCATACACAGTTTTATTCTGCTATAGACAAAGACTCTGTTTCAGCCATGAACAGAAAGAAGATGCATGCATTTGTATCACACACGAGATCTGCCTGGAAAACAGCTTCCAGAATGGCATTGGAAGCACCACCTCACAGGATAAATCCACCGTACAAAATTTTACAAACATTTTTCATTAAATGGAAATTGTGTCAAAACATCCATATCTGGTCTGAAATTTGAGTTAGTGATTCAGAAAAGAAGAGCTTGTGTGTGGATCATCTAACAGCCTCACACTGATCCGAAATAGGGCAGATTCCAGGAAACTCTTCCTGATTGGCAGGGCTGAACATGAAATTTCTGCATAACCATAAGCCTCTCACCCTCTTTCACCACTGGAAGCATCCCTTCTGTATTCACTAAACATTTAATAGTAATATGATGATGATGATTATAATAATAATATGTTTTTAATAATGTGAGATGTCATTAAGAATGTATCAGTTATCTCAATTTTTATCCATCTGGTCTAAGTTCCCATAATGAAGACAGCATCAGAGAGAAACCCTCCCAATCTCCTGAGGAGGTGTCTCAGAGAACAAGAACTATTTAACTATTGGCTGTGTATTTCCAAATTAAAATTCCTCTGTGCTGAAGTTTTGAGCCAATAAGCATGTGCTGCTGGCAGGGAGTCTTAACATTGGTCACAAAGTTTGATTCCCAACTGGAAAAGCCAGGATAGGATAGACTTTCCCCAAAGGGCTGGCCTGAAAACCTTTTCTGTTTAAACTGCCAATAGGTGGTATTGGGACAATAAATAATCTGAGCAGTTGGATGCTACTGCTTTTCATAGACACACAAGTGCAAGATGCATTAGCCATCATGCCAACTCCACTTACACTCTAAGCTTTGGTAAAGTCAACTAGTAATTCCTTATCCTTCCAAAAAGAGGTAGCCAAAAAGATGTGGTGATTCTCACAAAGTATGAGAGATGCAGATATTTTGAACTAGCAATGGGCAAATTTCACAAAGTTGTTTACGTAATCTACCATGCTGCTAGAGGAGAAAGATCTTAGCTCTCATCTTCTTCCTTTGAAACTCAACAAATATTAAGACCAAATATAGTTAAAAACCTGTCTGTACATCAGAGAGTTTCTCAATTATGAACTGCTGATTTTTTGAATCACTTCATCAATCTCAGTTATCAATTCTCACTCACAGCTGCTAGCCTACCTCTAAAAGATTTAATAGTGACAAATGATAGAACCGGTGTGATACCATACTCTTTGTTGTACTGAAAGGGAATATAAATTATATTTGAGGGAATTAGATTATAGCTCCATAAACAATGAAAGGCTCATCATACAGCGGTTCTTACCAGCACTGAACCATTTTCTGATAGGGTTCCCTTTCTAACCTATGCATTGTTACGACTGTGCGGTGTGCTGCTATGGTAAGTACACCGAATCACCCAGAGTTGAAACAAAGGCTAATTACATTTGTTTATGAATAGTTACTGAAACATAGTTAAAAAAATAAAAACAAAACACCCAGGGCTACTCAAAAGACAGCAATCGACCTGTTTAGTCTGCTACTGTGTCTCCACCAGGCTGGCACAGAAAACCTGAGGTAGGCAATTGCAGATTAAGTAATGAGAAGTGTTTTCCCCATGTCTTTGCCAGGGATTGTTCTGTCTGATAAGGCACAAGAAAAACGTACCTGCCTTTCAAATTTCAACAGCTTCATTAAACAACCGCACTGTCGGAAGAGAGCTGCGAAGGATGCAACCTAGATCATATTGTTAGATCCCCAAGTCTTTGGAGAAACTGACTGCCATTTTATTCCAATTCCTTTCAGATATCATTTTATAAGACTATAATGAATGCACACACAGGAATGAAGTACTTTGAAGAGCTCAGACACAAGCCTGACCCCAAGGAAAAACAATTATCTGAATCATGGCCTAAATACTAACAAACACAAAGTTCAACACACCAATTTTTGCTCTTATTTATGCAATCAGGTAGAAAATTATCTTTTGTGAGACTGTAGAGTTTTCCCCCAGGTGCTCTTTCAGCATTTTTTTTTCTCCTTGAAAAAGCTCATAGAAAATGTCTAACGCAAAATTACCAAGATTCTGATTATGAAAAGATGGTGTGTGGGAGCGAAAGCACACAGTTTTTAAATAGAGCTCATTTTGCTTGTTTTGTGCCTAGAGGGGAATAAAAATGAAAGCAAGTAAACAAACAAAAATTAAAAGATTTTTTCATTAGTTCCCTCTAGCCAAGCTGATGAGATGAGTCCAGCCAGGCTTTCCCCATCCACCTTTTCTCATCCATGTTTCTTGTGGGAATACTGATCAAGCAGGAGAGGCTTTGAACTTAGGCATGTACCTCTTTCATCTAAAGCTTCCACTGTGGTTTTAAAGAATACAAAAAACACATGATATCAAACAAAACAAAAGGCTTTTGCAACAACTCTGCTTTTCTTTTACCCCCCAGTGGAAGTAGAAACACAATTCTTTCTCCACTTAAGTTTAGAAAAAAAATAAAAATCTGTACCTGAAACATCTTTTCACTGACTCTCGAGAAGAATTTAAACTAATCTGAGAAATTACAAGGAGCATCAAGATGTGAAGAAATTAGAAATAGAAGCAATAAGACTTCCTACAGAGAGTACTACTGATTTAAGAAAGAAAAAACATGCAAGATAAAATCAAAAGGAATCCTATAATGTCTTAAAGGGGGGAACCACTAACTCAGCTTAGAGGGCTGCAACATCTGTGTGCTGTGCAGGCTCTTGTGCAAATGGCAGCGAGACTGCTCTGCGTGGCAGGTTATACCCAGAATACCAAAGTTGTAAGTACTTGTAGTACTTGTATCCAGGGAATTTAGAAGTGGGCTCTGCCGTACAGAAACTTGTACATGAAGGAGGATATTTTCCTGTCCCTCTAAATATGTAGGCCATACTGATGTTACTCCAGAGCTATACAAGTGCAGCACTGATGAGAAGGCAGCCTCAGAAATACAACATAACTCAAACAAGTTAATCTGATAACTGCAGCTTACATGGGTAACCATCCAGATTCAGAATTAAGCCTTCACTTCTTTCCGTAACAAACACAGACTGATGTCAGAGGGCATCAAACTGCTGTCCCTCTGGAGTACCTTAAGCGTCACGAGAAAAACATGTAGGAATACAGATATTTTATGTCTACGTAAATATATACTTTTTAAATTTTCTTGTGATTAAGAAGCCTTTAATGTTTATTTCTTGTTTTTCACTTAGACATTAAAATCATACTTAGTGGATACATTTAAATGTTGACAAATTAATTGAAAGTAGGAAAGACTTAAGTAGCACTGAAATTGATATATCTACAGGAATGTTTTCACTATTGGAAAGTATCATTTTTACAATTATAATTCCTTTCTCTTTATTAAAGAATTACTTGGAACTACAGCATTTTGGCTTACTAAACTTGATTACTGAATATTGGATCCTAGAATAGTAAGCTGAAAAATGGAACTGGAAGGACATTTATTCTAAGTCTGACTTTACTTCTGGAGTCCTGAATGACTTTGGTCAAGTTTTTTCCCATCTTTTTAGGCCTCAGTTTCCTCCAATCTGCAAATGAAATTAATGGTATCTATTCTCTTTGCCAAGCTCCTCCAGATCACTTAGCTTTTCAGATGACATTTCATTAAGTATTATTACCACTACTCTCAGTTTCCAATATAACTAAAGCCAAAAATGAGGTTGAGATGACATTTCAGTAGCAAACTAATTTTATAACAAATTTTTACTAAAACATTTAATCTGAGAAGTACATGACATAGATGAAAGCATGTGGTGGAGCAAATTGATAGCAAATATACAGACTGGAAATTATATTTGGACAAATCAGCATCCATTTTTATATTTACTTTCGGCAAGCATTTCAATAACTACTTTACTAGATCAAACATGTATAAAATGTGAATTTTAAGTTGATATGTTCAACTCTAAGTATCAAATTGTATAATGAAGTGAAAAACATCCCATTATAGCAAATTGATGTAAGACAACCAACCAGAGGTAAGCAACTTGGGATCAGGAGATGTGGGTAAGTAATTCAATAAGAAAGAATGGTCAGTGTTAGGGCATGGGAATGGGAAAGAAGGAAGTCCATAATTTAATTTACCATTCCTCTGTAATTTCAGTGAAGCAAGCATGGGAAATCCCCCCACACAAACAAAAAGACAGAAATTAATCATAAATTATTCACTCAAATTTTATGGCTAAGCTGTTATATGACATTTTTTACTGGTCTGAAAGACTACAATCCATGAGGAAACAGTTAATTTCCCAGACCTGTGTTAATTAGTTGCATGCCCCAATTCATGTGAAATAGATTACATTCCTTTTGAATAAACCATTCTCAAGAAAACAGTCTTGAGAAGGAAGATCCGTTTTATTCTACTTACAGCAGAAGTAGTATTATTTCATTATAAATATTTGCACCTATTTTCTTTGCATAATTCTGATTTTTATTAAATACACCTATATGAGGAAAAAATTAAAAGAAGTTTTTATCCTTTAACTATTTAGAGTTAGAAATAAAAATAGTTAGATAGTTCATTAATAACCTGGTTTGTTGAAATGCTGGGCAGTGGGGAAAGTGGGAAAGAAGAAAGCTTTCACTGGGAAGAGACAACCTGTTGAACATTACACCTTATCATTAATATGATTTATACTTTGGGTCTCTATAGTAGGTTGCCTGGTTTTTGGAAAATAATTTGCATATTATGACCAGAAATGTGTGATGTGTAGATGTTTCTGGAACACAGGGCACTACACAAGTGTCTGTGATTGCACAGAAAATGTCAAAAGAAACCTCTTGGATCATGGAGCTCATGCTCTTGTCTCGAGTCATAAAACTGTTACAGGATGGCTTGGTTTCTATCAGAAGCTTGGGATCTGGATAGGAAAAGGTATCTTAGCAACTTGTCCAGAAGTTTTGTAGTGAAATCAGCATCCAGCATAGCCTTTGGTAAAACAGCTGATCGCACTTCCAACCTCCGCATACCAGTTCATCGCTCTACCTTTTCTTTGGTATGTATGAGTCACTTCCCCTATGGGCAGGTGCTCCTTGCTCCCATCTGCTAGAGAAGCACTCCTCACAGCTGTAGCTCTAGGAGAGCCACTCAGCCCAGAAGAGCACAAGTGCCATTTCATTGCGATATGCATTATTGTGGGGTGCGGCATGAAACCGCATTACATGGTCACATTACATGTTTGCACTTTAATGACTTGCATGTCTATATGGCGTTCCTACAGCAGAGCCTTAGGGTAGCTCCAAGCAAGCTGAAAAAAACCTCTTGTGCCGGACCGGACCCAGACTCATTAACCTTGCCTCTGAGCAGGGTTAATTAGATCAGCCTCAGCCTCCAGCTAACATAGTGACTACTCTGCATTGTGCCATTCACATGTGCCCTTGTGATTCAGCTGCATCAGCAAGTGTGTGAAAGCAATTTCATAAGGTTCCAAAAGTGATTAATTTTGCCTCATAGGATCATTCTTTCTTCCTACTGACAGGATAACTAGACAATACTTCTGGGTCTCGTATTCTGATCCTGTGTCTGACTTCGGACTTGCTTACGTTAGATTCCTCTTTCTCTGTTCTCACTGTAGATAAAGGAGGAAAAATTACCGCAACATGTGTATTTGCACAACTCTCCATTGTGCTGAGTCAGGCCAGAAGGACAGTGATCCTGCTCAGTGCTAACTTCCATGAGAGCACTGGTGAGGAAGCAATATGGTTATAAAGGTTTCCATAATGTTCAGTACAGTGCAAATCAGATCCGTACGGTAGCTTTAAGTGCAGTCCTATTCATGAACTGGAAACAGCTGGATCAGCTCTCTCAGGCATATCATGTAGCTGATGCAACTGTTGTTGCAAATCTGAACTGGTCGTATGTCTGATACTCTGCCTTATAAATAAGACGCAAGCAACCTGATTTCTGATCTCTCTCTAACATAGCACTGCATCGCAACACAGAGGAATGCACAGATTTCCCTAGCTCATCTCCAGTTACTTCCAGGATATCAGATTTGTGCAGACTCCTCAGGACAATGCATACATATATTCAGCAGATCAACTAACAATAAATTGCAATTCTGGAAAATAGCATTATAACCACATTTTAATAATTGAATTAATAATCCCATCTTCTCCAAGGTCACTATTATTTTCCAAGCTTGTAAAAAAATTACACACGTCATATTATTCTGGTCCAGAGTCAAGAACAACAACATTCAGTTCTTGGTTTAGTGGAACTCTTATGGCCCTCCAGTATTAAAACAATTAAGAAAGTTTAAACCATCGAACTACTATTGACTACACTGCAGTAATTGGTTTATACAAGGTACTTTTGTGTTCCTATTGTTCCCCTTGGACTTTGATATGCATATTTACCATAGACTCATATAAAGCAGTGAGGAAAATATTGGCAGGAAATTGCTATTTGAAAAGTCAGTCTTTCAAGATTTTTTTTTAATTTGTTTTTCCTCAATGGATTTCAGGTCCCATAGTTCACTTTATACATGCTACGCTATTTCATTGCACAGCCAGCTCTGCCAGGTTGCTCACAATGGGATGACAACATCTCAGCTTTATCTCCTGAGAAGAGAGGAGGAGAAGACTGCATAGCAATTGTCAGAAGGATGAGTACATGAAATATTACAAGCACTCACATGGCAGCTGTGGGGGATATGAGAAAAACTCCTTTTCAGATTAGTGATTTTGTTATGTTCAAGCCAAAAGAATTATTTAATATGAGAGAGTTAATTACAGGTATCAGTATCGATAGGCAATTCCAGCCTCAGAGAGCAGAATAAAACCAGTCATTGCATGTGTGTGTGTACATTCATAGACACTTGCTTACCGTTATCTGAGGAAATTACAGTAACAGTTGCAGTTTATTTTCTCCACTATAATGAAAAGACAGGATTTTGCCCCCCTCCCCCCCAAGATCTCTCAGGCTTGGAAAGCAAATTTAATTGTTGCACTTTGATAGACAACATTCAGATCTTTTTAATCTTTATTCTTTTCCTGCAGCAAATTTCCTCATAATTACAGTTCTGATTAAAGTGAGCGCTTCCAGAGTTCTGATAGCTTTGTAAATCACAGTTACTGGCTGCTTCTCTTACAGTGAACAGGAACTCACTTTGTAATGAAGTTTTACTATGCAAAGTGGCTGAACAATAATGTAATTAACACTTATCTGAAGATACCTCTCATGCTTTAAAGTAATATACATATCCATTCCTTCTGTGTACTCCAGATATCAAACAACAACCATTACAAATTCCCACACGAGAAGAACCAGGTAATAACTTCCCCTTTATGTTTATACTGCACTGGAAAGATGTGAAGTTTGCAGGTACTAAATAATAAACTGATAAAAATATGAGCTAAGAACCTCAAAACAAAACTACATAGTAGTACTCACAACTAGGCATAGTACTTGAGCTGAAATATTCTTACAGCTGAGTAACATACCCAGGATTTTTTTTTTTTTTTTTAATCTCACGATTTTAATAGGGCACAATGTTTTACATCCCACAATATTTGGCGTCAGTGGGTTTTGGTAACAATATGAGCCCACTGTCTTGTGTTCAGATCCTGTCTGCAGAGCTTTTGCCTGGTCCGTTCCCTGTTTGTGCAGATAGTTCCTCGTATTGAAGTACTGAAGTTCGCATTCAGCCCTTTGCAATCCTGCTTATTTCAGGTGATTCCACCGATTGCTCAAGATTATCTTGTGCATTTTCAGAGTGCTCAAGGCCTTTCCCTGAAGCTTATTACCATTAGCAGATGTATTAAGTGCACTCTTTATTTCATTATCCGACTTATTAATGAAAACACAAAATAGCACCAGCCTCAGGATGCAGAAGGAAATACAAAGCATTCCTCTTCCTACCTGTATATGTTGACACTGTAAACTAACATCTGTCACAGAGTTAGAAAACATACTGGAAACACAGGATAATGTAAGGCCGATTTAATCTTTCAAAAAGCGAAGACCCACAACAGCATCTCTAAAGCACAAATGAGTCAGTCTTCCAGGTACAAGGCTATTGCTTTTAAATAATTATAAATCTTGCCTCAATTACACAGTGATTCAACCCCTGCATTGCTATTAACGCCATAGGGAGGAGCCTTTCACACATAAAAATATCAGAGTGATGGTGCTGGAGCTTTCCCTCAAGAGCATTGAAAAGCGTTCCCTGACCACTAATCAAAAATGTCTAACATCTTTCTTCTGACTGACAAATATGAGAGGCTGATGTTGCCAACAAAATCATCCAGAATACATCTGTGTTTTCTCAAAAAGCTGAATGATAAAGGGGTTGGAGAACAGAATTTGTCCATCATTAAATATGGCTATTTTGGGGAAATGGAGAACTTGAAGAACCAACTATACCATTTATTTCAAGAGAAAAATTAAGAAAAAAAAAAGTCTCAAAATTCTTCAGATTTTCTAGACAATTGAGGACAAAGTTCTCCTTTCTCCCTACCATAACCCTGCTCTGTGTATATTATGTATATATGACAGTTCAATATACATGGCTTAACTGAGCCACTCCCTGTCTACAGGTACATTGAAGAGCATTAGACTATTAGGGAGAGACTCAAACAAAACAGCGTTCCTCCTGGAGATCTGACACTTTTGAAATCCATTATTGCTGTCAAATTGCAAAATTTATGATTCATATGGAGTGGTATGATAAACACTATTGCTATCATTCATTTTCTGACTGCATTAAGAAATGCATTACATTGTTGATGTGAGCTACAAGGTTAACGCTACATAGCAGACTCTGCCTCTCTTTTTCCTCTGTGAAGAAATATGAAAATGACTGCAAGCTGCTTACCAAGAGTCAATTATTTTGTAGATGCAATTCTTATTTTATTAGGAAGTTTCAGCTATCAAGTGTCAATGCATTAGCCATGACTCTCAGAGGGTGAGTCTAGCACAGCGCTAAAGGTAAGGCAGATACCTGGAAATTTCAAATAGCTGCCACAGGTATCTCTCCTGACTGTGGGGTGGAGGGAGGGAAGCCTGAATAACCAGTACCAGCATCTGAATTAGAGATGGATCCATTCTTATCAAGTCTCCTTGTAGCCATTATGCATTTTTACCATGCTCCACCAGAGCTTGGAAACAGCTCGAGTACCATTAAACTGGGGAAACATCCCTAAATCCCAACAGCATTTCATATTCCAGAAGTATATTACTGCCTTCATAAAAAACTGTTGTAACGGGTCCACCACTTAAAAAAGCTGCTTCATTTTGGGGGCTTGGAGACCTATGTGCCAACTAAATACATCTGTCCATTGTCTGTCTAGACCCAAGACACATATGCAGGTGACCTACTTGTTACTTGTGCCAGAAACACAGAGGGGTTACACTGCCATTCCAACATTTTTCAGTGTGCAGAACAACTGTCTCTTGGTGCCTGGTGCCACCATCATCTCTGAGAAATTAACAGTCACTTCTCACTCTGCTCCTTCATGCGTAGAAGCACCATGTCTGCAATGTAAACCGAGATGTACGATAGCTACATTTTGGTGTGACAGGGATACCCTCTTGATGCTGCTCCACTCCAGATTTAGTTAAAAACCTCTTCGTTATTTGTAAGAGTACATCAATGAAATTGTGCAATTATTACTTAGTTATCATCTGATAATAGGTTATCCTATTTATGGAATAATATCCGAAGTACAGAGCAATACCAGCAACTCAATTTTGGTATTCAGTGGAAAAATTGAAAAGCTTCCTCATGTCACCAGAGCAATCAACTATACAAGTTCCTTTACAAAATCCCCAAGCTCTAGTTCAAAGCAAAGTCTCAAGTAATTCAGTTCTGAGTAGAAAGCATCAGTCATCACCTTGAATACTGTGTGCAGCTCTGGGATGTTAGGGTCCTTGAAAGCACCCAGAGGTCAACAAAGCAGGCCTAGGGCAGGAGGACACGTGCTGTGAGGAGAGGTTAAGAAGGCTCGGGCTGCCCAGCCCGGAGGAGAGGAGGCTGAGAGGAGGGAGGCCAGGAGGTGACCTTGCCCAGAGGCAGGTGCCGGGCTCTGCTCCCTGGGCACCAGCAGCACCGGGAGCATTGCTTTCCTGTGAGGGCGGCCAAAGGCTGGAGCAGGTTGCCCAGCAAGGCGGTTGGTGCGCCTGTGTTCAAGGGGCATTTGGACACTGTCCTCATTACCATTGGTGAGCCCCAGAGTGGTCAGGCAGTTGGGCTCAGTGACCTCTGAAGGTCCCTCCCCACTGAACTGTTCTTGCCTATATAACTCCTTGGTCCAAAGCCATGCCAAGTTAAGAGCAATTCCTTCTCTTCCAGACTACATTTCATCACGAAGAAGAATATTTAACGCAGTCTGTGAAGTGCTTGATTTTTATCAGGAGGTTTCGGAACTGGCTGCAACAGTTTGCTGTAACAAGACTGAACAGTGGTAAGGAAAGCTACCTCACAGCCTGAAAGGAGCGCTTAGCCTTTTCCTGACAAGGTCCTCCAAAATGAAAAACTACTGCCTGAGGATTGATTAAATGACCACTTAATTGAATAGGGGAGCTCTACCAACAATATCTGACACCACTGGGAAAAAAATGTGTCTAAAGAATATGAGAAAATGCGTACTCTCTTATTTCTGAAACCCACATACAATAAATACAACTATGGCAGGAAAAGGTATAAGGGCAGGCTTGAATTATTTACGCTTTTTAGGAAAGCTTTAGAGAATAAGTTGTCTTTAGAGAATAAGTTGTTACAGACAACAATGAAACTTCCAGTGTAGTCTACCTTCCATTTGTAATAATAAAATGACAAATATCCTCCAAATAAATACCGTTTCATATTTAGTTTAGCTTTCTTAGCACTCCAACACCACAATTTATGTTGACAGAGCCTAACCTACTGTGGGGATGTTTGTTATTTCACAAATCTGTATACGATAACCTATACAATATTATTAAGTCATAAAAAGCATTATGCATTTCAAGTTTTCTGTTTTGAACCATTGAACTTTCTCTTTGCTTAGAGATTAATTAAGCAATTTAAAATTGAAGTATCTACAGAAGTATCTATCTATAGATAGATATCCCTATTGTCTGTTTGACAATAAGAGAATTCCTATGCAATATTCTACATTGTAAATTAATGTAAAACAAAATGAAACAAAAGAAACTCCAAAAACTTCAGTGAAAAGAAGATTCACCTTTTGGGATTTTATTTTTAAGAGAGACTGCAAAAACCATCATTATTGCCCAACTATTCCAAATTTACATAATCTGAAAAAAATCGTGAAAAATCTAAATTCTCTGTGCCATCCTCAATTCCGTTTGGCACAATGGAAGCA
Source organism: Stictonetta naevosa (assembly GCA_011074415.1). Classification (NCBI taxonomy): domain Eukaryota; kingdom Metazoa; phylum Chordata; class Aves; order Anseriformes; family Anatidae; genus Stictonetta; species Stictonetta naevosa. The sequence goes on from CM021702.1 coordinate 9,999,125, forward strand.
CAGAAGAAAAGAAACCTCATTAAATGCACCCCTTGGTTTAGGCAGATGGGAGAGTACTTAATACCATTTCAGTCCTGATCTCACTTGTTCCTGCAGAACAGATGCAATATACAATTTACCATAGATTATGACATTTGAGATAATTCAAAAATCACTGATAAGATTAAATTATATCAAGCTAGATACAGCCATCTGCTATGATTTCAAGGATTCACCTGACAGTTGCTTATCTCATGATTTGAGCTTCAGGAAATGCAGGATTTTGTACATATACTTCTGAAAGAGTGGCATCTAAAACTGCATTGCTCAGGGATACTCAAATGTGTTTTGTTCTGTTCTTGGAAGAGAGCCGCAGCCATTTGGGCAAGACATTCAGAGAGGCTGGAAGTCTCTCTTTTGCAGAAACAGCTCTACCACGTTACCTATAACTGAGACTAAAAGAGTGTCCAGATGTGCAGGGAAAGAGACAGCAGCAACACCCCAACTTACTTTCCCTACAATTATCCAAAAGGTGGTATATGATGGGAAGCTCCACTTAGCCTGAGACAGCGACTGTATTTGTACCAGTATCTCCCAAAAGACCAAAGGGATTTTAAACTAAAAGGCAGTTTTATTTCAGCAGGAATAGAAGAGGTGATGCTTAAAGCAAAAACAAACCCTCTCAAATGTCAGTCAGTGAGCCAGGAGGAAAAAAAAAAATAAAAAAAATAGTAAAACAAACATGAAGAATAGATGCTATCCAGTACGGGTAGGAAACAAAGTTGCTGTTATCCTCATCTACATAGAAAAGTCCAATAGATGACTAATTCTATCCACAGATTATTATATTTTCCTTCATGGCCATTACAAACCTCTCAGTCAACTTAATAAACAAGAGGTGGTCCTAAACACGAAGGGGCTCCTGCCTGGAACCCCAAACAGACAGCTATTGCCTCATGACACGAAACTGTCGTGCTTGAACACAGAAATATTTGATGAGAACAAAATAAATGCTAAGTAGAGAAAACATAGATCTACCGACTGAGGCAGATGAGACAAAGGTTTGCAAACAACCTCTCTTGCCTGCTGCATCCTGCTTTGCAGTCAGCAACTTCCAGGGCAGAGGATCCACTAAATTGCCAGGACTGCTGCAAAACCTACTTGGTCCTTTCTGAATTTCACCAGTACGGTTTCCAAGAATACAGAATATATACTTTTTGCCCTTATTCTCAGTAGTGAATGACCACATCATGTTTTCTGTGTTTATACTTCTGCAAAGTAATTAAAAAACTGAAGAGGGCTCATGAGGCCACCTTACAAAATTCTCCATAGCTACAAAACATTTTACATGAGTTTTGTCTTCTTGTCTTATCAAAAGGTATAGGATGATGACTTTTCAAGTTTTCTAGTTACCTGTATGTGGAGAAGGTCTCTGACTCTAGGAGTTGGCAGACAGAAAGGATAACAAGATCCAGTGACTGGAGAGCAGTGCTACACAAAGACAACTACATTTTGAGGACTTTTTTTCATCTTTTTTTTTTTTTTTCTTTTTAATTTGCCCGGGTGGTAAAGGAATTAACTGTTGGAATTATTCACCAAAGAGTGTAGAGGATTCCCTGTGAAATGAAGGCCTTAAACTGAGAACATCTACCTAAAACCCTTTTTGATTTGCCCATTGGAATCCATGTGGGAATGGGTAGAAAACAAACAAACAAACAAAAAAACTGTTAATCACAGGGCTTGCTGCTCTACACAGTTCAGCAGAAACATGCTCTTATGTTATCTGCAAAGAGCGTTCTGTGGTTATGCGATTATGAACTGAAATTAATAAATTGTTAAGGTGATCTGCCCGAAGCGTACTTAGACTGTCATCTGAAATGAAGGCTGATAGACATCATTTTATCCTTCTGTCAGATTTCACAGATGTAACATAAATGACATGAAGAGCTGCTAGCAGCAGCACTGCAGCCCGCTGGTTTATTCAGGAACAAATAAACAATGTTTTTAAAACAGAGCTTTACCTTCATCATAGCTAATGAATGTTTACATTGCTCAATTTTAATTTTTCATCAGTTCAGCACATATTAAAGCTGATACATTCACAGAGCTAGAACCCAAAGTCATCGTTATGTAAAATGTCCACAGCATACATCTCAACACCAACCCTCATTGCAGTGAGCAAACAAACACTGCATGACCTTAATGCATTTACACGGGGTTTCAGTTTCAGACACTCTAACAGTTAGAAGCCTGTGCATGGCCAGTCAGTTTTGCCCAGCACACTTTGTGGCGTCAAGATTGCTGACATAGTTAAACACAATCTAGCCTCAAAATCAAGCAGTCTGAAATGTCCCCTTGTTGGTGCATGAAATGAGCTCTGTAGCAGAGCCCATATACCACCACACTACAGATCATCACTGGCTTTTTGTTTCCTTCTCTGCACTTGTACATTGTGGGGAAAAAAATAGCTCTTCAAGTAAACAGCTAATCTAAGGAAAACTGAGAGGTGCCTACCACTGTATACACTGGCCCCAACATCCCTTAGCTTGATCCTCAGAGGAATAAAGCTATAAAATACGATACCCTGTGAATTCACTCTTGATTCAACAGTTGTCTTTAGTGAGATCCAGAACTGAATGTCAGATGGGAATTCTATTTTTGATGCATTATTGTGGGACTAGGAATAGAGATGACTGAAATAGCTACAACAATACTGATGATGTAGAAATTCCAGTGCTGCTGTTACGATTCCTGCCTTCCTGACACTAGCATCGTCACATAGCTAAGCTCCTAGCTAGTAGCAAATAGATGTCATGGTGTTAAATACTTCAGACCAAGAAAATAAAAACTTCCATTACAGTTGCAATCTCTCACTAGCTTTTAATATTATAATACTGCATGAGTGCAGAAGTCAGCCTACTACCAACTTACTCCTGAATGACTGGGGCCTGCCTATCTTGTATACAGCCACAACTCAAATGACTCTGCTGCTTGATAAGTTTCAGCATACACAGAAGTTCCCAATTTCACAGTACTTTCAGAAATAAAGGTGCTATGTACTTCAGTGCATTCCCAAAAGTACAATAAAAAAGTCTTCCCCCATACAAAAGGTCACTGCACTTTCTTCCATACTCTGACTCAAAGTATCCAGTACTAGCACTGCTTTATCACTTTTAGAAAAAGTCTTTTAAGAACTTATAAATGAGCACTAGAAGAATTCATGTACTCATCTGCCTGTTTAATTATAGCTCGAAGCTAAAAAGGCTGCCTGTGTAGACATATTTTGCAATACTGTTACATAAATGTTTAAACAGCTGCTGCAGTTCGAAGATGTATGCAACAATCCATAGCTTTAGAGACACAGTTACGAACATCACCTTCACACATTTTAGAATATTCCAGATAGTAAACAGGATCTTCGACATATGGTTTGTGTATGCAACCTGAATTTCAGTCTTCAGTGAGCAAGAGAAGCATTTTAAGATGTCAGATTCTAATTAAAAAGTAAAATGTACCTTCCTCTACATTCAGCTACTGGAAAATGTCACAGGATTAAGTGGACCGGGATACTACTTCAGTTTCAAACAATTTCTTTATAGCTTTCCTAAATACCTGCTATACTGTCTTCAGTAAGTGAAAGCATTTAAGGGTGGGTCACAGCATTAAAAATACTCAACACCAAAGGTTGGAACAAAAATGCCAAATTCAAACCTTATTTCAAGCATCTTTAGACCTGGATAATGGATTTAGTTAAGGTCATCTCTCTTTCAATTTTAAAATATAAATGATAACTTCCAAATGTTCAAGCAGGGCAGTATGCTAAAAGTTGTCTACATATGATCATTTTAAAACTAAAGTATTTTAGTACAGCACTGTAGACTCCTACTGTGCTGTAGGAGTCTAATGAGTTCATACAGGCAAGTCTTCAGTACCACCAGTGCCTGTAGTCTTAAAGGAAGTTGCTGCTACGTACTGTTTAAGTTACAGGTGAAAAATCTTCTGGAAGAAGTTGTTCATGATGTATGCCCATGTACAACAAACATTTTTAAAAGCCTCTACTTTGATGGGTTGGGAGTCTAATACTGAGTACATACACCCACATACACTTTATCCACTACACCTTTCTTTTACTGCTAGGATTGCTAATTGAAATATGTAAAAACTGGCTAGCATTTTCCAAAGCGAATTTTCAAAACAAAAGACAGAAAAGAAGATGGACTGCAGTTTGATTTTACACCATTCTTCCCATTCCTCTAAGAATTACATGTCATACAGAGCACATAAAGCATAGCGTGCATCAGACATCACCTTCTCATTTCCTCAGGCCTTCTTTGTAGGCTTCTCTTACAGCCGGGGCCAATCAGACTTCTGTGCAGCAGCACATTTTACACTGACTGAAAGCATCACTTTCAGCTTCTTTCCTAAATCTTTCATGTATTGTTTTTCCCCTCTGCTCGTTGCTACTCCTGACAAATGCATTTTTTAAATGATTTCCGAATTTTGAAGAAGTTTTACATCCTACAGACATCTATGTAATCCCACTCCTCTCGGGACTGCATTGCCTAAGGCAACACAAGCCTGAACAAAAAATGCAGCTGTGTAAGATACCAGGACACAGGCAGAGCCAGAACCACCAGCACTTACCTCCTTGGCTTATGGCACTGCTGAGGGACAGCAGCAGGCTGTTTAGGGCACACACGAACCTCCACGTGTGAAATAAAGCTCCCCACGGCAGCGATTTGCTCCCCTCCAGGTCCCAGATCAGCAGCACGAAGAGGCCTCGGCCCCACAGGCCCCAAGGCCCTACAGGCCCCAAGGCCCTGAGCTGTATGGAGCTCAGCTGCGGCTCCTTGGCCCCTAATGACAGAGCAGAAAGACCTCCTCAAGCCTTGGTAAACCCTCCTTAAAGGACACAAACTGGGTGAGAAACCTTGGAAGCACCAAAGTCAGCTAATGTGATTCTGACTACGTGTCGGGAACCGGCCTAGCAGAGGATGCAGCACTTGAGCGTGATCAGCTCTCACAGAACTAATAGCAGCCCCACATCTGCGGCTTCTCCGTTCACTTGCTTTTCTACAGACATTTCCACAAAAGCACACCAGAATAAGAATGAGACATCAGTGACCTTTCTTCCTATTATTTTTGTTATCATTACCTGTCAGTTAGTCTTTCATTTCCAGACTTTTTATACAACCTTTCTAGTGTCAGGTGCGATGAGCTGTGTATTCAGCATCACTGCAGAAGCCACGACTGATATTTTGGGTTCTTTTCTGTCTTAAGGGTTGCAGTGCCATAAGTAAATTCAGCACAAGGTAGTGGGGAAATAGTTTCCGCACAAGTAACCATACATTCCTAGCCTGCATCAAGAGTAGTGTGGATAGCAGGTCAAGAGAGGTGATCCTCCCCCTCTTCTCAGCACTGGTGAAGCCACACCTGGAGTACTGTATGCAGTTCTGGGCTCCCCAGTACAAAAGGGACATAGGACTCCTAGCGAGGGTCCAGTGCATAGCCATGAAGATGATTAAGGGACTGGGACATCTGTCCTATGAGGAAAGACTAAGAGAGACAGGCCTGTTTAGCCTAAAGAAGAGGAGATTGAGAGGAGATCTTATCAACCTCTATAAATACCTGAGGGGACAACGTAAAGTGAATGGGGCTAAACTCTTCTCAGCGGTGACCAGTGATAGGACAAGGGGTAATGGGTATAAATTGAATCACAGGAGCCATTTGAGGAAGAACTTCTTTACAGGTTGGGTGACAGAACACTGGAACAGGCTGCCCAGAGAGGTTGTGAAGTCTTCTTATTTAGAGGTATTAAAAACCCACCTGGATGTGATCCTGTGTAACATGCTCTACGTGATCCTGCTTGAACAGGGATGTTGGACTAGATGACCTCTGGAGGTTTCTTCCAACCTCAAAACCACTCCGAGATTCTGTGATTTCTTAACTGAAAAGAGCTACACACAGTCTAAATTAATTTCCTTCCATCTCTAATTAAAATCACTTGACATCTGAATAGTTATTATGAAAAGTAGCCAACTCTTCATGTTGCCTGGATAAGATTTTTTATTTTTTTTTCCTGAAAAGCTAGAGTTACATGTTCCAACTATCTCAAACAACAGAGCAAGGTAGGAATTTCACCAAAGTATAGTCTGGCTCATTCTGATACAAAGGCTTCCAGTACTAACAGAAAGTTTCAAACTAATATCGAGCGATTTTGAAGAGCAAAACTATTGCCTCAACTCATTCCCAAGTATGAAAGATACACTTGCTGAAGAACTGCAGCTCTCATCCAGTGTGGAGGAGTGACAGGTTGATCAATAATGTCACACAAGGCAGAAGAGACTCTCTTCAGAATTTGTTCAACGTGGCCTCCAGTTATTGCATTTCATGGGCTATGACTAAGAACTGCAACTTTGATTGCTGTATTTGCAATACATTGCACTAATATCTGTCTGTGGCCCTGGAGCCTGCCTGTCTTTAAGCTCAGGTAAGAGAAACCCTCTTCTCTGCACAATTCTCTATGTTTAAACAGATCACTTGCAGAGATATTTTCTTAACCTCAGCATTTCTCAGTGTGGCAAAGGACCAGAACTTAACTATAATTTTGTGTTGCTGGGCACTGTTCCATTTCTGAGGAACAAGGACAATTAGTCCTGCAAAAACTGCTGCTCCTCCAGATGACAGAACATTTTGATTCTCTGGAGTATAGTGTAAAGTTACAATGCAGGAGTTCAACAAAGCACAGATTATTTAATAATCAGAGAAATCAAACCAGACACCTTTCCTAATCATTTATCAAAGCACATACAGTCTCATTTTATGGCAGATGAATAAATAAATATTGAGGTAAAAAAAAAAAAATCTTCTGTAACCAGTTCATTTTAATAAATAAAGTGTAACAAAATATCACAGCAGATGTGTAGTGTTCTGACAGCTATTTTTTTGTGGTTGTTTTTCACCATTTCATTTCCTCAGCTGAAAACTACAGAGATCCTTGGAAATCACCAACTTGCAGCAATAGCTCTCTCAGCCACAATTCTGAGGTTTCCTTTTGGGACATTTAATGACATTCTGCAGGAAAGCAAGCACTCGCTGTAATGACGGGTGCTGGAAGATGCATAGCTGGCTGGCCTCATTGGCTGAGCAGGGAGGAAAAGGTCTGTGTTAAGGCCTGATCATTTCTTGCCTTTAAAGCCAACAAGCCCAAAGTGATGGACAAAAGCTTGCTACCACTTTCAGAAAGCTACAGCTCTCAGAGATATGCAGCTGTAATATACATAGGGCTCAGCAAGAAAGCCACACATACACTCATCCACCATTCATCCTGAACGTGTTGGCCTGACAGCCCTAGGCTGTGGTACATTGGGTCTGCATCCACTGTTTCAGGATCTGCTTTCTATTCACAAGCATTTAGTCAAGCGTTCCACGCTAAAACATGGTAATGTTTAACTGCCAGGGAAAGTAGGAAGACTGCGAGGCTACAAAAGGCATCCACGCATCTACAGACCAGCCTAAGCAAGCAGAAGAGAAAAAACAAATCCAGTTTCTGAGATGCCTTTTGACCAAATTGTCTCATCTAGTTTTACATAGTAGCAGTGAACAGAAAAGAGGAACGTTAATTTATGAATAGACTCCCTTAGTTATCTCTGGAAAGGCCAATTTTTATCTGTGCTTTGGAACTTTGCAAAACAGCTTTCAGGGTGGCTGTGGGCATTGCACACAGCTGGAATGAGTAGGAAAAAACATCAAACCATTCCTCCAGACACCAATGACCCAGTCATCTGTTATACCATAACCTATAAGCCTTCATAGGCAAAGTCTTTGGTCTTAATGTAATTCATTTTATCCTGTACTCAACAGCCTAATTTTGCTGGGAAATAATGAACAGCCTGTTCCAAAGTCTGTCATCTCGACCGGGGATTTTTCCAGTGACACCGAAGGGCTTTCAGTGAAAGAGTTTAAACTTACTAAAACAACATTGGCACTATCTCCAGGAAGTTCCAGGTCAGGAAAGAATTTATGCAACAAACATTTCTCAATCTTGTCTGAGATCACTCCATACAGAAATAATGTGTGGACAATAAGACATTTTCAACAAAGGCGAGATTCCTGTAGCCCCTACAAACTGCTAGCTAGTGGCAGTGTAAAAGGGGAGGAAAAAGCTGAAAGCAGATTTTTTTTTTTTTTTTGATAGAGGAATCTGATAAAAGCAGTATCATGCCTTGTCAGATGCAAACACAAAAGAGACTTTATCTTTAAGCAGCAGCAGAAATATCAGAGGAAGTAAATACCTTGGAATTTATCTTAAGAATTACTTTGCACAACGGTATCAGAACTGTTTCTATAAACATAAAAAGCAAGAGTAACAAAGGTTAGTACTATCCTCATATCATTTTCAAGACCTTCTTGGGAGAGTTTTGAAGAGGCAAGGCACCCACTACTGAAACGAGATTCCCTCTTTCTGGATGTGTGGCATTAACTGCGTTCCTGGATTAGACAAAGAATTCTCTCACCATTAACCAGTAGAGAAACTGCAAGGCAACTAAGGACAACCTCCAGTTGTTCAATTTTTCTCCAGAACAACATAGTGTTTCTTTCTGCAAATGTCAGGCAGTTTCTTTCACAAAATGTCTAAACATTTATCAGTTCAGAATTACCAACCAAGTTATTTATGGAAACATCCTGCACAAAAAGAACTGTTGCTAACAGACTTTGGACTGCGATCGAGCAGCCTGTAATTATCATTTTTGTTAAACCTTCCCCCAGCAGAGGAATGATTCCCTTAAAGGTGCTTCCCAATTAGAAAGAATATATATATATGTATAGTCCATAAACAGAGTGGATTAAAAAGTGATAACTGCACCATTTAATCTCGTAAATAAGTAAAACAGGAAATTGTTTTTTGTTATTGACTGCTTTCAGAGCTATTCAGAATAATCTCAAAGAAAATTCCTAGCCCATTTCTAATTTGTACTGCTCAGAGTGGACCTATTTTCATTTTTAATCATTTCTGTTTAACCACGGTATCTCATCCTCTCATCTTTTGTTTTGCTTCTCATAGGAGGGAAAGGCTGAGGATGCCTGTTCCCCTTTTCTTCTCCTTACTCTCTCACTTCCTTCTGCCTGAAAATTGTTCAGAAGCCCCAGAACTGTGACTATGCTAAACAGATGGCTGAGACTTAACACATTGTTATAAAAAAAAAAAGTAGGCTTACTCTCCATTTTCATGCCAGTCCTACTTCCCTGATTACACCACAGCACACATGTGAGTCAGTTTCTGCACTCCGAAGCAAGTCCTTGGTGAAAACAGCCAGGGCAGAACAAAAGACATTTAGCCCCAGTCATACACAGATGACACAGATTTCAGCTCTGTTTAAGGATAGTTAATCCAAATCATTTAGTCTTTCCTGTTTACAGTCCTGTCTATACTTTTTATATTTCAAAAAATAATTCATATGGCATTATTTTGTGGTAAAACTGGAGACAAACAGAACAAGAAAGATAAAGCAACCACTGCTGGGTACCAAAAGAAGTGTCAAGGAAATTCCAAAACCAAAAGCCTAAAAAAATTTGTGACATAATAAGTGTAAGTCTATCTTTCTCACTGTCCTCATCAACAGTAGTGATTAAATTGTCTGCACAAGAATTCCCAACGCTTTTAGAGCATCTTACTACACATTATTACTATAGGCCAGAGAGTGTGCTGCACAGTAAAATGCAGAGCTTTCACATGCTGTTCTACAAAAAGATGGGATGAGTACAGGGACTGTTCTGCAAACACAGAGGACAGATGAGGACAGGGCATGTGGACAGCCCAGTGCCAGTGGAGTACTCAGTTACTGACTTGGAAGGGAAGACTTCCTAGCAGAACAAAAAATCAGGAGAGTCACACAAACCATCTCTTAAAAGGTGATGAAGCAGCAAAGATAAATGCTTAAGTGCTACCCCAAAAAAGAGAAAAACAAACAAAAGCAACAAAACAAAAAAACAACCCACACTTACAGATGAGAGTGACCCAAGGAAGGCAAAGAGGAGGAGGCAGTAGAAGCAAAGATGAAAGATGTGCCTTAGGGCTTTCATGATTACCCTGTGCTCTCTATGCAGCTCTTTCAACCTTTGCACAGCTCAGAAGACATCAAGTTTCTACAGAGTTAACACTGGATATCAAATAGCATGTCATTTCTGCCCATCTGCATTAAAGCCACAATTTTATAGAGAAGTCAGAGTTAATAGCAAGGAGGCATGAATGTTGCCTTAAGAGTGTTTTTCACCTGCTTTTCTGACATAATGCGTGCATAGACCTGTCGAGTTAATAGCAGAGGTGTGCATGTCCGCATGTAGTTCCTTACTGGTAATTGGAGTACAAGGGCCACTAATTACAGAGAACTTGGTGGCATGAAAGAGTCACAGAAACACAGTGTGGACCTAATGACTTCTTCCATTCAACTGTGAAATACTGAATCCACTATCCAACTGCAGATGTAGGGAATGAACCAGACTGCATTGTAAGCTAAGATGGATATCCCATACAGGACAACCCCAAAGCAATATAAGGCAGACAATTTTGTTTGGTTTCCTCTTTCCCACTACATTCTCAATTCTTATCAACAGGTCTTGTTTTTAACACTGGATGCCTACAAGTAAGCATATTATTTTTCATATATATATATATTTTTTAAGATAAAAAATTAACCAAGGAAAGTAGAAAACTAGAAAAAAATCCTTGGGCAGAAAAAATGCTGCTTTACATTTGAAATCAAATCACATTTCTGATGTTGATGAGAAGGGCAGTATTTCCATTGCTGTAGATTATAAATTTATTAATTTGGGGGGGGGGGGGTGGGGGACAGGGGGACACGACAGGTACTTGACAAAATTCTATTTCTTCTCACATTCACAGTTTTTGCTGGCTGTGACATGTCTGCGTCAACTCCAGTGAAAAGAAAACATTCAGCTTTAACTCATCTCTGGTGGAAATGAATGAAAGAAACAGAAGTAGTGCAAGGTATAGCAAAATAGAACAACCTCAGGAAGGCTCTAGAGTGGATCTTCAGCAATAACCCCAACTACTGGTGTTACTGCCTAGACAGTAGCAAAGTCTGAGCATTCTGGTACTGCGTCTCTGTTGGGCAAGCTTGCAAGAAGTCAGGATGGGGAATGTAGGATCAGCTTCAACAGCCTGGTCCATCTGTTCACATAGGCTGTTCTAGCCAAGGGTTTTTGATAGTTTCTTCAGAGAATTCTTGGGATAAATGGCACTGTGCAAATGAAATACTTTTATTTATTTGACATAATCAAAAAAGTTAACAAAAGCTCTCAAGAATAAGCTTTTCTATTCCTGAATAGGATGGCTTGCTTTTCCTCTCTAGACCTTGGAGAAATGGCGTTCAGATCACTGATATGATATTTATCAGTAGGACCTTACTTAGACAAGGGCTCTGTTACTCTGTTACACTTGAAGAAATTGCACTAGATTCACCAGAAGTATCAACGCTGACACCTTTTAGTTAGAGTAATCTGTATCAACAACCTTTGCTAGTGATTCATGAACAGATATTTCTGCAATATTGAACTTTGCTACATTTTCATGAGTAAAGGGTAAAGGATTTGGATCTCTCATATAAACTGTTTTGTGAGAAGAAAACAGTACAAATTAATCCAGTGGCTGCTCTAAAATTCATAGTGTCATCTTTGGCATTCTTTTCCTGACGGTGCAATTAATAAACGTTGGAGGCCCCATCAAGACAAATTTATCATCTAGAACGCAAGATTATGAAATCTTACCCTCAGTCAATGTTTTTGAGCGTATGCATCAATGCATCACAGAAACCGCAAACCCGGAAAAATAACCACGATGCAGTACAAACACCACACATCATTCACGAATCCACTTCAGGCTATTATAAGAATGTGAAGACCAAGTGTGGGGTTACATTTATCCATCACACCACGAGGAGCTTATTATTTGAGCTCTATGTAAAAATGCTTTCAAAGGAAGGGTTTCAGAGGCAGGGATTTATTCACTGTGGCCAAGGCACGTCCATGTATTGGCTTATCCTGATTTAACAGAGTGAGACCCCACAGCCCACGTACACGTGTAAGTGAAATACCAGTTAATGGTGATACAGCTTTCTTCTGCTGCTGCACGTGGACTGTTTATCTTCATGCGAGTGAGCCAAGCTTTATTGCTTTGCACTTGTTTTGTATTTTGAGTGGCACATACTAAGTATACTTATGCAGCCTTTGGCTTATTTTTAGGTAGAAAATAATTAAAAAATAAATCAAATGTGTGAAGCTGATTGTAAGCAGAATTGCTCAGCATACAATGCTCACAAATAGGAAAATAAACAAGAGAAAATACCTTTTCCCCTGGAGATTTTGTAGGTCCAGCTTTTCCAATACAATCTGATCTGGGCTCCAAAAGTCATTGTGTTAATCCCATGTAGCATTTTAATGTATTTTTTCCACTTGCAAGCGACTGGTACCACCTTTATTTTGAACTAACAGAAGCAAAGATGTCAAGGTCATGCTTTTTCAGTTTGCTGAAGCAATCTAATACTGTGACTATCTAGGCCAGCTGCCAGCAGAACTGGACTTTAAATATCTTATAAGAGCATCACTGCATATCTGGTTTAATTCTGCCCTGCAATTTAAAAGTCTAATGCAGGCAAGTACATGAAAGAATTTCTCATTCAATCAGCCTCACCTTGTTCATATACAGAAAAGCATCACATTGCTTTAAAGACACACAGGAAATAAAGCTAACAACAAAGGGCTTTTATGCCTTTTGAAAAGGGGAAAATGGAGCAGTAATGGATTGTGAATGGCTTGGTTGATATATTACAAAGCTGAAATAATAAGCAAGAGAGAGTCTTCTGGGATGGAGTCTCTCTGTCTGAAGAATGTGACCTGACCCGCAAATGGCAAAGGAAGCATTTATATATTGTCTAGGTCTGAAGATGAGACAGGATGATACAGGGGAAAAAAGCAAAGAACAAACAAAAAAGCAAAATCTGTTTAGGTGTTTTATTGCTTTAAACAATACCAGCAATGGCAATATGCCTGTTGATAGATTGACCTTGATATACCTGCTGGCTACCAAAGTAATTTCAGTTCATTCCACAGCTCGGTTGAAGAGCTTTTCAAACTACAGCAAAATAAGTGGATGGAGAACAAGAATACCCTCATGTAGTCCATTACCATCTTCTTTCAGCTTGATTGCTCTTACAGTTTATATTAATCACATTGCCTACAGCCATTGTGAAATGAACAATTAGGTTATGAAAATAAACAGTCAAGTGATAGCTTACCTCAATTAGTCTTTAGTTTTCCCAGACACTACCACTTAGGGTTACGAATTAATTGCCTGTTGCTTTCCTCCCTAGAGCTCACCTTAGCTAAAGAATTTTATGGCACTAAAATATCTATCAAAGACTAAGTCTTTCTGTCCACATATAATTTAGAGTGGAAAAGAAAAGCCATATATACCTAAATCCAAATCCCATTGGAAAAATACCTACGCTATAATTGATACAAGATCCATGTCTTTGACTTTCAACAAACAAACCCAAATTCTTTGCTATAGTGTTGTAAGTATTCACAATGTTTGCCCCATAAGCAATAGAGTACTGAAACTACAGCACCACTGTCTCACTGCACATCTTAAATAAAAGCATGCAAGACCGAAAAAGCAGTGTGGGGTATGGCTGTTGTAGCCTGAAAGTTCAATAGAATAAGAAAGGCTTTATATGCTGTTTAAATAACACTGCAGTATGCATCACCTAGAAGGTTATTTCATATATGAAGCATGGAGTCACATAAACGCAAGCAGAAAGCATAGGCAAATAAAAAATAATAAAGAAATGGCTGTGAGAAATATCAATGACAAGGGGAGGAGAGGAAGAACAGATTCGTATTTAAGCTGAAAAGAGTGGGGAAAACTGAATTTGAGAAAGGGAGAGAACAAAGTGCTGCTGTGTAAGTACAGCAAATGAGGATGGAGAATCAGGACTATAACAAATACCGATCACTAAAACTGTATATGAAACATTCCTCCGGAAAGTGTTATTCCTGCCTGAACAGATTCAAGACATCTTGACGACTCTGTATGCAAAAGATCCAGTTTATTGTCAGCTAAGAGCACTGTATTCCCCCCCCCCAAATCACTGTGCATGCGAGACAGAGAGTGCCAAATGCTATGGACAACTGGAAAACCATCCAAGCTAACATTAATCCACTCTCTCAGCGAACTGACTCATCTTTGCCTAAGCTTAATAAGACTACCTACTACAATCAGCAGATGATGAAATACAGCAAGTGCAGATTTCTAGAACCATATTTGTACAACTGTACAGAGAGGCCATTGCTGAATTCTCAGTTAACACAGTGTTCTGCAAAATTGCAGGAACAACATTATGGAAATATAAATGCCACAGGTTGTGATGTATAGGGTAGATTTGCTGGGTCAGCAGTAACTGAGATTTTATAGATCTCAGTTAAACTAATGTATGTTCCTAGAGGGGGAAAAAAGGTTAATTCACAGGGTTTCTATTGACATAAAAATGAGAAACTCTTGGATGTAGTCAGAGCCTCTCCAGCAGTGGAATTCTGCTATTGATTACCTCCCTTCTTAAATGTACGCCTTGGATGGCATTCATTTCAAATTAACATTTGGGATCTGGTGAAGGAAGAACTAAAACAATAAAATTCAAGTCCAGTAAAACATAAAAAATTCTGATTAATTTGGTAGGTGGAACTCAGTTACAATGGTAGTCAGCATAATACACACTTGTACTGGCTCAAGTGAAAGTGCTTTAAACAATTACCAGTGTACATTTGTATGAAATGTTGATATTATCTAAAACAGGCTGTAACAATTTCTCATAAAACTACTTATTTGCCAAAGACTAAAAGCTCAGAAGTATTACTTTTCAGGAGCAAAGTACTGTTTCTACATTTCAGCTGCATTTCAAGATCCACAAAAGGACAGACCCCTCGCGTTAGAACTTGCCAATGCCCTGCTCTCTGTACTGCTGCCTGTTTGCTGTGAATTTTGAGAACACTGTCCCTTCCTCAACCCCCCACCATCCCCCACACCCCAAAATGCAGAAGCTCTGCCATCAGAAGATTGTATGAAAATAGTGCTTCCCAATCACTTTGTTCATACAATCTTACTACGCAATTGTGATATACGGTGAAGTAAGAGAAGGCTGTACTGCAAATCAAAGCTCTTTGGTATTAACTGATGCCAGGAGCGGTATTCCCCCAGCCATGCTTGTCTGCGCTTTACACTAAATCCTAAATTTCATGATAGCGCTAATATCTCCTCCTAGAATAATGCCATCAACAAGCACAGGAGTTTCCCTGGTGATACATGCCCTTGAAGGTTGCCCTCTAAATAGAATTCAAATATAAGAGCAGTCCTCCTCATTGCCAAGATTTCTCTTTGATCTGAAAATTCTGTAACTTGACTCTGAGCCACTGAGGACCTCATTAGACATCTCTTTTGCAACAAACACTTGCCTTCCCAAAATAGTCCCCCAGCACTATGCTTTTCAGAGCTCTGTGGGGAAATCCTCATCAATAAAGGATGGAAACTTCTTATCCATTCACCAGAGAAAATCTTGTCAAAGGGGTAAATGGAAATTCTCAAATCTCAGACTATTAAATTACAAGTTAATTACAACTTCACTACCTTACAATTGCAATTTCTCTACAGCTTTGGTGGCAGTAAAGAAAGTTTCAATATGTAAAGTTTTCAGTGCAGTGGTTGAACGCTATTTACCTGTACAGTAACCTGACTAGTCAGCTGGAACCCTAATTTTCAAGCTCCACGTGTACATACCAGCAAGCTAATCCCAGCTATCTACCTCATTTTCCATGAATCCCAAGTTAACTCTCTACTCCACCGCTTTTGCAGGCTGTTTTTCTTCACAGGCTAAAGCAAAACTCACCATGAATACACCTAAACAATCCACAGGACTTGCTAAATTGTGAATGTTTTCCTTATCAAACCTTCGCAGTCACTCTGAAGTCTCGCAGATGTTCCAGTCATACCAAAACTAGGAATATAGCATACTCCTTTTTAATTGAAATCAGTCTATTAAAAGAGGTTGCACTAAGAGCTTGAAAAGCCCGTCTGGAAACATAGGTGGCATCAGCAGTGCATACCATCTCCTAAGCTATTCAATTTATTTATCAGCAGCCAAGTCATTTGATTTCAGCAACACAAATTTCACACTGTGTTGAGAAAAGCAGTATTATAATTAAAACTGGTTTAGAGAGATGCAAAGATTAGAGAAAACTCACATATGGAGGCTTTCAAAGGATCAGAATTTTATACCTGGGATCAGCATTACTTCTCCCACAGGTTTTTTCACTGGAAATGTTGCTACAATACAGAGTAGGTGCATGTCAAATCATAGGTGCAATCCAGCCTCGACGCACCATAATATGAACATTAATATTTTTTTACACAGAAACCTCAGAACTTCAGAAAACAAAACAACTGAGACCCAGGACAAATTTGACCTAGAAATGAATTCAGAGCATATGATCTCTACAGATTTTTTTTTTCAAAGACAATGAATATCCCTGACGTGAGTAGGGTTACCAGAACCTGCTCTTAGAAGATAATTTTGTGAGAGGAGGGTATACAGCTTTGCCTGCTGCGTACTTCAAGATCAGTGCTAGTTCACAGCTCTCACAGGGAACTGCCTTAACAGTTATTATGGTCACGGGCACAAGCAATTTTAAAAGTTCATGTGATTTTCAGGGGTCTCTTGAAGATATGTAAAAAGACACATTATTCTATTTATTTATTTTAAACTGGGACAGAGCAACACACTACGAAAACCCACTTTAAAATACCTCAGGTTAGGCTCCAAAACCTTGCAGAATGCACATCTGCAGTCACAGGTGACGAATAGAGAGTAAACGTCCACTCCTAGGCAGCGTCACTGCTTTGCTCCTTAGTGTTGATCAAAGATGTTGCTTAGCCCAGAAGCTTCCCATTCATCTGCAGACATTTTCAGACACAACCCCCCCCAGCTTTAAGGCTGTAAGAGGTAAGATTAATAAAACCTGTATTTTAATAAAATGGTTCTGCTAAGGTGTTATTAAAAATACATATTGTTATATTTGGTGGCAGGAATTATATGTGATTATTTTTTTTCTTCTCAAATTATGTAATTAGTTCTTAAGCTTTGTGCAGATAAGGACAAACTAACAGACAGAAATAGAAAAAAAAATGCTTTATAGAGCTTCTGGCTGGCTTTCTAGTGTTTAGATGGCTGCTTATGGACTGAATATTGTATTACAAATGAAAGCACAGCAGAACGCAAGGATCTGTCAGTTCATGCATCATTTCCAACTCTAGGATCTTTTTTTCTCCCCTCCCTCACAGTAAGACCCAAAAAAAAAAAAAAACAAAAAACAAACAACAACAAAAACAAACAAACAAACAGCTTTAAATGCCCTGACCTCAGAAATAATTCACCACTTCGTTTCAGACCCAGTGCTTCCATGGGGCTGTATCTTAATGACTAAAATAAGCAAGCTTTTAGGGGAAATGGAAACATTCTAGCTCTGAGTAGGACTAAACATGTGGGCACCCACCTGAAAGGTTAGCTGTACACCTTGAGGAACTGGATACAAAAGTGCTAAAGGATTCTCCCTGCAGATACAGAAGCATAATAATACAGGATTTCCAACCACTGGAGAATCTGGACATGCTCACAATTATGGCTACAAAAAGCCAGCTAGTCTGACAATCTATCCCAGAAATAGTTCTAATAATGAGCACCCAAAAATCATTCAGCTGGGTTGATTAATGCATGTTTACTGCAAACATGAACTGCCATTTTCAGAAACTGCTAATTACAGACACAACACTAGGTCTGCTCAAAGGAGAGAGAGTACACTGTAATTGCTCTTATTTAAGACAACTGTTATTTACTTGTCATCAGCCTTGCATTGTTGTTGTACTACCTTAGGCAAAAACCACAAAACTACTGGCTATTTTATCAAAACTTTTTTGCTATATGCTGCAGTAACAACAAAAATAAAAACCTGCTTCCACTGTTGGTCCACAGCAGTACCGCTGTCACTGTAATGCCACTTCAGAGCAAAAGGATGCAGCTGCAATGAATCAGGCTGCCACCAGTAGACAAGCATAATAACAGTAAAGATGGCCTCAAATGCATAAACCTAAAAGAGGTTAATTCCCTAGTTTGTTCCCCCAAGTGGAAAAAGACCGATGTCATCAGGGGGAACTATGCTCAAGCACACATTAGTCACTCTGAGATGATATTTTTAAATCAAAAGCATGTCTTTAGGTAATGGGGCAATTTATAGCAGTGAGAGATATTTATCCTTCATGCGGACAGAAATTAAAGAGGAAGACAGAAAAGTTTTGTTTCCTGTAGCTCTCCTCCCAGCTTCTCTGCTGTGGCCCCCTTCCCAACCAGTTGCTGCTTGGCCAGTACCCAGACGAGCTCTTGCCCAGCTCTCTGCCTCCCCCTGGCCACTCCAGGCTGAATCGCCATCACTGCCCCTCGATTGCCTCTCCATCCCAGTGCCTGGCCCACAGCAGCCCGGCTAGAAGAAGCACCACTTACAGGGGCACTCGGAAAAGCCCCAGCAGCTCACAGGAAAGGGAACTTCCTCGGAGAACTCGGCCATCAAACTCTGACAGGCTTGGCCGAGTGTATGTAAGATGATGGTTTTAGCTCTTGTCATCAGGCCAAAGGCAGGCAGAGCCCTGATAGTAGGCGAGACTTTGGCCAAAATATCATTCTGTTCCAAAACACTAGGGATCATCAATTCATCAGTTGTAAGAAATAATATAGAACAAGAATGGATTTCACTCTATCTTATTTAAGCAGTACAGCTGAATAATTTTTATTTAAATTAGGCCAGAAATTTAGGCTGAGGATTATCCCTAACACAGTTGTTGCCAAACTGTATGCTGAAGGTCTAAACACAACTAAACCCATCATCTCATACCTGAGAGCTGCGTATACCAGGGGATTTTACCAGACTTGCCTATACATATGTTGTGTTAACAAGCAGAGTAAGAATGTTAATCACAACCAGCCATTTATATTGTAGAATAATATATATCTTTGTATTTATAAAAAAAAATAATCATAACTTGTTGAAGCAGATCCTTCAGTTTTAGGTAACAGAATTAGCAAAGCCAGGAACTATGGCACAAAGACACAGTAACCCAGGCCAGACTAGTTAAGCATATGATCTCCCAGCAACAGAAAATGTGAAGAGGCTGCTTTAAATTTATTTTGTTTTTCTTGTAGTTTTGAGAAAATTCATCACCAAACTAGATCTATACTAACAATCTATACTAATGATGCCCTTTTCTATCAAAAACAATATTTTTCATTGTGACGAGGCAGAATATTCCGGCTTAAATAAGATCTTTTCTAGAAAAAATGATGGTTCAATAAAGTAAGCTTAGACACTATTTTCATAATAACTAGGAACAAAGGGTTATGTTCGTATATTTACACCTACCTGTTACTAGATAAGAGATATAATATATAAGTAAACAGAAATGAACCCTTCTTTGACTTTTCATTCTCAGAAGTCCTGTGCTATATCTGTTTTACAGTATTGCTTTCCTCTCCCAAGTTTTAAACTTCTGAATGATTAATCCCTGGTGTATATTTTCACAGCCATATTAATAAGAAATACAAGACAGTTCTGCAAGGAGTCAGGCCCTCCCATCTCCAGCAGGCATTTCTACTGGCAGGTTATCCCAGTACCACATGCACCTGAACCCAGCATAGTTCCAAGTTACTGTAAGTGACAGGATTTATGATTTGATAGGACACTCACTTGAGCTAATAAGGCTATTCTGGTTCTGCATATGTTAAAATATGCATATGTTGAATAACTAAATCCACAGAGTCTCAGTCCTATAACCCTTTATCACCTAAATGATTCGACCAATTCTGTGAGTAGTTCCATCACCCTCGTAATACTCCACTTACTGTCAGGCATCAATCTATCACCCCATTTTAGTTCATCTCTTAGTGGTGGAAAACATTTCCCAAATACATATGGAGCTCTTCGTTAGAAAATGGTTTTAAGGAAATAACTCATACTGATTATGCCAGGGCAATTTTGCAATATCTTTTCCCACAATGCGTGTTCGTTACACCATCTATATGATGTTTTGAAGAAAATAACGTAAAGCAACATGATTTCCAACAAACTGGTCCTAATGTTCTTAATTTAGGGAACAAGTAGTACTCATGGGTCTGTAAAAATAAGTTTATGCCATCAAAATGGACCAGAAGCTAAAGTACTTCATTGGATCATTATTAAAGACTCCCTCTTAGTACTATTTTCACTATTCCCCGGGTTTGCCCCCACAAAAGTGCCAAGACCACTACTTTGAAGTCTGGTGTTGAGACTAGAAATGTGGATGTAAGGAAGGCCCTTCTCGAAACAGCACAGGTTCAGGCTGGCCAGCAGCAGGACTTACCCTCCCCACGGGACATGACTACTTGTGAGAGTTTTCTAATCTAGAGACACGATTTAACCCACAAAGTCAAAGAGCCTCTGCGTGGCAATCACATGCAACCCTATAAATGAATGTGTGACTTAAAAGGCAAATTTCCTCTGCCACAATTCATTGTTTGTGCAAGCAAGTTTTTTCAATGCCAAGACTCAGAAGCAAATCTTTCGAGATGCAAGTCAATGAAGTGTTAAACTGAATTACTGAAACCTGTAAAAACAAATCAAAACTAACCAACCAAAACAAAACCAAAACTTGCACAAGTATTTAACAGACTTTGGACATTCTGGATTTAGTTCTTCTTAGAACAAGTGCTTCGACCTGTGTGGAAAAATGGAGTTTCTCTCAAAAGTTTCAGAAATAAGTTCAAATAAACTTGATTATAAATAGTTCCCCCCCCCCTCCTGTTTTTCATAACCTGTGCTATGAAGCCAGGCTTGTTTGCCATGCCCTATCATGTCACGCAGAATACCACAAAAACCCCACCTTACATATCCTGAACACTTGCTTGTAGAAGCTGCACTTTTCATTAACCTAGCTATCTATATTTAATTAGACACAATATCTGGTTTTCTACTTATTGCAGTCATAAAGGTGAATCTAAGTACTTTTCTTTAGAGCATTTTTCTGAGCTCACAAGGGCTGTTTAGTGGCATTCACACATTTGCATGAAGACCACCTGATGTGAGCCACTGGGTATGGGATATCAAACCAGACACATAAAGGATGGTGGTTTGCTGACCACGTCCCCTTTGTCCATAAATTTCTACAGTTGACCCTACTTAGGTCAGCATAAGTAAAATCAGATGGATTTCACTTTTCCAAGCTATTTATGAGGGCACTGCTGACAAATTCCTCCCACTGGCAAATAAAGGCAAGGTTCCATAATAAAGGTCAGTTACTGGTCAAGGAGCTGGCATCATACACATATACATATATATATATATATGTAAAGTAAACCACACTGTAGTCTCTAACCCTAACCCTAAAAAACAAACAAAAACAAAAAACAAAGCAAAACCCCTCACCCTAAAGTAAACCACACTGTAGTCTCAACTGCTGGGTAAGTTTAATGAAGATTTATTTCAGGTAGTAAAGTTTCACCCAACAGGTGTTTAGTGTTAAAACATCACTGTCCCAATGGTCACTACATTTTTAAAAAGCATGCTTACCTACCCTTCTAGACAGCCCTGTTTAAGAACAGCTTTCACAGCAACCCTGGCACTAACCTGTAAGTGGGGAGGAGAATAAGCTTTGACTTGAACAGATTTAAGAAAGCCAAGACCAATTAGATTCATAATAGGAATGACCATAATGCGTTCAAACGTGAAAACTGCTATTTCCTGTGTTGACAGAAGCACAGTTGGACTTTTTTTTGTTGTTGTGGTAATATTTTGGTACAGAATATCCTAGAAAAGTGTAGGAACATCATCTATTCTTGTTTTGATAGAACATTTCACAATTTTCTCCTTCTACTCTTGGTTGTAGTGAGTGGGATGTAACTGGTAAGAGTGGGAAGCATGAGAAAATACATTTGCCTAGAATTTCTAATAGAGCAAATATGGTAACAAAAGTCACAAAGTTTTAGTGTGTGCTTTGACACACCAACACCATCATAAAAATAAGCCATCTTTAGTTACTGGATTTCTCATCATGTACCAAAAGCTTCCAACAATTTGGGTAGATTCATATGTTACTTTCCACGAAACAGATTAAAAATCATCTTTATGACAAAAGAACGGGGTTAAGCTGAGGCAGGGGAAATTTAGGCTAGACATCAGGAGGAGGTTCTTCACCAAGAGGGTGGTTGTGCACTGGAACAGGCTCCCTAAGTGAATTAGTCACTGCACCGAGCCTGTCGGAATTCAAGAAGAGATTGGACTGTGCACTTAGTCACATGGTCTGAATTTTTGGGTGGACCTGTGTGGTGCCAGGAGTTGGACTTGATGATCCTTACGGGTCCCTTCCAGCTTGGGATATTCTATGATTCTATTTTCTTTAGTGTAATCAGAAGGAACTGAATCATCAAAAGCATGGTAACACTGAAGACACAAGCTTACAACCCAGACTTCTTTGGGAAAAAAAAAAAAAGCCAAGATAAAAGCCTTTGCTTTACAGGGCCAAGGATCGTACTTGCTCTTTTGCAAATTTTCGAAAGAAACTCTATTGGTTTCCTATGCCATAGGGCCCTAGCTGTAGAATGCAAATACCTGACTGCTATGTTGAGAAATACACTTGAAGAACAAGGTGTTCAGGCCATCTTAGTAAAAACATTAAGAACATAACTGCTTTAGGGTGTGGGGCCTTTAGAAAATTCAGATATTCCTTTGCCCATTGCAGTAGGAGAATGAGTGGTGGCCCCCCACAATTTGACTCAGAGCAAGGTATTTTTGTTTGACTTTAGACACACTCTACTTGTCATGTTTAAGATCAGTTTAATCATAAAAAGAACTTTCCCATCTTCCATGTTATATTAAACGTATATATTGTAGTGCAATCCTTTATAATGTCAAGACTATATTGAACTGCTGGAGAGCTACAAGGCAAAAAAAAAAAAAAACAACAGTCTCGGAAGAATATCTGTTTTGCACAAGTAATTTGTTCAGCATCTTACTAATACATTGAGGGCTCTTCTTGGCAATATAGAACCCTGCCCCTTGGAGATCACATGATACTGTAAGAAAATGCTAGGAGAAAATTCTAAGAGTTATAATAAATAAAGCACTTGTCATAGTACCCGTAAGTGCAGAGGTCTTCCTGCTTTGTTATGCTGCAGTAATGGGCATAACGGTTTTATTTGCATAAAACCCAGATCCCATTATACTGTAGCTGCTGCTTCTTATGCTCTTAAAATTACACTGGCTTCCTGAACTATCATGTCTGGGGCTGTTTAAAAAAACTACACAAACATTTGCTATGTTTTTATGAGGTGATTTATTTGCATAATACGTTTAGAATGGAAACAAAAAAATATTTAGAAGACATTTCTGCCTGCAGACGTGAAGTCACTGGAGTGTCTAACTAAGGAAAAGAATGTGTTTCTGCTGCAGTTAAGAGACACAGCCAACAGGACTTCCTTCCCATGCTTTCCTAAATGATTGAGAGCTTAAAGTGAGTCACCTCATTTTCTTTTTAATCTCCTTAATTCATCTACTCACAGTGCAGTCCAGCCAAACAGTGCTGGGGAAACCCAGCTGAGCAATAGCAAGGAGCCAGGCTGTTGCAGGTAGTATCCTCAGTAAGGCCTACCCTGCTCATTTTAAGAACACAGGAAATATGTTATTTACAGTCCTATCCCCAAGCACACATTATGTTAGTGTAGCATAATGCATTAGAGGCTATAGATCATACTGCAACTTAAGATACTTTGAGAAGCTCCTCATCTTATGTCTGAAGACATCGAATACAGTAAGTGGTCCATGAAATCACCATCATCTTTCTAAACACCGATATGTTTGCAGCAATTTTTCCACAGCCGTACTCCTTTAGACTTTTCTGGAATGGTTTAAAAGTTGAAAGTATGAATTAATAATCTTACTAAATTTGACATTATTAAATTTGAAGCCTTGTAGATCCTCTGCTTGTAGAGCTGAGCAAGGGAATACCTAATGAGACAAAGCCTGGTGACAACAACTCTTGCACGGCTGCCATCCAAGAAGAGCAGAGCAGGTATTTGGATTTCTTATTCCCTCGTGATCCATGGCTGCAGAAAGGAAGAAACCCCCACTAGAACCACTGAAATCTGGTAAAAGTTCAAAATGTTAGGTTTCACCATAGCAGCCTAGTAGGAGTAAAGTAGAAGAACAAAAGTTGTTTTAAATCAGCATACTGTACAGACTACAGGTATCCTCATCTGAGAGCACAGGAGGTATTAGTGTCCTCTCCAGCTCTTCAGCTGCTTGCTCAAAGAGCTAGTCCTAGAGCATACTAATTTTCTGGCTTTCCATAAAAATTTGTAGGTAGTAGTAGATAGTCCATGCCTTTTATGTCATGCTATAGAACTTCATGGACTCAAGTTTTTTATTGCTGTCTACAAATGAGGAATTTTTTCAAGCTTTGGATATCAAGCTGGATTCTGATTCAAATTATTTTTAAGACTTCAGCCTGCAACATCTTTACTGTTAAGGATGATATTAAAAAGCAGACAGAATATAGCTTATGAGCCTCAAAGGAATGAAAGCGTTCATGGGAGCAAGCTGGACTGGGTAAACATGAAATTTAGTGTTCACTGTCACAGGCAGAGCTAAGGCTTTATCTGCCCCGTGAAAGCACTGAAGCAAACCTACAATAAAGCTGAACAGTAGCAGAGATACAAGGACACCACAGCTCGCACTGACGAGAGGTAACAGAATAAAAGGCTGTATTTCAAAGTCAAGGTAGTTTACTGATTGGTCTCAAAACCTCAAGGCTCTTTCAGAGTCTGTGTGAAGTTATTTCAAGAAGCCCAGGGCCCCAAGTAACGTATTCAAACCACAGAAAGGTGAAGACCTGCTATTGCAGTAGGCACTGATATCTTTTCAAGAGCTTTGGCCAGTCAGAATAGGAACAGAGAATGAATTGCTTTCTCAGCCTGTGGATCGGCTGTCCCAGGGTGAGGGACAGACAGCCCTACGGAGGCGTTTCTTCTGCACATGGATGGAGGGTCAGGGTCACTATCACAGCTGAAGTGGCAGGGTTACACACACCAAACAGGAAAACAATCAGAATGCTTTTCCTTCCCTCACAGAAATGCCAGCCTGTTGACTTCCTTGCAACTTGTTACACAAAACCCAAGGTGTTTTGCTGGGTGAGGTACAGGGAGCAGCGCGGCAGAGGCATACACCACTTTTTATATAAGCAGCTGTGTTTTAGGAGGGTTTTCTGCAGGCATTTAGAGAAGCCTCATCTTACACAACTGTAGCAACACTGTCAGCATCATGCAAAGAACAATGCACAAAGCCCAGCCCTGTGCATCTGTGCTTGCCCCTGGCTCCTGCTGACTGCTGAGCTGCCTGTCCTCCCTTCCCTGTACCCTCCTCTCCAGGTGGATTAACCAGTGCCAAATTCACAGTTTAACTTCCAGTCCTCTTTTCATACACTGTGAAATCCTAGAGGTGAAATATGCTGTTAGCCATAATACTTGTTATTCATTATCTAAATGGTGGTTTTGTTCTGGACAAGCAGCAAGCACAGGCCCAGCCCCACAAACCTCACTGAGTCGTGTTCTGATCCCATTGTGTTTTGAAGCAGGACAGATGCCCTCCATGTCACAGAGCAGGGAGACCACACACCTACCTCAGTTTGCAGGACTGAAACATCCAGACACAAGGTTTTAACAAGTCAAAGCACAGCTCTCTTTAGGCTTTTTTTTTTTATTATTACTTTAAATAATACGTTCCCTCACTTTTGTGATTTAGTAGCCTGATTCCTAAATCTCACAAATGCGTGCAGGCTTATGAAATATAAACACAATATATACCAAATGAAAGCACTAGGTGTTATAAACACCAACTACCTATAGTCAGCAACTATATTTTTGTTGTCAAAATCATTTAAAATCAACACACTACTGGGCTTTTAGTCTAAATTTTAATTCTGTTTTGCAATGCACAGTATCAGGGTTATATTGCATATTTGCTGGCTGTGGAACACCTTTAAGCGTGGCTCTGCTTTATATATCTGCTATGTGATAACAGAGAGGGGCCTTACTGGTACATTGAGTCTTTCACTTTAATGCTTGAGGATACTATACTTCAGCACAGGAACTTACTGCTTTCTGGTGAGCTCTTCAGCTTTGCATTTCTCCTCATTAAAATTCCAAACCTTGTGCATGAAAGTATGGCATAAAATGCTTGCTCAATACTACTGAATGTAATCACACAGAAAAAATAAATACGAAGCCATTTCCTGCCTTATTTTGAGAAAAAGGCGGAAGGCTTACATACATTCACTCCATGTAAATTCACTCCACACTGTGTCCCTTGAAAAAAAAAAAAAAAAAAAAAAGTGTGTTGATTTTCACGTCTGTCAGATTTACATTATGCTTGCAACAGACTTAGGTTTGCTTAGTTGGGTAACATTATTGCTTCTTATTCAAGCAGTGATCCTAAGACATGTTTAATCCCCAAGTCCAGTTCTTCAGCCTAGCGACATCATTACTGTCAGAGTGGGTTCAAGCCAGTGTACAATCAGGCACGTGTTCAGCTCAGAAACAGTAACTCACAGCAGAAAACAGCAGGGAACAACTTAAAATGCCTTTCAGCCACTCCATTAGCAAGTGCTTCTCATCTGTTCCATGAGAATGGCAAATAGATACAGGCAAGCCAACAAGTGACCCTTAGGAAAGTTTGCATGAAGGATGCTGGACACCTTGAAAACTTAACTGTGAGATAGAGAAGACTAAACCTTACTCAATATAGGTGGCTAAACAAGGAACACAGCTAGGTACACAGTGGCTCTTGGCTGATGAAGTGTCTGTCTACTTCAGCAATGCTTGGCAGTATACCACACAAGTCATGTTGATTGTAGCCTGTCTTCTCCATCTGGCTATGTATTTTTCTCTAGCGTAACTTGTAAGCTTCTTTCTAATTTCACTTCAGTCAGGCCGGGCAAAACCCTGCCATGCAAATGGTGGGAGACAGCAATTCCTTTTATCATCACTTTCCAAAATACAGCTGGCAATGCTGAAGAAGCAGTGCCATGCTGACCAAGTGAAGACCTTCGGTAAGAAGGCAGGAATTGTCTCACAGTAAGAGGCATGAATATGATGAATAGGTGAATACTATTGCATCTTATTTCCTTCAGTTTCTAGAAAACCACAGAAAATGTCTCCAGGCTTCTTATATGTAAGCAGGAGTTTCATGATTTTTAAAGGAAGCTTCATGTTTTAAGAATCATGCCCAGGATAGCTTTCATTTAGTGTTTTAAGCTCCAAACATCATTATAAACACTACAGTAATACTCCATCAACAAATTGCCTATGAGGAAAATCCTCTGCTTTTTGTTGCTGGTATGTCTCCTTGCTACTTATTTTTTTTTCTAAGGCTGCTACTTAAAGGAACTACTTCTGTTTGAAAATTGACTCTGATGGGAGAGGAACAAGCATAATACAATAGTCTGTCAAATCTCAACCAGTAAAAGTGCACATGCAAATATAATCACAGTTATCTCAACTGTTTAGGCACAGAGGACAGCAAATTCTAGCCCTTCCATCATCCTTGACTTTTTTTGTATTTTTTTAAAAAAGAAACTTGAACCATCATTAGTCTTATACACATCATGATAGATAACAGTCTTAAGTTCTTGCAATAACCACCACGTAGCAAAGGTTATATGAATCAGCACCTGCTCTTTAAAGTTAAAACTTTGTCAGACATCCTGAGATTTTCCTAATAAGAATCCTGCTCAACCCAAATTTTTCAACTATTGCCCCTGCAGCAACAATGTTACAGCTTCTGCCGAAAGATAGCGTGCACCAGACCATTTGCAGAGATAAAAAAAAGACATTAAGTTATTCCCTTTCCTGTACAGTGTAGTCTAATTATACTGCAACTATTAGAACCATTTACTTTCAAAAGAGAAATAAGAGGAAATAAGATTGGACCTATTTCTTCCTTTACCCTTTTTCAGTATTTCTGTGGTTTAATAGCATTCCAATTCCCATTTTTTTAAAAAATATATACAGTAAGAAAATAGGCATATATAAATACACCGTTAACTTCCACATTTGTGTTATGTCTGGGAAAAAGCAATTACTAAGCCCAATAGTTTCCCCTACATTATGTGTAGTTTACTTTGTTCGGGGAATTTCCTCATCACCAACCACATAGCTGAATCAACACATTCTCCCTGACACCACGTGCGAAGAGTGTCAGCCTCCCATCAGTATGGATACAGACATGCAGCTAGAAAGACTGTAATCATACATAAAAACTGCATTTGACACAAAGATACTCCTAGATCCTTTAGAGAAAAAAGAAATAAATCAATGTTGTGACTGAAAGGCTGCCCTGCCTTAGCCTGACAATCCCACCACAGATTTTATTCTGTTCTTATCCTAATCAGAACAAGCCTTAACATATCCCAGGTCAGATCCTTCTTCAACCGAGAAAAAAAATATTGCACATACAGCCAAGCAGGACCAGCCCTCCAGGCCATTGCCACTGCACTTGTCAGATAGACGTTGTTGCACAGCATTTGGGAAATACGGGTCATGCCATTTTTTGGCCTCAAACCCCCTGAACCCTTTTTCTTGCACCTGTTTCACAGAGGGGCCTTTCCTCTCCTGGTACAGCTCGTTCTACCACGTCTCACTAAAGCTCAGTCCCCGCAGATGCTGAGGACACACTTCCATATAAATCAGGGTGTCAGGTAAGCAGCTACAGGCATACAGTGCTGTGGGCAACTGTCAAGAGTTTAAGATGCTGGTATCCAAATGAAAATACAGACCTTTTGTCAACAACCATGCTCCTCACATCTCAGATTTCAGGTAATTTTTCTTCCCTGTTTATCACTGAGCCCATCCACATACATACACAATCCTCTTTTTCTCCCATTTAAGAAGTGTTCTGCTCCTGCTGCTGCCGCCTAGCCCTCTCCATTCCTAATGCTGCAATCATTTCCATGGCAACTAATTTTGATGTCACAAATAGAAAGCAATGCGGGTTCAGGAGGTGAAAATGAGCCACACTGAGACAAACCTGGAGGCAGCTAAAAGCATGTATCCATGCACCAGCAAAAACAGGAAAAAAGCAACCATTTTTGTCAGTTGAAATCAAGTACTTGTTATATCATCAATTAAGTTTGCAGCAGTATGGGATAGCTTTTTGTCATCTACAATGTGCTGTAGGTAGTGTGACTGCAACGTGAGGTGTACACTTGGAAATGCCCAAATGTGAAAGACTGGACACCAGGAGGTTATGAGGGAAGCCGGCCGTGCTGCCAGGATTCAGAAGTGGATGTAGCCCAGCAGTGCCCGCTGCCGAGCCTGTGAAACAAGGTGCTGGTGGTGCTTCTCCTGGGACCTTCGCACATGTCTACATGACTAAAGCCTTTTTCCATAGCCACCAAAAAAGCCTCCAGGAGTAACAACTTTTTGGTTGCCAAACCCTGGATGCCCAGAAGTAAAACACTGCCACAGCAGCCTCATTTCTAAAGAGAAACTATTTTCCTAATGTGTTACACTCGGATGGACTTGGCACAGGGCACTGAGCAAGGAGGGAGCTCTCTTCCCTCTGCAGGTTTAATTGTACAGAGAAAATCTGCCCCTAAAACCAGCAATGCTGAAGGAAACAGACCGACCTCTGCAGAATCCTTGGAGATCCTCAAAACTTGATACAGAACGGGGATCTTTTTATTCACTCTACTTTTTTGGTATGTGATCTATCCTGATATTTCCCTTAGGGAAATTATACGTTATTTCCTCTGGGTCTGTATTGGACCACGGCCACTTTACTGTGCACTAGATATTCGCTTCACTCATTTTCTAGAAAGAAGGTCAGGAAGCATCACTGGAATCAAAGCTGCATGTGATCACATCTCTAGAGTGATCCCATGTTTCTGGGAAATTCATCAAGTTCAGATATTTGCATCCTCTGTTGCATAAGAATGAATTTACAGAAACAGATCAAACCTTAAACCTGCAGCTAGCACAAAAGCACAGCACTTGGCTGTTGATCTCAAGTACTGCTGATGTAGCGACAGGAATGTATGTTTGATGGAAGATCAAGGATTTTCAAATTTAAAGATTTTACTGCAAATCACAAATAACAGCCAGAAAGAATTTTAATGGTCCATAAGAAAGATTTGTCTGCATCTTTCCTGTGCAGCAGGCAGCTCATAAATGACTTCCCAGTGGCTTAACATGTTTAAGTCACTCCTACAGCATTAAGCTGGCATATTTAATTATCCATGGAACACGCTTTTGGCATACAGTCTAATTAGGCACTTGTGGGCCTCTTACCACAAGATTATTATTTTGAATCACAGAATCAGCTGGGGAAAAGCCTAGGGAGATATGAGATTATGCCTGACCAGAATCAGTGTGAGAGAACTAAATCCTGAATTAGTCATATAAACCTAATTTTGAAGATTCACAGCTTCCTAAATTTATTATGAGATCAGTATTCACTTACCACAACCTAGAACACTCAGTCTAAAAGATATTAGAGCTGAAGGGGAAGTTGGAAAACAGAAGCTATTGGTGTAGTTTTTCTTCCTATTCCTACTTGCTCTGCAAGCAGAGGAAGATTGTCAGCTGGAAGCTCAGGCTTTGCATGTTAAATCTGCACATTTGCGCAGGATGAAAACTGTTAACCCAGACAACAAAAAAAAGGAAGGAGCAGTCAGGAAGGCAGAATGCCTCCAGGTACTGCATGTGGTACTTGGCTTAGTGGGCAGTATTGGTGGTAGGGGGATGGCTGGACTAAGTGATCTTGAAGGTTTTTTCCAACCTTAATGATTCTATGATCATCTGCTCTCATACTGGGCCGAGTGAGCTTCAGATCTCAAAAAAAAAAAAAAAAGCCAGCAGCAACAGTCCATCCGCTTAAAATACACCACAACCATATAACTCAAAGCCCAAATAACAAAGCAAAAACTCAAATTGCTTCATTCTACTCATATAGGGTACCTCAAACATACATAAACATCAGAAATCTGTATAGTGATCCACATCTGAATCCAGTATCCATTTCTTGCTGGACTCTGTAGGAAGAGTTACGACTTGGCCGTTAAGGCACAGAAGCTATAGGATTGCAATGTGCTCTGGGACAGAAGCACTTCACAGCTCTCACTACCAACAAGTGCTTTCCTCTACTGTGTCTTTCTTCACGAACTTGCCACACAAGAAAGCTTCTTCTCTGCAGAAGAACAGCAGTGACATTAAGACACAACATTTGACAGAGCACATCACGTAAGTGAACCCATTTAACTCCAAATTTAACAGCTCTCTTGAAAGCACAAAGACAAATCTAATAAAAGGCTGAGTAGAGGTTAATTGAGAGTCAGTGAGAGGAGGTTTTGTCAACTCAAATTTGAAAAATGTCTAGAGGAATATATTAACTTTTCATTTTGTCTCGAACAAAGGAACCTAATCTTCATTGTGGCATACAGAAGAGTGCGCTGACACAAACAAAATCGGTGTAAACTTACAGAAACATCA
Source organism: Stictonetta naevosa (assembly GCA_011074415.1). Classification (NCBI taxonomy): domain Eukaryota; kingdom Metazoa; phylum Chordata; class Aves; order Anseriformes; family Anatidae; genus Stictonetta; species Stictonetta naevosa. The sequence goes on from CM021702.1 coordinate 10,030,786, forward strand.
CATCTATTCAAAGCATAGCTACATGTAAACTTCAGAGTAAAGGAACTCACTCCATAGGCAGAGCAGCCATGGCATACCTTTAGACAGAGTGCCAATTAAAGCCTAGAAAGAGAAGGGAAAACAAGCCTAGCAGCAAACTGATTCATTCAGTGCTGAGAAATGGGATGGCAAGTCTTTAATCTCTAAGTAGCTATGACTAAAACTCATTACCTGATGACAATCCTTAGTAAAGGAATGGAAAAATCTTAATCTTGATTTTACTAGTGAAAGCACCAGATCAGAGAGCATCAAAAGAGCATCTTAAGCAGTTCACTGCCAAAGTTTGAGCTGAAATAAATTAGCAAAGTATTTCAGCTAACAGAATAACTGGTTTTTAAATTTAATAGCAAAAACATTGAATCTGAGCTCTTTCTTTAATATAATTAAAAACAATATTAAAAGCATATTAAAGCATTTGAACTTGGTTTGTTGAAGTACTGAGGCATATGCAGGAAAATAAGCTGCTAAAATCTGCTGCAATTGGTAAAAATTTAAACTCAGAAAAGAGACAACTGGAAACCTGGCCTTCAGTTTCAACTGAAAATCTAGGTTTTTAATTACTTGTTTTCAAATAAGTCGTGTGCCCCCCCCCCCCATCTGATTATCCCTAATTAAAAAAAATACAAATTAGATTATCAGAATCCAAATTAGTTGTTTCCTTTCAAATACAAAGCCTCATAATGGGTAATTTGTTTGTAGCTGCTGCAAAGGACTACACTGTAGACCAAAAACTTGGGTTTGTGACTTTGGGCCACTTTTGAAGCTTTACAGTAGAGAAAATTCACTGCAGAGTTTACATTACCAATTGTCTCATCATCACTAATTTCATCCTGGACTATGTCATTCAAGTAAATAAAAGCATAAATGATGATGAATTAATAGTTGCCTATTATGTAAGAATCTTACATAAAATTAAATTCCAACAATAATTTCATTATTAACTCATCACTAAGTTTCAGGAGGCCAAAAAAATGTTGCTAGTGAAATCAATTTGTCCAACACCTTGAAAATGAACTTTTGCCACTGACATGTATCATCTCAGGAAAGTTTCAGAGCATTGCTTTGACTACCTGACTGCTGACACTGTCATTCATTGGTTTCATACACCTCAAAAGCTGATGCTGAAAGCAAATTTCCAGGGACGAATTTGCTTTAGTTTTCTGTTTATGCGTTCTTCTTCTGGTGATTGCAACCAGAAGATTGGATGGTTGTTTGAGAGGCAGAGTGAAAGGATGGATGCAAAATGTTTCCAATAGTCTGGGGAGCAGCATTAATAAATCTGGGTAGTTGTACCTTGGCATCCACTGCTTAACATATGCCAGCTTAAAGAAACGCTTGCCAAGTCTATACTCCATTTTACCCACTGTTTCAAAAGAAAACTAATATGAAGCAAACCTTCTCCAATAAAGAGAAATGTCAGAAATTTCTAAAAAAATACATGACAAAATTATGTCAACTTGTAAATGATATCAAAAAATATGATGCACTGATTTAAAACTGTTTATTGAAAAAATCTAAATGCCAATTAGGTTATTTCTTGCCAGCTAGTAGAAAGGAAAAATGGGAATGGTTATTCAATTACTCTTTCCCTGACCACAAAACTCATAGCTCTTTTTCCTCTGAGTCACCTGTAACACAGGAAAGATTCAAACATTTATTTGATTAAAAAAAAAAAAAAGTTATACCAAAATGTCTAGTTACTATCAATTCAAAACAATCTGATTTAGACAAGCCTGTTCCTGAGTAACAGATACAGTCTCTGTCCTGCCTTCTCATCACATCACGTCTTTGAAAGTAATTGACTGAAAGAATGGTCAACAAAGACAAGCTTCCTAGCATCCTTCACCTTCAGCACTTTCCTGAGTAAGGGAAAGCACGCATAGCCCGTCTCACACATGCATATATGCACCCTGTAGAAGTCTGGCAAGACCCCCTTGTTCCAGCTAAGTCATGCTGAAAACTTTCCATCTCACAGTACTTTTCACAGGGTTGAATTCAATTTCAGAGCACCTGCTCTGGGCAAACCGCTTTGCTTTTCAGTACACAAATAATGCTGTGGCTTTTTCATTTTAATTAACAAATCCGTATACAGGCAGTCTATGCCAGTCAATTCTCCATGTTTTTCTTCAGATCACGGCATATTTTCTGTGCAGAGAACTTGAGCAGTACAGATGGGAAGGCAGCACACTGAGCTGTTCGAAGCACAGGCCTCATTATTATTGCTCTTAATCCTGCGTATTTGTTCTAATGACTGTGACATTTTGCAAGGTATGGGAAACAGTTTGGTTGGTGCACAGCCTAATTGTGCATCAGTGTTCTGCTGGCTGGGAGACCTTGGTTTAGCTTCTAGCCCTTTGTTCATCTCCTTTGGGTCATTATAACCTATACACTGAATCAAATGCACATAAGCCCTAGAGTCATAGCCACACTCTGCTTTTTCTTCTTGTTGTGCCCATGACCTCAACAGTGGTGAGAATAACCTCTGGTACAAACATCTATTATGTGTATTCTGTGTGCTTAAAATAGCCTCTTGACCAGTCAATAAATCACACTTGACACAGAGGAGAAAAAATAAATGCAGAGGAAACTTATAGAAATATCACACCTCCTTCTTTAAAGGCAGACAATGAGATTCACCTTGATACATTCAGATGGGGCAATTAATATGTAAAATTGGAGTGGCCACACCAAGCAAAAGGCCATATGTCCTTGGAAAAAAAGGTGATGAAAAAGGATGAAAAGAAAAAAGGAGCAAAATATCACTGGAAAGCAGAATGCAATACCACAAGTAGAAGTATAGGCAGGAGGCACGCTGCAGCCCAGAACACAAGGTAGCAAGCAGGTCATCCTGGCACTTGCATTCTGAGACCTGCTGTGGAAAGCGTCAGCATAGCAGAAATATATTTGCTTTAATGTAAATAAAAAACAGTTTAAGAATAACATTAGTGGCCTTGACCTGTTGGAGTCCCACGAGCTAGGTTAGTATACCAGTACAATTTCACATCATATCCTTTGATGATAAACTGTTATAGCTTCCCTTCTGAATGCACGGGTGGAACAGAAAGTCTAGTTTTTGAAATAGGCAAAGTTCTTAAACAAATGTATCACAGAATAAATGTATCAGCAGACAGTCTTACAAACCTATGAGACCTTTATACAGTTTATATAGAAAGATTTATCGTTGATAGGTTCTCTGAAAAAGCTGTTGTAAAGGGGTAGATTTTAGCTACTTTATAGCGTGGTGAAGGCAGAACTTTGGCTGTGCTCCCTAGCTACCTGCTGACTTGCAAAGTCCTGATATCTTGTACCACTTGGATGTGCATTGATATTGGCACCGGGAGAAGGGTGGCATCTCCCAGGAGGTAAGTTATAAGCTGGTGCTCTTGTGAAATGAGATGGAACAAATTGAAAAGCTCTAAGCTACTCAAAAGGCATGAAAAGTTCACCAGAGTGATTATAGAATGAGCTAAAACAGGCCACAGGGCCATGAACTGTCTTCCCAGAAGGTACTAAAGCAAGGCTTAGAGATTTTTCAGAAAATTGAGACATGATCAGTAGATGGAGATTAAATTCACTCGATTCAAGAAAACAAACAGAGCAAAACCCTTGTGGATAAACACTATAAACAAGAAAAACTAATTTCGTAAACCAGGTATGATACTGATTTTTTCATGGAAAATGAACCTACTAAAAATCCCAAGGTAGCTTCCACTCCAAATTGGATGATGATACAATAAATGGATACGCATGTGGCATTTATAGCTCCATGTATGTTTAGACATTCCAGTGGAGCAAGACGAAATCTGCACACTCATTTAAAATGCCAGTTGCTACACATAAGTATAAAAATAATTCCAGATTCAAGAACACGTATCTAAACCAAGACAGAAAAAGCAGTCCAGAAATACAAAAACCTTGAAGATAAAGTATTTCAGATACTTCCATTTATTTCTTTTTCTACATTTATATTACTTTTATTAATACGGCTATTAACCTACTGGCTGCTCTACCATGTTGTTTCTGTATTAGGGCACATGCTCCCAAATGCAGTTTACCTGAAGAGCTGTAGTTAAGGTAATTCATTTTCTTTAAATATAAATGCTAAACATCCCTTTTTCATCTGAAGACAATACATTACTCTCTTCAAAACATCCACATTAAACTGAGGTTTATTACTGCAGAGCAGCAAGCAGGGGGATTCTTCTATTAGGATCACGTTAGACCTTCTATGCTGTGAACCCGAGCAGTATCCTAGTAACTACTTCCTCATGGAAGACCCCTGACCAGCACCACAGAAGACACCCTAGCTTTTGCAGATTTTACTTAATTTTTTTACATCAGTCTCTAGACTTGACAGCGTGGGAGTCTCTGCCTATTTGCTTCTACAGACTCTGTAGCTTTTGTTGTTGTTTGGTAGGGGTTGAAGTGTGTGTCTGTGGGTACATCAAAACATCAAAGATGATTTCTCCATGAGCCTGATGACACCCATGACAATAAGGAAATGTCAGTTGGTACTACTTTTCAAGTACAGTAATTTGTGTTACGGTGATGTTTCTTTCCTGACAATAGGTATACACACTTGTCTCCAGATGCCCTTAATGAACTGCATGCTAGTTTATCTGGGAGAGGAGGAAGAGTCTTTAGTCCAACACAAGCACTTGGGAAGTTTTTCCCTGTCTTGCTGTAGTTGACATTCAGGAGCGGTAGCCAGACTCCTGCACTTTGTTAGAGAAAGCGGCAAACTGCAAGACCTTGGATGTGAATTGTGGATCTTTCCCTCAGCTTATTAGAGTGATGTCTGTTCTTGTTTGGCATCCGATGCCATCTTGTTGCTATTGTCAGAAGGTTTTAAGTGGCAAAGGAGCAGTCAGATCAAGGTTTATCACTCTGTGTTAACATTGGCCATTAGTCATAAAGTCAGCTAGCACACCCACCCAAAGAGTCCAACCTCTTTAATGGATCAAATCGCATTATTGCTACAGGGTTTACAAGCCACAGAAGACACATTTTAGGCACTGCACTGAACCTTATCTAGACTACTGCAGTAATATTTTTATGCTGTGTCACTTACTAGAGTGTTTCAATGCCTTAAAATTAAGGAAACCCCTTCCTGCTTATTATTGTCTCTACAGGCTGATAAGCTGCTATGAGCTAAGTGTAATCCTAGCCACAGGCACCAGCCACGTAAGCAGCTATTCAGAGACATACTCTGTATAGGTGTTATCTGTCTGCTGTCCATCTGTTCCTGCACCACTTCAGGTCCACATCACCGTGATCCCTTTGATTTGTCTTAAAGGATATTTGCAGCTTTAGGGATGACCTTTCCCAGGACACACCACCAACAGTCAGGAGCCACAAGCAATTTTCCTTGACAAGCTGGGCCATTAGTTGCAGAACCCTGAATTGAAAAACTACCTGCCCTACCCTTGCTTAATTCTCTGGATCTCTAAAACTTGCTGTGTTCTGCCTCTTCAGCTCTCAAGCTCCCCGTAAGCACTCCCTAAAGTGAGTAACAAGCTATTTTAGACCTTGCTATGATGACAGGGCAAGCTGACGTGCCAGTCCCTGCAGGGCTGCCTCTGCCAGGTGCTCCAAGGCCACGGGAAGGAGAGGCAGCAGCCCAGCGCCTGAGCCTCGCAGCAGCCCCTCACCACCATAAGAGCTCACCTTCCTCCCAAGGTCCTGCAGAAGATGATTCTACCCAACATTTCACAGAATAAGAGAACTGGGGCGACACAGAAATATATAAAGGACTCCTCAGGCAGGACTATAAGAAAAACAAAATCTTTCCTTGACTGGAGGTACAAATAAGCCTTTTTGTAACAAAGAGACTAGCGACTGAGATTGTACATCAACCAGATGAGTAGGGAACAAGGAGATCTGGGGGAAAAGGACGTGATGTCAAATAGCACTGTCACTCTGAAGGTCCTTCTCCTTTTGGACTTTTCCATCTATTTTTAAATACATATTTTTATTAGCTAGCAAGTTCACAGTACAGCTCACATAAAACTTGTATAACTTGCAAACAAGGACACAGTGCCTGCTGCTTCACATAAACTGAAGGTTAGCTTGAACTGAGGTGAAGCAATGTGACATTCTTAATACAAAGTATTTTTAATTTTATTTCCAATCACACATGAGCATCAAAATTAGCTATAGCATATAAGGGATTTTTATAGAGAATGTCATAACCTTCTTTTCCTTAAAAAAATAAAAAAATGCTTAGGAGTCCTGTAAATATAGATGAGCACACCACCTTATGCTACAAAGCAGGAAAGAAAAAAATAGGAGTATGACTAAAGTGCAACCAAAAGGGAGATTTTTTTTTTAATCAGTCTCATTAATTCTGATAACTCTACTGAAGCAACTAATAAAGTCAAAAAATCACCATCTCTGGATTAAAGAGGCAAAATACACCAAACCAGAACGGGTGAAGAAAAAGCAGCAGAATCAAGTGAGGGGTGGTGACTGACAGTAAATATGAGGGTACATTAAGAATTTAGCTATTTCTAGCTCAAGCAACTCTTTAGGACATTACAGGAGCTGTTGACAGCCCTAAAGCATCCTACTGACATGCAAATGCTTTGCAGGTGCTGCTGGAGCACTTTCTGGTATGACATACTGGCTCAGACCATCCTGACCCCAGTGAGCACATGGAATATGTAGTCTACACCAGGGCAGGAGCTTCTAACTCTTCCTTCTCCAAAGGAAAGTAATTCACATGTACCAAAATCTTTGAACTGCACCAACAGGCAGTCAACTAGCAGACAAGCAGGGTGTGATCTGCAAAATTGCACTACTGCTCTGGAACAAAACATTGGCATCAGTGTAGACTCAGGCTGAAAGTCCTAACGCACCTGAAAAGCTGAAAAGACTGTGCAAAGCCGAGTAGTGCTGGAGCTCTGGATGCCAGCTCCTTATGCATTCTGCAACTGCAGTCTGCTTTCAGTGAAACAGAACCTTACCCAGGATATTATGTCTGGCGTATTGTAGTTATCTCTTGAACAGCCTAGCAGGGAGAAAAGTCTCACTCCCCCTCATGCAAGTTCTTTCCTTCCTATTAACACGTATGTTTCTCTATCAAAGACATGCCATGATTTTAAGTTCTAACTTATGTCACTTTTTATCCACCCCTTAAGAAGAACCAGACACTTGAACAGGAGAATTAATTTGATTTCATGGATTTAACATTTCACAGTGATGACAATCTGTACCATTGTGAGTTAATAACACCCCTCCAAGGATAACACATCACTTCTCAAGTTTTTGTTTCTGTTTTCAGTGTGGTTTGGTTTAACCTCAGCAGCTTTGTGAGATCACACCCACCCTCGGCATAAGGCAGTGTGTATTGCAAAATGTGCTACCTACCACTGCAAGCCAGTAATAGGGCTGTCTGTCCAACTGAAGCAATGGCTCGAAGTGATTTCACAGCAGGTACGACACTACTGTCACTAATGTAACACATATGCCCGTTCAGAGTCATTTTGGGATCCAATGCACAGCTGAAACAAGGGAAGCTTGCCAAGATGAAAACAGCCATATAAATCACTTCACAATTTCAACACCAGGTACTATTCAGTCATTTACAGTTACAGTCTCCCATTATTTACCTTAAACGAGCAGCTGAGTGCTTGAGAAGACCTGCTGAGTGGCTTCCAGGTAAAAAGGGGCAGCAACAAACCCCACTGACTCCCTCACCCACCAGGTTCACAACGGTCGATACCTTGCTTAATATGGATTGCTTATTCTAAACAAAAGGAACATGAACCCACAATCAGACTTAGAAGACTAGGAAACAACCTTGTTTAAGGATTAATGGCCTGTATTGCTGGTTTTGAAAGAAAAATATTTGGGTATAATTCAGCAATCAAAGTAGCAACAGACATATGGCACAGTAAAGTAAAGGAAAACAAAGCATTTGAAGAAAAGTGATATGTTGGTGGTATATTTCACTTTCAGTTCAATTTTTCTATTTTATTTTTTTTTTAACCTCATGCACCCTTTGACAAATGTTTGATATAAATGGCAAAATATATGCTTCACTAAGACAATTCTTTTCTGCTGGCTCTTCCATCAGCATCATCTGTATGATTCTTGTCAAGTTCAGATTTACAATGACACTGAGGAGGATCCATGGGAAAATCTTCCCCATTACATTATTCAGTACTTTGACCCGATCAGTTAATCTATCCTGAGTGCTTCAGGGAGACAGCTGGTGAGACACACACTTCTGGACATTAGACTGGTATTAACAGCGTAGAATCAGTTATGCTTTCGTATTTCTGATTTCGTTCTTCCAATGAGGCCATCCAAACCAAAATTTTTGTGCTGTTAAAGAAGTGACAAAGTCACACACTTTTATAATTAACGTTTCCCCAAAAACTTGGATTAGAATTCAACCGTTCTATACTCCTGTCACCTCTGCTACTTCAACTCAGTCTAGTGTAACAACATATGCATTTAAAGTGGTATCTGTCAACTCTCATCTCTCAGATGTGGAAGAACTTGTTGGTCAGCTGCAGCATTCCCTCAAACCAAGGATATGATGTCCGTCTAAAGGACAGAGTATAGTCATACAGCTTCAGTTTGAAGAGTTTCCTGCCCCTTAGCATTTCACTGTAAAAATGAGTGAATGAAAATTCAGAAGCTGGGCTGAAAATATTTCTGAGGTCCTCTAATACATGGAAGCAGCTAAGACTGGTTCTAAATCCTGAATATGATGCCAATGACTGAAGCAAACTTTTATGCAGCAATGCTTATGGTTTAGAGCCTACTGTGGCAGCATTGTACAAAACACAGGAAGACAGGAAAAGACAGTCCTCATTCTGCCAGCCCCGCAGTCTAAACTGAAAAAGATGAAATTACTAGCCATAGGACACAATAGCAGTTAATATTGAAATCCAGATTAAAATTCAATGCTCTCTGTCAGTGCCCAATTTAGTCTACCACTTTGACAGAAAGACACATGAGACTGCTCCACCAAAATCTGTGCAGTGGGACCATCTGATTCAGTGCAGAAGCCTTTGCTTTGGGGATAATTGCAGAATTGCTTTGTTTTGTCTCCCTATGTAAATCTGCCATATGGGCCTCAGTTACGGTAATGAGAGAAAAAGTTGAGGAGTTTGATAATTCTTGGTTTTAGAAAGAGATTAAGGTCTGGCAGCTGGCAAGTATGAAGCGAAAAAAAATTCAATCTAGCATGCCCAGCTGCACTGTGGAAGTAGGATGAGCCAAAACAGACTCTCTGCAGTCAGGGAAAGCTTGCTCAAGAATTGCCAGAAGTGCTCAGGTACAGAATGTCACATAAGATTAAGGAAAAAGAACAGAAAAATTAAGGAGGCCTTTTAGAAAGGTGAAAACAAGCTGAGACATGAAAAAGAGCAATAATGACTCACAAAGAAAACATGGAGACATAAAAGAAGATTATCTTAGTATGGAAATTCTATTTGTATGACTATGGATAGTCATTAGAAATTTGTTACAACGTGAAAGAATACTCCATAGTTTTACTGCCTAAGAAAACCCTTAATTACTGTACACATTGTGCAGTGCTTACCATGTGGCTCTGAGTAGCGATGTCTAGGAGTTCCAGCCAGGTAGAGCTCCAGAAAGAAAGAAGTGCTTTTACAGAGGGAAGATGCAATAAATGAACAAACAGTAAAGAAAGGCAGCCAAACTGAAGGACAAATCTTATAAGGGAAGACATACAAGAATTGGGATGACCATGTTAAGAGCATACCTTAACTTATATCTGTGTACATAAAAGTATATGTATATACTCAGTTATATACTTTATATTAGAAGGGTATGCACACATACATACACAATCGCATACACTAACTGCACTGTTGCTTCACTTTTTTTCTAGTCCCATATAGCAGCAATGGCCCTGACACCTGTATAGCCAATCCTAAATTACAATACACTGAATAAAGTAAAATTAGATATTCACCACTTAATTATCCAAATCCTGCATTCACTTTAAATGGGCCACAGAACATGCAAATATAGTACAAAACCACAGTGCCTCACAATGTGCAGCATATTGATTACCAAGACATTCTGAAAACAAGAGTTCTTGATCCATTGCCAACCAAACCAGTTATTAACTCATAATTAAAACAGAGCAAGAGCTTCTACCACAGGTAGAACAAGCATCAATATTCATATCAACTACGATTGCCAGCTTAGTGGCATTTTTTTTTTATTTTTTACACAATATTCCACAAACCTATAAAGGAATCCAAATCAAGCTTTTTTCCTTTGACAAATTCTTGCGTGCTTCTTAATTTCTCAACTGTAAACTTGGATTTTGTGTCCTACTCTGTTTTTATCATAAGGAGTAAGATATCATTCAGTGTCATGTATTGTTTGTGCAGTAGGTACCACTACACTTTCAGAGTTCCAGACAAAGTGAAAGATATAAAACTGGGGCTCAAGCTATCATAAAATCTGTCTTGTGATAGCTAATAATGCTTTAAACAACAGAAAACTATTTAAAATCAACTTCCATTAATAATTAAATGATTGCTGGAACTGGAATCAAGGAAGTACCTCTGAAAATGCTGCTACGATGATATTAATATTTATGCTCAGGCAAGATTGATCCTGAAATTTCCAAATGAATTCTGCCACCCAGAAACAGTAGAATAAAAATCTGTAATTTGTGCTTGCTGAAAGGAAGCCAATGCTTCAAGTGGTATGAAGTGTGTACATTCCTAGTCTGAACCAGGAATGTGAAGTTGCTAATATGTTTATCTGTGTGATATATTTGCATCTTACATATGCTTATCACTTGTAATGCAGCTACACACACTCCACTTGAAAATATCACCACTATTGTTTGAAGTATTGGTAACTCCCTGTAAGTGAAGGCCCTTTAGTGGAAAATATTTCCCCTAAAAGTCAGTTAATGGCAGTTGTACAGATCTTCCCACAGCGAACAAGCTGATAGCTGTAAGTGAAGGGTGTGTATACAAATGTGTATGAGAACATACTAATATTTAAACATATACAGATATATACAAAGCCATATCACACAGAGAGATGACGAAAAAATACAGGAAAGATGCAGAAAGACACCCCCCTTCACTTATATTCTCAAATTGCCCTTTTCATTCTCTTTAAAACAAGACATTGCAAATATTCATTGATGCATTTGCACTGATTACTGCTGACAGAACTCGACCCTCTCTTCTCTCATCTAAGTCATCCCTGAAAATATTTCTGATGGTGTGCTTTGATGACTTTCACTTTGAGAGGTAACAACAGCTGTCCATCTATGAACCAAGTCATTACCTGTTTGCCCAAATGGAGAAGGGAATTTTAGGTAACTGAAATTTAAGGCAAGAAGGTATTCTGATCTCAAGCAACCATGTACACATGAAAATTCCATTGCACTAACTAGAAAATCTGTCCTTGACTATGCTGTATGTGTGTTACCCAGGAACTCTGGTACTTTACACAAATCTAAGGTCAGGCAAAAAGTAATTCCTACTATTCATGTGTTCCCATGAAAGGAAAAAAAAAAGAAGACACACCTCCTTCAAGATTTCAGTAAATTCCTGTTCCCTTAGAAGAACTGGGAATTTGGTTGAAATCAGGAAGATTTTTGTCCCCTGGTGCTCCTTTGGAAACACTAAGATTGTCTATTGCCCCTTTGGTAACACAGAATAAGCCTTGTCCTGAAATGCATGTGTTTTTCTTAAGTGAATCTGATACCTATTAAGGCACATAAAACCTAAATGAATAATACAGCTCTAAAATCAAATAACAGATGTCTCTAGTTTAACTCACTAGATTGACAAAACGAGCTGAAAACTTTCTCTGATGAAATTATCAGTAATTGTTCTATCTACTACTCCTTGTGGATGAGTTTCATTTCGTTGCAGAATAATCCATTAAATTTACAGGAGGGAAGGGCTGGTTCATTAAACAGCTAAGGAGGTGACAATACTGAGTCGGAGCTTCTTGCCTGTTAAATTGATCCGCAGAAAATACCGTTGTCAAAGCAAAATAGCAATTATAAAGAGAACAATGAACGCGAGGAAATTCTAAAAATTCTAACAACCTTCCAGAACTAAGCAACCTTCTTTATCTCTTGAACATTGTCCTAGGAAGGATCCACCCCAGGCTTAGTTGTCATTGCATTTTAACTGATCTGTTTGCCTGCTTGCAAGTAAAACCCTAAAAGAACAGAAGAATATTCAGTACTGGAGATGTGCTTTGTGGAATTTCAACTGATTTTCCCTAATGAATCTATTTCTTTAACAAAATGTAGAGGAGCGAAAAGTTTGCAAACTTATTAAAATGTAGGTAAAGGAATTTCTCAAGATGAGTGAGCTTGCTCAATCCAGTCTTCAGGACTAAGCTTTCTCATTTTAGGAACAGTACTTGTTTGTGGGAAACAGCCAGGTGCAGGCAGGAAGAATGCAAAGTCAGTTCTGACAGTACTCCTGAATTGCACGTCCCTGGTTATATTCCAGCCCTCCAACTCAATGGATATGCCATATTCTCTACTGTTTGGGGGCTATTCAGATACAGCTGTTGAGTACAAGACAACAATACCATTACGCAGGACCTGCTGTCTTGCCTTGTCTTGTAAGCACAAGAAACACATGGAACGATATTAGCGAGAAATCACATTACTCTGAGGGTCTTTTCTACATATGAGACCCTGGAAGCATTAGCAGCAATTTTCCGCAGGTTTGTTTTGTTCCCCCTATCCACCCATCAGCGAACTCCATGGCAAGTAGTAGCTTGCTTAAATTTAGATTTCATTCAACCCGCTCTTTTCTGCTCTGTCAGTTACTGGACTGCAGCACCAACAACAGAGAAATGTGACGTTCCTTCAGCAGGCTGTACAGCAGCAGCCTGCTGGGGTCTCTAGGGCTATTCCCTCTGGTACGCCGTGCTGCAGCACACATGAAGCGAGCAGTGCATTTCCCCAGACGTAAACGCCCAGAGCATTGCACTGGTGAACTGCTGGGCTCTCAACAATACGGTAGCACATGCCACATGGCGTCTTTGTAAACACGTCACAACATAGTGTCAGCAACTGGATTTTGGGATAGGGATCGTTTCTTATACCCTCATAGCACTTTGCTTAGTCTAGTTCCAAAGGGAACTTTAGTGCCCACGTGAAATTGCAAGTCTTTACCCTCACAGAACTTTTATTGTTGCACTTGCTTCTGAAAAGTTGACGAACTTACACTTTCTCTTTCGTGGTAGTGTAAAGCTTACAAGGACTTAGTGACTTCATTCGCTTCCAGGAGAGTTGCCAGACACCTGTACTCGCTCCTGAAAACAGTGGGAGCTGCAGAAGAGGAGTTTATCTTCTGAAAAAAAATAGCCCCTGCACAATGCAGTGGCTGCTCCACTAACGCCAAGTGACACTAAAACCCAACAAATTAGGTGCTCAGAGCATCTTCTCTGTGCAGGTGGATCAGCAGGTGGCAAAGGAGCCTTCCAACAGTTCTTGTACCACCATTTCTCCCTATTAGTTACAGCTATTTACACATTTCAGCTTCCAGTTCTACAAATCATATTCAAGCCCAACATGTAAATGAAAGTGTTTGTTTAAGCGCCTATCTACAAAGATGAAATTAAAAATTCTCCATCAAAAACATACAAAGTCTCTAATTCTCATCACTAACCTAAGGTTAGTATAAAAGCTTAGTTAAACACATGCAGTAATTTTCTTAATCAGTCAGCACTTCAGAAAGACAGATGCTTCTGTTTATGTCGGTCTATTATCAAGTCCTTTGGTGTCTGAATAATTCTTATGCCTATCCTGAAACTTCATTAACATAAATTTCTTCTATATTATTCTGCCTTCCGTGACAGATAGTACAAGTATTTTCTATTTGGTTGGTTAGCTTATCCTCCTTGGCCTTGAAGAATCACAGTATTTCGTGCGTTTCCTGTATCTTTTTATCCAACTGTAGTGGTCGAAAATTAGGAATAATTATACTGCATGTGAAAATCAAAAGCTGTATAAGAACTAATTTGACAGTCTCAAAACTCTCACAGGAAAACCATTTCTGTAACTGGATTTTATTCAACAAATGTTGTCTGTTACTCAGAGCTTTCTAGAGGAATCATGCAAACTGAATACAAACTCAGTTGCTGGCTCTCTGAAGGTTTTGAGCTAGAGCGTGCTCTTTGGCTGCTGAAGGTACTTGCCAACATTTTTTTAGTCTATATTATACATAATGTTTATATAAACTATAAATGTATATATATGAATGCTTCCACTCCCCCTACCCCGCTTTTTCTTTTTGTTTTCATTTTTCACCTGAGCATATACTCCTTGGGAAGAGTAACGAGGAGTGGAAGGGAAAACTAAACACAACTAAGCTGGTCACCTACCTCGGTTTAATAATACTGGATCAGCTAGGACAGGAATAGGAAAGCTCAAACTTTGAAATCATGTTGCTGATTTCATCAGCATTGATGTACATTTCATCAGTATTAATGTACACGCTTCAAGAAAAGAGTGAAACAAGCCACATCTTGTTCAATACTGTGCAGATGCCATAGGTATTAGTCCATTAATTATTTCCTGTGTCTGATTAAACCAATTAATTACCCTCAATCTCTACCATTGGCTGATTGATAGATTGAGGGCTCAATTACTGTACTCTTGATTTGCACTTCTGTCAGCATTGCTGGGTGCCAGATAGACCAAAGCATCGTTGCATTGGCTTCATGCAGATATAAGAAAGCTGTTCCATCTATCCTGAAGCACATTTTACAGAAAGCATCATTGTGACTGTCAAAAACTAAACAAGATTTTGGAAGTTTCCACGGCAATAGGAGTTATTCATTTTTGGACTGTGCTCTCTTGAGAAAGGGGATGGTGAACACAGTCATTTTATGGAGAATTTTTCTATGCTATTCTAGTACTAATATGAGTAAATTGAAAAGCTTCATTAAGAACAAGAATTTGAAGATTTTAATCTTGATAATAGAAGATTTTTCCTCCTTTCCACATCCCCTGTTCTATTTTTTTTTTTATTTCACTTATTATTAAAAATAAATCCCACAGCCACTCTTCTCATCAGTAAAACAGTAAATCAGGAGGGACGTGTGAAGTTTACCTGTGTCTAAAATTAGACAAAATGCTCTGGTCCACTTCCAGTTTTGACCCTTCCTATTATACCAGCTCACAGTATACCTGCTTTAGCAAAAGCCAAAATGCACAGCCAGCATGCCCATAATTTTTTACTTCTTCCCATGAGTAGTTATTTGAGAAATATAAATGGTAATAGAACTGTGATCCATTCTATGTCTATTCTTTGCATAAGAAGTAGTGTTAATTGATTATACAATGAAGCGGCTATACTGTAGATAAGCAGGGCAGGTATCTGCTTTTCTTGGACAGTATTTTCCAAAGTGCTAGAAAACAGCTTTCCAAATAAAGTGTCAAGTACATTTTTTTCTACTAGCAGCTCATCAAAACACAGAACATGGGCTTCAGCTTATCAAATCAGCCACTAAAAATATTAATCTTATAGCTAAAGAGTTTGCACCTCTTGTAGTAACAGAGTTATGTTGCAATTAACAGATAGAGGACCACTTATTACACCTATCACTAACATGTATGAACAAGGGGGTTTTCCAAAGCCAAAAGTTAACTGAATCAACCTTAATTATCTCCTCCATCTTTCAATTAACTCCAGATACACCAATCACTGTACTACTTCACAGCCCCTACCATACACTGTACAATTTGTTATCTATAAGATAACAAATTGCTCTTGAAATAATTAAGCTTATGGTCTAAAGAGTGTGTTAAATATATTAGTTGTATTCTGTTGTAGAAGCTAATACAAACTTACGTGCCTCAAGAACCATATAGAACATCATAATATTTAGGTACTTCTATAATCACCATATAGAGTACATTCTAAAAAACTTATCGTTTGAAAGCGACTATAAACACATATCGCATCTATTGTTATGTGGCTCACCATCCTTCATAGCATATTTCTTTTTCAAGTTTACTGTGATATTTCATAGGAATGACCTAGAACATTTGCTCTGGTTTCAGAATTCAAAAGTCATCGGTAGTCAAAAGATTTGGCAAACAAAAGCTACAGTTTACAACTAGGCAAACACGTTTCAAAATAACTAGCTTCAGCTCTAATAAAAATAAGAAAAATTAACAACTCCTGAACATTTTGCAATTATCAGTAGAGAAACCAAACAAATTCATTAGGTTATCAGGCAATTACCTGAGAAAGTGACAAATGAAAACATATAATTATCAGACAGCTTATCCCTCTACATGATGTTTTCCAGCTTGACTTCCTACCTTTCTCTAGGTAGAGGCCCAGAAAATGTAAAAGAAGCAACTCCATCCCTGCTTTCAGCTTTAAAAAACAATCCATATGAAAATATGACACACACTTGTGGTGGAATAATCCAGGTGAAACTAACAGCTCTAGCCAAACTTTGACAGACAGCTTCAATCAGGCTACTTATCTTACATGTGGAAGGTGTAAACCAGACTGCTGCCAACTGCTTCTCAACAAGATTTTCTTCCACTTCATTCTCTACACCAACATTGCTATGGCAACAGCCCATTCAGTAGAAGTCCACTATGAAATACTGTGCTGAAGACTGATAAAGATACAGGAAATGTGTTTCTTGCCTGTATTTCTACTGCTGTGATCCATCCCACAACTAGTAGAGCAGAGTAACTGCTGCTGTAGCTCTGATGCTCAGCCGAGGGCTACTGCCGCATGGTGTTGGGTCACTGGCAAAATTCCACCCCAGCTTGCAAAATGCAGCCAGAAGAGAAGATGTCACAGATGCACTCTGCCTGGGAACAAAGCAAAGTGATTAAAGCAATCATGCCCAACCTTAGAGCTGCTGTATCATCAGCACTGGTGTCTGAGCTACACTCTCCTTCAGAAAAGCTATCAGGAACACTGTATATTTGCTCCCCTGCATGCAAATGGTTAACAGAACCAGTGTTACTGGTTTTCTCTTTAGCTACCTTTGTAACTCCCGTATTTCCACCCTTTGATCTGCATTTTGTGTCTGCTTTTTCCTTTGGCTTACCTATACTGCACATAGCCTTAGACTTTTAGCCATGACTACTAAAATTTTAGCAGAATATATGTTGTCAGCAGGAACGTGATCAGATTCTAGTTAGGGCATGTATCATTCCTAGAGTACAACGAGAGTTAAAGGAAAAAAAGCTATTACAAGCTTTTATACCACCTACCCTAGCCGTCCTGGCCATTCAGGTATTTCAGAATTAATATGTAAGCAAGTGCTTTCAGTTCAGCCTCACAGAGGTTATGGTTGGATGGAGACTCTGGAGGTTGCCTTGCCCACCCCCCTGGCTCAAGCAGGGCCACCTATAGCCCTGTTGCATGCACATAACGCTTGCCTTCAGGCAGCACGACGCTGTGACATAACCACACCATGCTACCAAATCTTTTTGCCTCCCTCTGTTTGTTTATACCCTAAGTTACATTTTTACCTCAGACACAGGTTTCTTCTAAGCTTAGATGAGCCATCCACAGTAGGCCTTATCAACTCTGTTCCCTACCCCATAAAACTCTTACCTTTTTTTTTTTTTTTTTAAAAAAAAAAAAAAAAAAAAAGGGGGAACTGAACAAAGTCCCCCATGTCTATAGCCCTGCTCTTTGCAGAATGCCATGAAAGGAGGCCTGGACCTGATTTTGGCAATGAGCCCCAGCTGCAGCTGTTCCACCTCCACTGGGGGCTTTGGGACTGCAGACCTAATGAAGAAATCCCCTGGGTTTGGCACCTCCTAGGCATTAGGAATGTAAGGAGCAACAGGTCATGGAGAAATAAGGGTCCTCTCCACCTACCTGTGGTAAACTGCTTCATGAACTCTATAGTACCTGACATGATTACAGCAAGTCTGTGTTTAGGTCCTAATTCAATTAGATCCTAATCTTTGTTGCTAATCAGTTAGCTCACAGGGAAGGGCACTTCTGTTCTATGCCTTAATTAATACATGCTAATGCGTATCAGTCAAGGGAACTTTATGCACTTAACCAGCGAACAGGCCTATCAGTGAAACTCTCTGAAAGCAGTGAGCACAACACCAGAGTGTGAGTAGCCAAACTGGTTTGTAAATAAAATATTTATATTTCTATCTTGCATTCATGCAACTTTAACGGCCGCGGGTTAGGTATCACCCTTCTAGGCCGTTTCGTTTAGGAGGCAGCATGGTTTGCACACAGGCTGTCTGTTTGGGGACCTGACCGGACCATTGCCCTGCCTCTGCACCCTGGCACTATCCAGTACCTCCTGCCTTAGCGGTGGCAAGGCACGCGGGGGCCTGTGTATGATAGGATCAGCAAGGCTTCTCACTCCTGATCAAAAGGAAATCTATTGCTGCTAATAACGGGGCTGCCACTTGCCCCACAATGACCCTGAGAAACATACAATTTTAAAATTTATTATTGCTGTATTCTCTACTACATCATTGAGCCTTTTCTGCCAAGACTGCTCCTTAGCGGGAAAATAAATAAAAGTCCCAGCATCTGTATGAACTGTGCTGCATGTAAACAGAGGCTGCAGCACAACAGAGAGCCCTGGCTGGTGCAAGGCAGTCTGACAGAGCCTGCCTAGAGCTCAGAGTTACTCGGAGAAGGCATAGAAAGGCACACTCGTAGCCTTCCATTTTCAGAAAAAAAACTTTAAATATCTTTATTATTCTTCCTCTAATCATTCTCTGCATGTCATTGTCTTCCCTCAAACCCACGTACGCGCCACGTACATTTATTTGGCTGTCACACACACACATGGATTTACATATACATATACACACACACACAAATGAGACTGTCAAGTTCCAGCACCAGTGAGCCATGACATCCCATCATGGCGGTCACTGGGACGTACTGGGGGAGATCCATCTCACCTAACTAAAAGCAGTGCAAACTCTATGGCAGAGCTCAGCACTCCAGAGTCTCTTCGTGGTTAAACAGGCTTTTTAATATGATCCATTAAGGACTTCAGGATGGTAAGCCACATATCCTAAAAGCACTGGTTTCTCTCTTCTGGGTATACAAATTGTAAACTTGCCAAGACAGACACCATCTCTCTGTTCTGCCTTATACCATGCCAGGCACAGCAGGGCTTTCTGGCAGGGTGGTAGTAACTAATGAACAGCATCAGGTAACAGGTAAAAAACAGCATCGGGAAAACAGGTAAGCAGCAACTAGGCAATACTAGCAACCTGGATAAAATACCACTAAACCAGAAGACAACTTGGCAATGAATCAAAATTAATCAGGTGTCCCCTGCTGACCTTATATTAAAGGATCAAACTGCTGAAAGATGCCATGCTACTCAGCCCATAATTTCTCCAAACACTTACTTTGTTTACTACCAGTAACTTCACAGGGATGCATGGAAAACCCAAGTTCCTTATATTAACTGGACTATTTCCACTTTTTAATTATAAGCGTTAAACTTTTTCCTCATTGGAATCCAGCATGAAAGGGTTTTTGTAAGCCACAACCACACTTTCCCTAATCTTTGAGGGATCTTTGAAGCCTCTCTTGTTTCGCTTTGTATGCTCAGTGAAACTCTGGAGCTTTCTATCTCCTTTAGGACACTTACTAACAATTCTACCATTTTATTCCCTTAATCTTAAGCTTTTTGTTCTCAAAGTATGGAATCAGCTTTTTTCCCCCAGTAATTTTTGATTCAGTTTGTATTCATTTTTATTGGTTCAGAATTTTCTTCCCTTAGAGACGAGGAAACCTTATCAGAACAGCTTTATTAACTTTACAGCATTTTTATTTTGTATTGTATTCTTCCCCCACTTTTTCTTTATACAATTTTCTTTTTTTTTTAGTAAAAATCTTTTCAGAAGATTTTTTTCTAGCATCACAAAGACCTCAGTTATTACTAATATGCTCGTGTATTTAAAAAAATTGATAATTTTAAAAGAAACTTAACACATCATTCTGATACCATTTACTCTCCTCTTCCATGGATGAAATATTTAAAGGCTCTAATGGAATATTCTGATTAATATTGAAGGATATATCTCAGATAGTATAAATTTGCTTAATGTCAATGAAATAAATCTGCACCATTTTGCACTAGTAAAAAAAAGGGGGACTTAAATCTTTACAGTGGAGAATGCTGATAAACTGTTGTTGAAATGAAACATTCCCTGTATCAGTTCTCCATAGTATCAGAAGATAATCAGCGATTCTAAAGCAACATAAAAAGGAGGACCTAAAATAACTGTCAGGTTCTTGCCTTTTTTTAATTAGTCATACCAATTTCAAAGAGTACCGTCTAAAACCCGAATGATTATCAATAAAATTCTGTGTCACACACCTTGTTTCAGCTTTGCTCCTTTTTTTTTTTGATACAGAGAATATCCCACACCTTTTCAAAATATGTCAGTCCAGGGAAATCATGTAATGTAGCTAATGATTTCCTCTGAGGCACACCTTACTGGATGTACACCACCATAATCCCAAAGATTATAAATGATTGGCCTTCAGCAAAACTCCTTCTCTGCTGAATTCTTACCCTTGGCAAAACACAATGTTTCTTTTCAAGCTGTTTGGAGGTTTCTCTTTGTCCCTTTCAATATTGTTGAAAATAACAGGAATGGTGGGATTTTGTTTTCTGTATCACAGAGAGAAGTATTGATACTTAATCTGTGTTCCCAAGAAAGTAAATTACCATTCTCAACTCAAATGGATCTTGTGTTTACAGTTGTTTTGGCATTTTAATGCAGTCATTAGACACATGAAGTAAAGACAGTTGGGGTGGGGGTGGGGGGATGTTGTTTGTTTTCAGGGAGTATTAAACAGAGCAGGCAGTCCTAATGGTATTTTCTCTGCTTTCTCTTCTTCCGTTCCTCACCGGTCAAGTTTCCAGTGGTTTCCTAACTACACTACATCCTACAGTGCAGCAGGGAAATTCCTTCCCTACTCTTTTCATTTCATGTCAGGCTTGTCACCAGTAGCTTTCTGTTGTTCCTCCTATTTGTCCCAAGATTTGTTAGTTACAGCCAGGACAAAAAAAAAAAAAAAAAAAAAAAAATTCATCTGTTTTACTGGAGTGATCTACTGTCGAAATTAAGATTGTTGATGATGCTTTCATTTTCACAGTTTACACAGAGGAAAATGAAACTTCAGGAAAGCTAGCAGAAGTCTATTCAACTCCATATGAGGCATTACAAAGGAAGGGTACTTCTTAAACGAAGTAGATATTACTTCCATAAAGGTTTAAAATATAAATGAACCGAAGACTACCAAATGATAATTTCCAGGTTACATCAAAGACCTTGTAAAATATACATAAAGTGTGAAAAAAGAAAAGACTTTCTCTTCTGGGAGAGGAGCCCACTGGAAGGGCTCACTCAGAGAAGTTGTGGAAACTGCGTGTTTGGAGCCTTCAAGATGCAACTTGAGAAAGCCACACTTGCCTTGATCTAGTGTTGGTGACACTCCTACATATTTCCATGGGTACCTTCAACCAAGATTTTGTCTTTCTAGTACTCTTTCCAAGATAAGGAGGTGAGGTGGGCAGGGAAAGGGCAAAATGACATTATCCCCAAACCCTCCACAGTCTGGCTGGGAGTCTTAGACTGAAAGCTCTAATGATTAATATGTCGATGAGTACAAAGTTCACTATGTCTCTGCAGAGAAATTAGCATAACATTGCCTAGATCATTTTAACATGCTTTTGTTTTAACTGACACTTTGCAGAAAAAGTTTTTAGAAAATACGAGCACAAATAGGTTTTTATACCTCAAGTTAGCCAAATGCTGAAATAACCTTGCTTATTTTCTAGATCTTTAAAAGGACAATAGTGGCGTCTGCAGGAGGGAATACCTTGTTACTGATGTCTACAATCCCTGCAACTGGAAAAAAAAAATACTGAGCATCATGAATAGCAAAGGTTCCCTGTGATCTTCCTGAAAAGGGTTTAAATGAAAGCAACCCTTCACTAACAAAAAAAAGCCTGGTCTGATGCACACAGTTGCTCAAGCAATGCTCAGAGCCTTAAACACCACGTGAGGTGACAAACAGAAGTCTTAAAAACACATCTCATTCTTGCTCTCTCACAACTGATTTCTGCAGATGACAGAAATGAACAGCATCAGGTTGAACCCTAGCTTCTCTGGTTTCCACAAAAGCACATTTCTGCACTGCACTGAAACACCCTCTGTTTCTGCACAGGCAGACCACCATGTATGTATCATGACACAATCTCCTGAAAACAATCTGGTGTACTTCTTTATTACTTGGAACGTTTTTAAATGTTATTTAAAAGATGAAAACCTTCCAAGGTGCCTGACTCAGTAGCTTATTACTACAAGCCTCAGATTCAATCTCTTCTTTTATCACACTCACAGGGTATAAGAGTGGAGGCTGAATTTGAGTTTCAAAGGCTGAAATAGGCTATATTCAGTTTTATTTCAGTAAGAGTTCTCTAGAGAATCTGCCCATCTCCTGAGGGCAAGGGAGAAAAAGCAGCCTGAGATGCACATAACCCACTGGTACAACAAAATTCAAGGAGCTTAATATCTATTTTTAGTCTCCCCTGAAAATGCTGAGTGTGATGTTGCTGATAGAAGCACTGGGCTTCTGATACCTGAAGGTGAGCTCCAGCCAGCCACATTTTCTGCCAAAGACAGCACTGGGACATGAAGTGTGGTCAGAGGCCAGATACTTTGTCACACTACATCTTCCTCTGATGACACTCCCATCAAAAGATGTGGTTAACCATCTGGAGCCAGATGACTTGTTCCAGGAGCTTTGCATTAGTCTGTAACTACCTAAATAACACATGTTCAGGAAATTGTTCTTTCCATCTTTGAACTAACTGGTACATAAATGAAAGTGGTTACAAGGCCAGAACTGGGTGGAAAAGAATCTTGTTCAGACCAAATAATCCTCCAGTTGTCCAACTTCTACCCAGACGTTTTCTGTATGTAAGTAGAAGATAGAAGAGTAGTCCTAGCAGCTGTCTCATTAATGCTTCTAACATGCTCCAGTAGATATGGAAGACAATCCAGCTGTCAGCATGGGTCAGCAACCTGAGTGCACCAACAGGCTCTGAAACCTGCCTCACAGGGGCTTGAGGGGTCTGCATCTGTTCAAGGTCACCTCTGTTCTGGCACCAGCAGTGTGACCTTGGATCAGACCATTGTGAAATTTGTTACATTCTGAGAAAGAGCTGTGCAATACCTGTAAGAAGCAACACTGGGGTGGGGAAGGGGCGGTAGGTGTGTCTCTTCTCATTGGCTCAGGAGGTGCATTAAAGCTCAGACCCATGCCTCACCATTTCACTGTGAACCTTACTGCTGTCACCCCCGTTCCCTTCCACTTCTGGATACTACTCTCCTCAAACTTTGTTGCAGACCTGCTGTCATTTTTTACCCCATTATACTTGCTGGATCTGGCAGCACTAGTACAGAAAAATAAATAACAGGACTAGCGGAGCTTACCTGCCTGAGCTCCCATACAAGCTACAGACAATTACAGAGAGAAGTCCAGGTATGCAGCACATTCTGGTGCCAGATTCTTTAGAAACAGAAACCAGGGAAGAAAAAATTAATTTCCACAGCAAAGGTTAGGAGGAATATAGACTGAGGAATTAAATTATCCCTAGACTACATGAAAGACCGAAGGGTTCACTATTCGGTCATCAGATGAAGACCCTCACAAGAAAACACTAAGTACAAGAGAAAGTTCTCATCATACTTCGCATTGGTAGAAAAGGATTCAGCAAAACTGGGAGCCAGTGAAAGATCAGTAAACCTTTTTACATCTAAGTTCAGCTAGGTGAAGTGTGAAGATCTATTAATACCCTCGTCATGCAATATTTGGGTGAAAAAAAAAAAAAAAAAAAAAAAAAGTGGCTCTAAGACATTTTTCCTTTGAGGCATAAAATCACATGCATTAAACTACATGACTTAGGGGGGGCTGAATTTACCAAAATTTTCCATTATTTTTGATGTTTTGTCAGCCACGTGCTTTTGGCATACTACATCTCTAAGTGTTCAAGAAAATACCACATGCATTCTGATTTTGCACGTAATGCATGTTTATGCACAAGTGCGTGTTTAATATTAAAGGAAATTAAGTTCCTTATGGCAGTGTCACATGTTTTGATTCTAGTGCAACACTCCTGTTTTTCCATACTGCTTTCTCATAAGACTTTTAAACACACATCAGAAATTTTAAAAATTATTTCAGTCATGAACAGCTTCTGCAGTATACTCACGCATACAAGTTTTATAGAACTTGTGTGATCTGACTGCAGAGTGCATTTTTGATTAACCAGACCTAAGATTTTAATAACGAAACAGCAGGTGGGGTAACCAGAAAAATTAAAACTCTTAACAGTCTCAGAGTAATACAGTCATAAATACAAGAGTTCAAAACACCTCGTTTGCATTGTTAAAAAACATCCTCAACAATTTACTAGGCATTTCTGTTACCAGAAGAGGGCGATGTTTCTACAGTCTGATAAATACCTCTAAGGCTCTTGGTGTGTTTCGCATTTTCTAGGGGGGCTACATCCTGTCTTAAACATGACAGTCTTACCTTTCCCTTTGAAAACAGCCACCGCTTTTCTAGAAGTGATTTCTGGAAACTGTCTCCTACAGTAGTGGAAGAATGTCCAGAGACTGTACATCTGCTTCGACCAGCTGTTAAACATCAGGCATTTCTACCATTTGAAGGGAGCATCTGTAAGAAAATGGTAACAAGAGTCTTGTCAAAGGCGTACCATTTGAATGATCACCTTTTGTTTCCTTGAGCATTTCTGAGTCAATTATGTCCTTTCAATTAGTTACAGGTCAACATTTTGGATTGCATTTATTTTTTAAAAAATTATTTTTTTTTTAAAGCAAACCTCCCCATGTTTTTAAGGGTTTAAACAATGTATCAGGTTTTCAAATCCATTCTCATTACAATGTATACTATTCTGGCTTAAACTGCCACCAGAGATTGGCATAGTATGACAGTAATTGAGGCCAACTAAGTTGTGAGCTCAAAAACTACATTAATAAGATTTATTATTATTTTTTTTTAATGCACATTTCTGTATATTATGTTTTCCTGGAGATTATTATCCAGAACCAAACTAGCCTACCCTATCAGCTACAATTTGTATCCACAGACATGATGAAACTTATCTATATCAACTCTTCATTTCTTTCAACATTGTGTACCCAGGAAAATAAACAGAAGTGATTGCTTTTGTAGGAAAACTGCTCATATAAGACAGGTAAGTTTCTTTCAAAAACAGCAAGAAAACAAATCACTTATTTCCTAAAGAATCTGAGTGCTAAGAGGGAATCTTAATGGGATAGAGACCATAGTTCGGTAATTATAAGGCTAACCGGGCTACAGTAACATCTTGAAGAGTCATGAGAGAGCAGATAAGAAAGATTAGCAACTGTTCTTCTGCAGTCTCAATTTTGTATACTCCACATGAATCAGCTGCTCCCACAGAGCACAACAGCAAAGAGAAAGGTCAGTTGTTTGTTATAGCCCACGTACTGCTATCCAGGATTCACCAAAAGCCACACAAGGAAAAAACAGTGTGCCTTCCTGACCCAACTCCCCAGGAAAAACAAAAACAAACAAACAAAAAAAAAAAAAAAAGGAAGGAAGCTTCAAAAAGAGACCATGATTACTTCTCTCAGAAACTACAGAATCAATACAACCTACAAGCATTCAGGAATCAAAACTTGATGATTTCATTTGTTTACATGATTAGATGTACTGAGATTGACTCCCCTAAAGCTGCTGATGGATGTTGAGGACCTATACAGTCCCTGTAAAGAGCAATGGGAAGCAAGAGAGCAGTCATCATGACAGAATATTCCCTTATTCCTTTCATGAGGTGAGAAGGAGTAGGTACTGCAGACCGCCTGCAACAAGTAGTGAGTTTCTAAGGACTAATTGGAGAGGCTACTGTGTATGATTGATCAGTCCACATAAAAACAAAAAAATA
Organism: Stictonetta naevosa; assembly: GCA_011074415.1. Lineage (NCBI taxonomy): Eukaryota > Metazoa > Chordata > Aves > Anseriformes > Anatidae > Stictonetta > Stictonetta naevosa. The sequence goes on from CM021702.1 coordinate 10,056,823, forward strand.
AAACAACAAACAAACAAACAAGCCTAAACTCTTCTTAAAAGAAGAGATACTTACTTAAATTCTACTGCATTGACCCTGACATCCTCCTGTGGGTAGACATCAACTGTTTAGTGCAGGTCTCCACAATGTCCCATCAACATTCTGGTTTGTCAACCCTCCACCGCTTCATCCCATGACTTGCTTAGTGGGACTACACAGAGCACTTCAGCCTGCATAATGCCAGTGCACTGACCACCTGTGATCAGCCAGATCCAAGTCTATTCAATCTAAAATTTTCTATCTAGGAAAACATCTAGTAAAGGTTAACAATGAGAGGTTGGGAAGGGATAAAGGAGGTGGAAAGAGACACAAGGGAACCAGGGAAGGCAGAGACAGCACAGCTTTGACTGCTCTTGTTCAATCACAAAGCTCCTGCACAGTATCTTGATCCAAGAACAGGCTGTAAAGATTTCTCCATATAGGCATAGATCGGTAGTTAATACTCGTAAAACCAGTAGGTGGCATCGAAGAGTACATACTGTTCAGGCTCCATAAAGACTAGTGTATTTTGTTATTTCCATGCAATCCATGTGACTTCTAAAATAAATAACTTTATCTCACTTTTTCATACATTGGAAACATAAACGTGCTTTTAACTGATGGGCATCTGTGTAGTTTCAGAGAGCGAATATCTTCAGGTGGGACTCACAGGTTTGTGAAGGAGCAGCTTGTGGTTTGTCACTGGTGCAGCCATGCAAGAGATAATCTGCCACGAGGGGTGAAGAACAGAAACCCACTCAATTTTCTAATTTCACTCATTTTTAAAGTAGTGAGATGTAGCAGCTGAAGGATGTAAAAAGGTGCTGTATTGAGAGGAATGGATCCAAATCGCTGTCCAAGTAGGAAAGTTTATTTCATTTTGAAGAATTCTGTTTAGTTCTAATGAGTTTTGGATGGGGGACGCAACTGCCAGTCTGCCTTTATTTCACACTCTCTGGACTCTTCTCCCCAGAGTACCAGAGGATTCTGACTAAAAGGGGACTCAGTAATAAGAAATGGAAGGGTCTCATCTTGCCTTTATATTGTATTATCTCAGTGTACCTATTCTAACTTTGATTGAAAAAAAAGTCATTAAATAAAAAATTGTGTATACTCATTCACAGAATAACCAAAAAATGAGGTGTTTAAAGGTACAAACGAACCAAAGCTTGCCTAGGATTAAAATGGAAAGCAATTACGTAAGTTTTCCTCATACCTATGTAAATCCACCACGCAGTCTGTATCACCTTGCCAATACAGTTTTAATATTGTGGTACTCTTGGCCTTTCCAAATACTGGTAACAACCTCAACATTATTGTTTACAAGGGAAAGGTAGCTGCAAGATAGAGAACACAGAATGAAAATGCTAACTCATTTCACATGGATCATTCAGAATAATTCCAAAGGGTGCCCTTGGATCCATGTTAGCTGGCTAGAAGAGTGCCTTAGAAGTTTACCTTCAGTGGGAAAAGTCAGTTGTCTCCTTAGGTATTTCATAACATTTCTAAAGTAATAATCAACCTTGGCTGAATTTGGGAAGCTTCTGACCAGACCTTTCAGAAGGCGTGAAGAGCAGCAGTGCCAGAGAGGCTTCTGATTTAAAGTAAAGCATGAACGGGTGCCAGAGGAGACTGTACAACATTTCAAGCAGCACTGCAATTTTTCCCACTTTACAGAAAGAGAACCTTGGCACAGAATGACAAAATTCTTTCTTTAATATTACATAGGCAGTCTGTTACCAGTGCGGGAATAAAATTCAGATCTCTTTGGGCCCAGCTCTGAACCCAAACTTCTATTGCTTCACATGTTCAGTATCCTGCAGGACTGCACACTTCAGTCCCTGCAGTTTCCACACTGGGAATGTGGTTTAGAGTAAAATTCTGAATTTACCATACTTGGTAATGGAAGGTCACCATCGATACTGTTCCTTTATATCTAGATGCAGAAGTTCACACAGAATACACAGAATATATACACTACTACACTTTCCCCAAAGGTAAAATATGGCCTTCTGACTTTTCTAGAGCATAAAAGGTATTTTTCAAAATTACTTAAAACACACCTCACATGCAGTGTTCTGAAATCTGTGTGAGTACTGGCAGCTTACGTGTCCAAGTGCTATTCTGGCAGGGTACCAGTCAGATATAACTGGGCCACAGGCCCAAAGAAAATAGCTACAGAATTCAAGTACGCTGTGCTTAATGCATTGTGAACCATGCTCTACTTGTTCAGCAAAGAGAGGGGAAAGATAAAGGGAATTGTGTATCCTTTCCCATAAATAACTACTGCAATAAGGGGTCTGAACGCAATATGAAAGTAAAGATCAAGAAAGATAATTGACTCTCAATACTATCAGCATTTCAGTACTGAGCATCATCTAGCCAACGCTATGGCTTCCCAGTCAGGTCCCCGCTTTACCCTTGGGTTTGACTAGAACTGGCGCCATGACTTTGAGCAAAGCAGATAAGAAAAGTGTGCCTGCAGCCCTTGAGACCAGTAGGTGTCATTTTGTAAGCAGAAAGGCATTTGTGTGTATCGCATTACAGATGCTGTAAAGAGTCTTCTATATCCTGCAGCTGAATAGTCAAGCCTAATAACTCATTTGACCTTTACAAATATACAAACAGGATGGCAGAAAAGATTATTTTAATCAGATCTGAATGCATATGAGAGGGCAACAAGCAATTATATAGATTATGCAATTATGCTTTTATCTAACATTTCAGCAGAAATCAAGTTAGGGAGCCAGGAGATCCCCGTTGCAATTGCCACAAAACACATTCAGATTATCTTCTTAAAATGTTACATTTAAATATTCGTGTAGCTCCAATAGCTAAACAACAAAAAACCACCTCCAGCTATGACTTTAAGGTATGTCAGCTCATGTCCTACAGCTGTGTCAAACTGAACTTCACAAGCTCACTGCTCCTTGCTGCACAGGTAGGATGTGTTTGTAATTCATTGTTTCAAAATTTGTTCCCCTCTTTTGACAAGGAAGGGAGCGGTTGCTAAAGAAGACAGTATAGGGGGGGAAAAAAAAAGAAAAAAAAAGTATTCACATTTCAGTGGAGTGACACAAAGAGCACAGAAATAATATCTGTTGTGTTATTTCTACCATTGCAAACCATGATTTCCTAGGGCCCGTGAGAGCTTCCATGTGCAGTGTATGTTAGCAATCAGGATAGATGACTACTGGGTATGCCCTAAGGTAAGCTTTGTGCATCAAGGTGAATGCCAAAAAAGGGGAAATGTAAAGAAAAGAAAGATAGCTGTGCCTGTCCAGAAACAAGTGACACAGTTAATCCAGAAAGCGATCCTTCAGATCTCATGGCCTTCAAGAGAATTATAACCAACTGTTAACACCAGGAACTAGTTCCAGAGGGGACAGAAAATTAGTAAAATCACTGAGCAGAAACTAATCCAAGGACAATTCAGTAAAGAAGAGGGTTACATCCTAGACTTCCTGCAGATCTCTTGGCTGTGTTGGAAACGACTGAAAAGATTTAAAGGTTGGACTAGATGATCTTAGCAGTCTTTTCCAACCTAAATGATTCTATGATATCCCTGTCAGGGCAGAGCTGGGAAGGCTTATGGCTGTCATGTCAGGTAAGGGAAAATAAATTTACTATGCTGCTTGAGGCTGCTACTTTCTTATTTTTAGCAGAGCCTTTATGGGGACATGCCTATGTAGAATACTCCATTCTGTTCTTGAAGTACAAAATTTATCTACCAGCTTTTGTCCTTGGTCCCCTGAAGTGCACAATTCCTGCAGGATCACCGAAGTTAACATAAGACATACTTCAGAGGAAAAATTTAATTCAGGACAGGAAGACTGACCTTATGGCAGCTGTTGTGTCTGACCACACGTGATTTCACTGATTTGTTTTTGCTTTTGATGAAGCCAAGCTTAAGTTCTCTTTTGACTCTTGCTTTATTTCAAATCCTTTTAAATGACCCTATAGAATAAAACACAGTTATTTCCCTCCCCCCCCCCCGCATAGTAATTAAATTCCTGTTTCTCTACAACAACAATACAGAAATGCTGCTAATATGCTGGGAGGAAGGAATTGGCAATTAAAATGCATTTTTAATAAAAATTGTCATTTTGTTAGAGGATAATGTGGCTAGTAGAATAAGGACATTAACTACAGATGTCAGTGGGAAATGTAGCTTGTCTTTTTTAGTGTTTTTTTTTTTATTATTATTTTGAACTTCTACACTGAAATACGTACTTAAAAGGGAAGTAGTTTCAATAAAAGAAGAGGACATACTAGCTATTAACAGGTAGATACTGTACACATGCAATCTGAAATAAAACAAAAGGGTTTAAAAGGAGGAGGTCTATGTTGCTCAGGAAAAAAAGCCACTGATGGATAACTGTTATTGAACCAGAAAGAAATAATGAGGCCACAGGTCTCAAGTGAAAAAGATGCGATTAAGAACGATTGCTTAGAAGACACTGACAGATCGTATGGGGACCTTGCCCCACTCGAAGAATGTAAAAAAACACATAATAAACAAGAAGGGAGGAACTCAAGTATGTGAATTTAAGGAAATGTGAAGTAAATTGCAGCCTGAGAGACCTGGTCTAATCTGGAAGCTGACAGAACTGCTTAACTTCCAGAACAAAGTCTGTGGAGAGGTTGGATTCCCACAGACAGCAAAGGGTGCAGAAATGCACTCTGGAAGGAAGAGGAGCCCAGGGCAGAAGAAAGGAAAGAAATATGCATGCTGACTGCAGCAGCATTGCCGATCTCTGCTGAATTGAAAGATTTATGGTTGGAACTCTACGGGAAATTACAGGAGAGCTCCAGGGCAAGATAAGAAGCCAGACTTGGAAATGCTTAGGAGGGGAAAATGAAAAAAAATTTAGAAGAGCCATCAAGAAGGGTTTGCATGATGCGCATCTTAGATGAGATAAAAATTGCAGAATGGTATTGAAAGGAAACATTTTTCCAGCAATATTGTAAGACTGTGTTCATAGCCACTTCCTGCTTGACATTAAGAAATGAACAGAAATCATGTGCTTAGCCAAATAGCAGGTAGCTGATCAAAATGTGATGAAAGCTAACAGGGTTTGAAGACATATTTACAAGATGGCACTGCAAATTTATTTCATTCTCTTAAAGCAAATATGTCAGGAATATAAAAAATTGAGAGGAGAAATCTGCCTGAATCAAATCCTTTTTAGAAAAATGCTCAGAAGCATTTACATTTCAATCTAGCCATCATTCAAGAGAGAAATGGAAAAGAGGAAGCCCACTGCAACCTCAAGAAGGGAAAGAAGAAGCTGGGAGTTTCTAGGTCTGAAGGAAAAAATCTACATGCCGACTTCTGTGTCAGTCTTTACCAGGGATGAGAGCTCAGACTGGAAATGCAATGTAAAGACCTGTGTGTAGCCACGGAACAATGTTTTTGTGTGTCTTTCTGCAAACAGACCATATCTAATTCTGAATTAACTTCACTTGGGCATCAGAAATGTTAGTATTCATCATACTAGGTGGTACAGCCCTATTAGTGGAGCCCAGTTATTATTTTGTCACTTCTCCTAGGTTCATCTCTAACCAGTGACACAAAGTATTCTAGGATGCCTCAGCTTTACTTCTGAAGTCAGACTAACATTATTTTATTATTGAGTAGTTTGTCAAGCCTTCACAGCTTGTTACTTTTTCCCCTTCAACACCTCCTGCCAAAACAGGACAGCCTGGTGATAAAAACTATCAGACACGGAAAGCATCAAAGAACAAACTTTCTACATTTCATTTGATCTACCTCATGCGAATTTTCCAATTCATACGCGATAACAAGATTTAGAATATCTAATTTTCAGTTACTGACAAAAAAAAAAAAAAAAAAAAAACAGACCACAAAGATAAGTCCTAATATTTTGGACTCTGCTATTAGGCAACAACAATGTTAACTAAAATAATCTAAAAAATAGCACACATATATATTTTTTTTCTCTAAGAAACAACGTCTTTCCACTTATAATATTTTGGCACATTTTCCCCTTCATGTTAGGAAAACTATGTAGACTCAAGTTTTTCCTGCCTTTCTGCAAAGCTATTTGGAAACATATAATCTGTGATCAGCATTCATGCTGGCTTTATTCTTACACCACCATTTAAAAGGAAAAGCAAGCCCTCGGTCTGGGGCAGTACACCTATCAAGCACAGCTGGAATCATGAGTCTTAAAGAGGCTGCGAGTTTGACCTACCAAGGAGTGATGAACACAGGCGCCAGAAATCCCTAGTTTGTCAGGCTCTCTATTGCTTGTCAACCTGCCAGGCAGCTTGCCAAAGGCTGAGGCAGGAGAGCCAGCCAGAAACCCAGCAGGAATCTGTCAGAGCCCTACGTGAGCTCTGCTGAAATGAAAATGGTCCGTGCAAAATGTTTCGATTTCAGTGAACCAGCAAGTTCCAATGAAGTTGTGCATTGATTTGTTACTTTGAAGGACTGGACTGGGATGGAGGTGGTGCTTTCCTATATTCCCATTAAAAAAATAGTTTTAAGAGAAGTTTCCTGGTCAGCCTTATTCGGGCTCAGTGACGAAGGAATTGTCATCTTCCCCAGGTCACCTTCAGATGAGGATATTTGCATTGCATTTTATAAACAGATTCAGCTCCAGTCTGCAGGCCAGATATCCTTTTACTCCCTCTCATTTTCCACAGAAGAGGGCATATTTATTTTGGTGCTTAGCTGTTCTATCAGTCTGGGTGTTATGCTCGCATCACCAGTGAAGCAGTCATAGCTTTTCTGCCAGCCTTCCCTGGAACTTTCTTCCAGGTTCTCATCCTATTGCAGAATCACCCTTTTTATGTGGCACAGGAACAGAAGGGCTGTGCTCAGATGTAGCTTTAAAGAGAAAAAAGCATTCCCAAGTAAGAGTAGAGCCTGGAACTTGAAAGTAGCAAAAGAAAAACTGCAGAAAAACTGAACCAATAAGCTGGAAATTGTGCAACTCTTCAATTTAATTCCTTTCCTGACCAGCATTTCTTTGACTTATTTGACTTCTGTGCTGCTATTAACTGGTTTAAGTGTCAGCTTAGTGGTTCTTTGGGCAGAAGGGAAGGAAAGCTGGGAACAAACGCCAGGAACATATGCTGAGGGCCGGAACGAGCTGCAGAGCAGCCCTGGTCTTTGGCTTATCCAGTGCGCTTTGTTACTGAGAACAGTTCTTGCTCCATAGGAGCATAAAACTGAAGAGTAAGTGAGTGGTAGAGCTATGCAGAAATAAAGCCTTCAAACATGCCATTAACCTAGTGTTTTCTTAATCCCAAAGGTCCATGACATGACTTTATGGACTTCCAGATTTATTATTTTTTTTTTAATCAGACATCTTCAATCACTAGGGTTGCCAAAAGATTTGAAATGCAACTGGAGTATTCAGCATTACAATAGCCTCCAGAGAAAAGGCACTACAGAAAAAAATACTAATACTGTCAAATCAGTAACATCCATCTTGATAACTTTAATTCTACTAGACTGGAAGTAAAGAGTAACCATCAACTATCACAAAGAAAGCCAAACTCCTCTCAATACTAGGGGAAGTAGGAGGTAAATGTTTTCAGATACACAGCTGTACCAGTGGGTCACATCGGTTTGTATAAACAGCATTCCCTGAGGTAATTAATAGGGATTAATATCTTACTGAGCTGTCTCAGTAAGTAGCTGGGGGCAGAGGAGGGAAGTGAATACTTGTCTCAGACTAATAGGAGTTATAAAAACCGGACAACTAATAAAACAAGCTTTCAACAAGTAACAGGATTGAGATGGCTTCAACCCAGGTACTCCTTCCCAGTGACTGCCGATGCCCAGCATCGTGGCAGTGAGTGTACAGGGACTGGTAATGGCAATCACATTCATGTTGTATATCATGCATTGTATATATTGCTGTGTCACTGATACATCAAAATCCATGAAACACCAAGTATGTAAAGTAAGTAAAATTGATACTAAATATTAAATCCTCCTTGTGAGGAATATCTAAAAAGAACTTGGTCAGAGAGTACTGCACTCTGACAGCTCTCCCTTACTTCTGCTTCCAGAGCAGAATGCTAGAAAAAGAAGAAAAACAAACAAAAAACAACACTGTAGTTGGCCTGAGCAACAAATGGAGGCCTGGCTTTTAACTGGAGTTCTAGTGTTTTGCCTTCGTGTGAGACTGATAGTGACAGAAGCTGTCTGACCTGTCTTCCCGTCAGCCTCGGAAGGAAAACACCACAGACATTTAAGTGAACGTGGCTTAAAAACACGTGCCACGTTCATACCTGCTCCATGTGGGCTCCTCCACGGGCTGCAGCGTGGAGATCTGCTCCATGTGGGACCCATGGGCTGCAGGGGGACAGCCTGCTCCACCAGGGGCCTCTCCACAGGCCGCAGGGGAACTGCTGCTGTGTGCCTGGAGCACCTCCTGCCCTCCTGCTGCACTGACCTGGGGGGCTGCAGGGCTGCTTCTCTCTCACATTTTCTCACTTTTCTCTCCCAACTTATGTTGCATGGGGTTTTTTATCCTTTTTTTTAAATCTGCTCTCCCATAGGCCCAAGCAGTAGCACTCACGGCCCAACTCTGGCCAGCAGCAGGTCCCTTTGGAGCCGGCTGGAGCTGGCTCTGATCTGACAGGGGGAAGCTTCTGGGTTCTGCTCAACGAGGCCACCCCTGCGGCCTGCTGCTACCAAAACCTTGCCATGTAAACCCAATATACATTCATTTCTCAGATATTGACATGATTGGGATCAGATCTAAACGGACTGCAGTGGTTGGAGTTTTACCACATTCCCATCTATCTAAAGAGAAACTTGCTGGTAGATACATTTAATCTCATTTCCTTTAAAATTTTGCATAACCACACAATTCTTACATCATTTAGCAATACCTTCGGTCAAGACCTCAGAGCATCTCTGTGAGGAAGGGGCTTTCAACAGTCAGGTTGTCATGGTCCCCCCTTTCGGGACCACCTTCATTGCTGCCCAGTCATCAGCTTACACATACAGATATGGTGGGGATGGAGCAGGAGGTTTTCTGGATAAGCAATACTCTACAGATCCTGTTTTGCCGTTACACTAGCTACTATATAACCAACATGTCAGCATCAGCATTCACCAGAAAACAATTTCTAAGGAAAAATATTTGAAAAACATGCGTTTTTAAGAGGATGAAAACATATACAGAGATAAATGTATGTAACAATTCCAAAGATACGTGACAGCATGGAGTTGAGTGGGTTGATGATGAAACATTGTAATTATAAACCCTGTAATCTGGAACAGGACTAGCTGATTTCTGTAATGGCATAATTCTGCTGTTTTTAACATTACATTATGTAGCTATGGTATCTGATTAGATAATTTACATTGAGTGATTTGACAGGGATTTTAAAATATCCTTATTGCTTTATGTATCTGTTAGAAAGGAACATTTCTATTTTACTGTCTAATTATGTGATCAGGTAAGGATTCTGATCTCTGACAGAATATAAATCCAACAGACCAAAATTTAATTACAAAGTACTTGCTACACAGTAGAGACTCAGGTGTGAATGTCTTTTCAAAAGTGTTCCAAATACTTTTTTTTTTTTAAATTGGAGAGTTTTATTATTATTATTATTATTATTAAAGTGACTAAATTTATTTTACTGAGACAGCTCTTTGATTACTCCAAACTTGCTGCTTGTTTAGAACTCTGGTCTGCCCACTTCCATTTACTTTGGCCTTCCTTTAACAACATTTATTACAACCTCCTATTAATATTCTCCCATTGTTTCTCCTGCAGGATCTCTGTCAGTTTTCTTTTCATTTGAGTCTCCTCCTTCAGTACTTTGCAGCAATGCTCCTTATTTTGTTTTACCTTTGTGCTTTTCTCTGACCTTGCATACATACCATTTTCTACACCATTTCTAAAGCCACAACTCACAGTTCTACTACTCTTCTTCAGACATTTCTTCAAACCAATTTTTAGCCCTCCTGTACAGACATCTCCTCAAGGTATTGCAGATAATTAAAAGTGCTGATGTCACCTTCTTGTGCACAGTTCTGCCTTATGCATGTTTATATACACAGTGGGTAATTCAGACAGAGAGGCTAGGTTAGGAAGAATTATCTTGTGATTTCTCTACCAGCTGTAGCCCAGCATCTTAGACTATATAAAAGTTAAGAACCTAATTTAAGTGAGGTGAAATGAACCCTATCCAAAGGTACATTTATATAGCAAGTTCAGCAGCGCCAAGAAAGAGAGACCATACTGTTACGGCATATTGAAATGTACTTGTCTACATTGCTACACATCTTCAAGTCTCAAACACTTCTGGCAAGTAACAAATGACACTCCCCTGAACAACTCCCTGGTTCTGGAGGCAGTAGATGACAAGGATCATTCCCAGAAAAAAAAATGTGACAGCTTGAATGCTGCCCACCCAACCCTTGTGCTGGCAGGGAAAACAGTTTCATAACGTAGGCATAGGTTTTTCCACACCAGTGGACCTCAGTGCTTGAGAATGGTCCAGGGCACATTTGTCTGGACAGATGTAAGCAGTGAGTCCACTAGTACAAACCATCGATTCTGCCATTTTAAATTACTTTGGCATTTATTGAGAGGCAGGTGAGAGAGCAGTACAAAAGTAAATTAGAATAAAATAGTGCAGTGGGTCTTTAACTATTGAATTCTTGGGCTCTGTCATTTGGCATCAATCAATAAGGGAGTTTGCACTGAACACCACATTAACTTCTGTAAAGTTTGTCTCTGATGTTAACTTTTCTACATTTTGACTATTAGAAGCTTAGTTTGAAATGTTTACATATGGAACCAGGAGATAGCTACAAGAGCAAACATGACTGATGCATGTGAAACTTTCCATCTGAACTGTGCATGGGAATTTAGTATTCATGAGACACACGCAGTACATCTTCATTGCTGCTGGCATACTGATAGCACTGTGCTATTTTACACTGACAACGCAGCATTTTGGCAGTCCAGAATTCAAAGAGTTTGCATGCATTCAGGTCAGGATTGTAAATCCTGTCTCCCAGGAGTTTCATTCTGAGCAGCTGACATTTCAGCAATTCCCTTTCCTCCCCCAATACAAAACTGCAATTTACAGAGGGTTTAAGTCATAAGACCAGCAAACAAACCGTGCTAAATGCTACTCTGTCATTCAGTTACTTCACAAGAACTCAATGAAATGTATGCATCTGATGAACATAGAGCCTTAAGTGCAAACTAAAAACATGCATACAGCAAGAGTTATTCTTATTCTAAGCCAGTATTATGCAGGTGTGGGAAGACCTCAGAGAAGAAATATATTCATGTCATTTCTGCACAGCAGCTCCACGAGTCTGCAGCACCTGAGCTAGAGTTGTCAGAAACAGTTCTTTAGGAGCCATTTTATTCCAAACCCTACACTAATGCTTTGGGAAACACAATCTAGGCTTGTTATTTCACATGCTGAGGCTTCCAAAACATTTGTCCAGTACTTAGTTATATTCGTGGCTGTGTTCCCAGGTGTGAACAGTGACCCATAACCCATGAGATAACACCACACTAGACCTGAACTAAGCTGCGAGGAAGCCCTTGGATCCTCACAGGGTCCTTGCAGGGATCCTTCTGCTAAATCACTTTCGGTCAGGGCTGTATCACTGCTTTTAAGTTGTAAGGAAACTGAGATAATTTTTTGCTACCCCATAGTGTCACAAGAAGCAGCTCCTAGCTACACAGCAGAATCACACATCTGCATTCTATCTCCTATTTTATTGCTAAATGATTCTTGCTCAGTCTGCATAACAGCATTTAAAAATAAACCTTATGACAAGGAAGAGGGATGTCTCAGCCTCCTCCTCCTCTCCCCTTATTCCAATTAAGATGTGGTTACACCTTTTTACTCTTACACAGGTTCTTATACCATTATTTCTGTAACATTTAATTGCTATCCAGTAATGAAAGAAGAAACACAGCTGTTGTCTGTTTTTCCAGTTCATTTAGCCTCACCTTTCCCCAACGGAAGAGCAGAAGAGTACTGACTTCCTTTGGCTTCCTTCTGGAAAGGAGGGAGGAGGAAAAAAAAAAAAAAAAAAAAAAGGAACAACTGCTTTTCCCTTTCCCTTTAATCTTTATCCAGCATCCAAATACCTACTACATTTTGGTTGTTTTCCCCTGTAGCTGCATCCAAAAGGCACTTTCATATCAACTTAAGAGGGCATGGAGTGAGAGGTTTCTTCAGGTAAGAATATGGGGAGGAACGGAACCCTCTGTTTACATCATTCTTTATCAAAACCTTCCTTTCAGGTTGAATTAGTACACTTTTAAAGAAAAAAAGACTTTTGCCAATGAGGGTGAAAAATAAATAGCAAAGAGAATGTGAAACACACTTAGACAATTCCCTGTTTTGTATAATTTTAGACCAGTATAATATTTTGTATAATTTTATACCAGTCCTTCCTCTACAAAATATACTATCGGTATTGTGCAATACACGATAGGTGACAACTACAGAAAATGGGCAGTGTTGAAAGCAATGGCACATGCAAGACCATTTTGGTCTTCTAAAGGTCAAAAGAACTCAAATGCAAGCTCACAATGGAGAGAAATTTCACTACCCTACCTGACTGATGTCCCTTCTCTCCATGACAGTATTAGGCTATGTACAGAGCGAAGCTCATAATTAGTCCCTTAGAGACAGATGGTACCTTCTCAAAGTTTAGAACACATTCAGATCCCTATCTTTCAAAAAAACCGCATATTCCAGATCTCGTCAAAGAAACCCACAGGGAAATACTAAGCACAACACTAATTAAAACAAAAGAAAACAAAGACGCTGTCCTAGAAATAACTGTCCATTTTTTTTCTCCATTTTTTCCCAGTCAAAAAAGGATTTGCTGAATTCAAATGAATCTCAGAGTAATTAAATTCAAGTAATTAACGAGCTTTTGAATCTATCACTACCACCTAATAATCACTTAGTAGAGCAATAAAATTCACATCTATTACTAGTACCTCTCGGCCTGAAAAATCCAGATAGAGTGAACACATTATTTAAATGAACAACTACAGAAAAAAAAAAAAATGACATCACCAACAGGCCTAAGCCTTGAAAAACTGAATCCTTCAGGAGCAAAGTCAACCAAATATTGAGTGACCTATTAGGGAGCAAAGCTCTGACTTTTTCAACCATCCAGCTTCACCATTTTTGCCATCTTCACCATTCCCATTCTAGCACCACATGGATGCTAGAATACCTCGCATATTTTTATTGCCTATAACCATTTTTATTATGTATATATGCCTTGTTTTTAACATATCCATCTTTCAGATTATTTCATTCTTCTGCCAGAAAGCAACTCTGCAGTTTCATTTCACAAAGTCCTTTAGCTGCAGTTCACTGCAAAGTTTTCTGGACAGGTAAGTCATGACATCAAAACCAGAGATGGGTTTCAGTCCAGATCCAGCCATAGCAGGCTATGGTTTTTTGTTTGTTTGTTTGTTTCTTTGTTTTCCCTGATTGCCTTGTTCATTTTTCTCATTCTGAATTAATTACGTTCAGTGAGATCTCTCAACTTCAAAACTAAGGTTTTCCTCCAAGAAAAACAAAGTTGCAGAATAATTACTTTCATTTTTCTTTTGGGATATATTGAAAGCTAAACCATTCGTTTTCGCTTGAGAGGCAACAGAAATAAGTAATTCCTTTTCATGTTTTCCTAATGCACATTATAAAGTGTTTTTTTCTGTTTGTTTGTTTTTTATTGTCTTTGTTTTAAAAATGTAGACAGCCAGTAGCCCAACCACCTTTGAGGCTAGAACTCAGCAGAAGGCAGATAGACTGATCAGTTCTGAAAAACAAAGCTAAAAATTATGAACAGGTGTCTTGCTGGTTCCAAGAAATTATTTAAAGCAATCACAGATTAAATGGAACAGACTACCAAAAGCCAGGAAGAATCATTAAGATCATCTTATATAGGTGCTATCAAACAAAACAGATTAACTAGCACAGGACTGCTGACCTCAAACTGTGAAGCTGTAAAGGCCTTAAGACTACTGAATTGCAAATATAGTTACAAGGGATTGAAAAATGAGACTAAACAAACTTTAGGATTACTAAAACTCCATGAAATCAATTTTTAGAACAGATATTGCCCTACTGACAATCATTTGTTTCAGGATACTTTGCTATTTCTTGCCAGCACGTCTGCTAACTACCAATAAGGAGCAAATCATTAGTACATTCAGCAGTAGGATTCATTTTGAAGTACGAGCAAGAAGGAGCTAAATATCTACCAGAGATTCTGAACTGGCTCTGGTCAAAGTTGTTACAGGTTTTAGTCTGTTTCCATTCTCTTACACTTCTGTTAGGCTCAAAATGAATACAGCTTGCTAACCCACCGGACTGTCCCTGAACACTGAGCTGAGTAAGGCACTATATACAAGCTCTCTCGCTCCTTGCTGTCTCTACGTACTAGCTCTATCCAGTAGATGTTCCCTACAAAGCCATTGAAGAAAATGCCAACGATTAAAAACAAAACACTACAACACTTAATTATTCCTGTTTACTATCTCCTCACCCAGTGATAAGGCAGCACTCCCACTGTACTGCATGCAGTACCTTTTGCTGACGATGCTAAATGGAAGACATACTACAAGAACAAGTACAGGTTTTATTGGAAAGAAAAACCAATGGCAGTATACTACAGGTTTTTACTAACTTCTAAAATAAGCGTGATGGCAATGCTATGGTGACCTTAACTACGTGGGGATATCTGTAGGCTTAGCTTCTCCTCTATCATACTTATCAGCACATTTTATTTTCAGTGTGCTTTTGCAGTACCATCAGTTATTGTCTTCTAACAGTACGTAAGAGATTTTATTAAAAAACAAACCAAAATTTGTGAGAACACAAGTACTAATTTTTGCCAATAATGCTCTCTCTCAACAGAAGCACATGCTCTAAGCCTCTTTTTCCATGATGCAGCTGGTGATTCTGTATATCTTCCTTACAAGCTGCTTAAGGACAGCTAGAATTCAGGTCCTCAATCCATTATCCTATAGCCTGAAGCCAACCCAGAGGAATCTCTTCCTCCAGTGATACTGCACTACAAATCCCCAGGGTAGCCTGTGCAGACAAGTATAAATTTACCAAATATTGTTAGTTAAATAGCCAAAGAATTGCACAGGGATTGTGGGCACAACTGCTATGCTCAACTATCCTGGCTTCACGGTTGACCACATCCATGGGAACCAAACTACTTCCAAGCAAACTCCAAAATTACCTTTTAGCAAGAACCATGTTAACAGTAAAATGAGTAAATCATAATAATAAAATTAATATATATATATAGCTGCAAAATCTTAAAACAAACAGACCTATATTAAAAAGTTTGAAAATACTACGGATGGCAAAAGGGAAGGAATATCACAATTAGGTTACTTATCCAGGATAAAGATGAGTACCCAGAGAGCTCTCCATATCTGTACGCAGCTGACCTGACCACCTAGTTCAGAGCTCACTGCACTTTTTATTTGCAAACACCATCTGAAAGTCAAAACCTCACAGGAGAAGGACACTATCTTTGCCACATACCCTTTTCTCCAGGACAGCACTGCATTAGGACAGACATCTTCAGGTGGCTGTCCCCAACTCTGTCTTTGAGGGTATTAACAAAATAAAACAGTTTTGCTCAGTTTTCTTAATTTGTCTAAACAGTACAGAACTGACAGATATGTAAACCTCAAAAAAAGACAACAGACTATTTGTACAAGCTTAGTATAGATGTTTGTTTTTTTGGGGGAGTAATATTTTGACATACAGAAGTTGCAGGCAATAAGGAATTAGGGTAATCCTTTAAATTTTGAAAAAAAAGAAAAGCAATGCTAGAATTTATTCTCTGCATTCATGACAGATGTTGTAGCAAAACCTTTTACCTGTTCTTACTTAAATTTCAACAGATTTAATGCATTTACAAGCGTGTCAATTCTAAAGCTAAGATCCAGAGACTGACTTTGATTTGGGTTCCGATGTCTTTCATTCTGAAACTGCCAGGTACTACTGCTGCATACCAATCAGAAAAGCGCTTGCACATCATCTTGCAGCAACTTCTAGGATATGTAATCTACAATGTAAGACTTATGAAAAGAAGTATTGTTCCTACATTTACTGAAACTGAGTATAATTTACAATAAAGGGCTGACAAGACCTTAATAAGCTTGTCTTCCCACATGTTCTACATGACTTTTATGGACTGTTTCAAGTCATTTTTGATCTTTTCACCCCAGGAAGAAGTGCTCCTGTTCAGAAAGTTTTCCATAAAATATCCGCTTGTCACTTTACCTTTTATCCTTAATACAGTGTTCTGAAGTTTAGTTAGACCCAATCATTTCTGTTTAACTGTATATCTAATTAGAGTATAAAATACTCTAAAATACAAACTATACAGGTTATTTTGTGACAAATGTGACAAAATGTCTATTCAAATAGCAAAAGCCAAGTATGTCCTAATCACAATGGATAGCTATTGATAATAGATAGCTACGTGCTATTCTAAATAACATCTCCCTCTCAAAAAAAAAAAAAATAAATAGCCACTATGTTGCTGAAGTCAATGCTACTGCCAGAGAATTCATGAAAACATAGTATAATTCAATAGACACTGATTGATGACCCTTACAGGTTCCAACAATGTATTTTTTTTAGCAAAACCAGTGAACCTTATTTTCCCAAACACAAATCCCAAATTCTTAAAATAGAATAATATATCAGAATAACTCCACAGGAATATTAGCAATGGCATTCTAATGTATTGCCTCTGTAGATGCCTTCTGAGACCACCTGTGTAAAGCACTTCTGCACTGCAGAGGCCAAAGACTAAATTAACATGCTATGCCTTTTTCAGGTGCTAGCAAGGAGGCTTTGGGAAGCTCTCACTAGTGGATAAAGAGCATTGGCAGTGGGGCTTTTTTGTTCCTATTGAGCAGTGAGCAAACACAGCTGGGTAAACAGTGCAGTACGTGTTAACTGTGAAGTTAGCAAAAATTCACTGCGTCTTCATCATATATAGTCTATTGGTTAGTTTCAAAACTCTTTCCACTAACAGTGTCTTCTCTTGAAACACCTACTTATTTGCTCTCTATTAACAGTGACACAGAGGGTTTCAGTGGAAGGGAACAGGAAACGAGTAACAGGTGGCCTCCCGGTTCCCAGTACACTGAGCGACTGAGTACAGACTTGATTAAAACTCAATTCGCAAAAGTCCCGTCTTGGTGACTGGATTCTTGGTATGAATACTGATTTTAATAAACTCTTAGGACACAAACGTGATCTCACTTTTTAGCATCATCTTGTCCTGAAATGGCTTATGAGAAGCAACACAAGAGCGAGTTGAGAGCAGCAACTCTTCCAGAACACCAGAGCCAAAGGTGCAATAATCGACAATATCCTACAAAAGGATAGCTAGAGGTTACTGGATGCATTTCATTCATAAAACTCTATGAAATAATGTAAGATTTTGCTTTAAACGCTCACATTAACAGCAGGCAGCAAGATCTCTCTTAAAATATAATGTTGTCTACAGCTTTTTTAAATCTTCCAATAGACTTTTTGAGCATTTTCTTCATATTATGTTGTTGAATTTGTACTGAAGCACAAAAATTAAAACCGTGTCACTTTGTTGTCTAGGACAGACTGATGACCCAGAAAGATGCTCTGCATTCATTTTAGGAACTGCTTTCCTTCATGTTTCTTCTCAGCTTTATTTCTCACGCACTATCAAATTTTCCACTATCAACTACATTCAATGTTTACATCAAATAGAAAGAAGCTCTACTTTGATGTGTTCTCATGACAAGTAGCAGGTCAAAAGAATTGATCACGAATAACCTAGCAGAATTTGTCTAGACTGCAATGTTTTCTGCATCCTAAAAGTTTTATTTTCTGGTAAGGACAGATGCTCTGGAGCAAGAATGATTCCAACACAAGAGAAACAGGGTTCACAGATAACATCTTTAGCTGACAATCATTCCTTACTAGACAACTTTCCCTCTATCGTCACCTTCAGAAATAACAGCAACATAATTAGCAGACACTTCTCCAAAGTTAAAACATCCCCAACACAAGAAAAAAAAAATAAAAATAAAAATAAAAACACACATAAAGAAGACAGAAAAAAAGAACAGTTTTCACTACAATTTTTTTTTTTTTTTTTTTTTTGCTATATTCACATGCTACTTTAGAAAATCCATGACAGGCATGCTCCTATAATATTATTTCTTCAGCATCTGATTCAAAATACAGGCACTGGAGTTTTCATAACAAATAATGATATCTATTCAGTGAGTGTGATGTTGTCTTTTTAGGATTATACTAACAACCCTTTATTTTCTATGCAAGTATTTCTACTACGCATTCTGCGCATCAGTTGTTTTGTTTACATTTTTAATATAACACCCAGGTCGGGTGATGTGAAATCCTTCTTACAAAATTGTTTCATTTTTAATATCTGCTTCCAAGTCCCTTAAACTGCTGAGCAAGTTGAGGTAAAACAAATATTTGGGACTCATTTTTCCTGAGTTATGATATATTGATACTGTAGTGGAAAGCTCTGAAGAACAAGGAGATCCATCTCCCAAAAGCATTAGGAGCTCTTGGATTGTTCTTCAATTGCGTAGCACTTGAAAGTACTTCTCCTAAACATTAGTCTGGAAAACACATGAATCTACTGGTGTCACCTATTAAGCCTATGTAGAATATCCAGAGATTCTGAAACTTTCTTCTGTGTGCAACTCCACAGAACAAATGTATCACAATGAATACATACACCTCTTCAGACCTCTTCAGTACCCTTCATCAGGTAAAAACGTTCCAATCATAAGCCACCCTGCCTGGAATATCATGTGCATGTTCCAGCACACAGTGAGTAACCTTGTGGCTAATCCCACCTCATCATCATCATCTGCTTGACAGGATGCCATGCAGGCACAGTGATAATTCATCTTCAAGATGAAGATGACAACCTAAGACAACAAAGGATGAAAGGGCACAGGAATTAGCCCTTTTCAGTGAGAATGAGAAAGGACTACTTTATTTCTTTTAGAAAAACAACAACACAACAAACAAGCAAAAAAAAAATTATGCAAACAGAACTTAACTAATTGGAAGACTCGGTCCAGGTATGATAATGAGTATGAATAAAATAGGAATAAAATAGTGAGCGAGATGGATTAAAAAGGATTTTTCAGGCCAGATGTGGGATGCAGCTTAATACTACTGAAATGGTAGAGGTCAGAGTGCCAGGAAAGCAGCTGAGACCAGCAAGAGGGATAACAGAGTGGTATATCTACTAGAAAAAGGAGGGAAAGACTATGGAGCAGTAAGAACACCGTTCTCTGCACAGAGGAAAAGTCCAGGAGTCTAGACCCTTTATTTCTTAAAAAGGTTACAGAGAGAAATCCCTGAATTTTGGCAAATCTTAGTCATATAGGACTGGAGGAACTGCAAAAGAATAGTGGCTTCTGTAAGATCAAAGATTAGTCAGCTGTTACAAAGCAGCAGGGAACAGAATTTTAGATGAGCTGTTATTTCATTAAAAACATCAGGAAGAACCCATCCCACATAACTCTGAAAGCACCTTTGATTTACATAAGCTAAGGAGCTAAGACTTTCTTTTTTAACCAGTTTACAGCAGCTCTTGTCAAGAAGGCTTACACAACAGTAACTTTCTGAAGGACAACCTAGAGAACAAACAGGTGACTCCTAGTGACTAATAGCTCCCCGTGTCAGCTTTGGGGGCTCTGCTCCACTAGCACACTGACAGCCACTTTCCTATCCGAAAGCGTGCGGTGCCAGTATGTTTGACAATTTGTAGCTTACACCCCCAACTCACAAATAGTAAGACCATGCCAGATGCCAACACTGTTCTGCCACATTTACGTGGTACAATAATGATGTACTAGGTGTAACTACCTAAAATGCAAACAAGATATTTAAGAGTATGTAATTTTACTAGCTTCCTTCAGCAAGAACATAAATAAGATGTCCCTTTGAGGGAGCCCTGGAACTTCAGGAATTTGATGCTTAGTTAAACTTATCTTTAAAGCAATAATACTTTTGTATTATATGCCTGACCTTCAGTACAGTTTTGAAAAATTATAAGATCTGGATTTGCGTTAGAGTCCAATAAGACACATGTATCCTGAAGGACCAGCGTATCGGAGACAGGAGGCCATCCTGGCAGATGGCACTGAACAGGAGCAGAACGACGCAGTACAGATCAGCACGTCCTCTTGGGCTGCTGGCGTTTCAGTGAATTACAGAAAGTTTTTATCAGTACATTTTTGGCTTTGGGCAGTTTGCCATTAGAAATAGAACTAGTGAATCAATAAAATTTATGTCCTACAATCTGCACGATATTAATGATAAGTCCATCCCCTCTCATTCTCGGAGCTCCTTTATAATTTAACACAGCTGCAGGTGTCGACTTTGGAGATGACTGACACAGTTGAAGAGGAATTTGAACTGTTCCCGTGTTCTACATAATCTGAACTGCTTGAACACCTCTCTTGTTGTCTAGAAAGTGAGTACAGTTAATTAAGTTAAAATGTTCACAGTGCCCTCACTGAGCTGTTTTCAAGGAGTAATTCTTTTCAGGTCAAAACAGTCTGAAACTAGGTCTTGGTCCTGTTCCCACTTTCTCCACAATTTGTTTTAGTTATGAATGCTCTTCAGCATATTTTTCCCCCAAGTAACATGGAAAGAGAAACAGAAAGATTTCAAAGGTGTTTTATCCATGAGAAAACATACCAAATTTATTTTGAGGCATGCTGACTTCATATCTATATGTCCATATCTAATTAGTTATGTATTCCATAATCACATCTCCATGGAAAAGAATGTGTCACTTCCAACTCAGCTTTCAGAAAGGTCTCTAGCAGCTGAAGGCTGTTTTCCCCACGTTCCTTTTAGTTTCTTCTGCAATTCAATATAAGAGGGAACAGAAAGGAAGAGACATTCTACCACAGTATTACTATTCGTCCTCCACTGGCTGTAACTTTGTCCCCCCACCAACGTGTTTCCCCATCGCTGCACTGCATCATCACAGTCACGCTATTTGGTTAGATTACTAGGACATTAGGCACCGATCCTTTGCAAAAGACTTCCAAGAGAAAGACTTCATCTCTTGGTTGGGACCTCTACAGGCTACTGTAAGAAAACTTATATTGCATTTGTATACAGTCTACAAACATCCAGTTTGTATTTCCTAAACACAATCTTGAATCAAAAGATTAAATATTAACTTTTTTTTTGAAGCTTGCATGTAGTAAAGAGTAAGAGGTCACAGAAATGCAGAAAGGTAACATGAAGGAAGAATAGAAGAGCAGAGACCCATGTCAACAATGGCAGTATGAAATGGGTGTTCAGATGTCAGTAAACTTCTGAGTCAAATTCTCCTTCCAAGATTTATTACGAAGTGTAATAAATACTTGATGCAGCGAAAGAAAAAACTCAGAAATGGCAAGGCTGGATAGTCCCTTTTTGTCTTGCCGTGTCTTTCTTTGCAATCTGTTATCAAACTAGATCCCTAGAAAATAAGATTGAAAGCAAAAGGAAGAAGTGCTCCCAGGCAGTTACATTTGTGTTTAAAAGCCGGCTTTAGGCCTGGTAAAGCTTAGCAAAACAGAGCAAGAAGTTAACAACTATCATTGTCAGATTTTTTTTTTCTGCATCTGCCTTCCACAGATGCAATTATTTAACCAGGAACTGTCACTCCCACAGTGAGCATTAGAAAAGGGAAAATACAGACCTTTATCAATGTTGTGCTATACTGAATTATGTAAACAAGGCATTTTTGAATCATTGTCCTTTGATATATACCTATATGTCAAATGTTATCACAGTCTGACGTAAGACAGGGAAGATAAAGTCTGTGTGGGAATTCATTATGACCAAGGTTTTCTTTAGAGTCTTTCTCATCAGGTACCATTTCTAGGTCCAGCTTGTACCTACAGCCTACTCCATAAGCCAGTTATATCCCTAATGTTAGAAGCTAGAAAAAAATAAACAAACTGAATGAATACTAGGGCTAAATACTAACTAGAGCTAATACTAACCTGCCATACAGAAATAGAGCACAAAGTCCCCAAAATACTGGACAAAATTTTGATATCTGATATCCAAACCCCAGATTTCTTAGCTTGCTGTCTAGGCTAATATGCAGCTGTCTCCTGTCAGTGCTCAAAGAATACATTGGTAGGAAACTAAATATTGCAAAAAATGCTGAATGAAAAGTGAATAAAATTAAACCAAGTTTAAATGATTCCATTAAAAAAGAATTTTGCAAGTGATCACAGAAAAGTGACTTGTATGATAATGTTTCAGATGGAAATCAGCCAAAATAGCTTGGTTGTATGAATAAATTTCATGTAAATGTTATCCCAAAGAACATTTTTGCAAATATTGTGCTCAATTTAAAATGAGCTACCTGATGAAAGAACAGAACTGCTGTTTGAAGGAAAGCTGTCATTTATCAAGTGATAAAATATTATAACTTGCATGTTAAATGAGATCTTTTAGTAAGCTGTTTCAAAATAATTGGCTAACACAAACCTACCAAAAGAATCTAATCACTTTGTTAGGTTAGTGTGATCACTTACAAGATCATTCAAGAATCAGTGCAATAAATTAATATTTAACAACATTCATTACTCCACTGAGCTCATGAGAATATTTCAGCTCTGGGCATTATAGCCTCACAGATTTACCATGAAAACAATGAAGGATCAATGATGAATTAGATCTACCCTGAAGCATGGGACATGATTCCACAACCCCTTTTTTGCAGCAGCAAGACACACCACACACTCAGCTCTTCTCAGATCACCATTTAATAGTTGCCTTCTACTTGCAGATTCCTCTATAGAGTGTGAGGTGGTAATAAAAAATTACTCACTTGTTTTTCAGTATCCTGACACCCACCAGTGTTACAAGGTGTCTTGGATGTGAACAACAAGGCCTAATGAATCAGTCCCCCACAAATCCTCCATGTCATGGGGTTCGGATTGATTACATTCCCAAAAACCAGAGATGGAATTACCAAATTCTTCAGTAGCTGTTGTGACAGTAGGCACCTACTAGGTAAGACACTCAGATGCTGTATTTACAGGCTATCATTATTTCTTAATTGCAGCACTATTCAAGTTGAAGGAGCTGTTAATTCATGGTCTCGAAGATGTAACTGCACTGTAGTACATTACTAAATCACCCAATCCACAGAAGATAATTTTAACTGTTTCTTACTACCAATGAACTTCAAGTTCCAGAGCAATGGTGATACCAGACATTTTTTGTGAGCTTCCAGCTTGCTTTTAAGAGCACACTGATTAAATCTCTTCTGAGCACATAAGTCATGTTGTCAAAATCACTAGCAATTCACCTACACAGAGCCCCAAAGTGTACTCATCCCTGGCTTTCAAATGCTGTAGAAAATTCTTCCAGGTTAGAAATGCTGCTTGGTAACAAATATGAAGGAAAGGGCTAAGGTCAGGAAATCTCTCATTGGCCCATTTCATTCCCTTGTGGGGAGGAACTGTACTTAGACAACCTTAAAAATCAGTGCATAAATCCTGAATTAGTCAGGGATAACACTGCAAGCAGTGTCATCAGGAACAGCACTCTTTCCGCAACCATCGCAAGACAAAAGCTTCATTCAGAGAAAAATCTCTGCCAAAGAAAAAGAATCTGTTAGAGTTGAAAAATATCAATGCTTGAGGCCTTTATTATTTCTAAATTTTCTATTTGATCCCCAGGCTTCAGTAACTGATCTGGGAAGGAATTACAAAATAGCTAACTGCTAAATATACCTGATATGAAAAACATGTCAGAAAAAAAAGTGCATTGCTATAACTAATCAAGATGTGACAATAATAAAAAAGTTTCATGGAAGTCATGTGTAACCCACGGCCACTTCCTAACTGTGATAGAAAAGTTTATTTAAAAGTATTTTAAGAACTCAGTGTTCTGTTACTCCTTGTCAAAACAGTTTAGCTGACAAGCATGACAGACCTCATGGATACTATATAAATGCACCTACATTCGCATAATTTCACTATGCTTTATTCTTTCCCTTGTATGAATCCAACAGTTTCATGCTAAAAGTAGACAAGCAACAAAAGAATTTGTACTCCCTTACAATCACTGCAATGGACACATGATACTGCATTTCAGAGCCTGAACAAAACATCCAGTAATGTTAGAGAAAAGCTCGGTGCTACATCTGCAGGAAAACAGTCAATGGCATAGCATTGAGGGAACATTTATAGCAGATCATAGTTTATAAAATGAATACTACTTGGAATTGCTGCTGTACCACATGGTCTTTACTGACTGATGAAATTTGGACTACTCTGGTAGAAGCTTCTTTGAACAAAAAAGCCTCAATTACATGAAACTGCATGTAAGAGACTTCTTACCAAAGCGTGGCCAAAACATTACTGCTAGCAGAGCAAAAAAGTAACTATGAATTCAGAGCATGAATAAGAAAAAAGCTCACAAAAGTACTTAAGAGCAGGTATAAAACGTTTTAGACTTAAAACAATTGATTCAAGCTAGAACAAGATCCAGAGCCTCTCATTTTAAAGGAATCCCTGTGCCCTATGTAGCAGCCTAGGTTGGACCACAAGGGCAAGTGACAAAATCATACCTCGAGTAGTCATAAACGGAAGAAATACAGGTGATATGAAAAATGGCAAACAGATCACTGATTTTCTTTAGAGATATGAAAGAACACGAATCGCTGTCCTGTTTCAAGAAACAAATGTAGTTTAAGTTATTTGTGGTAGGTTAAGAGTGGATGAAGAGAAAATCTTGCCTTGACACATTAAAAACTATTCCAGCAAAACAGGGAACTATGGATCAATAAGTCCTCCAACCTCAATATCAATAAGTATGATGGAAACAAGCCACATTTATGGGAAGTTAAATGAAGTCATGTCTCTCTGGGCTAGATCTAAAAATGTCTTGTCTGAAATTTAGGCATCCCTCCCCGAATCAGGCAGTCTCTAACCTGAACTCCTTCAGATCAAATACCTCCTCACTTTAAAGGCCCCCACACTTGTAGAGATGCCCAGACCTGCTGGCAGGACAGAGCAGCATGATAGCTAAGCTCTATTAAAATCCATAAATGAAGAGTTCATATGTTTAAAGGCCAAGGACTCTTTTGAATCACTGTTATCTGAGCATATCTACACATGCCAAAAGGACTAGGTTAAACCCCAAATTCAGCTACCACATTTGCAGGAAAATGGGACAAACAAAATTTGCTGCTCTGACTGAGAAAATTTTAATCTACATCTCCTCTTCCAAGACAAAGCCGTAAATTAATCACACAGTGCACCAGGAAGCCAACAATGCTAAGAAAGCTTAAAGTCAATTAAAACATGAGCTGCGCAAACTGAAGTCAGACAACAAATGTACTTCACTGAAGCTCAGTTTAGTAATGCAGCGTTTTAAAACAGAACTTCACTAAAGTAAAAGAGGATTGAAGTAATTTAATAGCAAGGTACCGCAGAGCTATCAACACGTCATTTACACTAAATGGAAAAAAACTGCATTTATCACTGAATACTACAGGAGCTGGCTGTGATAAGTGTAGTCTTCACCAAGTGTCATGTCAAAGACAGTACTAAAAAGGTGGCACCAGGACAAAAATGCTTCAGCAAATAAGATTTTCTATTTTGATGACTTAGAGGATGGTCTGTCTTAAATTTCTGGAAGAGTTTCAGACTGCAACCCAGCACACCAGGTTGCAGTTTCCTGAGGAGGAAGTTTTTAGCAAATGAAAGCTCAATGCAAAGCTTAGAGGAAGGCAGATGTTCAAGCCTACTTTTCAACAGGCACACTTTTTTTTATGCCCAGATTGAGCAATTCTGCTACTCTAGTTTTGAGACTGAGTTCACAGAACTCCAATTCCACAGAAATTTAGTCTTACAGCATCCTCTTTCATAAATCACAACATTCATCACCAGGCTGGGTACTAACTCTGAATATGAATATGATTGTCAGTCAGAGCATTTCCTACCCTAAAATGGGGACCTGTTCACACACATTCACAGCTACCAAGGTATTTGTCTTTAAATAAATTCCATTAATTTAACACGTTAAACATTTGTAACATGTTTGTGACGGAAGACAACACTACAGAATTCAGCACCATTTACCTCTGTGGTCACGGAATACAACTCACGATGCTGCCTGACACCACTGCGCAGAGATGTGTACGATCCTTACTTCATTTCTGTTTATGTTAAACTCTGCCTGTCTGGCTCTATTTACAGTTATAACTCCCTCAGAGTTGATGCTAAAAGTTACTCAGTTTACCATTAGGTTATAGTGAGGAAAGGGATTCCATTAAAAAACAAAACAAAACAACTCACAGAAAACAGCAACAAACCCAGCAATTCCTAGAGCTGCTTCTTCACCATACTCTTTCAGGTTTATGACTGCAGCACTCATGCCACCAAAAATGGAGGATCACACACTAGATCTTTTTGTCTCCCCATAGTTCCTTTAATTAGAACTCATTACATTAATAATACTTAGCTGGTAATAACGTTCATCACCTATAAGCCATTATTTTCAAAGCAGTGCATACATAGCACATTAAGCCATTAACTCTCAGTACAACTTTATGGGACAAAAAAATTGATCTCCATTTTAAAGACAAGAGGAGGTGCAGCAGGGAAGGTGAACAATACTCCCATGAAACATCATTGTTGGAAGTAAGATTAGAGCTCAGCCAGCCGTGAATACAAGAGTATACTCCTGCTTTCATCTTCTGCCAATACAACGAGGTAAGATTTAATATATGACTATGCCAAAAGTGTTATCATTTGTATGACAAATAAAACAGGAAATGAATATATCGATTTTACACTTTCACATCATGATGCAAATCTTAGGCTATGTTTTGGCCTTTTACACAGCAGAAATAAACAACCACCAAAGTTTCCCAAGTATTCATCACAATACTCACTCCCAAAGTGAAAACTTCCATGGAGGCTGCCACGCAGCTTACAGCTGTGCTCCTTCGTCATTCTAGTATTAGACACCTAATTTCTAAGAATATAGTGATTTGTAAGCCTCCTGAAAAAAAATACCAGAATATCTTCACTGCTATGAATACTAAACTTGCTCTGGAAATCTGCATGAGGCGCAGGTTTGTGTGCTGCTCTTTTGGCTGGCCTAACGGAGAGGAGCATTGATCCGAGTGAGGCTGAGGGGGGCCAGTTGCCAGCCATAGCAGAACCATTCCAGGAGCAAGGCTTTGCTTGACACTGTTCCAGGCTCTGCTCTGTTTTACCAGATGCTCTTCCAGCAGCGCCAGAGTGAACTAAGTTTGATTCCATAAGAGTCAAATATTTGACAGATGCTTCGATATGTCTTTACTAGAATTGATGGCCAGTTTTAATCTCATCTTTTGCCTCTATTTACAGGAGGAAAGCAGCTGGTGTTCAGTATATTTTTAGTGTCTGAACCATGAAAAAATAACCGACTTGCTGCAGTTTCCTGGTTCAGGGTTGCCATTTTCCCACCTGCTTCTTTTGCAAATGGAGCTCCGTGGTCAGGACAACCAAGACGAGGGTTTACAGTCTAGAGACTTTTTTTTTTTTCTTTTTCTGATCACAATTTGTTATAAATCACACTTACTTTAATGCTGAAGTCTACTGTATGCACATCTCAAATCACCAAAAAGGCGCCCAAAATCCTGGTGAGTGTATAGGTAAACAGAATTTTTAAAATACATGTTTGCCACACATTAAAGACTCTTGCTATGTAGAAGATAACAGATCTGGCTAAGAAAGCCAGCACAGTGCACTACAGTAAATAAAAGGCTGACTAAAGAGCTCACAGATTGCTTTCAGATATTAGCTATTTACCATAAGAAAACACCCTGTGAAGGTATGGGGCTAAGCAAAGATAATCGTCATTCCTGCTGAGCTGCATTACCCTGAAGTTGTTGAGCAAAAGGAGAAAAGCTAAAAGGACAAGGTAGTAGACGGGAGTGAGGATGAACGGAACAATTCCAGGCACGAGGTGATTTAGACTGGGTGGAAGCTAAATACTGTCAGCTTTCCGGAGCTTGCTAAGTATACCGTTCAAGCCTGCTCAGCTTACTCTGTGAACACACAAAAGCTAAATCAATCTAGAGCCTTTGGAGCCTAGCTCTCTGGAGACCACTGTGCAGATGGTATATTTATATTTTAAGTGAAAGAAAAGCTCACTTGACACCTGTCATTCCACTCCATACCTGAAATTCTGTTGTGTCCTTCAAAGCAGCAAAAAAGTGTCCCAAATGTCAGCCAGACAACTTGTTTGCACTCAGTAAGAGCACAGCACCTTTGTTTTGATGCCATCTGCCAATTCTGAGTTATTGACTTTGCTGTATGATGGCAGAGACTATTCTCCTCCAGCAAGTTCACTTTATGGCCATGAGCTACATAGAACAATATGAAGTTTTGTAGCAAAAAAGTCAAATTTTATATTATGCACTTGGCTGTGAATTTTATTCTCACCGTGGGCTTCCACAACTAGTGGAATGTTTGTCAGTGTTTTCAAAGAGCTTCGAAGTATTTTGTTCTCATTCCAACAGTAAAACCTGCCCTTCTCTGACACAGCTATGCTCCATCAACACCTACCCATCCTACTGTCATTCTTCCCCATGTCCTACCAAATGTGTCTGAGCACAACCAAACAGGTTAGAATTTCTGGAAAGATGCATTAAAAGGATACAGGATTACTCACTAATATGGGAAAAATGAAATTTGCAGGATTAAAGTTTTCAGAAAGATATGAAATGCACTAAATAGGCATTTGATGGTGCTATTCTTGCTCATCTCCAAACCCCATTTTTCATATTCAAATGTATTTTCATGATTATTCAGCAAAAGAGGGTTGCCTATCTCATATTTTGACACAATGGGAAGAAAAAAAGGCTTATGAACAGTATTTTCCCATCAACCTTAAAGTATTAAAAAGAGTACTTCTGAGTGGTCCAACAGCAATAGGAAAATTGCAAGAAAAAGGAAGCTGGAAGAACTCACATGCCTGCCAAACACCTGTTAGCAACGCTGGGCATTGCTCTAGGTAAGTCCTCTTTAACACAAACTGTAGTTTTTGGCTGGATTATTGGAGAAGAAAGCAAACAAGCTCTGTACTTTTTTGGTCCAGTTACCTCTTATTGTTTCATCTGGCACACTGTTAAAAGACAGACAGCTAAATTAGCACAACATAACCTAACACATGTTCTTCATGCATTTAAGCATGCTGCTGGACAGGCTTTTAACTGCCCTTGTCCATACAGGCACTTCTAACAGAGCTGTGCAGAGCAGAGACTATAGGACTGTCACTGAAAATAGCAAGATCTCTTCAAAGGCTCTGTGGAGCTTCAGGCATAAGGGTATGTCAACATCTTTTGCTTGAGCTCTCTGGCTGAAGTAGCTACATCTCTTGCAGCAAAGGCCAAGAACAATTCTTCCACCACTGCAATGAAACCTTTTAATCAGTCCATCTTCCTATTATGTTGACTTGTAGTGGCAACAATTGCTAATGGGCAACACATTATTTATTTGAATGTATAAAATATTTTACTGTACTGTATAACTCTGTACTTTCTTGAGCAAAATGACATTTTGGTAAATTTTCTCTATAAAGCATAAGCATTACACTTAAAAATGAAGTAAAACAGACAGGGAATTTGACTTTAAGAAAATTAACAGGATGGACCAACCATATCACGCTATATTGAGCCCCCATCCCATCCTATAACTAGCCCTGTAACACCAAAAATTCAGTGGGTGTTTGCTTTGATTGCTCTGGTTCTTCACAATCTAGACACATCTTGTACGTGGATCCACACAACCAAATGCACTCAGAAACCTGGACGCTACGGAAAATGCTGCAGCCCAGCTTGTCTGCAGATACCACATGGGTAAGAAATAGTAAGCATTGTTTATAAGCAGAATGATTAAATAATGAGTGTAAGAAGCTTTGTCTGACCAACTGTGTAAAGAGGCAGGCCTCCTCCATGTGCAACAGGATTGTAATTCATTCTCTCAGATTGCCAATTAGTCAAGACCATGTGTGGAGAACATCATTTACACCAACTTCAAGCATGTTCACAGATACCAGATCACAAAATCCTGCTTTTTGAACTAACCAGGAAAGATTTTCATTATTTAACCAGTTCATTGCACGCTACTTCAGTGGCTACAGCACATTCAACTTGATTTGTAAAGGGGGAATTTATACAGAAATTAAATATTAATCAATTTGTGTCAGCTGTGGAGAACATAATATGGAAAGAAAGCTATCACCAGTGCTACATCAAATTGATCCTCTGCCCTTGCTTGCTTGCCAGCTGCAGCCCATGAGTACTTCCCTTTAAGGTTTTTCAGTGAAGCCATTTTTCGCAATTCTTACTAGGTTCTTCAAAAGAATTATTCATCCAGGAAAGAGAAATGATATCATGTCAGGTCATTCAAAAGAAACTGTGCATCTGTTATATCACCCCGAGTGCTACAACACTTATGGTCATCACATTTCTTAAAGCAATACTGCAATGACACAAAACACCATAAAATAGAATAACAGAATCATGGAGTCATGAATTAACACATCTGACATTGGGCAATTCCATCACCCTTTTCACATTTACTTTTGCCGTTCTTCTCCAGAGGATTCCAAATGCAAATAAATGTAAAGGAGAAACAGTAAATTTGATCTCTGAAGAACAAAAGCCTTTGCCCATACAATGGAAAAAAGGAAGCTTTTCACAAACACATAGATGGACATATTTAGATGAGAATTTTACAGTGAAGGCACCTTTGTTTTTACGTCCGGTAATCTGCATGATAGACACTTTGATAAAAAAAGAAAGTTACCCCATTAAAAAGCTCAGAGAAAAATGTCGAAAAATGAAGTTCTGAACAGCTCTAGTCAGCATTTTCAACCAAACAGCAAGCCTCCTCCAAGATTTTAAAGCAGGAGCTCTGTTTGGCCTTGCTGCCATGTTCTATCATGTATTGCTATTCAGACATCCCACTCCAAATATTTGGTATTTTGTTATCACCTACTTGTGAAACAGATCTTATCCTACATATTGAACTACTTATCTCAGATTTTTGTTTAAAAATACTGAGGAAAAGTTGTGCATACAGGAACACAGTAAGTAAATCTCTTCCGTGAAGTTCTCTATCTGCTTCAGAAAATGGCACCTCTTCCCATGAAGGTATTTTTCTAGGACTAAGTTCTAGGTACAAGTCTCAAAGCCACACTCAAGTGAGCTCAGCAGGTGTTTGCAGATTAATTTCTACAGCTTCATATGAAGGCTAGAAATTAAGGAATACAACTCTATCAAAACCTTATTATTTGCTAAAGTTACAATAAAGGGACATAACAACAACAAAATTCCTAATACTTTGTTCTCCATTTTCTCATCATAGATTTCATCATAGATGCTCCTAGCACCTCTAGGTCAGCAGCTCCTTTTCATGCCACTTTTCCTCAGAGCTTTTCAGAAAGCTTTCAGCATACATGTGAAGAGGCTGGTGTCAGTATATCAGTAATAGTCCATGCCTGATATAATCTGTACTGGAGACCTATAAAGAGATTTTATACATTGTCTGGAGACTTCAAATATGTAAGCGAAAAAACTGCAAGTTGCAGATTAGCTAGTGCTATTAAAAATGGAGGGATAAGTTTCAGACTGATTTTTTTTTTTTTTTTAATTCAGCTGAAACAAAATCCAGCAAATCCCTGACATCAGGATAATTGGGATGTAGGCAACTTTCATTAGAATGACAATCCAAGAGTCCTTTGCCAAAATACAAAACTTTATTTGCATTTTCTGCTTGCAACAGAATTGAAAACAAACCAGATGTTACTTTCATATTCAAAATTTGAAGACTTTTTTGAAGTAGCCACACATTTAGATAAAAGCTCACAAAATAAAGCCAGGAAAAAAAAACAAACAAACCCTTCTACCACCTGACAAAACAAAAAAGTCCGTATTTGGAATTTATGCTGGGCAACATTTACAATGAAATTATGCAGTACAGAAGAATCCTGCTGGCTCGAGTGTCTGAAGTTAGTTGCGACTGCAGACTGAGTTGTACTGAGGAAGCAGGGGATGACAAGGGGCTGCCTGGGTACTGCAGTCCCTGCTCTCCCATTACTGGCCCTCATCTGTGTCCCACTCCACAGTAGCAGCCAGACTCTTCCTCTAACACCACTGCGTGCAATGCCCATGAAACACACCCACCAGCCTCAAGCAAAGAGAAGGCCAAAAGCTATAGTTGCAGCCAAGCCTGAGAAGCAGAGCAGTCAGGCTCGGGGACGTTACCAGCGTGCTTGGCCTTTATGACAGACTGGACAGTGCAGCACAGGCAATAAACCAGCAAAAGACCCAATGAGCAATTCTTTGAGGAGTCTCAGACAAGACATCCAGGAGGAAAAATAAACCCAAAGTACCAAAATGATTTTAGTTCAACTGACTGGCATAGGCCAGCTCACAGCTGCAGCACCTCTGACATGAGCAGAGTGTGACAGAAGCCTTACAACACTGCTGAAAGCACCAGCAGCCTGCCCTGCCCATGACAGGGCCCCGCATCCACCAAACACGACAGTTCCTCAAATCCAATCACACCACTCCAACAGGGATCTTCTAGGGAGAGTCCAGAGGAGGGTCACGAAGATAATTAAGGGCCTGGAGTATCTCCCTGTATGAGGAAAGGCTGAGAAACCTGGGTCTGTTCAGGCTGGAGAAGACTGAGAGGCAATCTGATCAATGCTTATAAACAACTAAAGTGCAGGAGGCAAGTAGACAAGGCCAGGCTTTTTTCAGTAGTGTGCAGCAATAGGACAACAGGCTGTGGCCAAAAACTGGAACACACATGCGTGTGTGGAACTTCCTGTAGGAATTTCTTTACAGTGAGGGTCACAGAGCACTGGAACAAGCTGCCCAGAGTCTCCCTCTCTGGAGATGTTCAAGACCTTCCTGGACACTTTCCTGCTCAACCTACTGTGGGAAACCTGCTTTTAGCATGGGGGTTAGTCTTGATGATCTCCAGAGGTGCCTTCCAATCCCTAAAATTCTGTGAAATGCCAGCCCTTCCCATGAGGCCTCCTGCATTGGAGTTTCCAAGACAAAACCACTGTGAAACTATGAGGCTGTGGCAGCCCAGCCTGACCCAGCCCTGGCTGAGGGACAGGCGTGGGTGGCCGCAGCCAGGTTTAAATGGCCCACCCGTGACATGTGCCCTGCTGCCGCAGCAGCCTGATCACCAAGCTGCTGGTAGAATTGGCTCATGCCAAGGAGAGGAACCGGAGCCGCTCTGGCAAAGCCCTCTGGAAGCCAAAGAGGTCTCGCTGACATGGCCAACCTAAAGATTAAGCAAAGCTTGGAGAAGGAGTGGTGATTAATAAGCACCTGACTGTGAAAGCTGACATATCCAACTCTTGAGCTTTATCTTGTAAAGCAGACAGCTCGCCTCCATGCAGTCCCTGAGCCTGTATTCTGGTGGCGGCCCCAGCACAATGGGCTCACTGTCACTGACTGTGCTGTCCTTCCCTCCTTTGCTGCTTCTCTTAAATGAAAGTATAAATCATTCACAACAAAAACATATGGCACATTCTTGGTATTATGAGGATATCACATAGGGCTGCATGCAGGAGGAGTTCCCCTTTATGGCTTTCTTCTATATTCAGCCATCACTGAACATTCTGTCACAACTCCCCCTGTGTAGCCGTGCTCCTTCCTTAGTTTCCACACAAAACCATGCAGGCTTTTGTGTTTTGCTGCTTGGTACACTCAGCCACCAGGCACGTGGTGGAAAAGACCTACTCAGCGTCTGGTTTACACACAGAAACTCTGCCTGAAGAAAAAGGCTTCGGCCTGCCCCCTGCGCCTCCTGGGCGCGCTCAGAGGTGCGCGGCCTGTGCTGCTGCAGGAGCATGGGGCCTGTGGTCTGTGGTGTCCTGGCTCCAGCCACTTGTTCAAAATGACAGCGAGGGCTGTTGTAGGCAGGGCCAGGCACTGTCACACAGATGAAGAGACAAAATACATCCTGGTGCCCATTAGAAAGGCTTATTCAGACATCCTGCCATTTCACACAGATAGATAAGAAGGTAATAATAGTGGGGCTAACAACATCCCTATAACAGCAGCAGCTTTCCTCAGTAAAGCTCTCACGTAAGCCTGCTGAAGGATCATGAATCACTCTGTAGAGTAGGGTAGAAAACAAACCTTAATACCTGCTTATGATCTGATGCAGAGAAAATTCCCACCTGGCTCCATATCTGTGCCTGGCTTTAATGCTAAGTGGATTAGCAAAACACCAACGAAACGCATCTGAATTTCATGCTCTTTGCTCTCTCTGTCAGCTTACTAACTCATATTCTCCACAGAAGTTAGATTTTCTCTTGTGTGGAAAACATAACACATCAAGTGCAGATTATGGTGTGTACCTTGCCAAAATCCTACCTGTAGCTGGAGCCAAACCCTAGTGCTGCAAAGGGTAGTAGAAATAATACCCCCAAAGCCATACAACATATCAAGATCAAAAAAATAAAATTCTTCTCGGTCTCTCATGAGTACCTCAGAAGAAACCTGGAGGCCTGAGATTAATACAGTATAAACACTGTGCAAACAAACTATGATTCAGCCTTTTACCATGGTTCTGTAGATATGCCAGCACAGCAGAAACCTAAAAATTACTAGGAAAGACTATAATGACAAGGATTTTCTTGAAGAAGGCAAAGTTTACATGAAAAAAAAAAAAAAAACAAACGACTAACTTTACTCTTATGCTACCCCTTCCACATTTTTAGTTTGAATTAATGTTGTATCTTTCAAATTAATTAGTTTTAATTGTAAGTATCTGTTGGAATCAGATGACATTATTTAATTATCTGGAGGCCATCTCTCTAAATAAAAAGCAACAGTCTATTTGTGGGATCATCTTACCTCAAGAAGTTCTGAGCATGGTCCAGTCTGTCTAGTAGCACAGCCAGCCTGACCTCCCTCACAGTAAAAGATAGCGGCCCTGAAGCCTTCCTGTACCCTTACACAAGCACCAATCTTTGGAAATACTGAGCATGAAGAGTGCTTAAGCCAAAACTTTTGCTGCTCTATTTGTTTGTCGACCACAGCTTAGGAAAACACCCAGGGAGTTAGCCTTGAAAGCCTGG
The DNA here is from genome assembly GCA_011074415.1 of Stictonetta naevosa. NCBI lineage: Eukaryota > Metazoa > Chordata > Aves > Anseriformes > Anatidae > Stictonetta > Stictonetta naevosa. Next base: position 10,092,055 of record CM021702.1, read on the forward strand.
GGTGACAATTTTTTCTGTGGTAGTTGTTATTTAGCATACGTTTCTGATCTAGAAAGAAGGGCTGCTGTTTCAAGAGATTTTGAAATATTTCTAAACAATATATATGTAGTTTATCGGCATTCATGCTGAGATTTCTTAAGATTTCTTTATTTAGAAATAGTGTCGTCTTCTAGCAGATTGTGTTCAAACTTTAGCGTCATGAGTTTGGGCTTGGTCAAAGTATTCAGAACATTCAGCTAGTACACCTTCTACTAATAAGGAATGACCTCAGATTGACAACTGAATGAATCAGTGCACAGGATGAGTTTGCTTAACGGATGTTTTACTGGAGTTAATAGTTAGTCAGGTATTATTTCTAATGATTTACTTATTTATTTTTGGTATTCCTAGAGGATGACTGATATCAGTGTCATCTCATATAAATTTATATTCCTTAATCCTCCATATTTGAGGATCTAAATGTTGTGAACCACAACATAGACCCTTTTAAATATAATTATAATAGCAAAACTAATTGGCATAACTTGAAAGAAAACAAACTCTCTCTGGAAACATTTGAAAGTTTTTGAAGTTCACTCCTGTTGGTTAAGGTGCTATCTTTAGACAACCACATTTTAGTGAGCAAGAAGAGAGAGAACAGAAGCCATCAGACTTCAAAGAACTTTAGTATTTGGGATGAGACATTTCGTTAGGAAGCCTGTTGATCATTTTTATCGTTAAATGCTTCATGAATATTGATTCTTGTTCTCTTGTAATCCATGCTTGTTTCTTTCAGAAAGCCTTCCCTTCAGCTATTTACAATAGCATACTGGAAGTGAAAAAAGGTGCAAAAGAGTTGGACTATTCCTGAATGGTTGCTTTCATGTGTTTCTATTTTTCATAGGAGTCACTGAACCCCGAGGTTCAGAAAGTATGCATACATTGGCAGATGCTCCTTTTGCTCAGGAAGGGGAAAAAAATAAAAAAAATAAAATCAGGGTACACCCCAGTAGCAGGACTCAAGGGAACCCATGCAGTAGCAGGTGCCAGTGACTGTCCTGCATGCCAGAAAGAAAACTCCCAGTGATGCACTGTCATCTTGTCAGTATTCAATTGTAGATTTTGCCAACTATTCTGGAATAAGTACTTTGGGCAGGAGGGGGCTCATTCAAGTTGCTTCCTAGGCATTAGAAGAATTAATACCATCTATTAATCTTTACAAAATTAGTCACTGAGGCTTTACCCAGCATAAGCATTGAATGCTGGATCGGGACTCATATCATAGCTGTAATCTGATATTCTGTAATAATTCTGTATGGTCCTCTTTTCTAATACTTTTTTTTTTTTTTTAAACTGCTCTTTCCGGAAAAAGAAAAAAAAAAGGCCAAACTTTTAATCATCACCTTTAGATTGTTCCCTATGTTTTTCCACATTGCTTATCTAATGCTGTATTGTATCTCAGCCTTTCAACCAGGTAGCCTGTATGGTTGAGTTTTTGAAGAAGAAGAAGAAATAAAAGTGCATCTGAAAATGATCTGAAAGTGTAAATTACTAGTACAGACTCGTGATAGATGAGCAAAACAAATACACATTGTGCTCAGACAGTGTTAGAAAGAGCAGAATTTTTGTTTCCAGACCCACTCCTCCAACCAAGAAATCAAGAAATCCCTGGGTTAGATATGTACAAATCTTTGTACAGATACAAGACATATGAATGAAGTCTTAATTTACGTCAATACATTCAACTTTGAATTACTTTGAATTACTACCCTGAGGGATCTAGATTTACATCTGCTTGCATTAGTTCAGGTCAGTGGTGTCTGGGAAGCAACATGAAAATGCAGAGAAAAACCATAATCTATTGATTATCCGCAGCCATAGCAGAGGTACGGGAACTCCTGGGGAGTAGTGAGTTTCAAAGCCAGCATTTCCCTTATGTTCTGTCTCCAGCAGCTCACAATGTCTCCATGCTTACTCTCTCAGGGTGGACAAGAGGAGAAGTGGGATCACATACAGCCCGATTACAATTCAAAACACAATAGCTTCCCTGGAGAACTGTACCAGACTAGAATGAGCCTATGTAAAATCCCAGGAGGCTGTTGTTTTCCCCTCAAAAATAAACCTCTTTTCTTCACTCTGAATTCCTGTCCTGAATCACTTCCTCATCATTATTTTTAATATTTTCACTTTGCAATTCTTAAGGCATCAGCTTATTTCTTTGTCCATGGTGCTCCCATGCAAGAGCCACTCTAGCCTAGTCACAAGATGCCAATGATGGTAGCCTGGCAGTAAAGCAGAATAGAGCGGGTCTTTAAAATCATTCTTGGGACTCTTCTAGCAATGAAATAGTATTTCATGACTCCTTTTCCTGGCACTATTTTACAACACTATAGATTATCATGATTCTTCAGTAAAACTATTGTCCACTGGAAAATAAAGAGAGACCTCAACTGTTCATTCCCCTGGGAAAATGAACAGCTATACTAACGGTGCTGTCTTTACCTGTTGGAATTCAGACAAGTCACAGAGAGGTAAAAGGCATGTATCTCTCTGCTAATAATTCTGTCCACCTCATTCATCAATACCTTATTACTCCTAAAGAAAAAGAAAACAGCCTCTTGCAACAGTAGATCACATCTAATGAAAAACCTATTTGTCTCAGAGATGGGGAAAATTTAGTAAGGTTAAACGAGCAGCAACTGAAAATGTAATTGTATTTATAATGAAAATAATTTATTAGGAATTGTATCTTGTGCTACTTCATCACATTTCATATTATAAACTTGTACCTACACTTTAAACAGATTAATGATATCACCTATATATTTTAACTGCCAAAAAGACTTTAATAGAATAGTCCCAGAGGGACTAATTGGAAAAAAAAACAGTTCATAGAACTACCAAAATGCACTACGATACAAATGTAAATACTCACTAAAAAGAGAAGCAAGGCACACAATTTAAGAAAACTAATTCTTTTACAGGATGAAAATTCTTTTACAGGGTGAAATTTATTTTTTCATGAACTGCAAATCTAAGCATTTCTAATCTTCTTCAACCTTTGATGTCAAAGAGATCAGATTCTAAAATCATGCCTTCCTTCCATTGCAAATGCAAGCACTTCTTTCCACTAGAGATAAGGCCAGACAGCATAACTTCTCCCCCAGGCCTTGATTATTGTCAGCGGAGAGATGGAGTAGTCCTGCAAACAAAGCTGAGATTACACATCAGTGATGAAACCTGAGATGGGGCTGTGGGGTGCTGCTTCACTGCATTTCTCCCATGGGTATACAGCAGTCTTAATCTGCATAAATGAAGAAGCCCTCCAGCTTGTTTTTACCTTCACAAAATTGAATTACACAAGGAGAATGAGGGAGCACTGATACAGGAAGCAGCACAATCAAAGAATGGACTGAAGCATCCAGGGCTTGTGTCAAGAGAGAAAGAGATCTTTCATGTGCACCAAATACTGGATTTATTGAAATGAATCCCAATCATTTGGGGGAGAGAAAGGGAATTTAAAATTGCATTTCTATATTTACCTCATTAAAAATATCTGTCCCCCACAGACGTTTCAATTAGCTTTTTCAAAGAAAATGGGTCGACTTTAAATTTTTCTTTCTAAAATCATTTAGTGTCAGATTTAGATACTCACTACCTATGAAAAAGAAAAAAAAGAGGTCAAGTTCTGATGGATTTCTCTCAGTAGCAGCAAATGGGATTCTTGAGAAGAAGTTGTGCTTTATTGGAGTGTCAGTACTAGGCAATTTATTTATTTGCTGATAAAAGTAGAAAAAAATGTTTAATTAAGCTGAAAGGTAAAACAACAAAAACGTGAAGCTCCTTCTGCCTTTGTTGTTAAACATGGCATGGCAGATTCATAATAATCCATTTTAGCTTATGCTTCTTACATTACTAAAAGGAAACAGCACTTCTAAGTTTTATCACATGGGAGCCTGCACCAAAGAGAAATTTGACTTTGGCAGAATAGCATCTCCTGTCTTCTCTGCATAATGTATTCAGTTCAGATGCATGTTGCTCTTTCTCCTGGCAGTTAACATGTGCAACAGTGTGTTTATGCGAGTTTGACCTTCCTGTTCTTCCTTGTCTCATTTCTGTTTGCGTGAGCACTGTGAGCTGATAAAGCAAAGTACGTTTCAAAGGTCTTCTCTATTTTGAAAAGCCTTGAAAAGCAAATACCTCTTTCTCTGACATGAAGCTCTTAAAAATAGACCAGACGTATTCTTTTCCAGCACAGTGATGAAACAACAGCAAAAGCCCTTCATTTGTTGAAGACAGTAGACAAATAGCATACAATAGACTTGCGCTACGCTTAGCAAAACAGCCATGAAACAAAGGTAAACCTTCGCACCCTGCCCGTTCCATGAATGAGCCAGCTCCGTATGGACCCCGAGCCTTGAAAGTTTTAAGTGTAACCGTTATGAAACACCATAAACCCATGTAAGATCATAAACAAAGCTGACTTGCTAATTTTCATTTTTTACTTTTATTTTTTAAAGAACAAAACATTTGCCATAGTCACAGTTGATGCTGTGCTTACACACATTTAACCACCCAGAAGGAGAAGGCCTGGCATTTTACTAGATTTTATAAGGGTTTTTAAATGATTTTTCTTTTTAATCCTACATCTGAATGCCCCTTCTGCTGTAAACAGTTACTCCCATTAATTAAACAGAAAATTAGAATTAGTTTGCACCAAGTAATGTTACTGTAATATTAGCTTTGTAGTTACATTTTCAAAAGCACGTTAAGTAGTACTTTGCAACTAAAAGAAATTAGCTAAATAAATAATGGGGATTTTTCCCCCTCACTTTTAAGTCAATAATCAGCTGGTAATCACATTTATAAAAGAAAAAGCCCAGCTGTATTGTTTTTGTTTTTCAATCAGCATGAAATCATGAGAAAAGTTTGAGTTCCAAGTTCACTTAAACACAATTAAATGTTAAACTTTCACACAGGAAAAAAAAATAGACTAACTGATAGAAATATAGGGATCGGCCTGTGTGATTAAATCATCTAGTCTTCAAATCATCTGTCATATCTTGGAAGGATATTTCAAAGATGGATGTAATGAGAAATTTCCAATGCCAAGGTTATTTATTTTTTTTTCTACATGGGGTTTATTGCTTAACTTGAACCTCTGAAACCAGCAGGATTCTGCTGATATTCTCCATCACTGTCTGTTATAGAAACCCATTTATCAGGAAATTATGGCCTTGCTATATTTTAGAGTAAAATTTCCCATAAACTTAGATAAATTCAGAAAAAAAAATCCTATGTATTTACAAGAAAAATATTGAGGGAAAAAATCATTGGTTAATCTGGAAAAAAGAGTATCTTAAAGCTTTTTAATTGAAAAATTTAATGTCTCTGTAGTCTGGCAAACGGACTTAAAATTTCTGTGACCCATTGTAGGATGGGGAGCTGCTTACACATGAAAACAAGCCTAATATCACCTCTGGTTCTGACCTGTTGTGGTATGTGGTTCCTTGAGATACTATTTCATTTCCTGCTCATATTCTGTTCACATGAACTGTGGATTGTTGTCAGAGTGGTGTAACGGCACCTGTATCACTAAGGTTGCATTTGCTGCAAAAATTGACAGCGTTTAAATTGAGACAAAAAGCTGCCGAAAAGAGAAGATGGTCTTGTGCTTTAAAAGGAGAGCAGCTTTTTAACTCTGCCAGAAAACTCACGTGTGTTGTTGGACAATTAATGAAAACCAATGCTTTCCAGAGGTGATCGTTGAAGTGCATTTCATTCTTTGTATGAGAGCTGTCTGGGCGTGGTTTGCAGAAAGGCTACTTGAAAAAGAGCTACTCAGAACTCTTCACCGCATATACGTATTAGTATAAATGGCTAACTTACGTCTCATAAATTGAATATAAAAATAAAAACAAACCTTGGCACCTTTTAGTATTTCATCCTTATCTTATGCTTAAATTCCTCATATGTAAAATGAGAAGAAGAATATCTCACAGAGGTATTGTGAAGACACAGACATCAGTGTATGTTAAGTACTCACATCCTGTTGTAAAAAACACAAATAAAAGCCTCTGAGGACATTAGTAAATCTTCCATCCACAGAGAGTCAGAGTGGTGCAGTAAATAAGGCACTGGGAAGGCTGCACAATGAATGATAAAGATATCTATCTATCTATATATATTAAGTTTTAAATAGCTAGCCAGCCAGCGAGTGAAGGATTTGAGAAAAGAGGTCATGAGCCAAGAGCAGGGAACAATGCAGAAATCCAGTGGAAAAATGAAGCTAAATCAATTAAACAGTGAGTTAAATGGTCACAGTGATAGTTTTGATACTTCCTAGCTTCCAAACAAACCCAACTTCATATTATTTTTCTCTGCTATATCATAATAAGCAGTACTATTTTCTGATGGAGTTACACAGATTTGCTTTGTAAAAGAAACACATTTCATGCAAGCAGTTTTTAACAAATAGGTCAAAGAAAGTGTTATAACATAGTTAGAATCAACAAATGTTGTAATTATATTGTGCTTCAAGAATAATAAATCCCTCTTAGAAATGCTTCAGCATATATATTTTATCAACACATGAATGTAGTATTCTTGCAGCACTCCACTCACCAGGTTTTCTTTGTTAATGGAGAGTGTGACTTGGGGGGGAGGAGGGAGAGCACAAGCTACAAAACCACAGATGAATTATTCATGGCAATGATTTCACACCTAAATATTATGTGAAAACCACTAACTATGCTGTTAAAATAAGAGGTAACTCAGCTCAGTAGGTGATTCTGAGAGCATAATTCTTGAAAATCCATAGTCTCTCATGTTTCACTTGTGGAAACGTATTCTGTGTACGTTACTTCATACAATATAACTGAACATCGCAAAACTTTAATTCCAAGAACTCAGGTGATGGAAAGCATTGACAGACAGCGGGTTAGCATTTGTATTCCCTTAGGGATGTGAGGAAAACTGGATAGAGGCCTTTAAAAGACAAAACAGTTTACTGTCAGGTAATCTGAATCTCTCCTGGATAATCCTGGGGAAAGCTACAAACCCAAGGAAAGAACTAGGAAGCGTGAGCCCAGAAGACCTGGCATCAGTTAGCAGTTTGAAGTACCTGCACTCAAAATGCAGCCCATAGCTCAGCCTCACAAGCACATGACATGCCTGGAAGTGCATAAAACCAAGCAGGTAAATTTTAACGCAAGTACCAGGTTTACATGAATGGTCTCAACAACATCTATGAATAAATTGTTTCTAGTTCTCATCACAGATAGGAGCTTAAAAGATGAGTGGGCTTAATTTACACTATGCTGTTATCTCCAGAGAGCCTTCCTGTCTATATCAGAGTTTTCTGTGCTCCTGTCACATATATACAGTTCTTTTTAAGTTTCATTCAATGCAACATCTCTTAGACATGAAGACACCCCTGGTCTCCTAGTTGCGGTGATCAAGTGCGGTCTCGCTCCCTGTTCCTAGTTCTTGTGGGAGGGAAAGTACCTTAGGATGAAGCTGAAGCTAACGAGTGTCCCATCGGGTGGGACTGGCCTCCCATCAGCTCTTTCATGCCAAATCATTCAGGAAGCTGAAGTGCTGCTGCTGTTCTGGTGGGAGATGGGACTAGAGCAAAAACAGAGGCCTGGGGTGCAAGTCAACGAGCTGATGATTTGCTGGCCACCACTTCTTTATCTTCTCTTCCCTTGCTAGATTCTGGAAAAGAGCTTACATAGTCTTTTTTGGCTTTCAGCAAAACACTGTAACTGAACTATTTTCAGCTTCCAAAAAATCATGTTTTCAATGACAAATTTGAACTAATTGCTGTTTTTGCTCTTACTTCAGAGTCTTGGGTTTGTTTGATCAGCTCTAATATTTATTTGTGGGTGCCACTCAGGAAGCAATTCAGCTCATCATCATTTCTACAGTCAAGTGCCACAAACTTGGTTTTAAGCCAGGGGTTACCATGCATAGGGTGAGTGATAAGCACGAGTGGTGATATGGCTCTGTCTTAACTCTTCTCGTGTATCTGCCAGCATCCCAAGAAGCAATACATCTGCAGCCCTTGAAAAGGGCAGCATTAACTTACACTTACAGGACAAGAACATCTATCAAAGTTTTACACACTACCATTCCTGTTTCAAACCTGGAGACCGATGCCAACCTACAGGCGCTAGGTTACACAGGGGTGGCAGAACAGGGAAGAAAGGAAGTCAAGGAGGGGAGGAACATTTAGATTTAGAAGAGGACTTTGGTTAAAGGACCAAAGCAGGCAGCCGACTGATTCTTCTGCCCTAAGATTTGACTCACCCTCTGTGAGAGATTACCATTCCTTGTCTCCTTCCTCATCCCAAACAAACGTTCCTCTGCTACAGCATTTTTTACCTCATTCTTTTTGCTCCTGGTAGGGATGAAACCCTCTAATCCTGGGAAGGGCCACCACCTGTGAGAGCTGACAGCCTCATCAGCATCCATCACAGGAGCAATTTAGGGGCTGGGACAGCTCTTCAGGATGAAGCAGCTGGTTTCCTGTAGTTTGCAAGCTGCTACCCTTCTTTGTCTATGCCTTTGCCACCTTCCCTACGCTGTCGGTCACTCACACCTCTCTGGACACGTTGCTGGCAGTGCGTGGGGTGTCCTCGTGTGAGGTTTGCATCTGTGCTCAAGGGAAACACTTCAGCTTTTCAAGCCATTAGGCTACAGCTTATATTGTGTTCCTGTATGCTTAAACCATAAGACCATTTTCATTTAGATATTACTCAGACAGGTTGCCTTTTAGAAGCACTGGGCCCTTGCTTTAGAGGTAAGTATCTGAGGGAAAATACCGTTGTTGGTACTTAGCTCGCAGGCAGGACTGAAGGACAGAGCAAGAGTGATGCTTAGGCACCTCCATGGAAAAATAAAGCGACACAGTTTGAACAATAGCGGGCTCTATAGCTCCCCCTAATTTATGGCAGATTTATGTGCTAGTCAGTTTTGGATAAATTTCCTTCAGAGTCTAAAGCAGGAGAAATTTTGTGCTTGCAGTTAAACGTACCATCAATTTTGTTGTGATTGAAAATGAAAGATCATTTCCTTTTTATGTTGCTTTTACATCCTTTTTGTTATGATATTTTGGAAAAAAAAAGTTCAACGCAGTGGGGGGGAGGAATCATAGAATCAAACCCTGCATTGCTAGGTTTTAAAGTGAAAAAAATAAGTTTCCTCAGACAAACTGCAGTCTTCTTTTTCTTTGCCTCAGTGTGCATAGCATGTGTAAAGAAGAAGAAACCTTGACTGAGCTCTCAGCTGGAAATTTGGGCATGTCATTGCAAGGCTGCAGTTTTTTGCTTTATTTCTTACACAGCAAAACATAATTTACACACATAGGGTCTGACATTAGAGAGGCTAAAATGATGCAAGCCCCATTTTGTCTTCCCATTAAGCAATATAGGAAGGAAAATCAAGTGTCTTCTGAATTGAAGACAATGTCGCTTTAGGATAGCTGTTGCATGACAGTGGTTTCTCTCTCTGCCCATAACAAAATACAGATCTCAGGGTTGCTTTTCTAGAGGAGGGATCAATAACTCAGACTTTGATTATCTAAATAGAAAAGAGAAGAAAAAAAGGTGAAAAACCTAACTGAAATTTGGAAAATTGCCTGCATCTATATAGCAGAACAAGAAATAACTGCCCAGCAACAGAGGCAGTGACTGCAGGCTTCTGCAAATGGAGGCAACACCATGATTCAGATTTCTCCTTCAGAGCTAGGGATTCGTATTCTCTGTAGGCTTACCTAGAACTTGTCAAATCAGTAAGGAGATATAGGCAATGAGTATCAACAGGAATGCCTGAGGTGCCACTTCTGCAGTGTCAGTACTGGGGAAACACCCGCGGGGCCTGGGGAAGTTCTGCGATTGTGGAGTGGACACGTCAGAGACACTCAGACACGTACTGAAATAACAGATCAGATCTGCCAATTGTAGATCAGAAGCTGGCTACCTTCTGAACCCTTCCTTTGAACAGAGGAAGAAAATGAGGGACGCGGTAATGTTTTACGCTCGTACTTTTCCTGAAGAAACACGGGTCTCAACACACATTCAGCCAGAGCGATCTCCAGTTAGAAATTATTTACCTATACAGGGCTCCGGGTGCAAGCCTAGACTCAAAAGAGGTACTTGGGTCTTCATAAAACTCCAAGGAAGCCATGCGGACAGGACTACTTGAAAGCCTTTAAGCCAGGGACTAGCATTCTCAGAGCATGTCTTGACTCCCACTGGAGCTTGGGATGAAGAGGAGGGGATTATTAATTTCATAACACCTCAAGTCAGGCACCCAACATTGATGCATGCTTCCTTGGGAGTCATATTCCTTGGCATAAATTATTTTAACCATGGGAAGAAAAAGGCATGAATTTGGTGAGGCACTAATTATTTGCCAAATAATTTGTTTACTTTCTCATGTGTGCCATAACGTTTGTGCTAGGTGCACATGAGAACGTGACATTTTAGATCAAGTGGATCTTCATTGTGTTTAGCTTGAATGCTTCTTGGCAGGCAGTGAAATGTCTGGCTGTATATGTACATACAAAATGTCATTTATATAAATCAAATCTTGAACACAAATACCTAGAGATTTTCCTGTAGGCAAAGGTTCATCACAATATTTGGTGTGTTCTGTAGTGTGACTCATGAATTAATCATTTGAAACAGCATTCAGGAGTTATAAACAGTCACTGCACCTATCCTGGGCAGCATGCAGAGAAATGGTAAAATCAGTTGGCCACACCAAGTATTAAGATTTTTTACCACAATATCTGCCATGAGAATGCCTTACAGAGTGGAAGCCTTTGCATTGAGGTTAATCCAGGCTGGAAACAAGCTACTTGGTACAAGAAAATAGCTAGTCATTATTGAAAGCTAAAAATCATTAATGAAAGGAAATGGAACATCTTAAGTAAGAGAAAATGAGCTGAGAAATAACAGACCACAGTAATCCCTCTCCTATGCCTTTTTGTACAAATATTTTAGGTTTTAACATAGAGGTAAAAGAAAGCTAAAATTTAGTCAGGGAAGGACTAAAGATTATGTTTTTTTAAAGGTATTTGGATGCTTAAAGATGAAGTTGGTGGCCAATGGCATTAATGAATGGCTAGATTTCAGTAGAGTGATGAAGTTTGTTAAATTTGGAAATCTGATTTGATGCCTATTTACCATGAAAGGGGTTTTTCAGTCTTTTGAAGAGCATTTCATAGTCACAGACAGTATATACGAGTGTCTGCTCCTGAATTCAGAAGCATCTCAAATTTACTCTTATGTTTTTATCAAAAATAGCTTCATTTCTTCACATGACATTTCAGGCTTTGTTTCTTTCCTAGGAGTCATTCACTGAAAACGGACTGCACCAAACCACTGCATATTGCTGAGCACAGCAAGGTGCGGAACAGATCTGTTTTGTCTCATTTATGTTTGTTATTCAAAGTCACCTACAGTTTTCAGAGAGAAGCCATCGATGACATTTTTAGACATCCTTAATATAAAAATATGTCCTTCCAGTCAGCTGTTCTAACAATTCCCATCCTGAATGGAGATTCAGATTCTGGGAAAAGGGAGGGAAATAATCCTTTAGGATTCATCCTGAACAGAACTGACTACTTCAGAAGAAAATCTGTTAGCAGGAAAAAGAGAAATTACCTTTTCCCTTCCCCAAAGGCTCCTATTAACTTCCAAACAGTAAGGTGGAATAAAATATTTTTGTTTCAAAGTCCATAGAAGCAACTGCAGTAAATGTGGCTTGTTGTATGGGACCCTGGCCTTCTTTGGTTCTCAAATGCCACAGGCACTGATAACGATTTCAGCCCAAGTTGGAGGCATCATCCCCCCTAAAAATGGCTTCCTGTGAAATATTCAGCAATTCCAAACTGGATCCAAAAGCAAAGAAAGATGCTCAATCACCTCTGCCTCCTGTAATGGGGGAAAAAAAGAGAACTGGAATGTATTTGATCAGGCCTAGGAAAGTTACTGCAAGCTTAATTTCTGTTCCCTGAGAAAACCCAGAGGCTTGATATGAATGAGTTTCAATCAGGTTTCCACAGCAAAGTCTGGGGTTACTTTATCCATCTGACATACTAAGAGATCATCTTGTCAGGGTTGTTTCAGTCACAGACATCCACTCTTCTCTCTGCTCCATTTGGTTTTATTAAAAGTCTAGTTTCTCCAAGACAACTAGTTTTGCTTTTATTTCTTTGGCTGAATTACCTCTTGCTGCCTTAAGTAATTTTCATGGGAGGAGCTGAGCACACCGGGATACGGAGTACTTATGGTAGCCCTGTTTGCAGGGTATCTTCCTCACACAAAAGATTCAATGATTTTTATGGTGATTTTTAATGACACTTTTGCATTATTTTTATATGCTTGTGCTACTTTGTGTGTATATATATATACACACACACACACAGTGATATACAGTCCCTATCAATGGATTCAATTCATTCTGGGGGGCAGGGTCTTGCTGTGTTATGCTTTATGAAGAGAAGCAATAACTTTCGTTAGCCTATCTGATATGGTTGGGGAAAAAAAAAAAGACACACTTGGTCTCACCACCTCTTTTCAGATCTGAAAAATAATTTGCATGCTTGTGGTAAGTGTCTTAGCTATGCAGCTGTCTCTTATCACACAGCGTTCCCAGCTTTAAAATGTATGAACAAATGTATTTGGAGTGATGAATAATAAATAATCTTTATCTCACACACTTTTATTCCACAAAGTCTCAAGGTACTTCATGAAAAGTAATAAACTTTCTATAAAGCATAAGGACCAATGTGCTGCCACCTCCACAAGAAGAAGTGGCAAATCCTTCGCAATACACAGCTACTCCGCTGAGCACAGATACACACTCACACACACAGACTCTTTGTATATTAAATCCTGCACAAAAGATAGGCAGAGTTCTCAGGCTTTTTCCTTAAATCCACAAGCACTTGTCAGCTAATGAAAAGTAAACAGGAACCAAAAGATAACAAAGGACACACGTTACATTATCCTGATTTCTAAACTGAAGTCTTAATTGGATTTTAGAAAGAACAGAGATTAATCCATATCTTGCAGTGTCAGGTGAACTTAAAAATAGTCAGAGCACAATTGGCCAGCTTGGAATTTGCACAGAATACCCTGTTTGAGACACTCGCCCTTTGGGAAACCACTCAGTCGCTGCTGAAAGTCTTAATTTCTCACTGGTGAAGCACAGCATGTCCAGCGGTGCAGAACCTTTGCTCTTGATTCTGGGTATTTGCTAAGTGCCAGTTCAGGAGCCTACACACAAACTTCCCAAAAATACTGCTGTATGTTGTCATTCACTCGTCTCACATTTTTTTCTTTGAGATTTATGTTGCAATTCTATATGCCATTGCGGGGGCTAATTGGTTGGTTTTGATAATGTGACGCTTTGTACCTTTTAGCTAAGGGGTTCAGCTGTCTATGAGCCCCGGCCTGGTTTTGTGCAACACAATTATGTCACTGTGAGAGCATTTTATAGAAAACTCTTGTCAAGGTATGAGAAGGTCCATGAACTAAATCCATACAGGGGGAGGAAATCAAAAGAATAGACCCAGTGTTTATTGAGGTGTGGCTAGTTAAAGCTCAGGGTTTCAAGAGGAAAATACTGAAATGAAAAGAGAAAAGCCTAGGAAGAGAAAGCAAAGAAAAGGAAGACAGCAAATCAGCAACATCAAAGGATCAGCCTGCACCAAAGAGCAAGAGGCAGAGCCTTCCTCACCTGCCTGATGACTGCCTGTTCGGCAGACTCATCTTGAGTCATGAGAACATTAACATAGCCCTGCAGCCTGCTAGTCCTAGTTATCCACTGCACATCTGCACCAATAAACAAATGCTATGTAACCAAGTTATTTCTCTTGCTTCTGCTCTCGAGCACAGTAAAGGTGCCCAAACAAAAATGGCCCAGGGAAGGAAGGCCAAAGAATTAATGAGCCTTTGGGAGAGGAGTATCTGTCCCCATCTGTCTTTACCTCTTCCCTAATCTCCTCTTTCCCTGGGAAGCCCAAACTACCATCTAACTGTGTCCATGGCAGCTGGCCATGGAAAGGGAGGAATACTGCTGGCCAAAGGGAGGAAAGGAGGTGCACTAGTTGAGCCTTGTCTCTCGCTGAAAAGAGAAGGGCACAAGCAAGTGAAAGCACAAAAGGAAAGAGGACATGATGTGTGGAGGGCATCCAGCCACTCCAGGTGGTTCAGAGCAGAACTGTGAGTATTGTAGCCTCTGGTATCATGGCCATGGAGGCTCACAAGGCACCCTAGTACTGATCTGACTAGTCTACAGCCACATTTCTATTTTTGAAAGTAAAGGCATGAAACTTAGCTAGATCTAGAGGTTTCCTGGATAACAAAAAACAATGTTTTTGTTCTCTTCTAGCTACCCTTTATGTGAAGAAATTCAAGTGTACTACAGTATCCACCTGATCTGTGTAGTGGGAGCTTGGACATTCATGGCACAGACTTCTAGTAGTCCAAACAGGCATTAATTGCATCAGCAAAGCTGGGGAAAAGTTTGTCTTCTAGAGAATTAGCACCTCTAATTTCTGCAGTGCAGGCCTGTTCTGATCTACATTAGCTGTGAAACCTAGCTTGCACCGGAATCAGTGATCCTGCAAGAAATGCGGGTTTTCTAGCACAAAACAAGCATTCCTCATTTCCCATTTTTATGTTTTGAAAAACTCTCTTTTTAAATCAGGGTTAAATCACAAACAAATGCTAATAGAAAAGATCACATGTATAACCCCTGCAGCATATTTACCTATGTAAATAACATGTAATTTTCACTATCTAATTACTGTTTCATGTCCCATTTCCTGCTGCAGTCTATATTTAAACTGTGTATTTGCCTCTATCTACTTGCTCGTAATGTGTCTTGATATGAATATTCATGGCATCGTTGAGTGTTTGATTATTCCTGTGCTAACCTTGAAAACACTACCTTTACAATACAGCAAACAGATGGGTGCAGTGGTTGTATAACAGTCAAGAAAATAAAGTACAACAAATAATTCTCTGACCAATTTAACAACGCTGTGAGAGATCAGACCATATTCTCCTTTGTTTTTTCCTCAGAAGGTTTTTTTTCCTCTTCTTATAAATTAAGCAAATGCAATCCTTACAATTCTCTGCATTATAACCCTGGAGACTGGATTTCCATAGAAAAGGAATGCTGCAAGAAAGAAGTAATTCAGAATTCCTACACCTTGTATGGTTTATTCATATGAGAGAAAAAAGTGTTTCTATTGTACATCCTTTCTCATCATGTAGATTGAACAGTAAAAATATTCTTTAAAATATCAGCTAAAACAGACAGACGGAAAAGGCAGCAGTATGGATGAGTTCTCTGAGCACAAAAAAAAAAAAAGGAAAAAAGATCAACAGAATTAAATCTGAAGTATCCTGAACCAGTCTGAACCTCTTCGCTTTCATTATGACTACTTTATATCATGAAGTTACATTATTCAACTTTTATTTCAAAATAAAGTTGTTTTGAAATAAGGGACCGTGGCTATTTCATTTGGAAGAAGAAAAAAAAGAGAATTAAGACTTTTCTGTTTCAAAATTCAAGCTCTGGGAAGAGAATCAGGCTAAATCCCCCGATCTCTTTCGATTTAATACCTAGGACTAGATATCAATTGTGTCCTTGTAGCACACCTGTTTCCCTACACCAGCTATGGGGAAAGCCTACAGTCACCTTGAGGCTATCAAACAGGGCAAGATGTGTCCATGCTGGGTGGTTCCCCACTTCCAGAACCATGAGCTCACGGAAGACAGACATTAGCCAGGCTTGTGAGTGGTGGGGAAGATGGTTATTTTATTGATAATGCCATACTGACTCCTGGCCAAATACAGAACAGCCTACCGCTCATTCCAGGCTTCTTTTATGCCCTTTTTAGAGACACCTACATACCAGTTTTCTACATACCAGTTTTCCTGCACAGTTAGAGCTGCTTGAGCAGTGTTAGAGATGCCTACATACCAGCTGCCATTAGGAACACCAAGCTTACAGCTAGGTAACTGGTCTTGTTTTCTGGGGAAGAAATAGTTAATTCCGTCTGCACTGCTTATACATTCACCTCTGGGGTATCTTCACTTTTAAGGCATCATTCCCTAACAACTTGTCAGTTATCACGCAGTGACTTCAGAGATTTCCAGCCTACAGAAGGGGTAAAGCTGGTCTGAGCTAGGAATTTACTTCTCTGCGAAGCCTTGGAGTGCCTCCTATGGAGACACCATTTTATTTCATGTCTCTGCAGATTTCTCATGTACTATGGAGCAGTTAAGGAAGGGAGCTACAGCTGCTGAGAAAATGCAAAAGGCTGTTAGGGATCTTCAGTCCACAACAGTGCAGCAGCTGAGAGTTACCCAGCTCTGTTGTCTCTGTACAGCTTGCTGTCCTGTCCCTACCTCTGCTTGTTGAAGCAAGGCTATTTAAATCCACCCCAGTGAGGCAGCTCCACAGGCTGAATATGTTCACTCCCATTCTCATTTGGAACACAAATGGACACAATCAGCATGGCAGGATTTTGATATGGCAACCTTCCTCTCATCTCCTAATTATCACATTTGTTACAGCACTGGCTAGGGACCACGCTAACGCCCATCCCTGCTCTTCTGCACACGGCATTTTCATGGAAGGAAGCTACAGTTAGCTTAACGACACTCCACAGATCCATATTTGAATTTCCTCATGTGACAGCGATGTTGAGAGCCAGCATGCGAAAGGGGCCAAGTTCCCGAAAGGTTTTGGGGGGACTGCACCCGGTATTGGGACATGACAGAGGTTTGCTCACAGTCAGAGCCTGATTTGAATACCTGAACTTAATCACTTCATTTTATGGACAGATGAGAGCATTATTCACCGAGGACCACTTCTTTCCCACACAATACATTGAAAAGGGTTCTACTGGGATATAAAAATGTAAAAATGCAATTTCCAAAGTTATTAAAATTAGATCGTTGCTATGTAACATGCTGCCATTTTTTAATCTATGCAGGCTGCATCTTGCTCTTGGATACAGTTCAAAGCTGAAACGGACAAACTTTAAGTAACTCTATAAGGACCAGCAGGAAACTATATGCTCCCTGAACTGTTTTGAGCTTTAACTAAATTTTATCTTTAATGAGTCTGTTCTGCCTCCAAATAAACTGAATAACGACTAGAATCTGAAGCTTATTTAGGAAGTTGCCATAGCAACAATTAACTACCTCTAAGCCTTTCAGCTTTATCTTTTTTTTTTTTTCCCCACTGAGGTGCCCTAAATTACTCAAATCCTGAATAGCTACAGTAATATATCCATGTCTTTGAACTAAATGACATGGTTTTGCTAGAACCCTCATTATGTGAATATTGATTGAATTTCTAATTGGGACTAGGCGTCATCTTGCTGACAGCATCACTGAGGGAAGCCATGTAAGAGCGAGAAAGATGATTAACAGAAAAAGTAGAAAAAAATAGGAACGCTGTCTCCACTAGGAAAGCAGATAGGCTGATCAATGTAACAGGCACCAAGCTGAAAGAACAGTGAATGGAGCAGAATTAGCTTAAATGATTAAGTCTCTCTAGACAAACTCCTCCAGATGCAGTGCTGTTTGTTTCTGCTATTATCCTCTTACACTCATTAAGTATAAAAATAGCAGAAGAACCCAAAGAGACTGATTCTGACCTGTGGATTAAATAATTATTCACACCAGCGCAAAGGATACATTAACCCTAATTATTCTAATTTAGTTCCCTTTTCCACTCACTTTGTCCTGACATGAACAATCTGATATTGTAAATTGTTTCATGAAATGTTATGCCCTATATTGCCCTCTACCTCTTCCTCTGTCTGCTGTCATTTGACTTTATCTTTGATGAAGCAGAGCTTCTCAAGTGACAGTGTTTCTGACATAGTTAAAAATAATTGTCATATTCTCAGAGCTTAAATTGTGCCCTGGTACCCATCAGCGATGGCCAGAAGTAGCCAATGACAAACATTTCTCCATATTTCTTAGCAGAGACTGAAGGCTGTAACATTAGCACACACCGATATTCTCTTATTTGTTCAGCATTCGCAGTATTTTTGTCACTCATCTTTCAAATAAATCACATTGTTGTTTTGTACATGGCCCTTATTTATTCTACTAGAAAAAGTAGTGCATTTTCATCTTGTGTTGCTTCTTTTTCCCACTACGAAGACAGTATATTTCTTATATTTCTAACTTTCCAAGTGCAAGTTGGAGAAAACTATCAGTGACACTATTCAGAAAGCAAGTAGTCTTTCTTACATCAGATACCTACAAGCAGTAACTGATCAAAATTGAACTTTAAAGGAATTGGAGCAAAATAATTCCAATTTCACTTGATGGTATGCCTTTCTCAAGTCAGTCCTAAGGCAACAGTGAAAAAGCAGATGACTTCACGAAAAGACCTGTTGCTCTGATGAAAACAATATTCATCTGGATTACCCTTAAACCTGTCCTGGGGTTTAATAATCACTTTAACTGCAGATAGTTTAAGAGAAATAATACAAAACCAGTATTGAGCTATTTTTCCCCACATCTTGAAAAGAATCTCTCCAAGTCTACTGAACGCCTTTTTGATAATAAAAGAACAATATCCTAGAGCTAAGATCTTAGCTCTAGCCCTATATCTGACAGGAAGAAACACAATCGTTCGATGCAAATAAAATCTGGAACAAAAGGATATGATCATTTTGTTGAACCAGAGAAAATGATTCAGCAGCCATAGATTTCTTGTCTGCACTGCAGTTCTCAGAATTTTCATAATTTACATGACTAAGAGATGTTTGGCTGCTCAACCTTGTAATTCACATGGAAATAGCATCTGGCTATTTACACTGTTATATTGACCTTGGAGAGCTTCCTGTACATATTTTTCTCTTGCAAAAATGTCTATTGCTATCACAAAGCAAAATATCAATGACGCCAGTCTTCAGAACATTATATAGCACAAATCAGACCCAGCTACTGGGCCATACATTTTTTCTCTCAGCAAATGTGTATAAGGAATAGGATAGAAGGGATGGACAGAAAGTTTTCAACCACCACTACGCACTATAATGCAATGTGCAAGTCTGAGCAGTACAGAAAGGTACCTATCACCTGCATCCATGCCAGCCAAAGCACCCTTTTCTCTTACAAGCCAGCTATGGGGCATCTATGTCCCCCGATTCTCTTGTAGGAATTCTCCTAATGGGCTGTGCCTGCTAGGACAGGAGAGCAGGAGGCGGTTGACCATGAGATGTCTGACTTGCACTACAAGACGGACAAGCAGAGTCCCTGCTGGGGCTGCAGGAGGCTCTGATGCAGCCCTGACTGCGATTGCTACTCACTGACACAGGGCAGGTTGCTCTAAGGGCACCGGGATTAATTGGGCTGGGAAGGCCGAAGAATAAACACCGTCTCCTCAGTAGGTGCTCACGTGACGGAACAAACAGAGCTGGAAGCTTCTACAAGCGAGCTGACCACAAGTCAGCCATCGGGTGAGCGACCGCCCACCCACTCCCAGCAGCAGGGGAGAAACATCACTGCCACACACCACTTGTTTGTGCAAGGGCTGTTGCAAGAAAAACATGAGCAGCTAAAAAGGCAGCTGCAACATCAACTATGTCTATGAGCTGCAGTTTTCAGAAAGGGCTTCTGGAAGTACCTACTCTTCTCCCCAGCTTTCTTCACAGGACAGATGCCCTCGATCTTCTGCAGAGACCTCTCTCTGGGAACGGTCCCTTACCCTGGGCACTGACCTCACAGCCACTGCAGCTTCAGGTCTTTGATGCCCCTGCAAGCTCTGCCCTCCATCTCCTCCTGCTTTTCTCCTGAGGGCCTCTGTCTTGACAGGGCAGCCATTTCCCAGTCCTTTTCCCCCAATACCTGCATGGCAGCACAGCACAAACAAGCCTCCCACCCAGGGTCTCCCCCGGCTTTATTTTCAAGAGAGGCAGTGGTCACCACAGGCAGGGCTCCCTATCTCCTCTGACCAGTCCACCTTCCTCTGCCAAGCTGTGCCGCATCCACGCCACCTGCCCTGCTCTGCACCAAGCCTGAATGTACAAACAACGCACATCCTTTCATACGCATGCTTCATCCGTTCAGCCCTATTTAATTCAGGCACATTGATTCATGCATTTACTTTCATTGGAGATATTAATACCAACTCATACATACAGAATGGGAAGGGGAGTAGCAATAGCATTGAAATTGGCCTGTAACAGATGTTAGCAAAGATAGTTATAATGTCTGCCTGGCATACATCTTTGTTTCTTGGGTGACGTGAGTGGTAGAGAAATAGAGGAGGAAGAGAGGAAAGGATTATAAACCTTAGGTGTATGCCTGGATTTGAAACAATTCTGTACATTCATTGCTTCTGTCTGGAGGAGACATCTTAAACATCCATGAATTACACCCTGAACACAAGGAGAAAAAGCTGTACCTTTGAATTCTTGCAGAAGTACGCTGTGGATTTTCTACAGCAAACAGGGAAGAAAAAAAAAAAGTGCTCTTTCAGAAGCAGTAACCGGGGCAGAGACAAAAGAAACTAGCTCTTAGAGTCCAGATGTCCTAACGCTGGAGCCCACTGCTGTAAGGCAAAACTCCTGGTTTAAACCTAGTTTTTGTGTCTCCATTTAAACTGGTCAAATTTAGATAAATACACAGGCATTTCCCTTTCATATTTCTGAAAGCACGTTCATGTTTTAACAAAGAAAGCATTGACACTTAGACATTAAAGATGCTGTAAAATATACGATTTGTTGTCAAACATCTCAGCTTGTGTTTGTGATCACTGAAGCACGTTTTCTTTTTCTTTTTTCCTTTCTACTTCCGCAGTTCTCTAATCCTCACATATTTAATAATTAACAAAACTTTGCAATCATTTCTATGCTGGACGGTTAATTTACTTCTCATTAACCCAAACCACACACATACTGACACTGGCAATATTCAATATTACTTACACAGGTGAGTGAATTTTTCGTGTTTTAATGGTGTCATTTCAAAATGTGTGGTTTAACTTCTAAGATCCAGTGTTCATATCACAGAGTATTACTCATAGAAAGGCAGAGTCTATAAGCATTGTATAAACTACCTTTATGTTATGAGATACTCTCTTTACTCTCAATATCATGTCCGTGCGAGTCCTTGTTCTTTCTGATAATAAATTATTTTGGATTTGTCCTCTACTATAAACTGACCACTGAAATACGTTCGCATCCAGTATAAAAAACAGGCACGAGTCTGTGTACTGGTTCACATATTTCATAGAGCTTGGTTTTATCTTCTGATTTGATAATGTCACTTGTATAGGCAGAAAGTATCCAATAACAAAGCCTCTTCCTGTAGTAGTAGGTATTATGTTCTCATAACAGTGACACAGCCTAAGGATATAAGGAAAATAAAAGGGGTCAGCAAGGGACACCAAGCCCAAAAGCCTGCTTGTTCTCCCACCTATAACAGTTGATGGGATAGCAGATACTATTTTTCCACTAAATTTGATGAACTCTTAGGAAGAGGCTGGCTAGCACTTTAAACGAAGCCAATAGGCAAAGATAAAGTCCAGTGAAGCTAAGGAAAAAAGCCCCAAAGCCTGCTGCCTAACTTTGTTTTATGCTGTACAATGAGTCAAACGCATATTTACCTTTCCTACTGTATTTTCTGTCCCAATCATAGGAACAAAAAAGCACACTTCAAAAGGCTTACATTCATAAATACTATATTTATATAGAGTTCTCTTCCTACAAAGTCTGAAACATCCTTGAAAACTGAGACACGCTAAGGCAGGCTGAATCCTGAGCCATATCACACAACTACACTGAGAAGTTCTGAGCAAAATTCTCAACCATGAAGTTTCCATAAGTACTTCAGATACTTTAATGGGAAAGATAAATTTTAAGTAGTCAAAAATAGAAATTCAGACAAAAATAATCCAGCTGTTTTGTGCTATGCAAAAACAAGTCAGCATTTATAAGCCTCAGGAAATCTTATGGAAAAATTTGCACAATTTACTAAAGAAAGAAAAATCATACAGTCATTCTATACCCTTCAATACTCTAGGCACTAACACTAATCTATTCCTCCTTATACTAGTACTAGATTTCTTTTTTCTTGGAGGGGGGGGAATCAAACGTGGATCAGATTTATCTTAATCTGCTAGTAAGATGTTTTACCCTTTAAATTTGCTTACACTTCTGTTGTTGCTAAGATACTTCATCAATTTTTATTGAGACATTTTGCTCTGGTCAATATTCATTGAGGTATCGCATTCTTGTAGTAAGGTCAAGATACTGTACCCCTTGTCTCAACACATCTGCACTTGGCATTTTCAGATTTTATCTTTGGTTGGCTGATTTGCATTCCCAACTGGATCTCTGACCTTCACCCAGGTGGGCTTCAGTTATCCTTTATGTTGAATCCAAGCTAGTTATTGGATGCATCCTTCGCAGGAAATTTACATATTAATAGTACTCTCTCAATAAACTACTTTAAAATAATTAAATTATGCATCAGTAGGCACTACAGCCAATTTATTTGGATTATGTTCTCTAGCAATTTTTAAAAAAGCAAGAAAAGGCTGGTTAAGCTAACCACAATGGAAAACAATTCTTGGATCACATTCAGTTAACTTGGTACCACACTTCTGGAATTCTAACTTTTGTTTTTCATTAAGAATTGAGCACACAGCTGTGCAAGGACAAATTTGATTATAAAGGTTTTGCAATGAAATGCTCTTATTAAGAAAGTTAGAAAAGGAAATGGCATCATTTTCAATTGCAACAATTCTCTAGAGATACCTATACAACTATAACAGCCGATAAAATTGTGCAACACAGATCGTTTGCTCTGTTTAATAAGAGTAGATCGAAGACAGGCTTGTTGTGCATTAATTAGCGTAAAAGCCATTGTTAAAAGCTCCTGCTCATCAGATTTTAGAGGACTTTAACAACAGAAACTATCTAGGGACATTAAGTAAATTGATGTAGATGATGTCATAAAACACCACTGGTAGGGATAAAAGCTCAGTTTTTTATTCTGTAGGTAGGACAAGTCCTTAAGTGTTTTACCTGAGACAACTAAGTTTAGGAAAGTTCAAGTTAGAAGTTTGTTAACAAAATGGAAGCAAGCTGGTTCAAAAAAGCATACAGATAAGCAGGTATTTTTTTTTCCCCCAAAACTTGCTGCGTAATTTAATATGTGAAAAGGTAGCTCTTGACTATTTAATACAGTAGGTTTACAGAAGTTTTGTAAGCAGAGTTTTCATTCTATGTGCATATACACCATGTAATTCTAGCATGCCTCTGCCCACAAAATGGGCTAAGGAAATAGCTGGGACGTTATTGCAGCAGTCTTCATGCTTCAGCATTGGTCAGTGGATGTTCTGTATCTGCACTGCAAAGGTTTTTCTGCACTTGAATTATGAATGGCTAATATATATGAGGCTTGCTAGCAAGTTTCTCCTCTATGTGATCTGGCAACCTATATAGAAAATGAAGCAATCCAGAGGAAATAGAAGCATTCACAATTCATGAAACGCTTTGGGCACAGACTCAAAAAGACATTCATCAGATCTGTACTGTATATCCCTCCCTATCCAAAATGCATCAGTTCAAACATATGCTCCAAGATTATCAAGTTCAGCAGGAATTATAAACACGCTTAAATGCTTTCCTAAGTAGGAATGCATTATTGGGAAGTACTAGATTACCAACTATAACTTCAAGTAAAAATGCCCAACCATCATTTAATGTGATACATGTAGTTTAGAATCACTCAAAGCAATCCACAACTTTTCCTGCTAAGGTCTGTGGACTTTGGAGGAAGACCCTAGTAATCTAGTGTTTAAATACATTATTAACAATAACGATGGATCTCAGAAATCAAAGGATCACCAAATGTTAAAAATTCACAGCTAGGAATAAACATAAGCAGCTGCTTAAGAGTTCTGCTGCATCAAAGTCCAGGTGGGAGGAATCATGGCACTAACAGTGCCATGGTGGAGAGGTTTGCTTTTGCACAGCACTACCTGGAGATGCTCTCTTAAACAGAGTTCCCTACAGTAAATATTTGCCTTGATACGTAAATCTGTATATTTTGAGAGGCCATTTTGCAATCTGTCTTCCAGCACCTAGGATTTTCAATATGTTGAACAGCCATTCTACAAATTGAGATCAGCCTTACATCAGATTTTACACTTAAATACAATGAAATGCACCAGAAATGATGTGCTGTGTACATGCTTATTTTCATAACTTGTCTTCATTTCCAGTCACATCACCAGTCACAGTATATTATTGCATTGTGTTCATAAGTTAATAACTGGAGCTACATGTGGAAGAGTCAAGTAAGTCCTTCTCCATTTGCTAGTTACTCTGTCCCACCTCATGTGTCACCTGTACCCTCCGCAGCTGTAGCAAGATATTTTACTTTTGCTGTTTGCACTTCTCCCCCCCCCAAAAAAAAAAAAAAAAAAAAACTATAGGTGCTTTGGGGAGCTCTTTTACCTCCAAAGTAAAAATATCCATTGTAAAATTATGCAATGAGAAGATTATAAAATACCAAATTGCAACCCTTCAGTGGCTGTGGGGACATAGTTGCATTGCATTTCATTTTGTATGAATCTGTATTTCAACAGCACTAGAAAAGGCTGTCAGAGCCAGTGCGTTGCTTGAATTTGCCAAGACCTGAACACAAGGGCACAGTAAAGCACTTCAGTGGTTTGTCAGATCTCACCAGCACCACAGTGCGCTCCCAGTTAAGCAAAGCATAGAGTGTCTCTTCAAAAATTCATTACAACTACAACGATCCACGTGTGATGTTCTATATGCTTTGAATCATGGCTTACATATATCTGCTGGGCTCATCCCAGATGGAGCTCAAAACAAATTGAGATTGAGTTCATAAAACTGACAACAGATCACCATGCATCTTGCGCAAGTTGCTCGGTAATTTGTTGTTTGTATTTTTATAGACATAGATTTATATTCACACGCCTAGCAATCATACATATATTGGGCTAAATAGATAACAGGCTCACCCAGGAAGGCAGATTTTACAACCATATGGATAGGCTTCCTCCAAGGCAACATGAAGGACTTTGACCTCTAAGTATTGGGATTGATTCCCCCTCTGGGGAATTCTGTCTTGCACATTGATTTTCATGACAAATCCCTTTATCTGTCATAAGCAGGGGAGAAGCACAGGAACAAGAAAGAGGCCTCATTTGGTAGTGTTTTTTTTTTTAATTATTATTATTATTATTAATGGCCTCTGCAGTGGATGCTACCAACCTCAAGTTAGTCCACCATTCCAATTTTCATGCTCCTCAGTTACCCATATAAATAAATGTTTCACAGTAGACTGAGAACACTGGGACTTGAACTACAACTGCTGCCAATATGGGGTATTAAAATAGAGATAATTTAAGTCAAAAGTGATGCAAATCAGTAGAACATGTGGTAAGATACTGTTTTTAACTACATAACACAAAATCCTAAATCACATCATTTCTTTGGTTGCTTGTCTTGGACTGTGCTGAGGGAACAGTCTGCACCCAGAAACCTACTTCTTTCCTGTTTCACCTCCCACAACTCTCTATATTTATTGGTGAGTGACCCCTCATAACTTGAAATTTATACTAACAGTTACATGACAGATAATCACTTACTTTAAGAGAAAATGGAGGCAGGCAAATTACCCTAAAATAGTTTGATTTATCTGGCAGAGGCAAAAAAATCAGTCAGACCACTTTGTGGGACACTGACATTGTAACTGGGAATCTTGGAAAACATAAAACAAAAAGCAAAACAGAGTCACTATCATTTTTGCCAAAAGGCAACTCATTTTCAAAGTTCATGTAGACTTTACATTTTGCATAGCTCACTTAAGAGCCACTTTGTAGCCTTTCTAGTAGTGCCTTGTGAGGACATTAAGGCCGACAATGGGAGAAGGTAAAACAGTATTATCTAATGTACTAGAGTTCGTGACAGTGGCTTTTTTTTTAAAGTAACTGATGGTTATCAGTTATGCAAATGTATGCATCACAGACCTCTCTCACCCTCTCCATTTCTTAGTGCCTACTGCAGCTTATAATTATGTTTCTAACTCTCCCTATTATAAAGCACTCCAATTGCCTCGTTGCAAATTTGATTTGGAAAGCTG
The DNA here is from genome assembly GCA_011074415.1 of Stictonetta naevosa. Taxonomy (NCBI): domain Eukaryota; kingdom Metazoa; phylum Chordata; class Aves; order Anseriformes; family Anatidae; genus Stictonetta; species Stictonetta naevosa. The sequence continues at coordinate 10,118,217 of CM021702.1, forward strand.
ACTGTACTTCAAAAGCATATTCCTTTTGATGTTGCACATTGTACAAAATGGACCGTTCTATAACATTTAGGTTTAGAAGGATCTGCAGTTTGGATAAAGTAGTCCAGAAAGGACACAGAAGCGGCCATCCAGATCCCTAGCACACGCTGATGAATGGAGGTCTCCACTGTTCATCCCATTCAAATTCAGAAATCCCAGTAGCACTCAAGATCTCAGCAAATCAGCACTATGAGAGAAGTCAGTCAATAGTTTCACTGTTACAGCAGAACTGAAAAGCACAGAAATTAAAGGAAAAAAGGCAGAGGGAACAAGTTGATATCAGTTGTCTCCTGGACATGTTACCATTTCCTACAGAGCCAAGTTTCATCAGACAAGAAATTTGTGTGTAGATAAAATTTGATATGCTAGTTCTAGATGAGTTATGCAGAAATGGTGTTTCCTTATCTAGCTGTATAACATGTTAAATTTCATCATTCCAAGTCTGGGTGTATCTACAATTTAAATATTTGAGAGCTTACTATAGATTAAAGCATTATATACCCTCCAATTTCTCACCTCTGCCATAAACTTCTTGAAGAATCTGAAGAAGGAACTGTCAAATGCTACAGCAAATTGTGTCAGCATGTACAGAACCCAACGTACAAGACTTAATGCATCTTTGAAACACATCTCCTCCTGCATAGAAAAATTCTGTGGCAAGAGGGAGGGGAACCTCATGAGAAATCACTAAAGAGGATCTGATGATGGATGAGAATCAAAGAAGTCAGTCTGGAGCTCAGCGCAATCATTTATAAAAGCTAACCACTTTCTGTGAATACTGACAACTTTGGAGAAATGCCACGTGGATTATAGATGAACAAGAACTGTTCTGAATAGTAAAGACAATATTTAAAGCAAGAATGAAGGTCAGGATGTGCTTGCTTTCTGACTCACCAGTCTGTGTACAATGGGCACGTGGGGCTGTTATACTCAAGTTCTCTGGGAAAAAAAAAGAGCACACATGTCCACTGGGGCACGGATCCCAATGAGCTAGCATTGCAATAGATCACTAACTTCACATAAGCATGAACACCCAGGGAACATTACTTATACACTCTACTGTATACTGTCTGTAACATAGACCAGAGAAAACAGAAGAAGTTTGAGAGCACCTAGGATATTTGCTTCAAGAAGATGCCAAACATGCAAGAGATTCTTTGTTTCTTGAAATCTTTCAACCAGGAACAGACTGAATCTGTTCCTCAAGGTTTTGCTCCAGATCAGCCAGAATCCATGAACTTAATCAGGCCCTTGGCAGCTGAAACCCTCTGGTATCTCTTACATGTGAAGTCCAATTTGATATCATAGCAGTCCCTCTTGGCCTACAACCCATGAATCTGTTTTCAACACTGTCAAGTGCAATAGCTCTTCATACAAAAAGGTAACTATTTGCCATTATTTTTGTAGCAATGGATCCTGCAAGCAAAATTTTAGTTTGGCAAATGAACAAACTAGAAGACTGATATATTACTTTTTTTTTTTTTTTTAAAGGTTTCCTGCTGAGGCTTTGGGTTAATTCTGAGACCGCCCTCTAACCAGCCTTTTCATTTTTTTCAGTTCATCTTCTACATAAATATTTTACTGTGCTCTGATATAAAAATTTGATAGAATTTGAACTGAGGAAGTATAGTCAAGACAAAGATAGTCAAGCTTATCTCCATAAAATAAAAATGGCCTTTATCTTAGCTCTCTTATGGAAGTAATTGAGATAAAGCATATTTGTTGTTGTAAGCTTTGGAGGGAAAGATATTTTATAACCTCATATTAATCAGGAAACATTATGTTTGGATATTTTGATACACATCTACTTCATAATGACAAACAATTGACCTTAGTGGATAACTGCACTGGCAGTGCAATCTTCTCCAATGCCAAAACAGATCACTGTTAATCTGTTTTGAACCGTAACTTTAGACGGTCACACCTACTGATCATCTTTCCAGCAAGACTGAATTGTTAAGAAGCCAGGCTTTTGTATAAAATGCTACTGATTTACTAAATGCCTCCAGTAAGATTTTTATCATTTTCCAGTGAGCAGAACAGTGGAAAGAGATGATGGAGACAGTTTACAAGTAACTAGTTACAAAATCCTGGGTATGTTGGCGATAGAAAGGAAGCAAATTATGACCTAGTGGGTAGATAAATATACTCCAACCTTGAAAGTATGGATTACTGAACTGAAAAATTATATCATCTTGACTATAATTGCATAGCCCCTAAAAATAGCAAAAAATGTATTTGGAGTGTTGGGTTCAAAGAGTTTGAAAATTAATGATAAAGCAGCAATGTAATTCAGGGCTAATATTTTTCAAGCTATCAAAACTTGAGAGATATCAGAATTTTCCTACATAGAAACTGAAAACATCTACCCCACTTTGCAGTTACCATCTCCCAAATAACCAATGCTATAAATAGTAACAAACATTTCTCATCTCTCTTTTAGTAAAAGTTTTAAATGCATTGGCCTTGACACCATACCTATGTTTCTGTCTCTTTACTTCAGCTTTTCCAGTTCCAGAATCTGGATGCTAGTACTGAAAACATTGTCCATAACAATTCCTAAGAACAAGGTTTATTTTTATCATTAATAATAAATAAATCAAGAGTCAATATGCTTTCCAAACTGCTCAATGCTGTTAACATTCTCCTGCTTTTAGTTTTGCTTCATATACAATGAGCATTTCATTTGCCTAATGAAAAACATATTTAAACTAATGAGTAGTGTTTTTATTTACATATGCAATTAAAATTTATCACTATTAATAGCTGACAGAGGGGAAGAGAAAGTGTGATTATCCCAGTAAATGCACACTCTTTCAAGAGGATAACACTTCACAGACAGCACTAAAGATAGAGATTAAAAACTGGCAATGGTGTGGAAACAACAACAAAAAAAGTGAAGCATCCTAATCCCGGTGGTCCATTTCTGTAGACAAAGCAATTAACACATTCCCCCTCCCTAGGTGCACCAGAATTTATCATCCATTCGTACAGGCCGCTGCTTGCACGCCGACGTTTCCTGGAGGAGCGCAGAGGGATTCTCCAAGCAGAGCGATCTGTTGTTATTCTGCAAGAGCAGAGCTGTGGGGACCCATCAGACCGTGCATTTCTCCAAATCTGGTGGGAGGTCATCAGTGAAGTAAAAGCATACAGCGCTCCACAGATACACGGGAGAGGAAAATGACAATAAATGCCCCAAGGGGGAGGAGGGAGAGCCAGAGTTACTCACTGCAAACTGCAGAGGAGTGAAAAACCTGAAGATGGGCTGCTTTCAGCAGGCAACGGCTACCTGCAGTTGACACAGTGTAGTGAAGTGAGATTAAATCAAGAAATTAGTGATACAGAGACCTCCTGTCAGCCCCGTTCTTAGGAGCAGAGTTCAGAGACGAGCATGGCAGAGACAAGCATGGTACACCAGCTGTCACCATGTGGACAAACAACGCAAGTGGTGCTAGATCTCCAGCCCTTCTGCTGTTTCAAAGGCAACACTGTTACTGCCAGGGGAAAGCAGATTTCTGTGTAAAGCTGTACATGTGTGAATGTGCACGTACTGAACCGTGCTGATACCAGTTTTATAAGCGACACTATGAAGGCAGTCAAATCTACAGTATACATCTTAAATCCTTGATTATTGATATGCATTTTTCAAAATATTTTGCAAACGATGAAGCCATGCCTAGTGTATGAGAAATAATAGCAATATGCTTTAAAACAATCTTACTGCAGTTTCATGAGCATCAAGAGTTTTGCTTTCAGTTGAAACTTTGGGTTGAGTTGCCTGTTTAAGTTAGTGGAGGATGTTTGAAGTGACAGCATGAATAAAGAGGAAGATTTAATACTAATACATGTACTGAGGAGTGGATTTTTTTTTTTTTTTTTTTAAACAGGCATCCTTAACCAAAATCTTTTCAAGTGGGGAGAGAAACCACAGCTGAAATATCCTGACTCCAGAAGCAGTGCCTGCTGGAGGATGGTTATCATGCAGAGTGCTGGCTTTACCTACCTTCACACTATACTTATGAGAAATCTTTGTTTGCAGTGGGAAAAAGGTCAACAACACCAGTGCCAGGGCTGACTCAAGTAAGTATCTGCAGGCTGCATGGACAGACAGGCAGCCACACACTGCAGAGCAAGAATGGTTTGAACAATTGAAGAGATCTGAAGCCCCCAAGTCATAATGTTTAAAGATGAACTGTCACAACAAGAGTTTTTTGCAGGATAGGTAGTTTTTAAAGAGGTTAATACTCAGAGATGTACATGAAGTTCAGAGGTAGAAGTAAGAAAAGACCTTAGAGACAGTTTTTTATATGCAAACTCTGTACAAAAATCTGGACATAATGTAGGTAACTACTACAGACCTGCAACTGAATAATGAAGTACGCGGGTTGTATGCTCAAACGTGCGGTGCAGATTTAGAGGCTGTAGCATCACTGTGTCTCCAGATGGTGCTATTACAAATTGAGTTGTTTACATTGTTTATGTAAAAACACAGGATTTAGTTCTCTTGGAGAAACTTGTCAGTTGTGAAGTTCATTGTAAAAGCAAAACCAGTTATTTACCACCTATATCATGCTAACGCTCCACTTTTAGATACTGTTGCTATCACAGCATGTACCATACAACGAAGGAAAAGGTCTATCTAAAGCCAAAAGACTCTGTATTAAAGATCATTTTTGAACTAAGTAGTCTTTAAGGAGATAAGTGATTAAAAGATAGGGAAGCAATCCTGAAAACACTGACTAGAGGAAAACACGAAGTGTTACGTACATTATAAAATCAATCCTCTGGTTCAAAAATGCCAGAAGATAGATTCAGAATCTTTCATTTCAATAACCATTTCTTCCTTTCTTATTCTTCGCTCTTTCTATTTGTGACCATAACATGTGTGTTGGGGGGTTAAATCAATCAAGAGGATAGCTACACAAAAATCCGTACTTTTTTCTGCTGCGCATCTGATTTGCTTTTCTCTCTCCAATTATACAGTACCGTAAAGCAGGAGCAGGGTTGTCAGCACAACAGAGTCAATACTGCTGTAGAAGACTAAGTTGTGTTGTTTTCTAGTTTCTGCTACATCAACAAGCTAACCTGGTGAGCTCCAATGCTAAGACATTTGCCATAGCTGGTAATATATGAAACAGAAGAAACATTGATTTTTAACTGGATTCAACTAGTATATTAAGAATATTATATTAAGAATATTGTTTTAATTACAGTTTCCAAACTCACAAGATTCATTGAGGAGTCCTCTAACTATATGAATTATGGAAAACTGATAATTTAAGAGTTAATTTTCTAACTAATCTCTGCATTGCAAATGTAGTTATTAAATGGTTCTAGAATTCCCTTCCCCTTCTCCCAGTTAATTACACTTTCAAAATTAAATAAACTGTAATGATAAAGAGACTTAGTGAGGTTCTAGATGGCTATAGCCGATAGAGCTGCCTTGCTTTAAGTTCTGTTGATAGTCTGAGCTCTCAGGAGAAACATTAAAAAGTATCTCAGCACACACTTCATGCCTAATGATTACTGAGCTCCGCTAAAACATACATGTACCAGTTGGGAGAAATGTAGCTTCTGGATAAGTAAGAAAAAATTTTAAAAGAGAAAAGAACTGCTCAGTGTGCAAGAGTAATTTTAGGCCCCCATCCTTTTTTTCTTTAAATTCATGGATTATTTCCCTCCCCCTCTGGAAATTTATTGATGCTTTTGCCTTTAGAATTCAGCTCACTTTCCCAAGAGCAACTTCCACAAATGTGAAATGTTTGCTCAAAGACGAGGATAATGCACACAAAAATGAACAGGTCAAATAATGGAGCCGATCCAAACTGTTCACCGATACCTAGCGTTGTTTGCAGCAGGGCAAGTAGCTAGGATAGAAAATGTGTTTTGGCATGGCTGCAGGAATTGGCATTCTCTATTTCCATGGTAACATTGATAAAGGGTTGTTAGTAATGAAATACATGCAGAATAAAAATAAGTAATCTAACTAGAAAGAGCTATTGTAAGCTTAAGTGTTTTTCCCCTTTAATGAGAAATACAAGTGCAAACTTGCACACATCTAAACTTTAGTGCAACACAGGCTAGCACGTATATTATTAGTTCAGTTTGCCAACAAGTAAAGAGATGGGTGATGAATACGTATTTGACCTAGGATAGATATAGCAAGAGTATTAAAATACACAAATATATACAGAGATTGCGGGGGTTTCGCAGGCACTTGGTAGAATCAGGGATTCATTACCAACTACTAATGAATGCACTGAAATTCTTGGCAGCTTTTTTTCTGACAAGAAGGACACAATGACAAAAATGCATAGTAGAAACTTTCTCAGCTAGGAAAATTTGCCTCATTTATATTCTTACACAAAAAATAATTTGCGTTACCTCCAGCTACTAATATAACTCATTACATAATTCTTATCTGTACATGTATACATATTTATATGTTCTCATTGGTTTATGGACCTGTATGTAGAAAAAAGCACAAATAATCTTCTTGCCAGTGACTCAAATCTCAGTTGTAATGGAAGTAAAATCACAAATAAACACAATGCAAATCTTACCATTCCCTCCCCTTCCTCAGTGAAAAACTTGTGGAGGTTCCCGATGAAGATACAGTTGAGAAGAGTCTGGTCCCATCATCAAATAAATCAAAATCCATTACAGAGAAGCAGGGAAGAGCAGGAGGGATGAAGAATAAGAAAACCTCATCTTCATGTTAATCTGTACTCCAAATATGATCTGAATGTGCAGCAAAGCTCTACCAGCTTTACATAAGGAGAGCTTTTCAGTCATTTTCACAAAGCTCTGTATTTCTAAGTTCTTGAGAGAAGAAAAAGTACTAAAAGTTGTCAAATAGATTCAGAATATTTCCAGCTCCTGGGTGGAACTGAATGCCTGATCTGAAAGTCTCTGATTTTGCAAGGTTACCAGAGCACACAAAAAATTCAAATAATTCAGAACCACAGTGTGGGAAATGAAGCATTTAAGTGAACCAGAAGGAGCAAGACTAGTCAGGGGAAAGTATTGTCTCAATCAAGTGGAGATAAGACTAATAAAACACCTACCGATGTGTGCTAGAAGAGGTATAAAGCTTTCCCCCAGAGAAAAATATATTTGGACAAAACATGACAAAAGCTGCTGAAAGCAGCTACAGTCAGCATTGTTAGAGAGAGTGTGTGTCAGCCTACGTTTCAGGGGTACCCACCTTCAGCTCCCCATGTTGTCTCCAATGCCTTGATACTCCTACCCTTACGTGAGCAGCTCTCAGGTCTGTGCAAGGGTTCACTGTTGCTCCAGACTTCATTCCTTCGGGTAATTTAGTTTGCAAACTGCATGTGTACAAGCTTTCCTGTTTGATGGATATGATCAGGACTAGAAACCGGAGGCTCCTTTGAGACTGACAGCACGAATCCCTGTGAAACACACCCTGGTTGTCCTGCACCCCAGGCATACCACACAACTGCTAAAATTAAGGTAAAAAGTAAAATGCTTGGTAGTGTTTGGCATGGATGCATAAAAATAGAGGTATTTCATTCTGGTAGCTCTTCCAATCTGCAGTGCTTAGAAGCAGTCAGACAACCAGGATCCAGCAGGCCACGCTCAGCTGGACACAGAAGGGAGGACTCACACCACCTGGGCTACCTGGACAGATGGGCTCTGACCCCTGTGAAAAGGTACCAAGTCCTTACACCAGACAGGGATGACCAACAGAAAAGGGTACACAAGCACCAGCAACAGACAGCACAGCCTGGGGAGGACAGAAGACTCCCACCTTGCTCCTGGCTTTTTGCGAAGGAGTCTCAAGACCAGCTGCCTTGACCTTGGAGGTGGGGAAATACTGAAGACTGAAGCCACTAGAGACAGAAATACAGCACCAGTGGCTCAGTATTTCACTTGACTAATCTGTTTGATTAGAGCTCACTTTTTTTTAGCTGTTATCAGTTAGATTGTCAAGTAGTTCATGATAAGTAAGTGCATGCTTGCAGTTTGGAGGTTTGCCTGGTTTCTCAGTCTGAGCTATCACACCCATCGTGGCTATCTCCAGTTCCCTTACTATAAGGCTTCCGACACTGTGAAATCAGAGGAGCCTTATCTGCTTTCCTGAGCCCTATCATTGAAAAATGGCCAGCGTTAAAACAACTGGTAATAAAAGGCTGCCAGGTCTGGAGAGTCTTGGGCTGGCCTCCATGGCTAGATGTCTAAACATTGCAGGGATAGAGCTTGCAGCGAAACTGTACAAATGTTTAGTAAAGGTGTTTTAGTCTCCACCACTTCCCACCATGAATCCGTGTCACGTGCCTCATTTCTCAAGTTTCCCCATGAAAGGAAACCATTCCCCTTGTTTTCCCGAGGAGAACACCAGCTCTGGAGAAAGAGGTCAGGAAAGGCAGGGGGAAGGAGAGGAAGGCACTGAGGCAATTAACATCTGAACCGTTTGCAACCACTATTCCTGCAGAATTGAGCTAATTTGAAGAAAGCAAAACAAAACTGAAATCATCATCATCTTCAAGTCACTCATTGAGAACATTTCAAGAGACCATCACAAATGCTTTTTGAGGGATATGGAGCATTATTTAGATGCCAGGTATGTCACACTAGCTGTTTTGGAAATCCAAGCTGGAATTTTCTTTAGTCATAGCTGTTTATAAATCAAGATAATTAAAAAATATATATATAATGCAGAAGATATGGGTCTTCCTTAGCAAAGAAAACTAATTTTAAGGGTAATTTTCATACAAATGAAATAAAAACAGATTAGAAGATGTACAGTCCATGAAATATTAACAAGTTTCATTTAGATACTTGCTACAGGACTAACTCTAAAAAATAGAAAAGGTAATTTAAAAAGATTGACTGGTCTTGTAGTTTGAGAGAGAAAAAAACATTTGGATTATTAATTGTGATAGATCCTTTGTTTTGTTGTTTCTGCAACTTCTGCCTCTTTCAATTTTTTTTTCCCCTTTTAACTGATTTAACTGATTAGGATTCCTTACACAGAGAGGTTTGTATTGAGTTCAGTTACACCCTAAACATAAAAAGGCAATTTTGACACATACACTTAATATTTCAGTACACGTAATGCAAACTGTATTTGCACTGCAAGTCCTAATTCATGTCTTTAGTCAATATCCCTTGTCAATTTGGCTAATTAACAAAAACCATAGTCGTGCCACAGCCTCAGAGCTGTTTTTATAAAGTACTGAACCGAAACAAACTAATAGGATGGACACCAAACCTAAGGCGGAATATTTCATTTACCACCTGTACTTCCCAGCCCTCCCAACACTTCTAGACTTGCTCATCTATACAAGGTGGATGCTTTTGTCTTTGTATGCACATCTGTTTGTCTCCACATACTTGCCTGTCAAAAGCATTTACATTTCTGTAGATAATAATCACACCTTAATGTTTTACTAGCACAGTATTTTATCTCTAGAGCTCCTGTATTTATTCCAATGATTTACCAGCTTAAGCACACCATCTCAGGTGCTTCTTTCTAAATATCGTTCTTCCATCACTTCCCAGCTGCACTCAACATATGAATTCATAAACACTGAAACAATTCTATTACATCAGTGCTTTTGTTTATAAACACAGACTGAGGTGGTACAGAACTCCTTTCCTGTAATCAGTGGCAAGACTAGATTAATGCCAGGATGCCAGCATAAAAAACACAGCTACAACTCCTCATATCCTAGGTTTTTTTCTCTTTTTAATAAACTTCCTCTTTAGCCAAGAACCATAGTAATGTCAAGTCAAAATAAACCTGTTAGTTGAAACTTCACTTCCCCAGCAACTCCGTCAGGAAGCACAGAGCCATGCTGTTCAGTGGGGGTATAACTGCTAGGAAGCCATTAGCCAATGTCCCTGTTTCAGGGCACCTCCACTTGCATGTATTAATTTAAAATGAAAGCGTTACAAAAAAAATCAGACAGAACTCTTCCTCACATTCAGAGAGAAAGCAAGGATTTCTTTGCTTAGCACTTGCGGTATACGCTGGGTTATCCCATTAAATATAGGTCCCAGAATAGGACAAATTTAAGCATGCATTGATTCGCTGTCCCAGAACAATACATTGCATTGATTGCTTTTCTCATATCATTTAGCCTTTCAAACAAAAGCAAAGTTATCCACAGACAGATTTATTGAGCCTGACCATTGTTGGAGCAAGCACTCTCAACAGCACAGAAAGCCGTGTATAGACAGATGCCTCTGTGGCCAGCCACTGGGTAGACAAAAGCACCAAGACTTGCCAAAGTCTTGAGCAAACGAAAGTGATTTGGGAATAAAATCTGAGATTGTCAGGCTGCTCACATGCTTTCTACTGAGGAACAAGAAGTTGCTCTTCCAGGTTTGCAAGATGATTTGACAAGGTTGTGTGGAGCCGTATTAGGTACATTTTTTGAGTTACAGAGGCACTGTTCAAGTCACTGCATGCCTGATGCTTACAGCAAATGCTGCTGTGGCCCCTCCTGCATGCAGCACTCTGGGGGCTGTGTCAGGAGCTCAGCCTCTCCCTCAGAGGATGAGCACTGATGCTGACCACGCAAACTGCCTTCTGCCAGGAGCAGTGCAGGGAGCAAAGGGAGAAACACACAAAACATCTCAAACTTTTTAATCTACACCTTCCCCCCTCTTTTCAATTTTGGGATGAGTGCATACCCATCAGTAATTTGGAAAAATGCTGTGGTGGGTGCCCTAGGGCCTTTACTGCTGTTCTTTGCACTTAGGCACATGCTTTTGGTGCTTTGCCAACAGCCCTCTCACACAGCTTAACCCTTACACCGGCAGATCTTAATGCATGGGGGTTTCCAGGACAGAGATGTAGGATTTCTTAGTTACTTCTGTGTCATACATATGGGGGGATTTCTCCAGGAGAACGTTTGTCTTCTATATGGAAGCGGTGCAATTACAACAGCCAGAGTTTGGCCTCATTTACCCATTTTTAAAGACAACCAACAAGCTATAAGTGCATATGGAATTACAAGAAAATAATATTTGTTTACTGGACTAAAGCCTGCAGATCCTTACTTGACATGGAGAATGGAAGCAGTTTGGTGGTGAGCCAGCCAAGAAAAACATCCGTTGCTCAGCATGGCATCCAGCTAAACTAATCTTTGTTTTCCACAGGAGATGCTTTTTCAATAATTTCTAAGAGCTAAAGGACTTCATTATAAACCATGCAAGCATTGATCCAGATGTTAAGCCTCTCTGTATGATGAGAAGCTCTCTTGGAAAGCTGTAAAGAATAATTGGTTCATTGCTATCTGGCCCTGAGAAAACAGAAGAATATCGTCTATTTATTTAATGTTACTATAAGGAGGAATTTATTTCATTGTTTGCCTACTGTTTGAAATGCATTTAATTACAACTGTTTTGTGTAATTAAAGCGTAGGTAAACATTCAGTTTCAATCTAAATGCCTTATTGTGGTGCTGAAATTCACTATTGTTCCTAAGTCTGATCCATAAAAGAGCAGTAGAGGATTCTTACGTAAAGTGAAACAGGGCTCATTTTCAATAACCAATGCTAAGCAGAAGTAATATTCCTCAGCCGTACCTTGTAGACTTTGCTTCTTCTGTTTCTCATTTTTATGTTACCTTTCTATCAAAGCTTCTATCAAAATTTAACTAGGTCTCACATCTTGGTAAGAAAAGTGTCCCAATACTGGTCTATTTGAGTGAAAGTCTAAAGCCGCCATCATTGTGATCACCATGGACAGAAAATTAAATTTGTAAGCAGCACTACTCTGTAGTTTCACCACAGTAGCATACCACAAAAACCGTAAGAAGAAATGAAGAGTTAGTCTCATTTATCTACTTTGATCCTAAATACTGACTCCTTTGGTCAGAAAATGACAAGGGGCAAAATTAAGTTGAAATTAAAAGTGAAATAGAAATGCTGCAGCAGTAAAAAGCAGAACATTTCAGAAGTCACAAATTCAGGCAATGATTTCAAATTCCTGTTCAAGAAAACAAAAGATAAGAAACCAGAAGAAAATGCAAAAGAATTATCAGAATAATTCTTGAGTCATTTACATTTCCAACTAAAAGTGGGAAATGCTAAGCAATGGTAAATACCTTAGGAGGTTTGCACAGAAGCAGTAACAAAAGAAAAAATGTCCAGCAAAATAGTTGATAAAGAAAAATTATTTAGGGCTCATGTTAGTATGCGTTCATCCACGGGATGAAGCGTTAGATATTTTAGTTCTCAAAAAGTATTTATCAGGCAACCAAACCTCACTCCAGGTAAAGCATTCATACATTAGAGATGTGTGTCCAAGGTTTCAGTTACACATTGCAACTTTTTTCTAACTTCATTTCTTAAAGATTGATGTTTATTCAGAACTGATAACCAAAGGTTTTTTTAAAACTGTTCTGCAATGAAATGGAACATGAATACAAGCAAATTACAGTATATCCTGCATCAAGCCTCTATTTATAAAACGTGTTTTCCTTCTTTTAATTTAAAGAGATATTTCTTGTCTGTTTTCAGACATGCATGACTTGTGCTCCTGTTACTCATTTATTCTCAATCAAAATGATTAAAGGAAACCCAGTAAATGTTTTGCTTTTTCGAAGAAAGTGACAGGAAGAGTAGCTTTAAAAATATCTTCTTGGATGTAAATTTATCCTCTCCACTCCTCTGCAGATCCTATTTTTGAAAACCTGTAATTCAAGCTCAAATTCTATTTTTGATACAATAGTCTTATTTTAGGTAACACAGGACAGCAAGCATTAACACAACCTGTGCTCACCGCTGACTGAAAACTGTAAAGACAGCGACCTGCAAAGAGCAGCACCAAGACCTTCTAGGAGAGCTGAAGATGTTCCAGCACTCCTAGGGATGGCATTTGAATTCTTGGGTTACCTAGGCCACAAGAACTGAACCCCTATTTATACCTTTCTTTTCACCACAAAGCAACGTGTTACAGCTGCACAAGTGATTCCAGAAATGTAATTAAACTAGTTTTTACCATTTTTTTCCTTAAAAGAAAATAAACCCTCCATAACTAGTTCTTAATTCCCTCTTTGACTTCCTCAGCCCATAGCTATTAAGCAGGAGATAAACATTTTCAGTGGCAACAACTTAGTTAAGATCATGTCTGGCAAACAAGCTCATGAAGTTCAGAAAAATAAAAACACAGAATGAGTGCACTAGGCAGAAAAGAAAATGGAAGAGGATCATCAAAACCCAGAGAGTTTTTCTTGGAATATTTACTAGTTCATTAGCGCATGGTTTTGAGCCAAAGACCAGAATAAGCAGTAGCCTAAAGGCAAGAAATACATTCATTAACCCTAGGCCAGGTTCTCTCAGAATTCTCTTCATCACCAGAACAACTTTCAAACTTCCTCAATTTCACATTTTCCTTTCTCTTGCTGCCTCAGAGGCCCTTCTTTTTAGAGTCAGAGTAGCTGTAACCCACCAGCATACAAAGTGTAACATAACCCAGGAAGACACTCAAGGCAAATCAACAATTTCTGTCACCAATGTTTACAGCAGCTACTGAACATCAGTGTAATCCTCCTCTTAAATAGATTTATCCACCAAGCACTTTCAAAGTCTGCGATCCCTTGCAGGAAAGTTGCCTTCCACAAAATCTAGGAGTCCTTCCAGCATGGGGATCTAGACACATACTCTTCTTGTGGCACGTTTGTCTGAAAACGAGTTACGATATGGCATACTAGAGGATGTGACAGCTCAGGCTGGGTTTTATACGACCACGGGGCAGCCAGGTGACCACCAGCAAACAGGATGAAAAAAAGAGGTAAAAATGCTCAGAAAAAATGCTTTGTGGCACAATAAAACCACAGCAGACCCCATGGCTGAGGTCCAAAATCTAGATACCATCTGTGACTAGGACTTTCATCTTCACCACTCTTATTATATAAAAAAAAAAGCAGAAGAATAATATGCTTAGAAGTAATGAAAAAGAAGATTAAGGGACTGAACAAACATAGAAAACAAAATTGTTTTTGTAATTTGTAAAGTGTGCCAGACTATTACACTAAGAGGCCGTTTAGAAATGCTTATTAATAGAGGCAGAGAAAGAGGAAAAAAGGATAGATCTACAAATGCTGCACATGCAATTAAGGCTGTCCTCAGAGTCTGACATATTAGCAAATTTTGACACTCGTTCCTAATGAAAATCCTTTTAATGAAACATATTCATGAAATCTACATTGATATTATCGCAGGGATCTAGGCAGAAATTTACTTAGAAGAATTACTTTCATGCCAGTCAGCTTTTCCAATTAAATTTGAAGCAGCATGAATTTACTGAAAAGTATAAAATTGATTGATTTCTGAAGATCACATCTTCTACGAAATGGCATTGTTCTGTCTGGGGAAGGAATGTGCCATCATTTCTCTCATGTGCTTGGCACTGTTGGATCAATGCCGCTTCAAGCAAAAGCCTCAACTTCTCCTGCACAGCTCTCTGGAGACAGGATCGCCTGCCCGATGCGAGCAGCTGACGGGCAGTGCTGTCTGGCATGGTGAAACAAAGCTCTGTCTGCAAGCAAGGGCATGCTACTTCTACACAGAGCCACTTTGAGCTTTCATTAATTAACTTGGCCTTTCAGATCACTTTAGAAAGTGCTTTGAAGTAAAAGTAAATGCAAAAGTTAGAGGTTAAATAAAGCCATATTAAGTTTTGGGCTGGGGAGAGGGTCCTATTCTTTTATGATTAGATCATGGTCACAACTACCATTAGTTAGAGCTATCAAAAGTCCTGCCTTCCATCTCTGTATTGACATGCAGCTTACTAGAACTTATTCACTTACAAACAAGATGTCCTAGCTTTCAGAACCATAATCAAGAATAGTTCTGCCCTCTGTAGTCACAGGTAGATAGATGACAAATCATCGTGGGCAGGTTGTAACACCACGCCTCACTTACTCCACCCCAGCCACTGCCATTTCCAGCTTGCTCACACACACACGCATTTTCGCAGCCTGCAGACAGCCACCCTGAGGCACCCGCCTGCCCCTGGGAATCAGCTGCAGTTAGTGTGCGATTCACTTACAACTGCCCTACCAACCCTCTGCTCTTCCATTATTACAGTCAGCTTTCCATTTCCTACGGAGAAGCAAAAATTTGCTTGACACATACTTCCAAAGAGAAAACTACATTTGTTACTGTAAGAAATACAAAATACCTCCACTATCTCAGAGACATACTGAATTTCTATTAAAACATTTTCTTCAGCTGACACAGGGAACTGCAGCGAGAAGAGATATTGATTGCACTGAACAACTGCTCCATTGTTGGTTTTAACAACACTGTCAAGCCTGCTTCATCTATCTTTCTAATATATTTAGCAAAACACAATCCGTACTCTATCATTTACACAACCATTGGACATTGCCTGTTTTAAATTCTCACTCCCCCACGTCTGTGCAGTTACCTATGTAGTTCCCTTTACAGCCAACAGATTGCTTTATCCTTTTGAATTTCTGACAAAAAAAAAAAAAAGCCTGAGGCAAGGATTCTTAATGGAGCCACGCACACATCTCTTTAGCTCTGTCACCTTCCTTTGGAAACTCAGCTTCCCCCCTTCATCCAGGGTGAACCTGCAGATTGAAGGTTTGCTGTGCAGAGCTCTGCAATGGCGTGTCACTCCACAATTCGTGCTTTAATAGGGACGAGATCCCTTTCACCCAAACAAACTGCATTCAAAACACACTCCATCGACAAGACGGCAGTGCTCCACGGGATTGTGCACAGGGCCAGCCCGCCTCTCCCATGGGATGCTGCTCCTCAGTTGCTGGACACCAGCCCACAGCTTTCTGGGGCATGTGACAGAAATAGAGACTTTTAGAAAATTATTTGCTCTGCACAGTTGTTTAAGGAAGTGTATATGTGATCAACTTTTAAATCAGGGAATTATTTATAAAACAACCATTGTGAGAGAGGAGGGTTCAGTAATTACTCGGTGCAATTAGTCCCCAAAGTAGCACTAGAAGCGTACAAGCTCTTCTCGGACTTTCCATCGACAAGCTCAAGAGTTTGAAATCCAGCTGCTTGGCCAGGTTTTTAGGAGTTCACATGAAGCAAATTGACATTTCAGACTTCAAGAAAAAAAGTCTGAATCAAGAAGGAAGACAACTGCCAAATTTCTAATCTTCATACAGCTGAACAAAATACATAAGTCTGAGGAAATGGGATCCCTTCTATTTAGCTGCAATAAACAATAGGGGTTAGCACGTCAAGAAAGTGACATGGGAACTCAGTAAGGTCAATATGAGAAACGTATGCCAAGCACCATGTAACAGCTTAAAACACAGTATCTGGCGGTCAGTATCTGACCAGAGTCTGTGGTTTCAAAACTCATACCCTAAAAAACACAATTACTCCACTCATGTAAAACATTTTTGAGTAAAGGTAGGTACCCTACTAGGTTTAGTCTACAAAAACAAAAAAGATTGGAAGTGGGGAGAAAACATACACACTGGAGATAGATGATTGTGACTGAAAACACTGTTTTCAGTTTATTAGGAAAAGAAAATGTCAGAACAGCCAGTTATCTTTAACAATGCATTTCCAGAATGTCTGTTATTGAAGGAACAGTGATTTATCATTTAGTAACTGAACAAAAAAATAATTTGATTAACCAATCAATAATTTACTACCTAGGCTGTCCATAAAATATTTTACTCTAAGTGCATAAATGACTTTTAAACATACCTATAGCAATTATATTTCTTATGCAATGTTCTGTAAAATCATAAAGAACGGGACTCTAATGAGAGAGGAAAACACTACTATAAAAAGACAGTCCATCTGGGTATAAAATACTTGCGAGATAAGGTATAGGAAGTAAGAAACAATGTACAGAGTTAATATCAAATTTTTGCATTTCATATTTTATGAAGAGAACAGTTACCAATTACTGACAGCTGATCATATGCTATGTCATGACTGTGGCAATGAGCAGCAATGCAAGATCACGGTATGTTGAAAAGGAAATGCAACACTGAGATACCTGTTGGTAGGCTTCACTGCAGTCCTTCACGACCTCCATTACTCTGGAAAGTCTACCAGAGATACTTAAAAGAGAAATTGTCTGTTCACATTAAAACGTCACATTACCACGTGCCTTGAAAATGGCTGGAAGAGAATGAGTGCCAGGGCCGCACAGGATTTGGATCCCTATGGTAGGAACCTCCCTGCACCATGGAGGAGGAGACCACAGCGGTTCAGGAGTTCTTTAAATGTTATTGGACACCAGAAGGGAACAAATGTGTTTCCCAGTGCATTATCTAATTTTTGGATACAGCCAAAATGTTTTACCCAATTTGAGAAGAAATACTGAAGCTACTTTAGGACTGTATTGAAACCTACATTTCGACAGCTTGCTCTGTTGCATCACTCACGGTTTTTGTTTGCATTTCCTTACAGAAGCCTGCAGGTGATAGGTTTGTACTTCAACAAAGTTTGAAAGGCAGAAATAAATGCAAACAGAAACCTGTCCTTGCAGGAATATTATTCCATCAGAAAGGCAACTAATCAGAAGGTCATGTTCTACCCCTTCTCCTACCCTCTCGCTCAAAATCCTTATTTGCTACAGCCACAGAGACTTAGCAAGAAAAATCAGGACATCGTATAATGGTTCATAGTCAAGCAGAACAGAAGCATTAATCATTCACATCTTTAAAAGCATGTAAGCTTTCAAGGATACCAACAAGAAGCATTTATATTTTAGCTGGAAATCAGATTTAGAAATGGAACATCCTGAACTTCTGACCAAAACGCAAAGTGTGTAAAATGCCACAGAACCATTTTTGAGCAGTCCAAATGTAGGTTTATTCACGTGAAAATATACCCTTTCATATAAGCAATTCTATTATTTGCAAGACAAGTAGCGATTCAAGAAGACACTATGAAAGATGAGCCAGAGCAGTAGTACGGTGCCAAGAACACCAGGTCTGCCCATCTCCCTTAACAAGGAGCCAAGGGAAGGATGCTGATAGAGCTGAGAACTGGAAGAGACCTAGTGTGATTTATCCTTCTGTCTGAATAGTCCTAGATGATCCCTCTAATGATTCTCACATACATTTCTAGTGGGCCTTATGGAGTTAGAAATGATGAAAGAAGCCACTGAATGTAAGTTTTGTCCAGTGAAACACTGCAAATGAAAAGAGCCATTGAAACATCCCTAGGAAAGAAATCCAGGAGACAAGTGGCTGGCAGCTACAAAAATCATATGCAGGTAATGAGCAGAGGACTAGGCACACTATATATTTTTACATGTGCAGATATTTTTTTTTTTAATAAAAGAATCCATACTCTGAAAACTAACAAAAACTCCCTTCACTGCTTAGAGGCAGGATCTCATTGTCTGCGACACCGATGCTGTGATAAAGGCAGGTGCTAATGCTAGCAGGACTTGCACTGGGAATTCAGTGTGTCCTTTCACCATTCTATATCTCCCCTTATGTTCTTTATGAGAAAATGAAGTGCTTTCATACTCTTAAAAAAAAATATATCTTTTTGTAAGTCTCACAAGAGAAAAACATTTTCCTATAGCACAAGCTGAATTTTGGTTTAAATTAGAAACTATCAAGGTTGTTAAACCATTATAGATATCCCAACTACTGCAAATTCAGTAATAAAGAGCTGGGCAGAAGGAAGCAGAAAAGGTGATGGAAAAAGTTTGTTAAAAAGTTTGGATTCCCTTATTGCAGGTAGCTTTCTGATTAAAACCAGTTTTAATGTATTTATAAGTGTGTGTTGCTTGCATTATTCAGCTTCAAACAATTTGAAAACACTTAAAACTATCATCTTTCTTTCCTTCCCTTTTAGGCTCACTGTACCAGTAGGTTAACATACCATGAGTCGTATTTGAACTCTATGGCTATTCTCTGTATTTAGCAGTCACAACAGCAGCAGTGTCTTCTTGGGAAAAGCTAGTAGGGAAAGAATTTTAGCGCTAAGAAAAATTGTATACTGTGTGTATGACTTTTGGCTTATAGAAAACTGTAAACTGAACCAGGACTGATGAAATTAAAAGTTTGAAAAGCAGGGAAGCAGGCAGCAAGCTCAATTCTGCAGCTCTGAAGCCTTGGGAGCATATTTCATTTTGGAAGCTGTTTGCTGATACTCCTAAAGTGAACATAACCTGGAAGTCTTTATGCTCTGGAAACAGAGGGTAGAGTGAGACTTGCTTATTTTCAGCAAACTTCCCACTAGCTATAAATCTTGCCTTGACAGCTCTTCTACATAGGGACAAGCACACAGAACAGCATCCCAATGAAGATGCATCTTTCATTCCACTGGAGGGGGAATGATTGCTTGACATTCAGAGCATGGGTACCTCCCATCTGCAGATGTATTACCCACATCAGTGCTATCTATGGAAAGTCAGCTGCTTCTGATACAGAGGAAAAGCACTTACAGGATAATAAAAGACACTAGTATGAGATAAGAACCATTAGTGGGAAATCATTTAAGGCCAAGCACTGCCTTGGCAGCCCTGTCCTGCCAACATGGTCAGCCAGGAAAGGTAATGCTTTACACACCAGATAGCAAACATCTTGACAAGCATGACTTCCTCTGCATTCCCTGCAAGTTATCACCAGCTGTTTTCTCAGTACAAATGTAAGTATGCACGGCTGCAACAGGAGCACTGCCCACAGCATGGGCTGCGTATGGATGGCCTGGCACCTCCTCTGATGGGGTCAGTGGAGGCCTGAGTGCCTCCTGCCATCCCAGCCATGCTCGTATGAAGGAGCCATCACAACAGCTTGTGAGTTTTCCTTCTGAGTTGTAGTTCATTGTCTGTGCACAGCAATCAATGATCTACACTCCTTTCTCATTTATAAGAAATAAGAACATGGTAAGATAGTACATATGCCATCTTCTGGGATGTCACTCCATACTCATGAATAACACGTGACCAAATATAAGAATTTTGAAAGGAAAATCAGAAGTTTATCATCATGATCATAAAGTTTGCCAGAAATAAAGTCTGGATGGTGTCCATGCAATCACCAGGAGCAAAAGGAGTTCAGGAACTGAAACAAAAAGCGCAGGCTCAAACTGCATGCTCTCACCAACAAAATCACTTTTGACAGTGGTCATTTTAGTGGCATAATGTGTAACTATGGGGCAATTCAAGGATATACTAGAAAAGTTATGGAACCTTTATACCTTACAGCAGATTCATAGTAGCTTGCGATAGAAGACATTTTAAAAATCTGATGTGTTATGAACTCATGGTCTGAAGACCTAGCTTGCCAGTATGTAAAACCAAGGACCCGTACATGTATTATTGACAGTCATTAATTACAGTGAAAATCATTTCTATTCCAACATTAGTATAGCAAGAATTCCACGTGTTAAGCAGCTAAATCAAAACACACTATGACATACAAGTAACTTTACCATTATTATTTCACATGCCCGAAATATGCCCAGCCTGACACAATTCTCTGCATTTATATGGAAATCACAATAGCCTGCCGATCAAATATATTATTACATTCAGCTCTAACATAGTGACCCTTGGCCTCCTGCTGCTGCGAGCTTCGCTCCCAGACCAGCCTGAGGTGACAGAGCTCTGCGCTGAGGCAGCAGGCTCCTCTGCAATACCCCCACATTCAGGGACCAAACAGCAACCAACTTGAAAAGAAAGCTCCAGAAACTTGATAAACAGCTTATGTCAGAGGGGAGAAGGCATCTGGTGTGCACACACAGGAGGAATTAGGGAACAAGCAGCAGGGCCTGGTGCCAGAGCCATGGCCCAGCTGAGCAGCTGTCTCCTCCGTCCAGCCATCCCGGGCCTGCCCTCTTGTGAAGCAGGGCCCACCCTGTCCCACCAACAATCTCTCCAACAGCCAGCCATAAGCCCAAATGACCTACTTGGAAAGAAATTGAGCATTTATTGTTGCCTCTGTTGCAAAAACATACCCTGGAGCCCCAGGTTTATTACAGCCTCCTACATTTTTGCTCACAATCCTACTAATAAGGCCCATAGTAAACAGGAATTGAAAAAGGAAGGACCAAAACAAAATGGACCCAAACGAGAGCAGCAGACTAATTAACAGTATAATTAATCGAGCGTTCCCTACAGTTGGTAGGAAACTTTTGACTGGCTGTGCTGGATTCCCCCTTGAATCCCACCAGCCCTCAACAGCCCGAGGTTGGACGCAGGCACTGCCAGGCAGGGCCCAGCCCAGACCCACCCAGGCTGTGCAGAAGGCAGCAGGAAGAGCCATTGAACCCCAGGGCTGAAGGAGAAGAAGCTCTTACAGCTCTCCCCTCCTTGATGTTTGCTTGTGAGCCCTGTCTCTCACAGCCTCAGAGAGGAGGCCTGACTTCAAACACCCTAATCTCATTATCTTTTCTTCCTTAAGCTTCTTACCACAATACTCAGCAGCTCTGTGATCTGGTAGCACTTGCACCTTCGTGCTCCCCAGCCCATCCACAAACAAAACCTGGTCCTGTTGGAAGGGCCTGTGCTCTTGGAGAGGAAACCACTGACACAGGGAACAATTCCCAAGTTCCGATGTGCTTGGGCCATCTCCAGTATAGGCAAGCCACTCGACCCCATGAGCAAGTGCTTTGCACATGCACAAGTTCCATCAACTAAACAGTTGCGCAGGTTTTGGATATTTTTACTGGAGTGAACACAAATCCCTTACTGCACAGTTACAAATAAGCTATCTTTAATACAATCTTTTAATTTCTCCAAAAAGAGTTTCCAAAGGAAACATCTCGTGCGGTCAGTCAGCAGAGACTTTCCCAACTTTATTAACAGGTACTGAATAACTCCACATATTTGCTTAGGCCTTGACCCCTCATCTTTACACTTTCAGAAGACACCTACATTAGCCAAAGAAGCAGTGTGTTGCCAGGGCTTGCCAATTCATTAAATTTTGCTTTCATTTCTGAATGTTTGAGTTAGACACGCAAGAAGCAGGTGGGCAAAACTAACTTAAGTCAGGTATGAGGCATTTGGAGATTAACCAATATGTTCATTAGTAAATCCTACAGTCAGAGCTGAATCCTTTCTTAGTTTTTGTTGTTTAAATCTACTGTACTAATGCACTAAGTAGCACGGCACGTTCTTTCATTACTAACTTTCTCCCTACAGCTCTACTATGCTGTGAGCAAACACCCCATCACGAATTCACAGTTTATGGATTGTGGATAAACAGCAGGAGAGTTCAGCAGCTTTCAGAAATCCTGCTGCATCCCAGAAGGGATGAAGCCTTTCAGCAGGAGCCACATCACTACAGACTGCACGCTTGTCGACTCTACCCACAGATAAACTGGGAGGAGCATGAGGACTCATATGTCCACAAGAAAGCCATATGCTGGGAAAACAAACAGTACATTAATCCTTGGCACAGTGCCGTCCTGCTCCCATCACACCCTGAGGGACCTGAACCACAGCGCTGCATCTTACCAAGCTACAGCTGCAGAAGCATAAAGCCCATTCCCAGAGCCTGCTCCCAAGAGCTCACATCACTGTTTCACTTTGTGCTGTAGGAATTGCCACACATGGTAGGAAGTTATTTTTTCTACCATGTGTCGTGCCTAATATTTAACTCACTTTGGTCTGCATTTGCTGGTGCTTTGTACCTGTGGGTAGACATTAATCATGCCTCAATATCCCAGGCTCCAAACATAGTGTTTGTGGTGGACATCAGGCATCTTGGTGTTAAAGGGATGTGAATTTGTAAAACTCAATGTTTCTCACTGTGTTTCACCGTTAAGGCCAATCCCGCAGAAAAAAAGCAAAACATCACCCCAACCCCTGAGTTCTAACCAGCCTTGCCTTGGCTTTGAGTCTAACTCCATGTCTTGCACAGGAGCTCAGAAATAGTGTCTGCACCAGTTCCCCACCTCTGGACACACAGTTCAGGCCAGACAATGGGTTTTAATTCAGTAATTACTTTTGTGTCTCTCCTGCCCTGTTCCTTCAGCACTGGCAGAACTAAATACTAAATGTGAAGAGAAATAAGCCTGCAAGATTTTTTATATCTAAACACAGTAATAGAATTAAAATACTAAATTATTGCAGAAGCAGATAGCTTATTATAAAGTTGTTACAAGACACTGAAATTAAATTGCCTTTGTATTCTCTTTACAAGCTACCTGCAGGAACAACAAGCAGGGCGTTAAGGATGACTGATATTTGGCCTTTCCTCTGCTTACTAGGGTAGGTTTTACTGAGTGCCTGGAAGCAGGAGGAGTGAATTCCTCCTTATCAAGGGTGAATTCCTCCTTATCAAGGCTGCAGTGGAGCCATATCAATTGTAAATTAATTGATGTAAAAGCCCAGTTTCCCATGAGGTTATCTTGCCTTGAAAGTGAACCAATACAAAATATATTTTGGTACAGTACCATATAAAAGCACTGGTAATTTGTACTGCTATAATTAGAGGTTTCTAAACTTCCTCACCCTCTTAAAACAGCAGATCCTTTCACGAAACATGCAAGCTTTTGCATTTAGTTTACATCGCCTCTAGAACGGCATTCCTTCAAAGCCTAAAAAATAAGCAGGAGTTTTTTTTTTTTTTTTTTTTTTAAAAGCAGTTGCACTACATAGGAAGTGAAGTGACCTGAACTCACCTCTAACTATAAATTAGCCCTCCTCACATTAACTGTGATAATGGCCTGTGAGGAGACAGGAAAAATACACATTTTGTTTTTCTTAAGAAATAATCTATAACTTGGGATTCCAAAAAACGCTGCTCTGTAGTAGCTTGGGGCACCATATAGTAGAGCTGTTTTCACAGCTCTGTCATCCTCTGGAAACCTTTAAAATGAATCCATGCTTGTAAAAATCTTAGGACAGGGAAGTCCTCACCTGTGATGAAGATGGTGAATGTGTATACTGTGGGCAGAGGAAACTGATAAATGCCCACTTGTAGAAAGGAAAAACACATTAGACAGCATTGCTGTATGAGAGAGAGTTAGAGTCCTCATAAATTTATAGCTAGGCATTAAATACAGAGAAGAGGTTTCTTTCTTACCTGAAGTTATCTTTGACTGATTTACATCTTGAAGTGTGAGCAATAGATCCTGCCTCCTGCTCTGTCATGTATCCTGTTCAACTACATCACTGTTCTGACACCACGAAATAGACAGTGGTATTTCTGCTTGGTGGAGGAATGAGTCATCCCGCTGCAGCTTTGAACCTCAGCAAGTCTCACTTAAATTTTAGAGTAGAACAGGATTTGATGCCCATGCAAGGTGATACATGCAGACATTTAGGGTCACAGTTAGATTTCTCCCCCTCCCCCCAAAAATAAAAAGAATTCATAAACTATTGAATACAACTTTTTAGGTTTTTAGCTTTAGCTTTTTAGGTTTTTAGCTTTTCTGTGCAAGTCTTACATTAATTCACTGTTAGCACTGTTATCACTGGAGAAATCTTCTGTTCTCTGCTTTGGTAATGGAGTGCTTCCAGGACGCTCCTGCACTGAGGATGTCCATCTCCTTCCTCTGCACACTCACAACCCTGGCCAGATCCTACTGGCATCATTGCAGGTGCCTAGGAGACCTTGATAGGGGTATGACAGCAGCGTGACTTGCTGTTCCACTGGGAAATTTCTTATAAAAGAGTAACGCAAATAGCTCATAGCTCCTGCTTCCATAGCTCCCAGCCTTAAAGTAAATGTGATGTGGCTTCCCTGACGTCATCTGAATAACACTTCACTGACAACAATGGAGATGTTTTGGAGCCACAGCCAGAACATCTCCATACAAGATATTAAGTACCCTTGTCAATTAATACCCCACCTCCTGCAAATGCACTCCACTTCTCTGCTCACACTCTGCCAACCTACCTGTACACTTGACTTATCATTAAGAACAGTGACCACCTGTGAGGACAGCTGAAAGCTCTTCAGGGTTCCTCATTAATTTGAATTCAGTGGATCACTCCTCTTGAAGTCAGGCAATGACATTTAATTCTCTTTAGATTATGTGGTGCATGTTTGAATTGTGAGCTACTGAGCAGCCCAAGGAGATGCAATGGATTTTTTTCATATCTTTTCCTCCCTATACTTAAAATAAACCATCACAATGATAATCTGAGCATTATGTATAGGTAAGAATACATTCTTGCCTGCAATGGTGTCAGTACTTGATCCAAAGATAACACCAAAGTCCTCAAAGAGTCATAAACAGAAAGGCTACCTTCAACATGATATACATGCCAAGCAAAAAGAAAATTAACATGCATTTCTTGATACCATCCCAGCCTTATCCTGAATATTCATGAAATTAAAGTCTACAGACACTTGAAAGAAATGCATTTGCTGTCTAACTGCATTCAAAATATTTTTGACATGCTTTCAAACCTGATTGTCAACACAAATGTAATGCTTCTTTCAGTTTAACAATATCAAGACAAAATTTCCTCATATTTAGGTAACAGTCTTAAGCGAGAACAGTTACAAATATGAGAAGCAAGAGTATCAAAGGGATTTATCTAGTCAATAAAGTTTATTATATTAGGTTTTCAGTTTGACAGACATTCATTTCTGTGCTTTGTTTCACTTTCCTGCCTTTCTTTTCAACCAGAGACAAAAGCAAACAAAATAAAGGAGTACATTGCAGCTGCCATAGACTTCTTTAGAAAAGAAACTGCTGGAGTATTCTTGTTTTTAAACAGACAGCAAGTACCACAGCTGGAAGATTCATAAGGAAAAGAAACATGAAGTGACGTGTAAAGAAACTCAACTAAACATCTTCCCTCCTCAAGTACTCTGAGGCCCAATTTCTACAAACACAGCTTTGATACCTGCTCACTTGTAATATTCCCTGGTAGTTTTATTTGACAGAAATTCCTTTAGAAGTCAAAAACAGCCTATTGCTAAACACTTTTGCTACAAAGAGGGAGAAAAAAAGGGAGCTTTTACCAAGCTATTCATTTTTCTTGCATAATTATATATATAACTTAAGAGCCTCTCTATAAATGCGAGTGTTTTAAGCCTGGCATTTGCTGTGCAGGCACCCTGCTTGCTGTGAGAGGAACCTCTTTGCATTTCCTGTCTGGCACTTGTTTTTTTTACATAGTCAGAGAACAAGCATCATTTTTCTTCCCCACTTTGTAATGCTAGCTTTGTCATCACTCACACCAAGTAGTGCTCTAATTTGTGTCCCAGTGGAGTATTTACTGACAACTGTCAGTGCAAGTAGCACCCTGATCTTAGTTTTATTTAGCAAAATCTTCTCCTCCTTCAAAGTCCTGAATCTTTCAAGATCATAGTGAACGTACAGAAGTTGCAGCTACCCATCATGAAAGATATGCTGTAGAAAAGCTTTAAGGGAAAGCAAACTTGGTCTTTTTGTTTCCCCTGCTATACAGACACTCCTGATGGAATTTCAGATAGGTTAATTTATTATGCTTCTGGATGTTCTGCCTCCTGTTTCTTTGATTCTTTGCAGCAAATTTGCAATCATAAAATGTTTGAAATTGGCCTCTAGCCAGAGTCTGACAAGGTTTCCCCAGATGATTTTTCCTCTCCATTTAGTTGATGTATACTGAACAACATTGTTTTCGGAAAAAAAGAGTCAGAAAAATATCAGCCCTGAGAGGCACTAGTATAGTTTTAGTGTTTGTGTTTTTTTTTTTTTTTAGCAATCCATTAAAGTAAAAATAATAAACATGATTCTGTGTATTGAAGTCCAGTTGCACTGAGATGGCTGGCAAGGCATATTGCTTATTATCGGTATGCAAATCAATAGGGAAGTTTATCACCACACTCTGGCGTGCAATGCTGATTCAGAGATTCATAAGCCACTAGGGTTAGCTGTGTTCAGCCAGTAAGATATATCTATGACCCCTTGAGACAACTCGTCAAGCTGTGAGCTCTCACTCCACCAAATCGTACATTTCCAAAGGCGTGGTGTGCAGGCAGAACCCCCAGCTCTCACCTTACTCTTTCACCCCAACTCAGCTGGCCAGAGTTTAGCCAGGAACTCCAGTAGCAGCATTTTTGTCACTGCAGTGTTTGAAAGACAATACTGGTCTCCAAAGTTAGATATAATTTAAAAAGGAAGAATCCTATTAATGCTTTCTCATATTTATACACAATCCATAAAACACAAACATACACAGCAGAGAAAAAGAGACAGTGAAGTCAACTGCTCCACAAAATATTTATAATGGCTTAGCAGAAAACCTTGTTGGGGAAGTGCATTAGGATGTAGGACAGTAACAGCATCCTGCATTTCCTGAGAAAGTGGAGAAGAGAAAGCTCTAAAGAACAAAGTTCTTTAATCCTTAAAATGATGTTTTTCCCTGTAAGTGTAACTTTGTGCAGTGATTAGAAAGCAATGCAGAACTGACTGAACAGAGCTGTCTCACTGCCTCGAGATTTAGTTCTGTGGAGTATACTGCAACATACATGTTTTTGTAAAAACATTACTGAAGGCAGAGGGAGGCACGTTAAATTCCACAGTTCTGAATTAGTCAAAAAAATATCAGATGAAAAATATCAGATGCCTAAGAGGCCACGTGAGTATCATTTTAATTCATCCTTTCTTGTACACGTCTGCTTCAGTCCCAGATACAGCAGATTACTCAGACTATGCTAATCCAGTTGCAAATAAGTTTAAATATGATGTTCCCTATACATTGCTTCTGTCTGTATGAAATACCTTCAGCTGTCTTGAGTAGCTTCTCTCAGAATATCCTTTTTAACTCTGCTTTATACCAGCAGCCATACCAACATCTAGTGGCAGTACAGGCACCCCGCCGTGGGCTGCCTAGGCTCAGACTGTTCATCTGTCATTTGCCTTACACTACTGACAGCAATTCTCTCGCTTGGAGTGATACAGGTCATTCTTTTAGAGCCAGCAAAATCAAAGCTGTTTTTCCACTTCTATAATTTCTGCCACTGATCATGGCCCTTCAAGCTCAATAGTCCAACCAATTTCCCACCCACCGTACCATTCATAGCTAAAATGTTTTACTCTATTTACTCCGGCTTAACTGGACACACTGGGCTAATTGTAGCAGTGTTAGGGCCTGTTGCATCAAACCTTTCCAAGTACTTCCAAGTATAGTAGATTTGCTAAACCTAGTTAAGAATTGGTACAGGAAAACGCAGTCATACCAGAAAGCTACAGTCAAGTGCAAATTCTAGCGGTGGGCTGGCAAGATAATTAAGAAACTTCTCAAAACTGAAAAACAAACACCCCTTCAATCTATAGCTTGCTTTCATGTGGAAGTCTGCCAGTATTAAATATTAGAATGTCAAAAATTAGCAATCGTACATTTGATGTCCTATTCCCTCCCTCCCCAGAGAAAATACTGTAGATTTTATCTCAGCGCTATGAGGACAAAAGGCAGAGACTGATATTCAGAAAAGTGATGACCAACGGCTAATAGAAGTGAAATAAACTGTGCTTGAATTTAGTCCAGTTCTTACATATCCCCGTTTAATTAATGACTCCAAATAACTACACACAGGTACGTAGAAGACTCTTTTTAAAGCACATCTAGCAGCCCATTCACC
>CM021702.1:10146751-10213667 GCA_011074415.1 Stictonetta naevosa
ATTATGAGAGTGAGGCACTGGAACAGGTCACCTAGGGAAGTGCAGTCCCCAGTTTTTAAAGACTCAGCTGGATCAAGCTCTCAGCATCCTCATGGAACCTGAGCTGACCCTGCTGCTTTGAACAGCAGGTTGGACTAGAGACCTTCTGAGGTCCCTTCCAATCTCAATTATTCAGTGTTTCTATGCCTTGCTTTCTGCAAATACTTTCTAAGTGAAGAAGAAAACTCTCAGGCACAACAACTATGCTTTGAAGGACAACTTCAGACAATCAGGGAACAGAAAATGAAAGGTACAAGAGGGAGCAAAACAGGTGGTATAAAGCAAAATAAAATAAAATAAAATAAAATAAAGGATTAGGGGAAAAGAGATTTATGCTATAAATTATCTAACTCAGAGGAAGTACTTCAAACATCAAACAGGGAGATTAGTACATAAAGAAAGATAGCAAAGTGGGCAGGAACACTATAAATTAGTTTAAGAAGTATGTAGCTCATGGCACTGCAGAACTCCTCACAAATAACCAAAATACAGTTGGCATCTTGGAGATGAACATGAGATTTACAAAAAGAACTCTGAAAAAAAATTAATTACAAAAAAGGTTTTAAGCTCTACCATAAAAGAAATAAAACAAGAAGTTCTGAATAACAGATGTAGGTGTTAATATGTGGACTTATGAATTATTCTAAAAATTTAACAATACAGACTATTGGTAAGGAAAAAAAAGGATAGCATCAACAGCAAAAGTAACAGCAATATCAAAATAATCAGGAAATAAGAGATGGCTGCAGGCAGATGTGCCAAACAATGAAAAATAAAAGGAAATCACAAAGGAAGTAAATAGGCAAAAAGCAACTCTCTTCAGAGCAGTGACACAGGAATAATGATAGCAAGGGACAGACTCCTTTGAACAGCAGAAGACCTTGCAAACATGTCTATCAGCATGGCTATGCTATCAACAGAAGCATCAATATTTTTTAAAGCACCAAGAGCAAAAGAATGAAGTGTAAGATGAAGGTATCAAAGAGACTGAGCAAGCAATAAAGGTGACAAAATGATAACTGAAATGATTGATAGTACACACCTCAATACTATGAAGAATAAGCAATAGAAAACGAGAGAAAACAGTAATGTTAAATCACGGGATGTATTTATGAGAAGATAATTCCAAGTGAACCATATAGTGGCATTTTCATAATTTTTTATTAGCATCGTTTATTGAGAGAAGAAACTACAAATTGAAACAGAAGCTTTCTATTTATAAAAGAATTGAGAAACAGGGCATATTTTGGTGTGTGAAGAGGCATGGAATAGGCTTCTTAAAAACTGAACAGCTTTCCCACCACATTCTTCACAGTAGCTAAAAAGGAATGGAATCTGTCCCCATTTATGCTGCATGCCTGAGATGAAAAACTAGCACCGAAAGAATCCAGGGACACAGGCGAGACATGCAGCAAGATATCTGGAGCATACTTCAATCCTAAATTCTCAAGGCAGTTTGTCACAACAAGAATTACAGCTGCAAACTTAAAGGTGATTCTGAATTTTCTTTGCACAAGACCTATTGGATCCTCACTGCACATGAATGAGCACACTGAACTGGATGATTACTGAACTGATTCATGGCCTACAGATGCTAAATCCAATCCATAAAGGTATTCAGGCAATGAAACGATAAAAATAGCTGATACATGAATACTACCGAGTTCTAAAACATATAGCAAAAAATCACGAATCACTCAAAAAAGCAAGCCAATAGCATACATTGCTCACTCCTCTAGCAGAACAACACCTGTTGTAAAAGCTGAATAAAGCAGCATAAATAACACAGATTGCATTTTCATTGTCTTTCAGACGTCTCCTAGCTACACCAATTATCAGTGAATTAAGAAACTTTGACCCAATATTGAGAAATAAGATATTGCCCTTCCAGCACAGTTCTCACAACTCTAGTATTCGGCAATGCACCAATAAGTTATAAAATATGCATATTTCCGTTGATCTTTTAATGAGAAAATCCAGTTCTATTGGGGCAAAATAGTGAGTATGACATTCAGAACATGTAGCTTAAAATATGTAATCCCAGGAAAACACAATAGTTATCTCAGCTTTAAAAAAGCACAATTTCAGATGAGTACATCTACTGTTTGTCTTCAGCTCACCTACAAGTCTCTCAAAGTAATTTTATATTAAATGGCTTGATTTGCTTCTACAAGATTTCTATATTCACTTACCTTTTCCCACTAATGGCCAGCCATCTTATTTCAAGACAAGATTCACTACTAACTGGAAGAATGAGATGCTCTGGTACTACCTTACCTTGATAAGAGACTCCTCGATTGTGTGAGAAAGAATTTAAAGCATACCACAGAGATTTACAAGAAAAAGTGACACAAATAAAAAGCTTGTTTTGGTGATTTTCTTCTCTTCATCAAATGAACAGAGTTAACTGTGGATATTTTCTTGTTTATGTCTTAATTGCATTGCCCAAAGTACAGGAGTTTAAAAACTGTCATGCAACAACAGTACCTGCAATCACAATGCTGTTCTCACTGAGGCAGGTTATTAATTTAATAAATTTTAGCACTGCAGCACATACAACTGCTTAGAGCTAAACTTGGCTTGCATAGAGATACGTAAGTCTTTACAGCATTGAACAACTTGGTTCTTTTCCCATGCCACATCCAATAGAGCCAAACGCAGGAGTGCTGCGAGTGTACCTCACTAGGCACTGAACAGAAGAGACCAGGCTTAGGCAGGCAGCATCAAAGGTCCGCAGTGGGCTTCACTCTGTGCTCCTTTAGAGGCTTAAAACTTGTACTTTTTGAGACTAAAGTCATTACTTCAATGACAGAAGGAAACAACTTATGATCACAGCCATTAACATCACCATGTGGGAAATTACTAATAGAAGTATTAATGCTCTTAATTGCAAAGAAACTTCTCTCACTTTCATCTCCTCTACAAATGAGTTATTCTTATTAATTCTGTCTAGCTCTTCTCCATCTGCTATTTTGAGTATTTATTTTTTTTTTAAAGTTTCACTGTCAAATATTGAAGACCCTAAATTATTTCTGTTAATTCTTCTGAGAACTTCAACACTGTCACCTGGTGTGCCCTTCCATTACCAGGCTATTATTTTGTATTTCCACTTTGATCTTCCTTTGTATTTGAATGAGAAATGCAAAATTACCAAAGGACCTGAAAGAATAACCATAGAGTAATATTATACTACTAAAGACAATAGAGTTTACTTGATAATATAGGCATGAAGCAGTACATAATTCACTTGTCATGAAAATAAAAACGATTGCATTAATTTGAGAATTATTCATAAGTATAACCACATGGACACAATCCAAAATTCTGAATCTATAAATCAAAATACCTCATTGTGATCATTTTTACCATCCAAAGGTCCAATGTCTGCACTGGTAAACAAAAAACCTTGTCAGTCATCTGCAAGCAAGAGTTTGCAACTCTGTGATTAATAAAACTTTCGTTAAGAATCAAGCACACAAGAACAATATACATGTAAATAGTGATACCCTGGGTAACTGGACAAACAGCTATTTTCAGCATAGGCCTGTTAGTTTTGAAATGGAGATAAACTGATGTTGATGAGGATGGAAAATGGGATCATGAGACAATTTTCAATTATTGTGAAAATAACTTTATTAGAAACGATCAGCTGGAGTTGAAATAATGACTTGGTGTTTCGTACAGCTCCTGCAAAAGAAAAGAAAAGGGAGTACATGAAAAAAATATTTTAGTGCTCTACAGAGTGCATTGTCAATTTTTCCACACTGCTTACCATTCTCCTCTGCTCCCAGCAACTAGTGGCAGGACACTGTCTCTACTCATTCTAGGCACAGAAGACACAGAAAAATTTAGTTCACTGTCAGAAACATCAATTTTTCTATAGAACTGTAATATGCATTATAAGTGCACCACTGCCATGGCACATTTAGTGTGATATTTACCTTCTGCTTTCCAAATCCTTGCATCGTTTTCTGGATGAGGCTTGACATCTACAGGATACCTCAAAGCAGAAAAAGGACAAAGTAACGCCGATTCACCATGGCTGCATAAACATGGCTCAGCATTGGCATTTGGAGCCTCTTCTCCTGTAGCAAGATAACTTCAGTACACAGTAAACAACTGCTAAAAGAACCCCACACCTTAGTAGCCTAACAGTAGACTCCAAGTTCTCATGTCTCTTCATGTACATGTTGCACTTAGTTTGAAGCCTCCTCCCAGGTCCTTGCTCAACTGGAAATACAAAATCTCACTGGCTTTGTATCACAGCTTCTGGCAGCTGCCTCCACCACCACCTTGGATGTGCAGGTCTCACCTTTGTGTGCTAGTCTCATTTCAACACCATACAAAACATACAAGTCACTGTCTACGCATTTTTTCATCTGGTTAAACTATCACAGCCCAAACAAGGCCAAGAGTAAAATCTCAACATTGCAAGTCATCTGATTACGTTAGCATACCTTTGTGATGCCTGTTTTAACAACTCCTCGAGCTAAGTGAAGCATTTACCTAAATACCACATTCAAACACAGCTTATAAGGCTGACTGGGAATAAGGTCACATTTAAATACACAGCTGTCTGTTCAGTTGGTGCCATCCAAATACCTGTATTTCGTGATGAAAAGAGTTCACCTTTGAGACACAGTAGTCACGCAGCAACCTCAGGTACATCCCTGATCCCAAGCCAGAATGTATGCATAATTTAGCAACATAGCATCATAATAATGCAAAAACCTCTTTTTGCAGATGAGATGCTGTGTCCCCAGTTGAAATCCATCCTCGAAGTGCATGTCCCTTCTTCCCAAGGTGACAGTACAGTGCAGTTGTTCTTAAACCAGCCCATGCAGAAGAGGTTTGTAGCTGGCACTAGGAATTCCGTGGCAACTTACCTGGGAGCTTGTATAAAATATCCATTTTAAGGGCTTCACAAATTCTGTTTTCTAGTCCACAGATAACACCGACCTTACTAATTTCTCTCTGATCAGCACATAATGATACACCGTACACACCTGTGTGAGAAGTGACAAACTAATGGCTGTATGTAGCACTGCTGATATAAACCCAATTTACACAGTTATACCCTGCTTAACACAACCAGCACCTTCTCCCAGCCCAGCCCAGCTGAGAAACCCTGAATGATTCTAGTTTCCTAAACTTGTCAATATACTGTGTTATCAATAAATATATATAATAAATACAAATATAATAAATAAATAAATAAATACAATTGCATTTCCACATGTTTCACCACAAGTAATTAATAGATACTGTTAGATGAAAGCAGAAGAAAATTCCCATAAGTGAAGAGGATGGTCAGAGTAAGTTACATACCTTGATGTTATTTTATCCATATAGTTCACAAAATGACTATTTTGATAGGGGAAATGGTCATGAAGTGTTACAGGCTACTACAGCACATGTGAATTAACTGGTAAATCTCCGTTAATCTTGCCTTCTAAAAATAAGGCAAGTTAATCCAATCCATTGCCAATACAGAAAATGTAGACAAATTGGAAAAATGACATACAGAGAAAAGTATAGAAGGTAGTGGTGAACCAAGGTGATAGCAGAGCTTTCTCCAGCCCCTGAGGAACCTCTGCTTTATCCAGTACTCTCATAGCACAAAACCATCTTCTGTTTCTATATTTTTTGCTCACGCAAACGATTCATCCTCCTTTCCACTGAAGATGGAAGTGTAAGAGGATTTTATAACAGATAAGAGTTGCTAAATGACAACTATGGCTAGAACCATCCACTGGTATTTATTTTCATTGCCTGTTTGCTGCTACAAGACATTGGGTTTCAGAGGACAGTTCACCAGCTGCACATTTTATGAACTGTGCAGGAACCAATGAACTTTACCTTTATGTTACTTTTCAAATAGAATAAATTCTCTCTCTCTCTCTCTCTATTTTTTGCAGTCTTGCTCATACTGACTTTCAGCAAATGCAAGTTTTTTCATTAGGAAAAATCAAAATGCATCATGTCAGTGTATAGGAGACAAGCTCACAGAGTCGATTTATTATCTGTTCCCAGAGTCTTAGGCTTACAACCATCTTATTTCAATGAGGAGACAGTGAGAATTAGCACAGTGAAAACAAAGCAGGCACCTTCTTCTCCAATATTAACAAATGCTCAGAATACAAAAAGCAAACACTTTTCACACCATCATCACAGGGTGATATATTAAGAATAATTTTCATAGCATTCCATTCCTGAGTTCTTTGTAACTCTGCTCAAATAAATGTTTAATGATTCCCCACCTGTAAGGGTACCACACCACTGTTACTCCTCTGACTTTGGTGAAGTCTCTTCTGATTTTTCAAAAAAAGAAAATCAGTTTTAAGGAAGAAGATTTATTTCCTGAGTAAGGCCTAAATCCCAGAGAGTTAAACTTGGCAACTAATTTTAGCAACTGCTATATTAATTTTGCAATCCACGCATAGGAGATTCAGGTTAACACTTCATAATTACTTGTACCACTGACATTAGTCGAACTGTTAAGCAGCCTAAGGAAAAGGACTATTTGATATGGCAATGTATTTCTGTTAAAACTGTAGTGGCCTGCCTGTTGCACTTGCCTATGACATTTTATTTTCATCTGTATCCATCACACATTACTGTTACAGAACAAAAGATAAAGATTCTGGATCATCAGATTAGGTGTCGCGGGTGAATTGCTATAACAGTAGTGTTTGTTCACGTATCATATAGCAGGTTATTCCAAAACTCACTCACCTTCACGCTTCATCCCTTAGAATGTCCTAACTCTGCTCATTCTTGCGATAACAAATGAGTAAAAACGATGACTCCTTGTCTTGGGTACCGACTGACTCTTTACGCAGAACGCTTGTTTGTAAAGATCACCCTCAGGCTTCTGCATCTCTTTTGTGCATTAAAGATTTTACGCTGCAGCTGGGACACGCACACATGAGGTCAGTCTCCACAACGCAGCTACCAACTGCTACCCATCTCACCAAAGCAACCGGATCAGCCGTATTGGCTATCAGAGATGTTTGGCTTCATCACCAACATTTCCAACTAACCAAACAAACATTCAGTTCTGAAAGTCAAGAAGACTGATTGTAATCTGTACATACTCTACCCCACACTATCTAGAGCTAACAATGCATCACTTAGTTCTCTCATTCAATACTTCTTTCAATCTCCCTCATTTATTACAATCTCACTGCCCCAAATGAGCATTAGCAACAGTCAGCCTGCTTTCAGTTGACACAGAAGTGTTAATACACATAGATTTTCAGTCTGTTTATAGGAACATCATGATAATATTTACTTACCTATGTGCTACAAATTTAACTGACATTGCAAGCATCATCACTGGTGAGACATTTTGGGAACCCCACAGAAATGTGCACCAATCCAGACCAGGTGCCCTGCATGCTGAGGCAAGCCAGGTCCTCAGCACACCGTGGCATGCTCCTAGGAGGAACATGGGAGCAGCGGCAAGGACGAGGTGAACTTTGCACCCTCTCGCAAGGAAGAAAACTGTGTGTTATGTGCTACCAGATAGAGATTTAGTCCCCAGGGAATTGAGAAATCTAAATGTAGAAAGCTTGACAAAAAAGACAGTAAATGAGAAACTAAGGCACAGAGAGATTAAAACATATTGCCCAAAGCCTTTCCAGAAGATCGCATCAGAGGTGGGAGCTGAATCTAGTTCTCATTTATTTGTTTATTCTTTCCTTTGAGGTACTAGGGAATGTAGAGCATTTCCATATAACCAGAAATATCATGAAGCTCAGCCACCCTGATTACAATACTTAAATGTATGTTTTTGAGAGGACAGAGTCCCTTGAACACATACATGACTTTCATTTTTTTCAACAGAAGCTGCATGAGCGTATGTCAGAGGCATATATCAGAAGCATACATTTGTTGTTATATTTGCAACATTTTCAAACTGATATTCCACATTAATATGTGTGCATTTCTCTCTGCTATTCATATGAAGAAACAGACACTCCAAACCAAGGCCAGCAATATTAAAGTACCAGGTATTCATGCTTGGGCACGTACAACAGCATACAGAACATCAACCAAATAATATCCAAAAGGGGGCAGAGGGTGAACATGGTGGAGGATAACAAAACAGCCAGTGTGGCAGACAAACTGAATGTATAACTCATGTTCAAAAAATGCTGCACGTGAGAGAGAAATAAGGATCAGTCAAAGGTTCTGGCTGGAGGTGGGTTTCGGCAGGTAATGGGACAGCAAGGTACACAGCCTGCCAGTGAGAACCTCTGCAACTAGCAGCTGCTGGAGCTTGTGGGTGAAGGCAGTACCAGCTGGTTCAAAAGGACACACGAATTCATGGATGGAAGATCCCTATAAGGAGAGTAAAAGAACTAGGCAGGTGGCTATACTCCAACAACTCTGGATGCTTGAGTGTCTGGCAAAAAATGGCTCATCTCCTTTCCTTAGAGAATGGATGCTAAATGGATGGGCCATTCATCTGCTCCACTGGGGCAGCGCCAGGGATGGATGTTACCTAAATGAGCTTTTAGCTTTACTGACCGTGGAGAGTCCAGTCTTCCCCAGGAATCCAGGCTTATGTGGCTTTTCTCTTAGAACAAGTTTGTGAAAAAGTGGTGAAAATAACTTTGAAAAGAAGGGCAGGGATCCAAATTGTAGCTTTTCATATAGTGTTCATAATTTTTGTTTCACTTCACCTAATTACAAAATGTTTCTAAGGGAGCGCAGCGTTATCTTCCATTCCCTCATTATCAGTCAGCAAAAACAAAGTGAAATTCAATTCTATTTTGAAAGTGAAAATACTCTACAAATGCAATGATTACACTATTTTCCTCAAAGAACAGGGAAACTTCAAAAGCAAAATTCCCAGAAGACAATGACAGAAATGGAATCCCTAAAGCAACCGGACCCATAAACACAAAGAAAACACTAGAAAGCATGTCCTGGATCACATGCAATCAAGGCTAAGCTTTGCATCACCCATACATTGCTATTTTTCATAACAGAAAAATATTTGTCCCAGTAATTATGATTACTTTTTACAGTACAGAAGTAAATTGATGGGAAAGGCTTTGCATTGGTGGCCGTAACATGATGAGTACATTGTCACCTCATGTCTCTGTATACAGAGTGGGGATTTGTATATTTTGCTTTGTGTACAGTAATGATTCCGTATTTGCTTACGCTTCCTAAGTAGTGTATTTTTTTTTATTATTATTATTTTAAAAAAAAGGAGACAGCTTTAAGAAGCACAAACATTTCACTTTCATGTGCAGTTCTGGATCTTGCTTTTTTCTATCCCACCATAAAACACCTCAGGCCTCATCTTAGACTTCTGTCATAATATTTCCAAGCTAGAGACACAAAATTTCATTAATTTCTATACAATCAGGATCTGTTCCAATATTAAATAAAACAATCAGAAAGCTACTCATATGAGAAGACTATTCTGAGCCAAGACTACAGGGTCTGGCTTTATTCCAAGTCTTAAAAGATACGTCTTAAAAAACAAACAAATCAAAACAATACAAAAGCAAATAAAAGAAACTAAAATGTTCAAAATGAAGATAAAATGCTTCAGCTTTGCCTTCTACAGAATGCTTTCCTGCTTCCTATGGAAAAGCTTACTCTTTGAATCCTGTATATGTTCCTTATCCT
Source organism: Stictonetta naevosa (assembly GCA_011074415.1). Lineage (NCBI taxonomy): Eukaryota > Metazoa > Chordata > Aves > Anseriformes > Anatidae > Stictonetta > Stictonetta naevosa. The sequence goes on from CM021702.1 coordinate 10,156,442, forward strand.
CTTTCTTTTATGTATATGCTTATCTTTCAATTCATATGCCTCAAGATAGCTGCTTACAATTTCAGTTAAGCAGTAAAATTATAATAATATATGCAGAATCTTCCACGTAAAAAAAATTGCTTGTCAACAAAGTCTATGAACACTTGCATTAATTCCACCAGTACTTTTAAAGTTTCCTATGAAGTGAAGTGAAACACCAAACTTATAGAGCTCACAGAGTCACAGCATAATGCAGGCTGAAAGGGATCACTGGAGGGCATCCTGCCCAACCAGCTGCTCAAAGCAGAGCTCACCTTGTGGTGCCATCAGGGTGCTCAAGGGCTTCTCCAGCCGAGCCTTCAAAATCTCCAGCAATGGAAGCTCCCCAGTCTCTCTGGGGAACCTATTCCAATGTTTGACCACTCGCATTTTGAAGACATTCTTTCATAATAAGTAATGAGAACTTTTTTTCTTGATGCTGTCTGTGCCCACCACCTCCCTCTCATCCACTGAGAGTCCAATTCTGTCTTCTCTGTAAGTAGCCATCACATAGTTTTAGATGGCAGGGAGATTCCACCTTGTCCTTCTCTATGAAACTAGTGCACTTTTCATCTCCTTGCATGTCTTGAGCTCCCTGGCCATCTTGGTCAGCATCCGCTGGACTCAATTCAGACTGTAAATCTCTGTCCTTACCTAGGGGGTCTGAACCTGGAGACAGGTCTCTAGGTATGCCGCAAAAGTCTAAAAGCATTAGGAAAAAATCCCTCTGCCTACTGGCTATCTGCTTGCTAAATCTGCTACACAGTTAATACTCATCACCATGTTGGTATAATGACAACTTATACTTGACTTGTCAAAAGAAACCCCCTATCACTTACAGTCATTAGGCTATCATATTTTTACTTTTAAAACCTGAAAAAAATGGGCAAAACTCAACACATGGAAAGGATGCATTAAATGTAATTTTTTATGACAAGTTCAGAAGCTTTTTATTACAGTGTCTTCAGTCATATGCAATGGTTTATGGAAGCTGGTTTTTTTTTACACAAATGATGCACCAGTTCACTAACTCTACTGAGGACAAACTTGAGCTTCCTAGAGAAAGTAACCCACCCACGCTGTCTGCAGATCCCCAGCTGAGAGGTGAAGCAATGACTTATTAAGTCTATCAGTCCCTCGGGCTACGAATACATTACAAGGCAGCAATGGATTCAATAGAACATCACCTTTTCTTTTCCATAAATATAAAAAGGAATTCTTCTGATCAGTTATTCACTCTGACTTAAGCTTTTTCCTAAGCTGAAGTTAAATTATTTGTCATTTTTCTTAAAAGAATCCCTGCAACTTCTGTTAAGTGCTAATGAAATGGTTCACATTAAACCTAGCTACACATTAACACTGCAGTCAATACCCAATTCTGTATACAAACAAAAATGCACTCTATTTTAAAATTTACTTTGCTTTACATAAGTTAGGCTCTAGCTTCTTTCTAAAATCTCATATAAAATGTCATGATACATCCATATAATTTCTACAATGTTTCATTAAACAACAATAAAATACAAACAAAACAAAACAAAACACATCACCATGAAGTTTATAGTTCTCTATAAACAAGAGTGGACAATAGAAAAAATAGATCGTGATATAATTTCATATGTAATGTGTAAATATAACAGGAGTTGTTCTCAAAGCCTAATCCAAAATCCACTGATGAAGTTCATGGGAGTCTTTCCATTAACTTCTACGTGCTTTGGGATGAGGCACCAAGACACATGTTAGACAGTGAAAAAAGAGAAGGGAAAACTTACCCATGAATTCGATTCCTAAATGGTCTGCTGTACGCAAGAAAGCATGTAAAAAAAAAAAAAAAGAAGAGAGGGAAATGTTAGAAATAGACTAAAAAGTAAATATAATCTTTACCATCATTTGTAGCATTCAGTATTTTATGACAGATGCTGCAGAACTCAGTACAGGGTCAGGAACACACTGTATAAGGACTGGTCTGAAAGAAAACCAGAGCTCTGTCCTCACAGGGGCAACTCTAAGCCAGAACTGTAAAGTGTTGCCACATAAAGTAAGTGTATGTGGGGTAGGATGTGAACACCTGCACTCATTATATTTACATTGACTGAACTGCCTCAAGCCAGTTACCTATAGGAATTCATCCTCTCTTCCTCCTTAAAATCCTCTCTCAATATCATTAATTAAAGTTTTCGATTTCAGATCTCTTTCAGGGATCAAAACCTAGACTGAGAAATGAAAGGCTTTTACTGAGTTTCGCAGCTCATTACAGTGGCCATGCTCCCAATCAACATGATTGCACAACTGTGGTCTGGTCCATAACAGAAAGCCTGACTTCAGGAAATAACAGGCATGTTGCATATTTAGCCATCTGACTGATATGGAGCAATAATTTCAAGGAAATCAGAACAATCAAAAACTCTTTTTTTTTTTTTCCTCAACCATATGGACTGAATTATTTACCATAATGAGCTCAAACCACTTCAAGGCCCCTTTTTCACGTGACTAGTGGTGGTAGTGAATCATGGTGTGATGCTGTTACAGAAAAAAGTTTTAGTGCAAAGTAGATTTCAATTTATATAAAGCCTTTACCATTTTTAACTTCATAGGAAGTATGTTTAAGTTGACATGCAATTAAAGAATAACAAACTCTCCATCCTCCAGGGACAGGGCACAGGAAAAAATTATAGCTGACTCTCTGAAACTGGGTGTGTGAGGACTAGCTTCAAATACAAACTGAAATTGTGGAAGACCAAACTTTCTGAAAGGGTGCAAACCACAATTTTTGTCTATGCTAGGACTGCCATATTTTACTTTTGCATTACATGTATATAATGTTAAATTAAAGCCATACATATAAGAATTTTAAGCAGGTAAGTTCACACACAGTTAGAGCTATACATTGCACATCTGATCTATATTCATGCATTCACATCCAAACATCCCTGGCACAATTGGCACAGGGATTTAATTCTTAGAAGAGCATAAGATCAGAAATATCAGAAGTGCATTTAATATAATATATTCACAGAGGTGGTATCTTGCTTTTTTTTCCTCAGTTTTTCTGTACCTACAAAACCCACAAATATTATCTGCCTGCAATTCACACCTTGCATCTTTCTTTAAACTAGATGAAGATGTAGCCACCAACTGCTTGCTTTAAAAAATGATAATGGAGATAAAACACTCTAATCAGGTCTCCAAGGAGCTAAGGATATTCACACATGAAGATCAAGCTGTATCATCTTTTTAAGGCTATGTAGAACAGTTGATAAAATTCTCCTGACCAGGCTATGCATGTTCTCTAAATAGCAGAGCTTCCCATGCGCGGCCTGTACTCTCCTTCGTTCAGTTCACCAACACGGTTAAAAGCTACTTCCTCAAAAAGCACTTATAAAATACACCCTTCCTTTAAAAACTGGAGGGATCCTTAACAACATCTGGAAGGTTCAATTGAGGAGGGCGGAAATTTGTCAGGTTATTTATTTTAAATCTCTCACGTGCCTGGAAAGCAACTTCAGCAACTACCATAGTATATACCGCTGATAAAGCTGATTTACAAAGATTACGATGAAAGGATGTCTAATGGGATAAGCCCTTACAGTAAAATATCTAAGCTGCCAATTTGTATCACCAAGAACTGTTCTACAAGCTCTGCAAGCAGACACCTGGAAACAGAAAACACCCCATTAATAATCCCTGCGGATTTGGTGCACTGCGCCATTCAGAGCGCACGGGCGCTTGCGCAGCCCTCTTCCCCTGCGTGACAGAAACGGAGCCCAGGCTTGGGAGCCAACCTCTGCGGTCACCCATGGGTTTGGGGAAGAGCCACCATTTCCAGAGCCGCGACCAGGAGATCACCCAGGAAGCATGTCTGGGGATCTTGGGCGTCCCACTGACTGTGAAGTGCAAAATGCCACGGGTGACAGTGGCGTCCTGTTTCAAACACAGCTTCCAGACCACTGGATAGCGTGCAAGTGCTGCCCAAATGCATCTGTAAACCAAACCATTTGTTTGGGTTTGTTTTTAAACTGCAGAGATTGTTACACAACTCTTCACTTTCTTCCCCTTGTTCCCTGGTATAAGTATGTCAAGACTTCATTTTAAAACAAGAAAGATGCTCTGATCCCATATACAGCAATGGCATGGCAGCACTACTTTGGCTCAAGGACTTCAGAAGGAAAAAAATATATATATCCTCTTAAGAATCTGAATGTATGCATAGCCTTCCATCCCCTTTTCTCACTGCAGAAATTCAGCTGTACTCACAAGTTAACAAACACCTAACTTTAAAACTTAATTCCTTAATATAAACGTGGCTCCGACAGCAATGGTGCTTCCCAATGTCCAATGCACAGAGTTGAGGATGCAAAGCAACAAAAGGCAAAAGAAGAAATATCAGCAGTCATTAAAGTAATTGCCCCCATTGTTTGGCTCTTAGAGTAATGTTTGTAACATTCTAATGTTTCCTCCACAAGATACAGAAAACAAAAACAAATAAACAGCATGATGACCCCAAGCCCACATCTTTGCATACAGAAAAACAGAAAACCAAACAAACAAGAAGAAAACAAAACAAACAAACAAACAAAAAACACAGAAAATGAGAGAAAACGACTGCTGCCACCTCACCCCTTATCTGAATCCTTATCTGAGTTGTCTCCTTCGAAAGGCCACCTCCAAAAACCATACCCACTTTCTCAGACGGCAGAAGTGGGTGCTGACTCTGTGGGAATAAAGCCTTTGTTCCACAGACAGGGTGCCACCTCCAGAGAGAAGCGACAGAGCTCTGGCAGGGGTAGGAGGGCCCTGAAAGCTCCCCACTAGAAGTGCAGTGCGGTGAGCGCCCAGCGTGTCCAGGGCTGCTTCTCCTCCCCTGCACCCGGCGGTGGCCAGGACAGGAGTGGGGAGCGGGTTATGGGCACCAGCTTCTTCCCTTGGCTGCTCTCACTCACACTGTTCTGGTGAAAACTCACACTGTTCTGCTTTTGCAAGTGCCATCATCCTCAGAACTGGACTTTTCCCCCCGTCTTCACAACGGCAAGACCCTCCAGCAGGTACTTGTGAGATACTTGCACACCGTGGGCCAGTGGGGGCAGAAAGCAAGCTGTGGTGCTGGCCAAAGGCTGAACCAAGCACAAAAACACGGAAACACTGCCCCCTGACATGGCCCCGGGTAATAAAGGGCTGTTACATTCCTCCTCAGTCATAATGCGTATGTGATAAACTGCATGCAGAACGCTTCCTCGGGGACAGAGTGCGGAGTGTCAAGTAATTCGCCATCAGGCGATGCAGTTTCTTCAAGGACTCAGTTCAACAAAAATGTATATGAGAGCTATTAATGTGCTGACGCGTGGGCTCTGCTCTGCAAGATAGGGTCATTAACCAAATAATGTGACTGTATTTTATTTTTGTTATTGTGATTTCTTTTCTTTCTGGTATTGTTATGTTCTGAGGAAATAATATATTACTAAGACAGGAAGACTATTCACTTTTGTATTTAATTTTATGAATATTTCTGTATTTTGTTGTTGATGTGGGAAAAATACCGTGCCTTATGGTCCCTGTATTATGTGAATTTCTTGCTACTATTGAAGCCATTTTAATTTATACTTTATGAATACATACACACCTGGGAATACTTGATAACAAGCACAAGAGAAGATAAACTTGCACCTGCTAATGGATAAATTTATTAGTGCTTCACATGCAACATGCAGCCTTGGGTCTGGATTATGGTTTGCTGGGGCCTTTTTGTTACTCGTATTAACATGGAGTTTTTTCAAGACACGTTTCATTATTCTGGGTGCATTCTAACAGACACTATGAATAGAAATATAAATATCACTGATTTGTAGAAGAAAAATATTCAATATTAAAATATTCACCATATACCACTTCAGGCATTTAAATCTGTTCTAAATATAGGTTGACTTTGGCATGAAGGAGACAGCTTTACAATATCTGTGCAAAGTATTTTCCCCTATAAATGAAATTTATTGGTTCCAATAAACTCATAAGATTTGCTAAATTGTCCTTGGTAGTTTATGTCTTGAATAAAAAATGCAACACAGTAATAAGCTGCAAACTACCTTGGGACAGCTCAAGAGTTCAGAACAGATTATTTGGTTGATGGGAATATGACAAAGTTTAAGACCAACCAAACTTTGTCTGAAATAGGAAAACAAAAAAACAAAAACAAACAAACAAACAAAAAAACAAATCAACAAACACACAAAACCCCCTTTCATTCAAAAGGGAGCTAGCTGAGCTACCTAAACACAGAAACTGCTACTGCTTTATCCATTATGTTTTACGCTGTTTGACAACACACAGTTTTCAGCCTGCTCGTGTATTCAATGAAGATAAAAGCATAACCGGTTAGATACTCATATGAAAGCATATTATTTTTGGAATCCAGACCAGTGCCTCACTCTAGCATGTGAGCCCACAGCTTTATAGGACAAGCTCTGTCTGCTCAGCAGGGAGGAGACAACCTCCTCTGGATGTTAGATCAAAATAGGAGTGCTCGGACTTAACAAATGGGCCAAATGCTCTCAGAAGGTTTTTTCGGACTCGAAAAGAAAAAGCACCAGCATGTCAAATACGAGTTATTAGAAAGTACAAAACTGGTTTTGTTGTTTCTTCTAGAGATTTGGTTCTACAGCTAATTTGTGCAGAGGTACTCTCCACAATATTTAGGGGGGAATGATTGGGACGATTCAAGGGAATCAATCAAATAAATAAAATGAAGATAGTTCAACTACTGTTTTTTCAAAGCATCTTCACTGAAAGACATTATACAAATCTTACTCTGTAGGACATGTAAAAATGGACCAAACTAAATTCTGAGATGGACTTGGAGCAAGCTAATACCTGGCCCGTCCATTTATCCTCTCCAAAAAAAGAGAGCTAACAAATTTTTTGTTGATGTGAATTTCTCTGGCAAAAGGTGTGGTTTTCACTACATGCTAGCTGGGGTGACAGTAAATTTACAGAATAAATTGGTAATTTGTCCTGCCCATGTTGACAGTGATGAAAATCATACATATACACATCTCTTAAAGGACTGGGTCATTTTTTAGTAATATTTTAAATCACAGAAATCGTAATTTAAAAACAGAAGACATAAAGCTATATAAAACTTCACAATCTGCTGTATTCTTGGTGTAAACAACAATAAAAGATTCATATTCTGAACTGAATATGATAGGGTACAGATAGGGTTAATTTTATCTTAAAGCAAATTAAAATCCTCAGTCCACAGAACTCAACACTGAGACAACACCTAGAAGTTAATCGTTCTATCTGTTTCTTTTTGGTTTAAAAAATATGCAGGAAAACAAACTAGACTTGCTTTGAATATCTGTATGGCTCTATAGAAGTTAGCGTAGCCTCCAGATAGAACCCCCCACATACCATCAATTCTATAACAAAGGTGCATTTGAAAAACACACAGCAAGACCTGTTCTTATATAAACAGCACACAATACTGAATAATGGACTAAACCGTTGAGTTTCTTTCTGTGTGAATGACAAACAGTCCTGGCTGTGTTTTACTGCACCGAAGTGGAAAGTTTCTAACTTCCGAAAACAAATACTAGCAATGCTTGCATCTTCACAGGTTCAAGACATTAGAATTCTGAACCACTTACCTCTCCTGCAGCATGCAGGCTCACAGCAGATTATCTTGCCAGTTCTGTCATTTTAAAGATCTTAAATTATCATCTCTACAGCTAACAGACTTATTTCTCTTTGATGCACAATGTTGGATTTTGATGAACAAATTTACTTTCACCAAATAATGTAGACAATCTGCAGATATCCAGTCTTGTAAATCAGTACAGATTTTAACCCTAGATTAGATATATATTTATATATATATTTTACTGTGGCTATAAATTCACTAGAGCAAACAATCATGTCTTTAATCTTAAATTTATTAATTCAAATTACTCCACCAAGCTTATAAAATGCCTGAAGCATATCTTCAAGAATTTTAGCAGGTCTAGGACAAAATATTTAGTGTTAGGTGTCAGCCAAATAAAGCAATCCTTCATTTTTCTCTGAATGAGCTATTATATTCACCAAGAGGAGAGCAAGTAAATGTCAGATACTGCTACTACACACATATTACTCAGTATGTATTTACTGATTTAGTTAACACTCAGAAACAAACAAACGGAACACATGCAAGGACTCTAACAGTCCAGACAGTGTGTCCACACATAACGTTTTGTCTCTTGTCAACCAACTCTAAGATATTTTCTAATCTAATGTGCGAACAATTTGATGCTGTTTCAGTTAAAATTAGATACTGCATCAAATGAAAATGGAGCTGTCTGTTTGGTGACTCATGGTGAAGAGGTCATTTACAAAGCTTCCTCTAAATATATGTTGAAAATGATAAGTAAACGTCACCACCCTGTGATCAATCCCCTCCACAATCTAATGACACTGCAGTAAACATCAAACAATATATTGTGGTTACTTGGTTACTGATAGGAGTAGCAACTGCTATAAGCAATGATTCTGCTAAATTTTCCTACAGTAAATAAATATAAATATTTCTCTGATATTTTGAGAGTTTAAATAGATCAGCAAAAAATCTGTACTAGCATTAAAATTGAAAAAAAAAAGGCAAATTCTCTTTTCTGTTCCAGTTCATTACTGAAGCCTATCATCTCTGCTTCTTTTTTTTTTTTCCTCCTCTTTTGTCTCCAGACATCACACTTCTTTTACACTACCATCTACAAGCACAGCCTCACATACGAGGATCTCTCTTCTGTGCTAAGAAGTACACAAAGAGAAAACACCAAAGCAGCCATTTGACCTACTTCTGCAATTCCGAAGTATTTTCTTGGGCTTCTGCAGCAACTTGCTCTGACAATGACTATACTCATCCCACAGTCACAATTGCCTAGTAGGTGATTATGGCACTGTAACAAGCGAGGAACCATCAGGAGAATTAGGCTACAGAGCAATACAGTCTCCTATCCTTCTCCGTGTCATTAACGTAACGGTTCCTGCAGAGCTGAGACTTGCACTGCATAAAACCCTTGTCCATATCTCGTCACTGCTCAAGGTTTGCACAGTGGCATCTGCAGGGGGGCTTGCCTTAATACGCAGGAATGTTGGTGAATGGTATTGTATTAATCTAAACTGAGCTTTTTGAAGATGCCTGAAGTAATTAGTCACTTCCACTGCATTTCAATAGCAATTGACATGGTTAGTCATGCAGGGCCCTTTGAAAATGCCAACCTCTACATTGCAAAAACTGCTCCCTTCCATCTATGTCATGACAAGCTCTCACAAAGCTCCTTAGGAGAGGGGAATCATATTTTTGTCAACACAAACAACAGAAAAAGTGCTACAAACCGTATTCCAAAAGCAAATATAGCACTTTCAAAACATATGGTCTGGAAAGTTTTTTGAATCGCATATGAACTAGGTTATTTGTCTTGTCACAGGCTTAAAAGATTTCACTTGACTGCAGTGTGCGAGGCGGGGTGGGGGGGTTGGGGGTATCCTCTTCTGGTTAAACAAATTACACAAAACGTCTATTAGGGTGGAATAAGTCTACGAGTTTCTTAGAAATTACTATAGGGATTTTTGCACTATTATTTCCAAATGGGTATTTGACAATATGGGTCTGTAAAATATAACCAGCCTCACAGAAACATTAAAGGAATTGCTAATAGCTCCCTCTTCTTATGAACATATGACATTTAATAAACATTTCTCATGCTAAATGTTACTTTATTCCTTCCACAGATCATTAAGCTGTCCTTCACTTGCCTGCTACAGAAAAATGTTCAGATGCAATCATGTTTACTGCTCTCTAAAGGCACGGAAAATTTTGTAAGTTTTTGTCAATTTCTTAAAACCTAATTACTTTCCTCAACTTCAGGACAAGAAATGTACATCAATTTGTGGAAAAATACAGTTTTATTCCCTAATGCACTAAGTAATTTGGTTCTACTACAGTCAAAAAAAAGCCCCTGAACAACTAACATCAGCAGAGTACGTGTATTTACACAAAGACTTTTACAATATTGACTGAATTATACATCTCTATTCTAATGACAATAAAAATTCCATATTTATTTATATCTGTATTTAGCTGCCTACATACCTGGTCTGATTTTTGCATTGAAGGATGCAGGAGACGCAATTAAAGTAAGGGATTCTTAGACCTTTTTAGAAAGATGTTTTTTATTTACCTTGATCCAGAAAGCTACATTTCTTTAGGCATTCAATATTGACAATGGTAACCATATTTGCTGTACAAAGACACTTTCTCATATTGTTTGATTTTAAATAATGCAGAATGTACCACAAGAATTATTTAACTTTACTCTGATTACTCCGTGCATGAGTCTCACACACTATGTAAGTAGCTGCCTTACACAGCAGCAGTACTAAGACTAATTTCTAGTATTTCTGTGTTTCAGGCTTGGATGATGATAAAGGCATGTTGGCTTTAATCAAAATTCTCCCAATGTTTCTGGCATTTCCTGTACTGTGGGCTTGCTGGTTTTCTTTGTCTCCTAGGTGTCTCTCAACCCATTCTCCCTTTGTTAACACCAAGATCTCCTTTGTTCCTCCAAATCTCACTGAGAGGCTCCTTTCTGTGGGGAACCAGGCTTGGAAGTCCCATCACACCATGGATATGGCTCCAGGGTAACAATCCATGTGCATAACAGCTTGCATTTAAAAGAAGTTTTATTCACCTATGAAAGCCTCCTTCATTTAGTGAGGAAAAAAAAAAAAAGAAACACCTTTTTCTTTTTTCTTTCTTTTTTTTTTCTTTTTTTTTTTTTAGAAAAATCACAGGGCTATAAACTTGAAATCTTTAAAGACCTTATAGCAGTGAACTTTATCATGTAAGTTACCATTTGTCCAATGTCTCTTATGATTCAATGGAGGAAATACCAAATGTCACTTCACAAAAATACTACCATTACTGCACAACTCCCCCATGCCTGTACAAAAGCAGTATGTACAGCAAGGCAACGACTCCAGGTCTAGGTGCATTTCTTCTATTTTTTTTCAGTGTTAACTCCCCCTCTATTCATTTTACAACACAACTAATAGTTTCTTAAAAACAACAACAACAAAAAACCAACCAACAAACAAAAACACACAAAAAAACAAACCACTGCTGCATGACTGGCTGGCTGCCATGGTGTGCGAAACACACACATACGTAACATTGCTTTTACTGCATTTATGCTGTATGTGGTGTTAAATATTAAAAGGCTCAAAGTCCACAGATAAGTAAGTGGTTTGACAGAAACTTAACGGATCTATTTTTTGGTTTGTTTTAATTATCTGGTAATTTCTATTGAAAAAACTTGGTGATTCCACCAAATGATTTGTGCAGCTATATTTTTTCTGAAACTGGTGAGCAGACACAGACACTTAAGGGGATTATTGTACAATATGGTGTTTTCAGATTCAGGGATAGGCTCCCTGAATGACAGGCACAGCTCTGTACTACAGTCTGAGTGCTCTCTGAAATCACCTAAGAGGTGCCTCCATCCTCTGAGGCTGGTACCTTATGCCAACAGCCCTCATGGAAGCAGGCTGGTAGTTACCAGCCTATTTTTGGTATCAAACCACCAACAGCAGCTGGGAATAGAAGAGCTGTATTTTCCTCTAAGTTAAAACCCTTTCTTGACATCTGTAAATAATTTGTTTGAACTAATCAATACTAAGCCAGCAATGCTGGAGAAGCACACTGCAGTTGGACAGCAGGTCTGCAGTGAATGGAGGGCTGTGTCTGAATATCAGGAGTCTTAAAGTGAGATGAGTTGTTTGGAGACATGTAAAATTACAGAGTTATGTTATCAATGCACCAAGGAAATGTGTCTCTTACCTGGAACTGTAACCGTTCAAAAAATGCCAGGTCACTTTGTTGGTGGGTGTTGGCATACGCACCCTCACACCATCCTGACCAATGTGTGCTTAAGAACCCACAAGACCTTTAATATCAAACAGTAAAACAACTCATCCACTTACCTTGCAGTTTGGTGTAGTGCATGCAAATGGAATTGAGGCTCTTTTTCCATGCCTAAGCTGCCTACTTTTATGGAAACAGATTCTATTTAGAAGTCTGCTCTGTTCACTAACTAATAATGAAAACAAACACATAGCAACAAAATGGATGGCAGAAAGCGACCATCAGATCTTCTTCACAGTCTGAGCATCTTGTAGAAGTCAGTTTAATTAAAACATGAAAGGTTAATTTTGGATCCATGATGTGAAATTATGGCATCTAATATGTAGATAGCAATCTGAAAAACATTGCTATTGTTCCTGTGATTGAATACTGTAGGTCTTCAAGTTCTCTACTGCTATAAATCGTGTACTGGTATGTGATAAGGAAGTCCACCATATGGAGGCAGTTTGAAGTAGCATTTCAGGGTTTTGTATTTTGTTTCACTGCTACTATACAGAGCATTCAAATATTTTTAAAAATATTGCCAAGTGAGAGATTAGAGTTCTTTTTGACTGTACTATGTATAACAAATGGTGTCTAAAAACATTAATGTTTGGGATGGATAGTATTCCTCATACTAGAGGTTGGAAGCAGACCTGGAGCTATGAAAAAAAGGATTCTTAGCTGAGATCAACAGAAATAACAAGAAAAAACAACAGCATATTGGAACAAAAGCATATGATGTGCACACAACCTGGAATTACCTACAGCAAGAGCAGCAAAATTACAGCTGCTGTTTGCCCTCACCTGAGTATGGCGATACTCTGCAATTAATTGTTACGAACATAATGTGAGGATAGTGCCAAAGGGCCAAACATACCGAAATATTTCACTCATTGAAAGCAATCACTCTGCCAGAGCCATTCAGACAAATGAATTGGTTAGGCACAGATCGGATATAAGCGGAAGCACGCAGAAGCATACCCAGGTGCCGACAACTGCAGCACTGGCAGCTTCCATCTTGCCCTCAAAGCAACTCACAAATTACTGCAGCACCCCATGCAGAGCAGCCTATCAGAAAAATACAGAAAGGAAGAGAATTTGTTCTGTGAACTTCATAAACATAAATTGTGACTTAAAAGGCAGACAAAGATGTTTGGATGAATGTGGAGCCCATTTGTTAAGAGGCTTCACAGAAAAAGGCATCAGAAAGCCAGCAGGAACAATGGGAAAAGCCACTGTGCCCTGCCCTTGGTGAGATGCCTCAGCAAAGCTTGTACTTGGAATGATCAAAAGTGCACTTATTTTCTTTTTTCTTGTTTCTTGTCCATAATACAAACATCCAGGGTCCTCAAAGAGCCTAATAGTTCCCAACACACCTCACAGTACATTCCCCCATCAAAGGTCTTTTGAATTACTGTTTCATGTCAGGGTTAAGATATAACTTTATTGTAGTACATTCAGTTCAATGATAACAATATCACGGAATTCAGTGTTTCCATTACAAGACCTTTCTATTAGGGCATAGATCATTTTGACAAACAAAAAAGGGTTGAAAGGAAGATGTGGATTATTTTCTAGTACAAACTGGGAATGTCAGTCAATAAATGAGCTCTGTAGGATGATCTGGAAAATCAAAAGAAAATTAAGTTTTAAAAAAATTATCATCTGCTTTCTTTGTTTTGTCAAAGTTTTCAAATCAGTAAGGCTTTGCTCAGAGAAAAGCTGTAAGATCACGTCACAACTTTCTGATTCTCAGTGGGATATTCAATCTCATGAATTATCAATGTGCAGAGGGGACTTTGCCTTTCCCTTTATCCTCTCCAGCTCTGCACCTTCCTTCAAAAACCTGAGCAACTCAAAAGCCCTGCAATGCTGCTCAGCCAGCCAGCTGGTAACACACTGCTGGGCAGCTACGGCTCGGCATGTGCCCACCTAGCACCACCAGAATTTGACAGGAGAGTGGACAATGACTGATGCCTAGAGAGGACAGATAAATATCCAGGCAGGATTAAAACGGACTGACTACTTGTATACTTTCTAAAGCATTTTTTTCTCTAAGTATCGCCTTACATTTACACATTCAAGTAGTTAGCACAAGGAATACCTGCCTGTACTTATTGCAGAACTGAAGAACGACCAAGCTTGAATATCAAGGTCTAGGAATAGCTTGTGGTTTTGCAGCTGGATCTGCCATTGCATTGCTGTTATTGCTTGTGCTGGTTAGATCAAGATAGCTTGCAGATACCTAGATTTGCTGTGTGATAGCCACTATGCTGAGACTACTACTCCTTCCTTTGACAACCAGTTGCATTAACAGAAAGCTAGCAGGGCACTAAAAGCTGTAGTCTCTCTCCCTCCTCACACGTGGAACACTTCTGCTGAGGTCTAGCAACCACTGCAGTAAAAAGGCAGTGAATCTGAGTCACTTCTGAATGCTGTTAGTTTTTAAACTATGTATCTGATGACATTTAAATAAACAATTCACTTGTGCCATCATGCTATTACGGTGACCAGCTGAGATCTCTTAGGTTCCAAGTGGCAGAACCTGATTTTTCTAATATGTAGGAATTTTCTTTCGATTTTCAGTCTAAATTTATTCCGCACCAATTTAAACCCATTCATTCTTGTGCCAACATATCTTTCAGTTTCAATCATTCTTATCTTTCCCTTATATTTATCCACTTGAAGTATTTATAGACCCAACAATCTCTCTGACATATTTCCCAGGCCCATCATTCGATACAGCTGTAATTTCCAGACAGACACTGGAACATCTATCAATTAATGCACTGCCATATATTCACTCAAACAATGGTGTTCAAATATTTCTTTTAAAAAAATGAACGATTACTGCCACTACTGTCACTTACCACACGAAAGCCCCACATTCCTGTAAGACACTGCATGTAAAAAGAGCAAAAACCATACTGCATGCCTACTGGTGCTGCAAGAATCACCAGAAACAAAACAAAAACAAAACAATAATCCAGAATCCAGAAGAATAAAAGATGTAAAAAGCTCTGACTAGCACCTTTGAGTCAGACTCTTCCAGGGAGAGGAGAGCTGACACCGAATGTCCAACCTTATCCCCAAAATGCAACTTAAGGACTGCGCTGGATGGAACCGTGCTCACTCCGTTACTGGTTCAGCAGTGAGAAAACTGTCCTAATGAATTGGAAGATTTTCCTTAAATCCCAGCTGCCTAGGAAGACTGTGGTCCCACTAGCAGGATTTTATCTAGAGTTATTCAATGGAAATAACATTTTTACTAGAGGAAACGTGTTCCAGACTTGCAGATGAAATAAATCCAAACAAATGAAGAAGATCTAACTCTTTTAACATAACTAAATTTTGCACTGAGGAACAATTTTCAGAATAAATATCTTTTGGTTTTAGAATGGAATATAAAATTCAAGACAGAGGTCTTAAGATTCCTTCTCTAAAAGCAACTTTTACCAAATCATGTTGTGATAATTACAGGCTATGTGCACGTTATGGGCATATACAGTCACACAATAAATGCAGTCATGCACGGCGCTTTCCTCTACGTTTTGAGTAGGTTCTGTGCACCACTGCACAAGGCCATAATAATTTTGATACACTTCATTTCTTCTATTTATTATTGTTGGTAATGCTGGTCAGACTGTTAGGACAACATAAAGTTGCAGTTTTGATGTCTTGTTGACATCTCTTCCCTGCTCAGTATGCCATTTAAGCAAGTTCAAGTACATGTAGAGTAATTATATACGAAATGTTAAACACTTGCCTACCAATTGCCATACATGGAGAAGAAATATTTGTTGAAGAATTAATACAATCCGAAGTCTGCAACAACAACATTACTTTTGGAAAGTATTTTCAATCAACAGTTGAGTTATACATTAAGCATTAATATAAGTGTCTGGAGACAGCCATATTCCAAATGCTGTAAAAAAAATAGAAACGCACAGCCCTAGTCTGCCTGGGTTGATTGAAGTCACTGTCACTGTGATGGAGGCTCATTAGTTGCTCTGCAATTACATGTTTCCATTTTCTTACAGTCCATTAGCCTGACTTTAACAAAATTAAGCACACTCCAGGGCAAAATAACCATGCAAAACAAAAGAAACCACTTATACTGTTCATAAACATTTTCCTAAGAAATTGCAATTTTGAGGATAAATGTTTCTCTCTTGAGCAAACTAGAGACCACTCATCTCAGCTCTCTCTGTTGGATGACGACAGAATGGAGGTATTCTGTGTCTATGAAACATGGTCACCAAAACCACATGGTGTCAAAATTGATATTACTAGGTTATATGTCCATTTATCATGACTTTTTAACATTACCATCCTTTAAGCATTCCGGAGGATCACAGAGTATGTCATTATTGAATGGTGTAAGAAAGACCTTTTCATTTGCTTCATCTGTCATTCGAAGGCAGGAAAAACTTTGTTTTGGATATGCTCTTCCACATTTTACCAGTAAAATGGTTTTGTAACTTGGTACCACAGGTTTATTCTCTCTCTCTCTCTTTTTTTTTTTTTCCTCCCCAAAAAGGTCTTTCCACACATTAATTGGGGTACAGGACATACCAAGAGGTCATAACATCTCAACCATTTTGATGGGTTTTTCTGGGCTTTCAAGATGACTGAGCACACCATCACTGAGGAACTGAGCTTGGGCTGCAGGTGTTAGAGCAGCAGCAGCTCTGAAATACAGGGGAAGACCCCAGGTGCTGCAGCACAGACCCATCATTTTGCAACTTCCATTACGTGCATGAGAAGCCAATTTTAAAGAGTTCAAACTCCAGTCCACTTATATTTGTCCTCTTTGTAACAATTTTTGCTGACACAACTAATACGTTTGATTTGAGGCCTCTATGTATTGTGATTTAACCCAAGGTGATGATGGCATTCTTCATGGGCCACTAAACACCCTGAAGTGCACGTGGTCCAGCCAGGTTATTTATATGACTACCTAAAGACTACGTAACCTAAATGATGAAAATGAGAAGTGCCAGCATTCCCTGTGCTTAAGGAATCAGCTGACAGCCCATAAAATGATTCCACCTGGAAATAATTTTTAATTCCAATTATTACAGTGCTTTGTAATGAATTCATACAGCAAATTTCAGAGTGAGAAACAGATTGTTCTGGCTCTGTTCTCTCTCAGTGCTCCCTCCCTTCCACCTCCTACGACTTGAGTATAAAAATGCGCAGAACCGGACTTCCTGCATTTTCACATTTTCTAGAGAGGGAAATGTGGCAGTGGTATTTTAAAGGTCTGCAAATTTCATTTGTTGCAAACACTGTCAAGATGCTCTGCTCTGCCATGGAACCATTCCTTTGCAGAATCAAAGAACAAAATTAAGCCACAAATGTGCTAAACAAAAACAGACACTGCACCTTATGCCACAGTCCCGCTCCTACTCAAAGTATCTGCATACAAAAAGTCAGGAAAAGCAGAAGGCACTCACAAATAGCAGCAGGACATCCCAGTACAAGCAGATTAGGTTCACTTCACTTGTGCCTGCTGGTCACTCACTTTCACCTGGTGTTTAATATAGTTGAAAAAGATTCTCTTGTAATTGTGATAGGCAAAATCTTAGTGGTATTTTGAATTGCAGCTTACTGTTAAATTGTGCATTTTCATCCTAGAAAAAAGAGGATGACTGCTTATATTTTTTCTCAAGTTATGCTATGAAGCAATGTAATTTGACTTTTAATAGAACTGTTAAGGACCCATTCTCTCCAGTTTACTATATAGATTTGTATGTTGCATACAAATACATTATGTGTTTAATCGGAACAGACAGCATGACAGCATAATTTTATACAACTGTTTACAATTATTACAATGGCAACTTCCACAGAGCTCGGTGATTTTTCAAGAGCATTTGCAAGCATAAAGTATGCATTAAAAAATAGTAATTTGCTACAGCTGTGCAAAGTGGATTAAGGAAACCTATCAGCAGCGACAGATATGTAGAAATTGGAGATATTTTGCCCATCTGAGCTCAACTGTAAGACTTGGTGACTTTATTTAACCTATCCATTAACAGCAGCAACAAAAAGTATTCTATTTTAGCTTGAATTGATGGTACTTAAGAAGAGACAGACTTATAGGTTAGGACAGCATTCTGGTTGCTCTTCACTAAATGGAGACCGAGATCAATTAGCCAGAAACAAAGAGCTCTGTCTAAACCACAGGAAAGCACGCTGTGCAATGGCGAGAAGCAGTAAGGAGCAGACCAAGGGAGAAATGGGATAGGCAGAGAAACAAGAAGAGTATGGGCCTATGATAAAAATATGGGAAAGGCATTTCTCTGTGAAAGACTGGGTAGCTTTAGTGCTGGAACTATGAAAAAATTTTACTTGACGTGTCCTGTTCAGACACCAGAATTTCCTCATTCTTTCGCAAGCCTAACTGTATCAAACATGTTGGAGTATTAGCAGCTTGTCTTTCTCACTGCTAATTTCAGAGGATCTTCAGTTTTGGTCAAAACTAGTGTTATTATTATATGCAAACATATATATTTGCATATATGTGTATACATGCATACTCCATATGCATATTTTAGCAGATGATTCAGAATGGAGACTTACATGGAAGGCTAAAAGAATAAGCAAATTTATTTTCTAAGGAACATGCTGAACACAGATACTTGAAGAAGCATGGTGAACATAAGGGCAATAAGAGAACAGAACATTTAGACTTAATGAGACAATAATGAAAAAAGCTCATTAGGGAAGTTTAAGGCACCAATAGAAAAGTTTATGGAAGATAGCAACCCAGTTCTTTTCCTGAAGTGATTTTACGGTGATCTAAGTTATTTGGTTTCATTATGCAATACATTTATTCTTTATTTACTTTTGGAGATATTCTCATGACCCAAGAGATCCTTTTTGACCTTGAACTTTGTGCTTCGTTTTCAGATTTGTCACACACTCAAAACAGATTAATGCAATAGGAACAGGGAAGAAAACTGGGCTGCGACTAACACACGTAAATTATGTTGAAAAGGGAGCCCAGTAGAGTTACTGGTTTGAAGATGGACAAAATTGCTTTTCTTCTTTAGGGAAAGGAGCAGGCAGAGCACTATTTATGCAAGCAGGTGGATTAATTGGCTTTTGCTGAGCTCTATGCTGCTGCAGCTAAACTGCTTCCCAAACCTGACCTAATTCATTTAGAATTTGCTTGGGTATTTCCTCATTGAACCACGTGAGAAGCATAGTATGCAGCATACTGCAGAAATAATCTTGAAAAGCCACACAGCCCCATACCAGATAAACAGATTCCTCATGAGCAAATTAAAACTTCTTAAAACATTGTTGCAGCATATTTTTTTTCTTGATTTGGTGCAACATCTTTCAATTCAGCAGCCAACCTCCAACCACCTGGGTACCAATTTAGCATCCTCAACGACTGCCTGTAAAACTACTGCAAACTTGTCACTCCACGTACCACATGGAAAAGGTTTTTGAGATCTGAGCTGTGTTACATTTGCAAGAGTTGCACTCAGGAACAGTCACAAGGTATACATTAAACTTACGGACAGACTCTAGAGGAATTTGGCATAGTTGCTGAGGGCAGCTGTTTTCCACAGCCCTGCACGTGTCTGTAAGGACTCCCAGGTAACAAACAATCCCTCTTCTTGTGGCAACCACATTTTGCAAAGGGAATCAGATATGAATAGCTGCCATCTCACTTAATAGTTACCTTTCTATCACCGACCAACTATGCAGTCTAATCTCTGTTCTCAATATCCACTCTCAGATTAGCCAAACCAAGGAATGCAATACCAATACCATTTGCAACAGAGGAGGAAAGAAGGACAGAAGGAAATAACACTTCCTGAACCTTAAAATTGCAAGCAAGGATTTTCTTCACCCATGTATATAATCCCAGGTGTTTCAAAGGCATTATGGAGTTAATTTTCACAGAGCCTAAGTGTCATTTCAAAAATTAATTTAAGACGTACAGGAGCTAAATATTATTAACTTTCTAAAGGTGCTGAATTTCTGTTAATAATTTAGCACTTACTGCCTTTTTCCTTCTGAGCAAGAGATTTGTATTCTTACACAGCAGGTGCGTTGTTTTACATTCAGATAGAGGCGCAGCTGCTAGTACCTAAGGCTTGAGAGATTTATGGATAATAACAGTAACAATAAACAAGCACATTTGGATGTATACCAAACAGAATCTGTATCAGTCAATCAAACTGCTGGACAACTGATACAGGTTTACAGATAAATGTAAAACAAAATAAAATTCTCCAGTCAGCCAGGCTGCTTCTTGAATAAATACGTTACACATCTCATAGTCCCGGAGTGACATGGATAATGTATTACTTTCCTCTTTGACCAAAGCATACTATTGAATTTGGTTTTTAAGCCAATGAATCTATTAAAAAAGAAAAGAATAGTCATTCTTTTATGTGGCTACCAATAAAAAAAAAAACCAAAAACTTAATCATTTTGTGTAACAGGAAAAAAAAGTTCTGACAGTGTCAGGTTCTCAAACATCCCACTTTGCTCACAAAGTGACTGCATCTCGTCTGCACATTAATTGTTGTGCTGGGCACACACTGCTTATTTCCCAGTCACATCACTTATTCTGACATTGAGTTTTTGAATCTTTTCCTGTTGTAAATATCAGTCTGTACAAATGAAAACAATAAAAATTATGTGTATGCCTTTTTCGTGAACAAGAGACCAAATAAAGAACCAGAGTTTTCCCTGTTCAAACTCGACAACTTCATGCCGTTCTTTTTCAGTCTTTATCAATCAAAACCACTGAAATAAAAACAATGGCATAGAGAAGAGCTCTGAATTGAAGTCATGATTGTAAACCTATACCAAAAGTCAACAGTGTCTGTACCCAGTTCTCACAAACAATTCCTAGGGTCAACAGCATTTTGAATAGAACGTGCGCCAGAGACTAGCAGATCTACGTCCAGGCACCCTGTGGTCAGAACATGGGGAGCAATGTTCCTTCTGCATTGATCACAGAAGCTGTGTTTCTTCTAACTTTCCTTTCTCTTTAGCTTTCTATGTTCAGCAGTTTAGGACACTCAGATAAATCTTTTATAAATACCCAAAGCCCCACTTCTGCAATCAGCCTGATGCAGAAGCCAGATCCTGACCTTGGGCACAGGGTGGTGTTAGCAGCCAGGGCTCTTCAGGGCTGGAGTCTGAGCATCCACCGCCTTGAGAACTGCTTCCCATCCGCTCCTCCTGGCCTTCCACTCCTACTGCTCTGCTCTCTTACATGGTTTAAACTTGGTTTAAATTGTAGTACTTGTCTGGTATTCCCCACGATTTGATTTTGTCTTTTCTGAGCCAAGTTCTTACTTAATTTTTATCTACACTCACCCCATATATTATAATCTGCTGGTAAGGGAACTTGCATAAAGAATAAAAAAAAAAAAATAATAGATTTGCTTAGATGGTCATCATGAATTCATTCTCTAATCTCTTATTTTTTCTACCTCCCTCCTTCTGAAGAATCCAAGTAATGCCTAGCTACCTTTTCTGCTTTCTAAACTTCACTATTATGCTTGGCAATATATTGCCTTTGCTGCTGCTCTTTCTTCTGCTCGGACACGGACCATCTGCCATCCTGCTCACCAAACTACTTGTCAGCTTTAATATTTGTAGGCACTGAAGGATATCGTACCGTGAATTATTTTCATTTTTTCTCCCTAAACTTTGGTTTAAGGACAGTACTGTATTGTAACAAGAAACTGATTATTAAAAAAAAAGCAAAAGCCCACAGCAGATGGGACAGAAGGCATGTACTATAAATCTTCCATGTTCACTTCCTATCACTCGTTAAAACTTATTCAAAATCTCTTTTGCCAATCAATTTCAGATGGTTTTCAGCATTATGATATTAAGCAAAAGATTTCAAGTTATCCAAGTTTATCAAGTTTAATTTTCTCCCCAAAGCTGATCCATTTATGCTGAGAAGTAAAACACACAAATTGTTCTGGTGAAAAATGTGCAGATGACACGCAGACTAATGCAAGTAGAGAATCCTTGGAGTAACTCCAATGGAGTAATGGTAAGGACTGAAGCTCTAGCAGGCAATTTGTCAGCTGATGAAGGACAGCATTGTCAAAAGCATCACACATTGTAAGGATGAGCTGTTGTTAAAACATTTTGCTTTATGTCAACACATACATACTAGATGTTCGGAGGAGAATTTACAAATGAAAGATCAAGATGGGGAAAGCTTTGGAGCCCAGTTATTCTATTCCATTTGATCCATGGTCAGGACTGAAAAGGAAGGGAAGATTAATCCTGTGTACCACTCTAAATTTCACTAACTCTCATGTTGTGGTTACAGTAATTCTCACTTTCATTTTAGTAATTGTCACTCTCAGTTTAAGCTTAAGTAATTCTCATTTTCAGGACAAACTCAGCTGGGAAGTTAAAATACACAGCATCCTTCCCAGGCCTTATTCTGGGAGAAAAAGCTCATTTGGAATTAATTTCAGCAAGTCTCTCGACTTATGCAACAAAGGATTCCACAGTTCATTTTTTTTTTTTTTTAAATACAACCCAGCCATTAAAAATGCCTCTCATTGGAATGTTTTCTTTTTCTTTTTTTTTTTTTTTTTCAATCTCATCCACTTTGTCAGATCTTAATGATGATCTTATGGGTCTTTTCCACCTTAAATGGAATTAGAGTGTTTAACTATTAGGACTTTGAAAAATTTTAGAAAAATCCTTTCATTTCACAAGTACTGAGCAGTATTGACCCAAAAACCAGGTTGCTGATATTGCATTATTCCATTCAGAGTTGAGATACATGTAAAGTATCCTAAATTAAAATCAAAGCAAGGTCTAGTTCTAGCTATGCAAAGACCTCTTTTTTTTTTTTTTTTCCTCCCCCCCCCCCCCCCCCCCCCCCCCTTTTTTTTTCCTTAGTTTCCCCTTGTTGCAATCACTAACAGGAGGGGGGAGGGAGGGGAGGAGGGAGTTAGTTTTCATCTTTATATGTGCTGAATTCTGGCAGTCAGCTTTGCGGTACTGCCAACTCACTAAGTTCAGCTACGCATCTCTGCTAGATTTCAGGTTTTTTAACCCCTCTGGAAGGGTCCGTGCCCCTGCTGCTCCCAGTGCAGATCTGCCTGAGCTGATACTGAACAATTTCCCCCCAGCAAGAAGCAGTCAGATGGAGAGCAGCTATGACTTGGAGTCTTCCTCAGATTGACATATTGAAGCTTCTTAAATAGTCAGGAGAACCTCTACATGTCACCTTACAACAAATAAATTTGGCTTTTACCTAATTTGCCATATTGTATTTAGCTTGCAGTGGAGTAAGAGATTGCATCTCCCCCATTAATTACTTTGGGAACTTAGAGAGATCCCAACTCAGACATCTCTAGGATGGTATGGAAGACCATGAAGTCTATGCTGCTTTCACAGCAGCTCCTGGAAAAAGGCTCCTGATGAAGGGCTGAGTAAAGCAGAAGTCCTGGAGGGAGAAATGGATTATTCTGAATGTACCTTCAAAGGCACAGAGAGTTCAAAAAATGAGATCCAAATGAAATGGACTTTCACAATCTCCTCAGGCTCCTGAAGAAGTTGCAGAAGAAGTTGTAGGGATACATCTCTACATTTAGCAACAAATATTATAGTTTCTGGTATTTAAGAAAGTGTCGGCATCCTTATCATCATCCCAACTGGGTCCAACTTGTTATTCTTCTGCCTACAAACTCATGTAGTAGCATTGTCCCCTTGTCACAGGAATGGCAGCTATCAAATATTATGAATATGCCATGCATCCTATTTTTTTTTGTACATATGTATTTTGGAATGAGCAGGAAAACACTGTTTTGTAAAAAAATAAAAAATAAAAATAAAAACTCAAGAGCAAATATTGGTTTATAAACAGAGTCCAAATTCTGAAAGTTCTACTTGTACAACACTGTGACACATAATTGTCAGCTAATGGTTTCCCTTTTTTCATGTAGTACTGTCTTTTGTCTTTAAGGAATAAGTTCTGAAAACAAATGTGCAGATTATTTCTACAGAACTGTACAAAAGCCCTGATATGCTCAGCTCAACAGGCATCCAATTTGGAATTATGATGACTGCAAACTCCACAGCTACAAGGAATGAAAAACTGATGCGATTTATAGCAAGCCACCCATTTCTTTTTTACCCGTTGTGGAAACATATGAAAGGTCAAAAAATGCTGGTCTTTCAGTAAATATTTGCTACTGTCCAGTTTGCTGCCTGACTTACTGTCCCTTCTACCTATTTAATAGTCAATTCATTGTTCAGTTTGAACTGAGAATAAATGAACTGAGCAACCAGGGTCTAACAGGACATCTCCGAAGAGCTGACATGGGCTGCATCATGAACTTTCAGCTCATGTCTTTGGCCACAAGGAAAAGTCAGATTGCACTGCTGCATCAGACTGTAAAGTACAGTACAGATGGACAGACTTCATCTTATATTACACGGACTTTTTTGATGGTCCTCTGACATTTGGAATGACCTTACATATTTGATTAAAGAACAAGTTTTTATTTTCTTTCAAATCCAAGTAGTAGCCTTAGCATCTCTCTGAGTTCAGAGATTCACATTCTCTCTTTTAAAGTAAACTGCTGAGTGACTGCTAAGGTAACCCTCCTAAATGCTCCTGCTGGAAAAGCTTAAATCTATGCTACTTCAGAAGAACAAGACTGCACTCATCTGTCAGAGTAGGCAGATTATGTACAGATTGGGACGGCAGCAGGTACATGGAGAGCAGCTGCTTGGTCCAAAACTGCCACCTCACTATCTCACTGAGCCCATTCCAGCAGCTGTCCTTGCTCCATGTAGTAGCATGGTAGCTTGCTCCATGTAGTAGCATGGTAGAACCCAGAGTAGTTTCAGGTAATTCCTTTCATCACCAAGCTGTGAGAACATTGTCATTTGACAGGCCGAGCAAGTTCCTATGAGTAGCTGCATTATAAAGGTGTGGCAGGAGACCTGCCTCAGTGCATCTGCAGGGACCCGGCACACAAGCAAGCAGTTATCCCAAAATAACTAATTGCACTCTAAACCTACACCAGAACTTGCAGTAACTTGCTAAGTAGACGTAACCTGAAGAAAAGACTAATTTAACCTGCCATCTGTTTTTAAAAGTTCAAGCAAAATTTACAAGATTATTACAGAATTAGACATAATCTTTGATCTATAATAAGCAAAATTCTAGAATATTCTAATGGTATATTCTGGCCTAAACCAAAAAAAAAAAAAAATCTTGGTTAGCTTTGCCTTAAATACATAGTCAAATTGTCCCACCACCGTGTATATATTAAGACATTCACTACAATTATACTGAACAGTTTGACTTAATTTTTCAGTCATTGTGCTTCCAGTGCCTATAAAATGAATAATCATTTTCTGAGAATGGGAACACTGCACTGGTAAGAAGCTGTTTCACTTGGAATTGTTCAGACATTTAAAACATGGCTTAAGATTTCACAATTTTCTTCCGTAACAAGTAATCCTTCCTAAAAAAGTGTAAAGACGGGAAAAAAATCTTAAGGCTTTTAAAACATTTAAGCCTTTCTTTGCTGAACTTTGAACAAAACCTAACCAAAAGGGTTGCTTAAAGCTGATAGAAACAGCAAATTAATGTTATTAATAGAATACCAAAACTTTCTAAGATAACTAACACAGACTGGAATACTTAAAGCCTACACAGCAACTAAAATGTATAAGACCAAAAGTTAGTAAGATGTATATAAATATATATTTATAAGTACAACTGTTAATCTCCAGACAGCAGCAACTGCTTCCAAATGACACTACTGGTCCACGTCGTGACTTGTCTGTCGGCTGCGGCCAGAGCCATTCAGCTGGAGCTCCTCCACCAGCAGGAGCCAGATTCCTACCCTAGAGCCGTTGAGCTTCATAGCAAAAGTCTTTTAAGAAGGGCTCATTAAATCAAGAGAATTAAAATTCAACAGGTCATCAAACAAATTGCAAATTCTGTGAGGTAAACCACAGATTAAATGTAAGTAATTTGGATGCTGCAAATGTGTTTAGTATCTTTTATGTGAGAAACAATAAGCACGTGTATAGTTTTTTGCAGGATCAAGACCTCGGTCAGTATCATGTGTTTTATAAACTCTCACATCATTTACAATATTGCTGAGCGCTAAGGCAAAATTGTCCTGTGCCATCTCTAGGGTAGGGCAGTACTGTAAAAATATGTGTTTTAACATAACACAGATTTTAGGTCTAACAGCTCATCACTGGAGATGGTTGGGAAACTGTAGAAAAAGCCTGATCTTTTCCTTCCAGAAAAGAAACATGACAAGACATTGACCCAATCACTTTTCTGTGGTGTGATTTAGGCATTCGTCTGGAAGAGAGGAGAATCAGGTCAAGCAGAACAAGGACTGAACCTGTGTTTCACCTGTTACAGGTGAATATTCCATTCTCTGCTAGTTTGGGGCCCCTTTTTCTGAATCAGAGCAAAACTTTTTTTTTTTTTTTCTTTTTTTTTCTCCTGAAGCTGAAAAAGCTTTCCCTGTAAAAATACTGTTGAGGCACATAAAAAAGCTTCAATACTGCAAATGCAACCTTTCTTCAAGAAAAAGTCTGTTTTATATATTAAATAAATAAATAAACATTAAATTTAGACACTGCCTTTCACAAACAGCCCACGCAGTGGATATTTTCTCATGATAAGCATCAGGTATTAACCTCTTCCTGTATCTTTAGAGATAATTGGAGCCAACTCCTTAAATAAGAAAGTGGAATTTGGACATATGCTCAATGTAAACGTGCAAAGAATGTTTTGGACATTAAACTGCAAATTATATATTTTTTATTCTATTACATGGCAAAAGTACAAATGACACATATGGAAGACAGGGAAGCCTAAATGAGACAGAGCAGACTGTGCATGAAAAGCTGTCTTTGATCTAGACATTCATCTGGAAGACGGGAAACAGATCAAGCAGTGCAAGGAGCTGAGCTTTGGTTTCACAGGGGGAGTGAAGGCCACTGGCAGTAGGGACGTGCAAGGAAGTCACAGCACGAGCACGCAGCAACCACTGAATGGGAGCAGGGATTAGCAGAGAGTGGGAGAGTGAAGAGTCACTAACAGAAATGCAATTTAGATGCTGAAGGGAAAAAAGTCCTTTAATCAGGGAAGGAAATAAGCAGATGTATAAGAATATAAGTTAGGAGGAGAGAAGGAAAAAAAAGGAAGAAACTAGAGAGTAGAAAATTAAGCCAAGTAGGACAAGAGAGAGAGAACTTGTATCTTGAACAGCAGAACATGTAGTACACTCAAGTCTTTCCTTTTTGATGATGATAACCCAGCTGAGAAGCCGAAATAGGAAGAATGGGAGGGAGAGAGAAAGAACAAAGGGCAGAACTACTTGAAAATAATCAACTGGACAATGGCAGGCAGCATCTGGCTATTATATTCAGTTATTCAGTGGTTCAGTACTATTTTAAGACCATTCAGAGGTAGACTATCAAAGCTGCTACTCATGGAAGAAATGAGATTTTTTTTTGTCTCCCAGGTCCGTTCTTAACCTGTGACTGATGATGGCAGCAAGCAGTTGGACTTTTTTCCCTATAGCAAGCTGGTACTGGCAGTGAGAGCAGACTCAGGAGCCTGTGACCACAGAGCTCTGTGAAAAGGTTGGAAGGGAATCAAATCCCCCAGCTCAAACCACATCAAGAACTGCCTGTTACAATCTGCTCTTTGCTTTTCTCCAGGGAGAGCAATGATCTGTTTTTGTCCTTAAGAAATCATTTCCATGATCAAGTTTATCACTGAAGAAAATGAATACAGGGACATATCCTCACATTTGGCAATTTCAAACCCTTAATGGTCAATAAAAAAACGATAGAAAAAAAGCAGTCATACACGGAAGTCAGATTACAATGACATAACCTCAAAGAACTAAATAAAATATTTATCAATTTTAACTAGATCAAGATTTTACCTTTTTGATCTTTCTGATCCATGGAACAATAGTTTCATAAACTGCTGGTTTTGCACAGTGAGAGTGTACTCAGCAAGGCTGTTGTATGTCCTCTTGCAAATGATTGCTATAGAAACCCTCAAAAAATCAGCCTGAAAATGCCTTCATGAGCCTCAGAACTATCTTTCTTGTGATAAAAAAGATAACTACCTCAATGTGGTAATCAAACTCAGAATAATGATGACCCCTAATGTTTTCAGTAAGATTACCATCATCCTAGAAAAATACATATATAAATGCCACCCTCAAAAGCATGAAGTATTCACAGCAGCACAGAGCAATTATTGCATTAATATTGCACGATACACTTATTCCAGGTTTTCCTTAATGAGCTGAGATTGTTCAAATGAGCTGACTGAACACTGATAGAAGCTCCAAGTGAAGTGCAAAGTCTAACAATAATTGCCTTAATAAGCATCCTCACAGCAGAGTACAGACGTAATGCAAAGAGTGAAGTTGAGTTTGGAGCACAGAGACACTTACAAAGCATTAGTTTTGATTTGGGAAGTAGATCAGGACACACAGCACAAATCCTCCTGGAGATGCTTTAGTTCTCATGTATGAGCCCCTTAATGCTTTTACTCTCACGCTAGTTGGACCGATCTTCAGCTTTGTGCCTGTAAAAATCAGGGCAGAGCTTCTCATCCTGCTGCTTATTGCTGACACTGACACAGTACCGTGTAACTGTACAACAGCCAGGCCAGATTGGATGGAATACCAGGCACCCCATAACTTTGTGGTTTATCTGCGTACTCAGTACTTCTTTCTTTACTAGAATCATTTTAACACAGAACACTCATAGGAGAAGGCAAAATGCTCAATTCAAACTTAGATTTAACACAAGTATATTCAGAGGCATGAGATTAGTTGCCAATAAGAGAAATCCATCTCTTTTCTCCATGTGTTTTTACTAGCTCCTGCAACAGGCTGGGACATCTTTATGAAATATAAACCATCTCAATCAATCCTGAATCTTTAAAAATCAGAAGTGTGACTAAATCACCGAGATAAAGTGAAACAGTATTGCTAAAGCAAAATGCTATTTGGACAGCTGAGTAGCTAATTTATAAAGACAGAACCCAATGAAATGAATGCTTTTCAGTTTAATCACTGACATGTTTTATGCAGTATTTCTGTGTGCCATCTTGCAATGACCCATCTTTGTTCATATTTTTCTCCCTGAGCATGAAGAATTATGGCTGCTGCACTGCTGAATTTTCCTCTATAAAAGGACTGTAAATGGGATCTCAAGTCAAATGATCAGTTGTATCCAGTGTCCAGGCAAAATCAGAGAAGTGCTTTTGAAATCATGTGAGATTGACACCAATAGTAATGTGGGTTTGGTATGAAGAGCATGCAAGCCAGAAAAGCTAGCTATTCAGACCAACAGGCTAAATGAGATGGTTCCAGAGCGTCCTAGAACATGCACTTTGTGCTGAATTTATAGTTATGGTTCTCCAGACATGGGACAGTCAAGGGAATCATAACACGTTTGTAAGAACAGCAGGTAGGAGAAGTTGGTGTTTGAATCTCATCACTTCAGAAGGTGCTTTAGCAAATGTGCTGCACCGCCTCTCATTCACGCACCAAGATGAACCCAGCACTTGTGGAAGAGCAGGCTCGCCAGCGGGAGAGCGCGATTCACAACTCTGTCCTTTATATAAGACTGTAACCTCTATTCACAGCCATCTGCTCTGACTGTTGTATAACAAGCCATAGTCTACTGTTGCTGCCATCACATGGTAAATTTCCTTAAAATACACATGCAAAAAACACTACACAAAGACCTAGATATTCTTTAGCTAGATGCAAGTCCCAGATTTCACAGATGAATGGTAGTGTGGAAAAGGAGCCTTCAAACTCCTCTGCATGGGGTGCCCGTACTTTCCTTCTTGATTTCTGTCATCTATGGCTTACAGGAAAATACAGTGATTAAAACTTTTTGCTGTTTGGGATTTGCATTACTTGATATTTCCATTTTCTGTCTTCCTTGGGATTTATTCTGTGCTCTAATAATAGGATTTTTCAATTTCATTATTATCATTCCACATAAAGGCAGTTTTTAAAAAAGTAGTAGAAAACTAAAAGTTTTCTTTTTTTTCTTGTTCTCTTTTTTTTTTTTTCCCTGCTGTAAATGATATGGCATCTGCCTGTCACTGATCACCTTCTCTTCACATATTTCTAATGACATGCAGTTTTCACGTGCTGAATTACAAATCATCTATGGTGTAAAAAGACATGGCAAAGACAGATGTACTTTAATTTTAGCTAGGATTTCTGTAGATCAGAAGTTTTGAAAATAAAGGAATGTTGAGTAACCAGATGCCAACATCTTGCCTTCCAGGACAAGAGATGAATAAAGAATTGTTGTTTGTTTAAAACTAATAAAATTATTTTGGCCAAATTCAGACTGAATTTTTCTATTTTTCCAAACAAAGCTCTGTAATTTCTTATTTTAATGTTATTTTAGCTAAAACTGAATAAACAAATCTATGAATTTGGTAAAGGTTAACAATTCATGTAAAACTGAATTATGAAACTGAAAGCATATATAACCCCCTTGAATCTTTCTGAGAAACAACAACGACAAAATCATCATCATCCAGGGTTGAGCAATATCAAAACTAGATTTTTTAAATCTATTCTTTAGAAGCGATAATAAAATAACTAAATAACATCTGTACTACACATTCTGTATAAATCACTGTTTAGTTATCTATAGAAACAAATATTAATTCCAGTTGTTTCCTCTCCATTTTAATTTGGGTTTTGAGATATTATAAAACACATTCTCAAAACTGATAGTGATTTTGCATGTGATTTTCATTAGTAGCAAATTTGTGATTTTATTTAATTTCTCTTTGGCTTTAACTTTTTAGTATGTTCTGACAAAGAATGCCTTTGTGTTTCCATTTATCAACGGCAAATCATTTTACTAATGCTTTGTTAATGTTGCACCTCTATTTTTGAGCATTTCATTCTGGTTCTGCAGAATAAAGCCTAAGTTCCTACTTTAAAGCAAAAACCAGAACAAGAAGATTGATACTACACAATAAAATAGTATGGTTTCAACACAACTCAATCTGAAAACATAATTTTCTGCAGTGTGCATCCTGAGGTCTCCACCCACATTGATAAAAGAGGAGGAATAGCATGTCCCTCCTTTGCCCCAGTATATGTTTTCCTTCTGCTTTTACCTTAGTAGGGCTTCATACTCCCTAAACCATGTTTCTATGTGATGCATCTTTTCTTGTCTATAGAATCATTAAAACTTCCGAAATAACTGTGGCGCTCTTTTCCTTTCTTGCTTTTTCTATAAAGCCAATTTCTTCCTTTCTTTCAGCTTTTAATGCATCAATACTAATATAGGTTGATTTGTAATACATTTAAACTGAGGAGCTCTGTTTATATAACCTTAAAAAAGAAACCATAGTTAAAAGAAATGTCATACACACTTGATAGGCTCTAACGGATCTTATACTGACTTGTCACTTTCAGGGAATTCACCTGACCGTTGTCATCACATAGCTCTTAAAATCTAATTTTACAAGGCAGTAAAATATCACCTTTTGATTACTTGTCTTTCAAAAGCTTAGTATGCCATGGTAACATTAATGATTTTTATTGTGAACATGCAGTTGATGTATCACTTCTTTGCAATTACCTTAGTAAGAATGCAGACAACAGCTATCATTACAAAATAAAGTTGGTCTGCAGATAACTTTTTTTTTTTTAACACAGAAGTCTTAATCTCAATTAAAGGGTAACAATTCCTCTATAGCAAGTTTTGCAGAAAGTCTTAAAAACTTTATATATATATTTATATATATATATTTTTGAGACAAAGCTAAGATACAATTCAGGTTTAGATACACGTTTCCAAAGGTCCCTCTGGGGTTAAACTAGCCCAGTATTAAACTTGCTTTGGAATGACTTGCCCTCCACTGAATTCACCTCTGGCTAGTCAGTCCTCACATCTTCTGTCTTCCATTCATAACTGCCCCTACCTACACAGAACCTTTGTATTTTTTCCAACAGAAAAATCTTATTTTCTCCTATGCTTCTAGGAAAAAAAAAAAAAAAAAAAAAGAGAGAGAGAGAAGAATGTTGACAAAATCAGAAAGGTTAAATAAACTATTCAGGTTCTAGAAAATTAATAATTCATTAAGAGACTCAAAAGTTTCAAGTATCATGCTTATCCGAGTGACTTGAAAAGATGAAGAAATTCTATGAATATTTTGCAACTGTCCTCTATTTAGTAACAGTCCCTTTGCAGACTGCCTTCATGGGGTCCAGTGCAGTTAGCAGGAACTTCAAAGCTAGCTCTGCTTAAGGCAGGAGGCTGAGGTTCCCGAGCTCTCCAGAGAACTCCAGACTTCTTCAACCTAAGTTTTCCTATGATCTTACAAATACAGAACTGGAAGGAAAAAAAGGCAGCTAAGCTCAGATTGAAGCATAAAGCTTCAAGACTAACATAACTGCTACTGTTTCTAGGCAGAGACCTCTTCCTAAAGCCAAGCCTGTGCTCATAGAAAGCCTCAAGTAAAATAACCCAGGGCAGTGAGTTGGACTGATGGGCTGAAAACAAGGGCATATATATGTGTATGCTCAGACACGTCCTGCTTAGACATGCCAAAGAAATGCAAAACTAGTCTAGGCAAAAAAATAGCAATTGTGTCAATACATAGCATAAAATCGTAATTACGATGGGGCTGAGGGGAAGTGGGTGTCAGGGTAAGTTTTGGGGGTTTGAGGCTTTGAAGATGTTTCTGGAAAAAGGTATTTTATTTTTTAAATATCTGGACTTGTTTTACTTATTTACAGCCCCAGAGTCTTCCAGGAGAGGGATTTTGATCCTTTGCTACATAAAGAAGTAATCTACGAATGAGTACCTGCAAATTCCAGACATGGAGCTTGCAGGTTTGTCTTTGATGAGATTCAAAAAGAAACATGATTTGTGTCATGTTGGCAGAGGTTCAAGTATTATACGACCAAAGGCTAAAGCTAACTCTATAGGAACAAGACTTCTGACATCTGAAAAAGCCAGACTGGCAGACCCAAAGCATAATGTGACTGTGTTTGTGGAAACTGATGGATAAAGGTATCAATATAGAAACAAGGTGCACATTTAACAAAGAACATAATGGACAAGTTCTGGCTGTGAACAAATTTTGACTGGAATATGAAACCCTCAGAGCAGGGGTGATAAAAAAAACAAAAACAACCAACTGTTTCTAGTGGCTAGTTCACACTGATCATAAGCGGTAAAAATGAAGTATAATCAGCCTGTAGAAGTAATCACAAAGTAATCACATGATGGGGCTGTCCACAATAGCAGGAGAATAGCTTAACAACTCATAACCTTCCATCTTATTTTTCTATTTTTAGAAAATAACACATTTATTTTGAAATAGGATTGAATAGTATTCCCGATCTTTGATAGGGGATCCCTCTTCACTTAAGCTTTCCAGGTCATATAGGACAACTCAAATGTCAATATGTCTAATATAAAATTAATATTGCACTTTATAAAACTAAAATACTTTTTTTTTTTTTTTTTTCTTCCCCTATGGGAAATAGCTTGCAGTGCAAAGTTAGGGATAAAATAGTTGGAGGCTAAGTTCAACTGAATTTGGTAAAAACAAAAGAAAAAAAATTCACAATGCTACATGACATACCCATTCTCAATTGCTTTCTTCACCACTTTGGAATAGATGCACAGAAAAGTTAAAGCTTTGAGGGTAGCACTTTGCCTCAGTATAAAAATTGATCAAATGGAATATCTGCAGCCTAGATACAACTTACCTTTCAAGACTTATTGGTCCAGGCAGGTCTACTCCAGAACACTATAAAGGACAGTACATAAGTACATTTGTACAATTCATGCTGTATACAAGTTTCCAATCCTATAGATACACACAGGACTACACATGCCTGAAAAAATGACTTGTATATAAAGTTATAAAGCATCTTAAAGTTGTATTTATAACGCTGAAAATATAACTGCTCTACCATTGCCAAAAACTGTGCTTTTGGAGAGAAGTTAGCTCAAATGGAGAAAGAGGAAGCAATGTTTCAAATATACTCTTATCTTTTACTCTCAGCATGCAAGTCCTATTTCACCTTTTTGCCCTGTTAGTCCTTCCTCCATACACGAGGGAGAAGATGAGTGAACAATAATTCGTGGGTTTGTCCTGACTAGGACTGACAGATTCCTTCTTATTGACAGTGACTGTGAGCATGAGTTGTACTGTCATGCAGCATGCAACCTTTTATCCTTTTTGGTACATTATTTAGTTTGTTAGAGTCCCTGCTCCCATGCTTTAAGCAGGTTTCTCCCAAGTCCCAAGATTAACAAACCTGAGTTTTATATATATAAAAACTTGAGTTATTTTTTATTATTTTGCTTACACCTGGTTAGGAGTGGAGAAATTAAGTCAAAGAGGAAACCTGTTAACATCTGTGGTGGTTTCCATGCTTGATGGTCCACTGGAAGATCTTGTGTTTGGGGTGTTTTGGTATTGCCGTCTTTCTGTTTTACATCTGCTTCCCTATTACTTTGATCCTAACTTTTACCTGAAAGAAGGTAGCAGGTGAGGATCTGACTGCAAGAAGGTTCATGCTACTCTCTGAATCACTGATGCCAGTTCAGGAATTCCGCAACCTTACCAGCATTTTCAATAGTTTTCCCAGAAACAACATCCTAAATATCTGTTCAGGTTAATTAAGCAAAAATGCACAAGATTAAACATGCATTAATCCATATTAAATGTTACATAATTTGTATCCGTATCTATAATGTAAAGTTAAGGTGTGCCTAATATAGGCATAAAGTGAGGTATGAAGCAGGATTTTATTTGGTGTTTTTAAAATAAAATAATAATAATAAAATAAATACTGCAGAGCCATACCACATTATTTACCCCTATGCAACCTCAGACAGAAGCCACACAAAACAAGCTTGGTTTGTTTTAGAGGGCTATTATAAAGAAGAGACTCGCAAGCCTATAAATAGATTTAATAATAACAATTTTAAGATGATATTGCTATTTTCTCAGTGTGGTTCAGATTCACTTCCCATTTAATGGCAAGCAAACGCTCTAAAAATGTAACCTGCACAATCACAGGGAAGCCAAGATTGAAAACATATTGCTTCAATCTTTCATGCATGCAATCTTCAGAAAAGTTAAATATTGTTATCAGATGTACCACTGGCAGCAACATATTTACTTCCAAGAATCATAAGCAATCCCACAAAATTCAAGTGAGCTAGACTTGCTTATAAAACTTGACTGACACCAGTGTTGGCTGTGTGCTGTCCTGACACAAGTGCACTCATTTGAGTGTTCAAATTCTGGAACTGAGGCTTGCATCTGAAAAAATTGCTTCTTTCTGAAGCCACCACCAAAAGCACCCGTTAGTATCCTTCAGCAGTTCTCTTGCTAATCTAAAATTACACATTCAACTACAAAACTAAATTTTTGCAAAGCAACACCAGGCATTTTGGAGATGATCATGTTGCACTTGACTACTGTGTCAAAATAGTGTCAAATACTTCTTACAGTCCTCTGGTTATGCAAATAGTAAATACGACCTCTACCGAGTGCTAATCATCAGCGTGACGTTCATTTTTTTTCTCATGGGAAGAAAGGTAAATTACTGATTTAACTCTTCAATAAAATGCTGATATTATCAATGTCCAGCTGCAACAAAAAAAATTATAATATCTACCTTGCAGGAGAGTCATGCTTAGATCAAGTGTATATGTGCATACCTACTAGCACTGTGCCTACACACAGAAACAGGTCTAGGCAAAAGCTTTTTCTCCTTTGAATGCAGATGAAAATTAAATACAAGTTACATTTCAAAACTGACTAGGAAAGTACCTGGTTCACATTAACCTTCGTAATTTATATTGGCAGAAGGACCATTCTTGGGCCACAGTGTGCTCAGATCTATGTCAACATCAAACAAGTAATATATTTCTAGATGCGAGCCTTAATAAATAAAATTAAATTGCCTTTTGTAGTCAGAAGTTGTCAACAAGGATATTTCAGCAGAACCTTAGCTTATGGAGCAGAATCAGACTGCTCAACATTTTATGGAAATACTACGGTCAGAAACCAACCAGAGTGTCTCCCAAGTTAAGACAAACAAATCTGTGCAACCAGCACAGTGCTGCAAAAAATCAACAAAAATATTGTTTGCAGCATGTAAACACTGTAGGGCTTTTGGCCTTGTTACGTGCATCTGGGCTTTGTACTGCATCTACATTAGTTTCAGTGAAATACTACAGCTCTGCCTTACAGAGGATACCACCAGAGTTCCATGCTAAAAACATGTCAGAAAGGCACCACCCTGCCCTGTTGCTGAGTTTCCTTTCCCCAAATTTTGGGATGCAAAGTACCTTTTTTGTTCACACATACACAACTGCAATGTTTACACATGCACACACAACTTGGCAGAGGTAAAATATGCCTATTCATTATAGGCTCTGCACTTTACAGTTAAAGGTCAAGCAAAAAGGAAAAGCTGAAACAAATACAAGGCGAACCATAATGGAGGGTATACAACATACAGAAATACAAAACAACAGGTATCTTTGGCAACAGGCTTTCACATGAAAAAGAACAAGAAAATAAGCAGAAAGCACAATAAAGACTTGGAAGAACAAGCATTATTGTTCAAAAAACAGAAACAAAACAACCAAAATGACTTTAAAGAGCACCCAAAAGCAGAAGACTTGAATACATTAAAGTTTCCAGGTATAAGAACAAAAATAAGAGAATGGATATGACCCTTTCCTGTATGTCACTTCATCTAAAAATTTAACATGAACCATATTAATTAGCAAATGGATTTACTTCCAAGGAGTTAATCTTGGTTAATATTTTTTGATAGTCAATAGAATTTAAAAAGTGGGACAGTGGAGCAGGAAAATATACACAGAGATGGCATTCTGGCACGTGTGATAGAAAGTTACTTTCCCTCCACATTAAAAATGGAAAGCACACCTTTACTCCACAAATACAGAGCAACATCACTCATAGAAGTGAAAAAAATGGGTTTTGTGTAAACTGAAGGAAAAGTAATGAATGATAAAATAAGACATCACCTATTTCCAAAGAGATTATCATCTCTGCAACTCGAGACAATATGCACTTATTTTCTTTGAAGGAACCACTTTGCAGCCTATACTTGTTTTCCTTGCAGATTATGTAATTTTACTTGTTCTTGAGTCAAAGGGAGGAAACATGAATATTTCGGCTTTAAGCACTGACAGAATCATTCCACATCATAAGAAATCAAGTCCCCTGATGGCCTACTCTGCTGCGACAGGATGTTTTATTAGCACGGAGACTGATGGATGCATTTTTATTTATTTTTAAATGTTATAATCTACAAAAGCAATACTGGTCCCTACATGCAACTACAGTGGTCCCTAATATACTTTTTGACAATAGGCAAAGGGTCATCTCGCATAGCAAGAACAGCCTTCAACACGGGATAAAAATATAAGAAAAACATTTGACGTACTTGGATCTGACAAGATTGAGTCGGTTTTCGGCAAAAATTGGTCACAGCGGACTCCTTGGTAGCCCTCTTTGCACCTGAGAAAAAGGGGATAAATGACAAACATACGCATGCGATAGTAAAAGGTTAATTTCAAGGTAGCAAAATCAAATGAAAATTTCCCTGTCAATGCTGTGAGGGACTTGCAATATTTATAGTTATTTGAACTATTATAGAAGCAAGGTAATTAAAACACAACAGGACCACGTAAAAATCATTTGTCTTTCAAGAAATTCTTCTCAATCCTTTTTGGTTATTGTAGAAACTATCAAAAGAAACATCATTTAAGCATAACCTTTATTTAAATATCAAATTAAAATTCAATTAAATATCAGTTAAATGATTAAAGAAAAACCCTCAGTAAAATAGACATATTCATAAATAAAATAAGCCCATTAGATAAAACAAAACTTTATAAAGCTTCTGTACTGTACCAAACATGAGATTTACAACACATTCATCTTAGGATGTTTGAATATGCAGTGAACACTTATCCAGCCATTAATTTTCAGACTAGTGCCTACTGTGCTTAAAAGATAACGTTTAGGCTTGATAGACAATGTTGGACACTGCCGTAATAAACCTGAAATTGCTTTGACTAATATTCTAATACTGTTATTTATCTTGCATCCTTACTTTGAAGAAATTCCATTTGCTGCATTTGGACTGTTCTCAGAACGGTCTTTTTCATTTCAACTAAGCATATCAGAGTCAAGCCTTTAATTATTTATTCGTTAAGCAGTTTAACAGAGAAAAGTGATGGACACTTTAATTATAAATGATAGCAACAGGGACTCCATATCTCCCAAAGCTCCTGCACATCATATAAACAATATACTCAAATCAACATCAGTACCTTCATTGGGATTGACAACTATAGCTTGAATTCTATGATAATGTCAGGAACAGAAGTTCTGTTCCTTCACAATGTTTCTACTCAGGCTTCCTCTAGAAGTTGTCTTTTAAAATGCTTTTGGGTTAATAAATTAATGTTTCAGAGAGAAGTGCATCTCACCAGCACTGATTTAGGGGTTAAAAAGAACTTTGTGAGCAAAATGTAAGTTATAAGAATTCCTATCAGACCCAACAATCTACAGTAGTAGGAGGATTTTAAAAACTGGTATTATTTCAAAACCTCCCTTTTTACCTTTCTCCCTGAAAGATACCTAGTGCTTCTTTGTCATCGGGACCTGCATATCTATAAAATGAATGACTGGGAAAAAATGAATTTGGATCCCATGGCAGTGATCTCAATTTGTCAGTCAAGGAAAAAGCGTTCTGAAGATACATATATGTATATATGTATTTTTTTTTCTTAATGCAGCATACTGAATTAAAAACTGGCCACTAGTCAGAAAAACTGAAGAAGTCGTCATGTACTCATACACTGCTGCATGCATTTTTTTCATTTATTTTTTACTCTGATTTTAAAATATCAGAAGCAGTCTCACATTGAACAGAAACTCTTCTTCGTACTCTTGAGGAAATTTGGTAGACCTCATTTTAAAGCTTAAGAACAACCTTCAAGGGTGGCAATATTGGCAATATTCTCTGCATTGCATTTTCTATTAACTTTCGGATGGACATTTATACCTACACCTCACTTGCTATTGCCCTACTACAGACGTAAAACTCTCTGTATCGCAGTGTTTGTCTGCAAGCCGTACCAGGGTTCATCACCTAGACTAACTCCGCTACTGAAAGCTTTGCCACTACAGGCAAGGACAGAGTCACAGAGCAATAGCTCCTAGAAGAGCTGTACTTAACACAAATCAGCGTGTGTGACTACCATCAGGCAGGACCAGGCAGAGCGATGCTACAAGTACCCTCACAGCAGGAGCTGCCCCTTCCCTTCCTCTCTGATGGCACTGGGGCCATCTCAGCCAGCAGCTCTGCTGCTGTCCTTCCATATCATTCCACCTCTCATGTAATGAAACAGATATTTTACTGTCTCACTTCACAGCTGAGAAAGAATCTGCACCATTTGTTTCAGCTGTCAGATGGCCCAGGTAACTAATTGCTCATGCCAGAACTGAAGGAGAGAAACTTTGCTCCTATTAGATGTCAGGGCAGGCAATGAACTCAGGGGTCTCTATTCCAATCCCGCCAACTCTATCAAGGGCCAAGCCAAACACCAGTCTTTTACTTTAGAAAAATATTTTTTCCTGTCTGGCAAAAACAGCAACTGGAGCTGTGAATATTCTCTTTTCCCTTTAATGTTGTTCACAAAGGCTACATTTTACCAGCTGCAAATACTGCAGAGGCCTGTAAAGTTGGTGGCCTTGAAAACAATTTGATGCAAGACTCCTGTAACTGGTGAAGTATCACACAAGTGCTAAGCTAGATGTGTTTCCATGGCTTTCATTTCCTGAGTTTGTAGGAGTGATGGGTTGGATCAGAATATATCATGGAGTCCCTCAAATTTACATCTTCTGCCTTGTAAAACTGAGTATCCCTGGTGGCTGACCGGATTGTGCACTGCTACTACTGTGCTATGCAATCTGCAGATAATGACGGGGACTGGCTGTCATATCAAACTATTACTTCCGTCCTGGCTATATCATACTACTGCTCGTCTCCAGCAGTGTGAAACTGGAGCATACAGTAATCAGCTGGTTGACTGAGTTGGATGAATCTTAAGTAACATTTTCACTTACCTGTTCACTTCAATGAACTTGCCAAAACAAGAATTTATTTTTGGTATTTTCAAAATTGAATACAGAGGTGGCTGATATATCACAGAATAAATATAATCTTTTAATATAAAAATGTAATCTTACACTAAGATAACAACTACCACAGCCATACATAGCTTGGGTTTTAAATGATATTAATGTTTTAACAACGATAAAAACTAATTTCTCTAGTTTCATTATCAAATGATTTTTGAAATCTGTAAGACACCAAGTAATAACAGTACCTGCTCTGTCAATATCACTCCCAAGTTTAAATCTTTGTAAAAAAGTTTTGTGAGATTAGAGTCTTGTAGAATACACATATAACAGTTACAATGCTGAAATACAATAAAAACTGATCACGTCGTAGTATCCTATAATCTTTGCTAAAGCATCTGCTGTCCATCCTGAATTTGCAGATGTGATAGTTGTGCATACATTACCTGACAAGTGTACATGTTGCTAAATGGCATCATGCCTCTTAAGAGGAAAAACAAACAAAAAACTATTAAAGCAACAGTGTTGTCTCAGATTTAGAAGTTCACAGAACTCCAGCTGAGGTCCTTAAACGTTGCCATGTGCAGTGACAAGGATCACATTTATATTTGTGCATGTATTAAAAAAGCTGTGAGCAATCAGGAAAATCTTCAGAAATACTTTGATATGGATGAATGTACAAATGATCATTTGATTGTATAACAAGTAAGAGTTTATTACAAATGGCTTTAGAAAATAAAAGAAAATGAAACTAGGATAAGACATTGCTCATAGTGAAGTGAAAGCTCTGACCTACATGGGGGACCCTATAGCAAAGAGCTGAAAACACTGTGTAAGCTCTGATCCAACACCAAAAGTTAGGTATTTTCTAAAGCACTGTGCTCTATGAAGACTTGGGCATGTGCTCAAGCACAGACTGTGGCGACAGGCTCTTTAAATAGCATTAATTAAAGACTCATTGCAAAGTAGATACGAAAAGGGAATTCACTATTTTCCACTCTGATTTTCTCCCAAAATAACTGTATCTGTCTCAGCTCTGGACCTAAATTACCAACAAAAGTTTAAGAAGGATTTAAATTATTATGTTCAAATTGAAGAGGTATGAAAAGAGAATCCCAGGTAAAGCCGATATGTAGCTACTAAATATCTTGCAACCAGTACATGACTAAATGATAGTTACCAAATTCAGCTATGATTATTTTATTATACATTCTTTACAACCTTCACTTCCTAATATACTTTCTCTAATATGATGATTTTAAGGTCACCAAAGACAAGCTTCATTGTGTGTTACACTTACAGAACCACCCACGATATACTTTCTGTGAAAACACATGCAGAAGCACATTTCTCAATTGTGGTAGTAAGTTTTTGTTTGTTTGTTTGTTTGTTTCTTTTTCTTTCTACTGTACTTAAGCACTTTCACACTTAAATATCGAAAAGTAAGTCAATTATTTTCTCATGACACTATTAACAGCCATTGTACTGAAAACCAGATGCCAGGAAACAGCATATACTGTATCTTTTATTCGGTCTCTGAGAGAAGCATCACAGATCCTGATAAAGAAATATACCAATGGTTTACAAATTTTGATCAATATTTGTTTACACACAGAGAATGCAATACACTTTATCCTGGGTTAGGGCACCAGTTACACAAAAAATATATATTGCAAGCCATGAAATTCTATGGGCTACTGGGTTGTACTGGAGTTTAGCCTGGAATATGCCATAAACAATGAAAACTAAGTCCTCTGCTCTGCAGGCAAGCTAATGATAGGCTTCTCTGCTTTCAGCTAGAATGACCTTAACTGTAATCAATGGAAATTTGTATTTATTATTGTGACTGTTGTAAGGCAAAGATTTCGTTCACAGGGAAGAAAAAAAGTCATCTCAACAGTGAGGGTCAGACAGGGCAGCTTGTCATTGCACACGTGCAACATGCCACTACCTGCAGAAAACAGGCTTTCTAGATTCAACAGATTCTATCACAGAATCATAATTTAGAGTACTTCTCAAGTGGATACCATACTTAAAGCCAGACAGAAAAACGAACCCTTCATAGTAACCAATAGTTTGCTGGCCAGGCACTGACCTGAGAAGTAAGAGATCTGCATTCCATCTTTGGTGTGAAAATGAAGCATGAAAGACTCAAGCCCAGGTTTTCTATATCCCAGAAATGCAACAATCACTTGGTTATCTATTCTAGGAAGGACTGTTATAGAAAACCAGAATTGGTTAGGTTGGAAAATACCCTTAAGATCACCAAGTCCAACCCTCACCTAACAGTACCAAGTCCACCACCAAAGCACATCCCACGTGTCCAAGAGCATCCACACGTCTCTTCAATACCCTCCAGGAATGGTGACTTCACCACTTCCCTGGGCAGCCCGTCCCAGTGCCCAGCCACCTTTTCCATGAAGAAATTCTTCCTAGTGTCCAGTTGCAACCTCCTGAGGCTGCCTCCCCGCTTCCCACTGCCTGAGAAGGGAGACCAGCGCCTCCCTCACCACAGCCCCCAGGCAGCTGCAGGGAGCAAGGAGCCCTCCCCCAGCCTGAGCAGCCCCAGCACCACACAGGGCCACCAGGACCCAAGCACAGGACCCGGCCTCACCAAACCCCACGCAACTGGCCGTGGCCCCTTGACTCAGCCCATCCACATCCCCTGCCCACAAGCAGATCGATACCTCCACCCACCCCAGCACCGACTGCAAATGTGCTGAGGGTGCACTGAATCCCTCCACCAAGCCCACTGACAAAACCCCCAAACATTGCTGGCCCCGACACCAAGCCCTGAGGACCACTAACCTGACCCAACTCCACACAGGATGACGCCCTGTGCCAGCCATCCTGCCAGTCCTCTACCCAGCAAACAGTGCACCCTCTGAGCCATGAGCAGCCAGCCCCTCCAGGAGGATGCTGGAGGAAGCAGTAATGAATGCTTTGCTGAAGCCACCTGTACAACATCCACAGCCTTTCCCTCACCCACCATGCTGGTGGTTGCATCCCAGGAGACCAGCAGGACTCCTCTCTGCTCCACAAAGCCACACCGACTGGGTCTGACCGCCCAGCTGCCCATGCGTGCTGTGAGCAGAACAATCAGAGGGATTCTATTTCATCTCAGAATAGATCCAGAAAAATAATGACAACTAAAAAAATCCCAATAAACAACACACAACTTCAACAGGGTGCAAAGAAGTTTCCATCACAGTTCTAATCATGCAGGAACAGGTGAAATAGCCACGTGTCAAGCCTCAGAAAGCTAATACTGTCATCAGGTGGTGTTTACACCCGACAGTGTTTGTAGTGGAATACAAAGCAGAAGTAATATTTTAACTCAAAGTGAGCTAACCATTATTGCAGACTTCTCCAGAAAGTGCCACAGACAGGGCACGTGGGGAGCAGTGCTGACAGAGACCACACTTTTCTCTTTGCTAATTTGTTCCTGTAGTCTCACAATGGAAAGACTTTTGAAGTTAATATGACCTTTCCAATATTGTCTCATAAAAGGTTCATGCAGTAACTTACAAGCAATCTGTTAAAGGAAGAGCCATGGCTATTCTTGGTTGTGAGAGCGCAGGTGGGTGCTGGGCTGCAGGAGCTTGGGCTGCGAGCGGTTGGGTCTCGGTAACACGAGCAGCAGGAGGTGCAGAAGGGAAGAAGAGGAGGAGGAAGGGCGACAGCCCCGATACAAAACCAGTTACAAGAGCCTGCCATAGCAACAGAGGAAACTGCCCTTCATTAATTCCTCCCTTGATCTATTTAGCATCACATCATATGTAATTGAATAAAAGTTAATCTCTTCCTAAAACAAAGTGCTGGATTGTAAAACTAGATTATAAAATTGCAGTTTTTCCTCAGTGATTTTCATGAGCAAAGATGGAAAGGTGGTTTACACGTTGATAGAACTGTGCATTTGAAGGATCCTTTCTGAAGGCCATACCACTGATGATTTGCGCTTAAACATGATTTCCATTTGCATTACATATTGA
The DNA here is from genome assembly GCA_011074415.1 of Stictonetta naevosa. NCBI lineage: Eukaryota > Metazoa > Chordata > Aves > Anseriformes > Anatidae > Stictonetta > Stictonetta naevosa. The sequence continues at coordinate 10,200,627 of CM021702.1, forward strand.
AGATGCTCATTCCTCTCATACCTACAACAGCAACACAAACTCAGTTCCCTGCTAAGATACTCTTAAGTTTCATAAGCAGTAAAAAACTGCATTCTAAAGATTTTTTTTCGAGAATCTAGAAAAACTTCCACCCAGAGATGAAACTTTCTATATAATAGAGGTTTCATATTCAGGGTTTGAACATTTATTATTTTTTTTAAAGATCTTGCAATCTATGTTGTGATTAAATTAAGGCATGCATCTGACTTTCCTTTTCCTTTTTAAAAAGAAATAAGGTTCTTTATTGTGTAAAGAAATAGTACAATCCTCACAGAATGGACATTATCAACTTTGGAAAAAAAAATCACCATTCTGTCAATTTTCTTTTAAAATCATGCAATTGTTAAAAGTAAGTAGAGCAAGTAACCACAAAGGAAATTATATTGAAAAGGCAGCCAGGGAAGGGTGAAAAAGTTTTCCTATATCATTTGCCCTAAAACCAGGCTAGCTGAAACACTAACTTCAATAGAGAAATTGAATCAGACTTTTTAAAAATCATACTTACTGGTATAATTCATTATATTTTTCCGGCTGGAAATTGTCAGTGCACCTCTCTGAAATAGGGAAGTACTATTATGCACTTGTTGCAAATGGCATCAAGATTTAAAGGTTGTACCTACAAAAACCCATGTCATTGCCTAGATTCGGATAATACAACTTTCATCTAATTTGTTGACTCCAGTCTTTCAGGTTCCTTTAGCCTTGGAGAAGCTAAATGGGGATACTTTAGTAAAATTGGAATTCTTTAAATCCTCTGTAGGAACCATTGAACTAAATGAGGCTTTTAGCATTTAAAAAGAAGTTATATGAATTTGATTTGAACGCCTCAACCAAGGTTATTCAGAAACTACCAAATTATCATTTCTCTACTGCTCTGGATGGTTATCCTTCATTTTTCATAAAGGGTAGGTCAGAAAAAGGAAAAAAATAGCAAGAGGTGTTGACAAAGCCATTCAAATTGTCCAGATCTGTGGCAACATTAAGTAACCCTTCCCCCTCCTGTCACCCACAACCAGCTTTTTCATTTGAAGGTGTTGCATGAAAAATTAAAAACAAAACAAAAGAGAATTGTTGCGTTGTGCTTCTTGACTATAGCACTGACTTAAAATTTTGGTTAGCTTTTGTATCCTGAGATATATGGTTCATGTATACCAGATGTAAAAGAAGTAAATAAACATAAACTTGGTATCAAATTTACTTGTAAGATACCCACAGGCAGAGGGCCAGCATCTCAAACCAACACACAGGCTTTATGCTTTTCCTGTGGATGAAAATTATCTTCACCCTCATAATAAGGACAATAAAACTCTTAAGAAATATTTTTCCTTTTGTTTTCATAAGATATATATCTGAATAGAAGTCATAATATTCATAACACTTAATTTGAAGTGACAGCTTAGCAAATGACTGAAGTTTAGTTTCAATGATCAGATTCAAGAATGAAAAACAGCTTTGAAGTTTTTTGTAGTCATGTTTTTAATGTAGTCATGTTTCAAATCCTCTATAGTCATGTATGTAGAAAGCGCTGAGATTTACAGAGAACCTACTCAAGCTGCTTATCCCACCAAAATCTATGTAATTACTTAAATCCATGCAAAACAGGCAGATGCCTAACTTCAGCACTGAATGGAGTTTAACTGATGTAAGCCTCCAGCTGTTGGCTGCCACCACATCTATTAAGTGTGCCAAACCTTGCTATGTAGCTTCAAATTAAAAGTTTACTTATGATTGAGCTAGGATTAACTCATTTATTTAAATCATATACTTTATACAACAGAATTTGTCATATACATCATATGCAACAGAATTTCTGGTTTTAAAGACCTTTATTTCCTTTATAGCTGGAGACTGGTCTTTAACACTGTATTCAGGAACCATCAAACCAGAGCACACTAGAATGACTAGAAAATAGACATCACACGTATCATCCGGCTTGTTCAGTAATCAGCAGAAATGAAATCTTTCTCCATTCTTAGCTTAATAATGCAGAGTGTTAGTTTATTGTGTAGGAGAAAAATTCAAATCTGATAGGGCTGCATTACTGTGCTGAAAAAAAAAAAAAAAAGCTAGAAATATGCACCATGGACAGACTGCTCCTGCAGTCATTCACAATAAAGAGACACAGTGGACAAGACTGACCAGCATTTACATGCCAAAAATGATGCATCTGTTAAAGAAATCTAGGAATCCTTCTGAAGTATTGCCAAATATTTAGCTCTTGCAATAATTACAGTGAAAAGAAAGATGAAAGAAGCAAAAGATACATTTCCATCTGAAATCAAAACTAAACAAAACATTAGAAAACCCCCAAACTATTTGTTTTTAAGTAGTGTGTTGAGAAGCACTAGCTTCTAGTATTCATAATGAAACCGGATTTGGAACACGACTGGTAAGAATAATCAAGAGTATGCCGTCAATGTTAACAGGGCCAAGGTCACTATCACCTTACGCTAAACCTGTTTAAATGATAGAATCATTAAGGTTGGAAAAGACATCCCAAATTATCTGATCCAACAGTTCCCCAACCACCAGTATTACCCACTAAACCATTTCCCTAAGTACCACGTCCAGCCTTTACTCAAACACCCCCATCATGGTCCCAGGAGAGTTTTCCTTGCCTTTACCAAATAGAAAATATTTCTTAGTATCAGATTTTTATTTATTTATTTTTCAGCTGTGTTCTATAAAAATCAAATGTTAGGAAGTGAACAAGTGATAACACTTACTCAACAAAAGTTCATACAGACTTCTAATTCCATGTAAACAGTGCTTGCATTACTTTCCAACTCTGATTAGGACAGGCAGCTCTGGACAGGCAACATATTTGTTTCACCACAGAGGTTTAGATGAAAAAAAACAATATTACTCCAAAGAGAAAAAAAAAAAAATCAATATCTGGAAAAAAAATATTTCAAAACAAGAAAGATTTGAATTGGCTTAATCAACATTTCTCATTTTAAGAATTTCACTTTTTCAATGTTTAGCTTTTGTTACTTTACATTAGTGCTGGAATAAGGAAATTTACAGTCTGTACTGCATAAATTGAGTCCCTAGTGCCAATTCTAACTATGAGCTGAAGATCTGAAAATGCTAGTTTAACATCAGTAGAAATGGACAAGTCTAATGGGACCTTTCAGAAGCAACCCTGGCAGCGACTGCACTTCAGAACTGTAATTTTTACATTCCCTTTTACTTTTTAAAGGAATATTTTAGCTCTGTCCTATATCTTTCAAATTTAATTCGATGGACAGAATTCATCACAACCTATCCTTGTTCATGCTTCACCATTAAAAAAAGAAATGTTCACTTCTCCTTAAAAGACTTCAATCCATAAACCACAAAGCATGAGAAACTGTCTTGGAATATCATCTAATAAACAAAATGTTTAACCAACTAACTGTGCAATCGCTTCTCTGTTATTTTGTATTTAACCAAGCAGAAAAACTGAAAAGCTTTGATTAGGTTTTCCCCCAATATATCTCTGCTGTGTGATAAACGATTTACTATGGATGATAAATGAATATAGTCTTTCATTATGTATGGCATTCATCAGCTATGAGAAAGCTTTTGAATAAATGGAAAGTGATTTCATACCATATTCAAAGCCTCATGCAGCTAAGGCACAGATGAAAGCCACATTCAATACTTGAAAAACAAATGAAAACGAGACCTTTGCTTTACATTATGTCTGCCCAAGATTACCATCTTTATAAAAGCCCTTCAAAACTCTTCTTGAAAAGATCTTTCAGGGCTGGACTTAGGTAGGAAAAAAAAAGATGTCTCAAAATCAATTAAGGAAGGACTAAAAGGCATTAGATTTACAAATACTATCACGGCATTCAATAGGAACCTACCTCATCCTCACGTGGCCATTTGTTAAAGACAGCAGTTATAACAATAACTGAGCCAATCATAGAGAGAGATGCAAACTCATTAGTATGTAGCAAAAGAGATTGGCTGGATGTGTTTTCTTTTCCCAGTTTTCTCCCCACACATATTACATGCTCAGAACTGAAGGTTTTTGCTTCCAGCTACTTAACAAAAGCAGCAGCCTTGGACATTTTTTCCAAAACTTTCAAATATGGTTTTCATTTTGTTTTCTTATTACCCCCATTGAAAAACAGAGCCAAACTGAGTATTCTCAGAGAAATTGTATTCCTGAAGCATTTAAAGCCCAGCTAAAAGTACAACGGATCCATTGATTATCATGAATAAGTCATGCAAGTTGAGCCCTGCAGATTCAAAAACATCTGTCAAGTTCTAGTGAAAGTTTCTAATGCATTTTTGGACACTTAAAATACGTATGCGAAACTCAAATGCTTGTCCAGTAATAGTATATGGAATAATGCTTGACACAGATTACTCTCTTAAATAGCTCAAGGTCACATCAAGCCAATCCTTATCCAGAGGGACAGAGTGTCTCTACTAGCACTCAAATCCTCTCACTAGTTCAGCAAGGTGTTGTCATCTGTGTCAACTACTGCAATGGAAAGAGCTCATGGACAGAAAAACAACAACAACAGATCTTATATATCTACAGTGGTAAGCAGGCAGGAGCTAATTAAAGAGTAAAGGCAATTTTAAGTCTGCTTTCTTGGATCTATGACTTACAGTAAGGAGTCTTTGATACTATTTTTCTCTCTACACACATCTAACAAACAAAACCTCAGATCTAACATGGACATAACAAATGGAGAACTGGAGGGGTTTACTAGTGCATGACTTTACATGGAGAATGTTTTTAGGGAAAAAAAATACTGTAGAAATATATGCGCTCACAAGTCTTCCTTTAGCACCTGAGAAAACAAGGAAAAAAACAAAATTCGTGATCTTGTACAGGTGACTCAAAAACCCTTGTCTGCCCAGATTGCCAGCAAAGAAATCAGTAAGGCTGAGCTTCAGAGCCTTGGGTCACAGGAGCTCAAACGACTGCTGACGAGGGCAAAACAGGTCCCCTCCCACTCCCACCACTTTGAGACAAGGGCACCTTACACACAGCCTACCCTTGATTGAGAGGTTGGCTCCCAGTGAGGAGCACAGTCTCCCTGTAAGGAGAGCTTATAAACTGAATTTGGATCTGACCCCTAAATGAGCTACACTGGAAAAATGGCATTTGGGTGTTTGCCCAAAGCACTCATAGCAATGCACTCATAGCAGGCCCTGAGATGGACTATGGCAACAGTGGTTCTTCTGACCAGACAGGTATTTCACTTCAGTTGCAAGAGACGCCTACACTCTAGGCTCTTCAGACACAGATTCAGACCAGCTTTGCAAGATTTTCATTTCTGATGGGAGTTGGCACCTTGTTTGGAAAGAATCACCAAAGCCAGTCTGGAGGTGCCAGTTAAAATACTCCTAACTACAGACAAGGTCTACACAAATGGTGTCCTCTCACTTTACAGCAGGAAATAAAAATGCCTCTGCCACCTCCTTATTTCATCTGATCAGCACACATCTCATTTTATAGATAAGAACAATCTGACATGCAATGTAATTGCCTAGCGAAGATCAAATAGAGAGAAACAGTTTTGAAAATAATTCCTTCTTCGCATATGAAGTATAATTTAGAATCCAGAAAATAAGCGTAGTTAAAATTCAAGCAAGCCATTCTGTGGAGATGTTTAAAGTTGCTGAGAAACTCCAAATTTTTCAAGTTGCCAGCCATTATATAGGAATAACTACGAACAAGTCTTGGTAGCATAATTTCATATGAAGAGAAAACTGTATGGATTGTAATCACATTATGGCATCAGTATACATCATTATGTAGATTTTGCATAGAACTAGCAGCTAAATCTCCTATTAACGGATAAATAGCATACCAGTCAACAAAAAGTGTTGGGGAGCAATTGAGCAAATCTAGATTTAACACCTACAGAGGACAGGAAGCTACTGCCTTCTTCACATTACAGCAGAGACTCCAGTTAGCAATCAACTATATATATATATATATGTATTTGAGTTTGCTCTCTCCTGTTAGATTGGTGGCAAAAGAAAAGCTTCATAGCAGCTCATGTTGGAGAAACACAAAGCCTGCTACAGGATCAGGACCAGTCAAAACAACAAAAAAGTTACAGCACCATCCACAAAAAATACAATTCAGATACAATTCAGGTCGACTTCACAGGAGCAATATGGCAAGATCTTCACTAGACTAAAACAAGCTCACTGCACTAAATAAGCAGGAACGTTAATTGAAGATGAAATGTCTAATGAAATAACAATAACAAAAAAAAACAAACCAACATACTATGTTTTGCAGGCACACAAAAAAAGAGAGAACAAGGCAAAAGAACCTCACTTTTGTTCCATTCTGAAATCTTGATCATAAGCCTTAATTAATTTCTTGAGGTTTAATAGAGCCCAAAGTACTAGTAATTCTAGCCTTTTTGCCCACAAAATGTTAATGCCAGCTTACCAAGCGTCACTAACATACAACCTATTTGTAATTTAGCAGAGTTTAGATGAATGTGTTTAAGACTATAGGATGTGTACCAATTGCAAGCAATACTATTTGACTATTGACAGTACCTGATCTGTTAGTGACATTCTTCTGTATTTGTAGAAATTGAAACTTTTCTAATGGAAAAAAAGAAATGTCAGTTTATTAACCGTAAATAGTAACACAATTCTATGCTCCAAATTCAGCTCGAGCTAGATTTTTTGCAGCTCTGTTCAAGAATCTTTAAAAGTTATTACTTTGTTACTTCCTGCAAACACTTCTGGTATTTCATCACTGCCTATCACTTGTGGAGGGCTTGTTTACACCAAACCAAGTCTTTCAGTAACAATAAAATATTATTGAATGAAGTTATATTACAGCACAAAATTTCAAAACTATAGATATAGATATATATAGATATATAGATATATATAGATATATATAGATTTCCTTCAGAGGAAAGAATGAACCACACCGAAGCCCATGGATTTCATGACACCTAAAAAATCAGGACAAGGTTTTCTCAGACCACATTTAATAATAACTCGGTTTCTCAAAGAGTCTTAATTAACACAAATTAACTGAAATGGTTGGAGCCATGCTGATGAGCACAGATTATACATTATTTTGAAGAACTGTATATATCTATTGATTTAAAATAAAAATGGTCCAATACAATAAATAGTGTTAATAGAAAACATTTCTAATAAGGGTGGCAAATGGTTTTCAAAAATGGATAGCAGAGATGAAAGCACAATATTTACTTCTGATGTCAATATTTTTAAAGCTGTTTTCAATATATTACCTCCAAGTAGGCTAGATACCCAAACCATATGAAATGCAGTAGTAGGGGCAAGTTTATGTTGGTCTGTGGCCATTTCAACTGTTGCCCAACACGCAAAGCAGCTCTCTGGTTGACACAACTATCACTGCTGGCTATGTGGTAATGCACAGGGATCCAGAGCATAATGTTTCGTGGCTACTCATGGGCAGAAACACTTTAATCTGCTGTTTTTTTTCTGCAGCTTCTGTAAGAGCAGCAGCAGAAACAGCAACATTATTAGAGATGGGGAGCTCCCAAGACTTGTGTCAATATTAACACCCAGGTTACCGCTATTGAAGGATTAAGTCCTTTTGAGCAGTTGAGCTCTGAAAAATGCCAGACTCTTACATTAAAGCACGTAAACTGCTTAAATTCAAGCAAATGAGCGGAAGCTACCTGAAAAATAGCTATTTGCTGAAGAGAACATCCTCACAGAAGACCCGCTACATTATGACTTACAGCTGACAATTTGCATCTCCTCTCAGTGCTGTTTTTAAAAGTAAGAAGTTGCTTGAACATTCGCCCACGCCCTGCCACATCTGCCAACGAAAAATCTTTAAAAGGACTACTACTACATAGTGTTAACTCCAACGAGCAGCAGTGATCTGATGTGCTTGCTGCCAGAAAATACTGGTCATACATATACAACGCTTGCTTGATTCCATTTTCAAAATAATGGCAGCTGAGGGTGATAATCAGAAAAGTCATTAAGTTCCATTTAGGATCATTTTGTAGATTAGAATTAGTCTCTGATAAGACGTCCCTGTGAAATTTGAGAAATACATTTGCTTCTCTTGAACTCCTAATCATAAATCAACTGAACTCAGCTACGTGATTCTGGTAATTCCCTTATGAATTCAGGTGAAATAATAGCTACAAAGCTTGTACTACCTCTTCACAGTGCTACCAAATTTTTCCTATCACATACACACAAAAAGAGCAGAAAAGGTCATTCTGGTCTTATTCATTCTTATTTCAAAGGAAATAAATACTAAAGACCAAATATAAATCCTTTATGGGGAAGAAAGTAGAAAACATCTGCTAAACAGCTCTCTTCCAGGAGCCGTGCTGATTCCTCCAGCATGACCTTCAGCCCGGCACGTAACCGCCTCACCACTCAGTCTGCCCCTGTAGAGCAGCATAGCAGGATCAGCACAGACTTCACCTCAGCTGGGATGTTGTGAGGATAAATAATTGAAAAGCATGCAGTCATGGTGGTAATGTATTAAAGGTACGTGGGTAATAAAAAGATGTATCTTTGTCATTGTCTGCAGAAAGCAGAAATCTTGCATTGCCAAACTGACATGCTAACATTGGGTATAAGGAAAATTTTGACATTCCCTGCTTTTTTTTTTTTTTTAACTATTAAAATATTAACTTCAAGTAACAACAAAGCAAAGCTTAGCATTCTAGTTCATTGTCATGCATGATATAAGCTCCTTTCTAGAAGCAGGATAAAAAAGTACCTGTTATTTCCACACTGATAAAAAAAAAAACTCCTCACCATTTGAAGTCCAGAATGCCAGGAAGGGAGGAAAGCCTTGTCTGAATGACCTCTGAGGCTGGATGATGAGTGCAGACATTGTGGATATTGGCTAAACAATACACATGCGACAGCCAGCGCAGGCATGTAGTCTAAGACATGCACCTTCACCATTTCAGCTACAAGGACTCTACCATTCCTTGTCCTTTATAGAGTCTTAATTCCAGAAGACCAAGAGAGACCCAGAGGTGAGGCTCTCCTGTTCAGCTTGGAGAAATCCTGGAGAGAAATCTGTACAGTTTTCCACCTGGGCAGGCTGTGACGGAGGCACGCAGCCGACCAGAGCATCCACTGGGGGCTGCCTGTTGGGCACAGCATCCCACCAGCATCGCTGCCAGCAGCACAGCCTGCAGCTCCTGCAGTTTTAAGTGTTAGCTGTACACTCTGGATGCCCCCAAACCACTACAGACAGTTTTGCATCTGATCCAGTCTTCAACAAGTCAAAGAGATAGCCCTAGTACCATTGTGAGATACTGATCAGTTACACTTCAGTGCCAGGACTGCCACCACCACAATAACCCACCCCAGACCTTGCTCACTTCTACAGACATGCTGGAAACTGAAGGCCCTGTGGTTTAAGTGCAATGTTATACTTGCTTATTCATATACTGTTCATATCATAGCACGCTAGCATAGAGCACATCACAGCGTACTACCCACGTATTTACAGAGCTTTTTGGTAAATTTGGCAGCCAGAGCTGTTTCTCATGATGCAGCAATTATTTTATTAGGTGTGAGCTGGCAAATCCGATGTTAGCTGAGACATCTTTTAACTCCCTTTGTTACAGACTATTCGAAGTAATGTATTGCTATCCTCACTATTTTCACACCACTGCTACTTACTGGCATTTCTCCTTTTATGGAAAATAACTCAATTTATATATAAATTGATTATTCAAAAGTTAGATCAGCCCTGCAGTGAAACATGTTTATCCCTTTAAGTTTCTTTAATCAGTAACAGATCAGAAAATAAAAAATGACCTGGCTTGCTTCTTCCAATAGTACAAAATAGCCTATTCCTTTTTGGCTGACTTTACTGCCTTTCAGATTTATTAGAAATGAGATGCTCATCAATGTTATTTATTTTTACCAAGTAAGTGTGTTTCTAAACAGAAGAAAACCCTCTGAAAAATATCCTGAGCATGTTCTGCTTATTGCCCATGTATGTTAGTTCTTACTGTTGGAAGTACCAGTCCCTTTACTCCCCACCACCACCACCACCTAATGGACCTCTTTAAACCATCTGATCTAGAAGGTAACTTTAATTTTGAATCTACCCTATGGAAGACGATCTATATTTCACATACAAAGCAATGCTTATATTTTGAAATAGAGTAAAACAAAAATATTTTTCTAGCTATTCTACTCCATTTCTACATACAAAAGATAAGATTGGGTAACATACTAGTGCCTTATGCCATTAACTTGAATAACTACAAAACCACAGTTCTCCAGCCCCAGTACATTCCTCCCAGTTTCTTAGTTGTGAAGAAAGCTTCTCATATCATGGCTGTGAATAATGCTTTAAAGAAACTGAAACAATAACCAGCTTAAAGCAGGTGGGGGAATTCATGTATTTATAGCTTAAAATTCTCTTTTATCTCATAGGAGCTTGAGTTCAAGATTTATAAGGAAAGAAACATCATTTGCACTTAAGCCTAGTGTCGCTTTCAATCTATTTTGTAATGAACAGTCATTAAGCATTCAGATGGGATTTACGGTGAAATGGTTTCATTTGAATTAATGTAAATTTTTTTTTCAAAAAAAGATGCAATAGAGATTGACACCGCAGTGTTACCAACATAAAGGTAGCACAGTAGTTCATCATTGAAGTATTAAAAATAACATTAAGGAAGATGCATACTGCTGTCATTTCCTTTTATATGCTCAATTAACTTTTTTAAGATTATACTATTGAAATGCTTTTTTAAAAATCTATGTTCTGGTGTTTCTCTGGAGTTTGTAATAAAAATAACACAAACTCAGATATACTTGCGATAAAAGTAAAGTAAAACCTGATCTAGAAGCTAGTATTATAAAGATTCCAGCTAACATAATCTGATGCATAAAAATAAGTACTTAACTTTGTTCTAAGTCATTTTGCCTGTCAACACCTGACTTCATTTAAACCAAATAGCCTAATTACAGATTAAATGCAAAAAAAAAAACCACAAAAAACAAAACAAACAAACAAACAAAAAAACACAATTAAAAAAAACTAAAACAATGCAGGCTTCTAATACATATGAAAACGACATTGTTGCATTAATTTTAGAATACATTTAATGTATTCCAAAGCACACCTACGTTAAATTTAAAGTTAGAAAGATAAAGATACTTTTGTTTATTTCAAATGATTCTTTTCAAGTCTCATCTTTTGATGGCAATCATAAACGCAATTTTCAAAAGAAAGGAAATTGTTCATCTACATAATCTGAGACCAAGAACAACCATGTTCTTGGTTTCATAAATAACTGTTTTCCCAGATACAAGATATAATATTATGCCTTATTTAAATAAACTCAACCTGCAAAGATTTAAAACTTAATATACAGGCTTCTGTCTCTAGAGCCATATCTTGGAAAATTAAATCCATCAATCCTGAAGAATGTGTTTCTTTTACTTTACTTTAAATTCCACCAGAGTCAGGAAAAGCGTTCCAAGTAATTAGCAGAGTTTTGCATATCTATGGCTGTTAATAACCTGAGTCCCACAGTACTACAGTAGGGAATCAATGAAAGGAACGACCAATAGAAGAGCCACAGGAAGGAACTGCTGTCTTCAGCACCTTCCTGGAGTTCCTCTCCAGCTTTCTGGAGTTATCTTTCACCACATGTTATACTTGGGAAAAACCAGAATCCCTGATATCAGTTTTGGATTTTTGTTTTTCTTCTCCCCCTTTCTAACAAATTGGATTAATTCTTATCCCCTTCCATTCTACAGCTTTAACAACCTACCTCAAAAGTAATATACCTGAAGTGTCCTGATCACCTAAGTAGCCAAGACTGATCCAAGCTTTCAACTCTCAAAGGTGATTTCTACTCACTTGGAAGAGTCCGCATATGAAATTTCAACAACAAAGCCAGTAAGTTACAGAAGCACCTGTGATCAAACGATTGGCACAACCGACATATGAGGAGAGCCTGAGAGTGTTGGGATTGTTTAGCTTGAAGATAAAGCTCAAGTGGGATATTATTGATGTGCACAACTGCCTGGTGGGGTGATTGAAGAAGGCAGAGCCAGACTCTTCTAGGTGATACCCAGTGAAAGAACAAACTAAAATAAAGGAAGTTCCCCTTAAACATAATTTTGTGATACTCAAACTCCAGCTGAACACAGCCCTGACAACCAGCTGTAGCTGATCCCATGTGAGAAGGGATTGGAATAGATGATCTTCAGGGGTGCCCTTTCTATCTCACCAATTTTGTGCTAATGAGAAAAACTCAAACCAACAATTTCTGAGAATTACAGAGTTCCCACAATAAAACAGAACAAAAACAAAACAAAACAAAATAACCAAACAAAATGTGATCCTTTCTAGGGAAGTAAAATTTACCTGAAGCCCAGTATACTTCCTAAAGCCCTGTATAATTGTTTAGATAATCATTCAGCATTATGAGAAATGAGAGGAAAATAAATTTCCATATCTGAAAACAACATTCCCTGCTTTCTAAATGAAGTGATCAAATGAGTCATGGAAATCAATCATATAGGCTCCTTTACTTGCTAAAGAAAGATCTAGAATCTATATATAAACACAGTTCTCTTCTCCCTCTCCTCCGAAGTTTGAGGTCTGGTCTCATCATCTTTGCTTTAAAAGCAACTCATCTCTCTTAGAGCTATAATCCAAAGAATAAAGGTCATAGATGAAATAGAACGTGTGAGCTGATTATATTACAGTTTCACCTTTTTTCCCTTTTTTAATGAAAACTTTTGACCTCTTTTATCCCACTTAGATTGATACAGTAAACTGCACCATAGGGAGACAAGAAAACAAGAAAGAGGAAACAAAAGCTAAATCAAAGATGGAGGCAAAGCAACAGATTGGAGAAAGTACTTTATAGCAAACAGTTGGTTATAAAAACCAGGAATTTTTTCTGAAACCTAGCTAACACTGTCTGTACTAATTCATTATTGGAAAGAACCTAACAAAAGTGATATCAGTACAATACAAGCATTTATAAAACAAAAGTG
>CM021702.1:10213677-10226238 GCA_011074415.1 Stictonetta naevosa
AACAAAAGTGATATCAGTACAATACAAGCATTTATAAAACAAAAGTGATATCAGTACAATACAAGCATTTATAAAACACTATTTGCACCTATTTTTCAACAACCTCTGCCAAAGACTTACTGTAGTATTTCTTCAAGAGAAACTCATTTTGAAAACCACCCATAACTTTCTTCTCTTTGTTCCAGTATATGGAGCTGCTGATTTCAGAAAAAGGAGAGCTTTTATCAATTCAATAACGTAAAGCAGTTCTAGTTAGATTAGAATGAGAATAAAGCAAAAACAAATTTATTTTTACTGTACGTAACTAAGTCTTAAAATTTCCTTGGGAAAAATGAATACACAAATGGGACAAAGCTTTCTCAGAGGAGGTGGAGATTGAAATAAGAATTAGTAAGGGGACATCTATTCCAAAGTGGAGGCTCTCTTTTTTTTTTTTTTTTGTTCATTTGTTTTTTTTCACTAGGTTGATGTCCACAAGTATCCAACACTACCTTAATGATGCATGAAGAACGGAATTTACTGTGTTGCCTTTCTGCTGCTCCTGTATTTCCAGCAGGACAGGATATCCATGTACAGTCCATTCCCTTTCCATTCACAGGTATTCAGAAGGAAAGGGTATATGAACACGTGGACAGGATGCGATAACATCCTGGTTTTATCAGGTATCCTACTGTTACCTAATTACAGCTGGCATAAAAGGCAGAAAGCACCAACTCTGTTTTTCACACCCAACTCCTTACCACACTTCCAAAGCTTTTAAAGCCCATGCTGACTTCCAGCCACGGCACCTGCTCAGCCACTCAGCATAACCTCAACCATCCTCAGGAGGAGGAACACCAGATCTCTAAAGACTTTTTGCACTCCCATCCCCTTATTAGTTCAGCACCTACTCTTCGCTTTCCCCAGCCCACCATAGATGTTGAAGTAACCCCTACACCACCCAGCATTTGCCTAACTCAATTTTAGAAGGAAACTGCCCCTAAAGCATTCTGTTCTCCTCACTGCTATAACCACAAAAGCTGCCATCTGGTGGTAGGATTCCATCTAATTAAATATGTTTCAAGATTTCTGGCCATCTGGTGAGACAATAAAACTTCCTTGCTACAGCAGAGAGAAAACCTAAGGACATGCTGAGCTGCATGTACTGAGAAGTAAGATGCTTCTGGAAAGGAACCAGTTCTTCACCTCAGAGCTCTCCTGAGGAGCAGCCCGAGAGGACCTTCCCGAGAGGCAGAGACTTGGGCCACAGCTATTCAGGCCACTCCAAGGCAGAGTTCATGCTATGGCCTTCTCGACTTTTGGGCACACTGAGACGACTGTTGTTAACTCAGAAAGCCTGCAGCTAAAATGGACAAGTGTCTCTCAGTGGAACAAAGACTAAAACTGAAAGGATAGCAGAGACCCACAACTTTAATGGGACCTTCCATCCCACTCCTCTCTCTGCCCTGAGCAGAGCAGATCCCCAAGAGGTGGGCACGTATAGATGTAGAGCTTAGTAATATGGTTTAGTGGAGGACTTGTTAGCATTAGGTCAGAGGATGGGCTAGGTGATCTTGGAGGTCTCTTCCAACCTAGATGATTCTGTGATTCTGCATCTGAGGGGCCTGGCCAGCAGCACAGGGGGAAGGGAGAGGTATAATCCAATCTCACACTCAAATCCCCACCTTCTCTTCCTGTCTCTGCTATGATGCTTTAGCCTCAGAGATTGTTCCAAACCCCAGAATAAATTAATTCCCTAACTCTAGGACTATTCTTGAGACTTAATTAGTCCTCTCTGAAGTTTTTGGAATCCAATAAAGATGCAAAGGTTGAGCTGGATTCACAAGAGCTACTGTCTGATTTTAATACCTTCTCCAACAGCCTATACACCACATTGTGAGGCTAAGCTCTTAAACCACAGGTGATACGAGATTTCCTCAGATCTTGTAGAGTGGCACCATCAGACTCCCTTCCTCCTCCATGTCAGTCACAGCCTCTCCATAAACCAAGTAACGAGTTTAGGAAAGCAACTGCAAATGCAGAGAGAACGAAAGGCTCGCAGTTGGTTTTTCTTCTCTCTCTCTCCTTTTTTTTTTCCTCCACTGTTTTGTACTTCAGCAGTTTTGTTTATCTGCATACACACCAACTTTAGCTCTCAGTAAACACAGTTTTCACAACTATAAATACAACATGCATGAAATGTGGTGCTGCCTACTGTTTCATCTCCTCCTGCATTTTCCTAATTGTCTGCATTTTATGCACCTATGTTCTGTAAACACAGATCCTGTGGCACTTTAGTACACTTGTGGATGCTCTAGCAAAAGAGGACTGCTGTCATTTCAAACTATTTTAAAACTGAGCAGCTGTTAGATTGCACAACACAACGTGTAACTTCAGGCTAGTAAGATGAGATGATTTTTCAAAGACATTCATAAATATTTTGCTATATTTTTTAAAATCCTGTAACTGCTCCAATGCTGAGAATACAATTTTTATAATTATTTGGATATTCTATGGCCTATATGATTTTTTCATTATTCCTGAAATACTTCTCCTTAGTGACCCTAAAGGACTTATTTAAATATCTTCTTCAAATATTCAAAATCACTTAAATTCCTAAAATTATGGTTTAAAAATTGTTTATCTAAAACATCAGAACAAAACAACACAACATATCCCCCCCCTCCCCCCCATTTTATGCATCTGAACAATAATCTTGATTTTCAGAGGTAACATACTTGAATGTCTAACACAGCCAACAGAACTGACACATACTCAGAGGCTGATCCTGTGATCCTGTAAGCCTCTGAGCTTATTTCCTTGCCCCAGGCAAGCACTTAAACACGTTTAATTTCTAGTGTCAAGTTTCAGTGGGAGCCCTCAGACACCCAAACTTAAGTGATTTCTGAAAGGGCTCGGTGGATAACTACCCTGACATCACATTCTCAGTTACCTACTCTCTCTACATTGTTGGGCAAAAAAAAGCTTCCCCTAAAAAAAATGACTTTTTTGACTTAATATAGGATTCTAGTTCATAGCTATTTCCTTACATATTTCTAAATTTTCTTCTAGAAAAACAACAGGAAATAACCTATTATTTTAATATTTGTGTTTTATATTCTCTTTACCAAATAAAAGAGAATCCCTTTCTCTGACCTTAGTCACTTTCTAGTGCTCAGATGGTAACACTTTCATAGATAAAAAAAAAGAGACTGTTTTGCTTGTCTTAACTGAAATCCTAGCTGTACTGATTGAAAATGCATTGAGCTGACACCGCCCAGCTTCAAACATTTAAAGACACATGACGTCTGCAATTTTTAAGGTTTTGGGAACTGACTAGGAGTTGGTATCAACATAAAACAGGTCAAAGGAATACACTTGCTTGGGCTGCAAGAGAATTTCTCAGAGCACCTTCAGCACAGACTGCAAGCACAGTCAAAGACCTTTCCTACAAATTCTGCAACAGTTTGTAAAACCTTTTGTTTACAAAACCTGTGCTTTTTTTTTTTTGGAGAATGTTTTTCATCACTTTTTGCATCCTTCAGCAACAGAAACATTTGCTTGTGTTACATTAAATTAAAATGTCACATGATATAAACATCATGTCTCTGGGGCTAACTGGAGGTGCAAGAATTAGTGTCACCAGCTTTTTATCATAAAGGCTTACACCCAGAAACAAGCTATAGTCACACATTTATTATACACACACAGACAGTAAGAGTATTAAAAATATTAATATTGAATAAAGGTGGGAAGCATGATTACACCTGTCAGAATGATTTTTCAGTGCAACCGACCAAGGGTTGCATAGCTGGCTGACTTTCATAAAACAGTTATTCTTAAAAGAAATCTCAAAGTGACTGAAGCATGCTCCACTGCCAGCTGTGTCACGGGATAAGAACCATCTCAACCAGTCCTAGATGGACATGTTGCAAACAGGCCTGGATAGCAAACTAGCCACCCATTTCAAGTAATGAAAGTCTATATTCATAACACTTTTTAAGAACATATTCAAATTTTGAATGAAAAAAAAAAATAATGTTGCCTTCAGCTAACCTCCCTCCCTCTTTTCAGCACTGAAAAATTTGCAGACCATTATTCCTTTGGAAATTCAGTGTGGATATACACAAATTTGTGTTTAGCACAAAGATAACATTACTTAACCACACACACACGAAAACAAAGCCTCTCTCAGAAAACTCTATTGACTGTTACTCCCAGATTTTTCTTTCTAGCCATTTTAAAATAACTCTGTATTCATTTGGTAGCCAACATCAGTACAGCAATCCCTGTTAGCTAAGTCCTGTCAGAAGGTGATCACCACCTTCAACAGAATGGGTTTCTCTCCTTCCCATCTCAGCACTGACCTGGACTCATGATGAAATAAACCTGCACAGCATTGCTACTCTAAAAATTATCACTTGCCTACCCACACTTTGTTGTTTACTCCCCTTTTCCAAGACCCTGATTTAGGAAGGATATTCGTATTTCAAAATCCTATTTTGGAGAAAAAAGTCTGCAATAAATGTTACATGTTTCACAGTTGTCTTACAAAGTTTTGAATCAGAAGTCCCAAACTCAGAAGTTTCACCTAGATTCTGGGTTTGGGAACAAACTCCTTTTTTTTTTTTTTTTTTTTTTCTGGGGAAAATTAAAGGAATTGTAGAGAGTCATCTAATAAGCCAATTGCAAAAAGCTGATTTTATGGGTTCTTCAAAGCGTAAAGTCTCAGTTTGGGTAATAGAAGAGAAAGAAACTAAGTGCCTCACTGGAGACATTTTTTTTTCTCTCCCCAGTAGCCATTTTGATTTAGCTGCTTGAAAAACAGTTTCACCCATTTCAGTGATTTCCTACAGCTTTGGTATTTATTTCTAAGTTCTGTGACAATTTAACTGTCCCAATAATATCAAAACACTTATAGGCAGTGGGATAGCAAGCCAGTTATTAAGATGACATATATATTTGAATGTCAAGGATAAGGCCATTATATATTTATATAATTTCTGGATAAATTCAGAAGCCTTGGAAAGAACTAACATGAACTCCTCTCACGGAAGCAAATACCTGGTAGATATGCTCTAAATTCTACCATTAAGAAGAGACAGAAGATGAAATGTTGTATTGATACATGTCTGTGGCTATTGTGAAATTAGTTTTTGCTTGCTGTTTTCAAAAAAATACTTGTGCTACATACAAAGTAAAAGTACGAAGCCTATTTGGGCAATATATATATATTTATCTATATTTCTCTGTATATCACTGTGCTATTTATTTTTTTCTAACTGGAGAGAAATTCAAATGAAAACTGAAGGCAAAACGAAAACTGAATGCAAATCAAACTGGCAACGGTGGAAGACTGAAACCAGATGAGACCAAAATCAGATGAGAACTCACCAGTTTCAGTATCTCCCTAGAATCTCACCTGAGACCCCAGCCAGCTAAAACTCCTCTGGATTACAGCAGAGCTTTGCACACTGGAATGTGATGACAATTATCTTGAGGTTATACAATATGTATAGGCTGAATAGTTAATATTCAATTGGCATTTTCCCCCATAGCAAAAGCAATACCTTTCTCCCCAGCAGATCAATGTGAATTTTACAACTACCTGTCATATTTTTATATATAAATTCATATGCATATACATATGTTTCAATACCTTTAAGATTGGAATGGGAAAAAGATCCCTTGTGCAAAGTGCAAGCATGTCTTGGGCTTGCAAGCCCTCAAAGTGGCTGTAAACAATTTAAAGACATGCTGTTTTAGTGCAAAACAATAACTTACCTATGCAATAACCAAAAAAAGATACAAGAAGGAACTGAGAAATCTTGTACTCTCATTTTCTTTAGTCAAACATATAAAAATACTTTATCCTGTACTGTATTTTTTTTACTTGAAGAAAATACTTCATAGGGAAAAAGCACTCACAATTTACTCTGCAAGACAAAATTGCGAACAACCTTCTCTCTCTAAATTTTATTAAGGGAACTGTACGATCAAACAACAAAGAACCTGGAGGCACCTTCACAGAACTGTGCTTGATTGATTTGACTAAGGCTGGTGATAGAAAGCTAATCACAGTTTATTTACGAGAAAATTAAATGATCACATTTGGCAGAAGGAACATTAAATTGAATGTGCTTGTAGCCCTCTGACAAAAAGCAGACACTCAGACTTCCTGGCAAATGATGAGAGTTTTATGTCAATCTTAGACTACTCTAAGAATCACGTCCCAGTCCCTGTTGCTTTCCTATTTGATTTCCCAAAAGATTATTTTCCATCAGGTCCCAGAAGCATACACAAAACCAAAGTTTTCATAATGTAAAATCTTTGTCACTACCAGGGATTGATTTGATTTTAGCATCTTTACTATGTGAAGCACATAAAAATGACTTTAGAAGAATTATTTAATCCCAAATATGAGAAATGCTTGAATAATTTATGTCTTCATTGACAACACAGACTCTTGGTAATTCAGAGTATCCAAAGTATTCTCATTTTAAATCTGAAATAAGCTGGCATTTGGCTATAACATATTTGGTGTAAATATTTCTCATCACTGCTTTGATCAGTTTCTATAGATTATAATTTTAAAGTATCAATAGAATGCATTGGTAATTTGATGACTATTGCTAAACCTCTGTAATTTCATCAGGAAACGTTAGATAAAGAATTGTTTCTATAGATGGTACATTTGGTGATATAATGCATGTTCATTGAAAATAAAACAAGCTTTTCAGCAACGTGCAATTAGGTTTGTCATAGCTCTCAGACTGTATGCTACCCCTAATGTCATGAGTATGTTTTGCACATCTTACCTTTTTATTCTGTGAATGAGTTGAGTGTTCATGGACGCACATTATGAAAAACAGCCAAATTCCTCTTCCAAAAGGGAAAAGTTGGGCTAAAAAATGCACAGCCTTTGAAAAATACAACTCCTCGTCCCCCTCATAAAGCATGCTTTCCATCCCGGAAGTAAGGATAGATCTCTGGCACACTTTTGGGGAATTTATGGCTGTGTTCTGCCTTCATGAACCCTATAGCCTGAATCAAAATTGTGGGAGAAACCTACCTAGTCAGGAAGGGCACATACACATCTTTCTTTGCAGAGCTACATTGATTATATTATCCATAACACGCAAGTATAAGATTTTCCCCAATCTGCACATGTTCATAAGCAATGTTACAGATATTAAATGAATCAGTGTTCCTAACTATAATAGCATTATCAGCCAAAGCATTATGCTGGATTTTGTTTCTTGGGAAAATCTTTCATCTAGGAGAATACACAAAGGGGAAAAAATGTGTATGGATACTAACACACGTTTGGAAAGAAACATCCTTGCTTTAAGGATAGTTGCCCTTTTATCAGTACACAGCTATAAAAAAAAAAAAAATGCTTGCTACTTTTAAATCTTGATAATAATAATAAAAAAAGACATATGCCCTCTGATTGCACATTTATCCTCTCTTCTATTATCTCCTGACCTATACATCGGCATTGCACACAACATAAAGTGACCGATGAGCCTCAGAGCAGGTAGGCCTAGAAAATACCTCTCTCATACCTTTTGCTTACCACTGAGTACACAAACTGTACTGATAACAAAAACATGTTAATATACCTGGCAAGTAATCTATGTGCACTTAGTGAACACCCTTTCTCCAGCTGGGAACTACATTTTTCCAAATGTCCCACCCCAACCTGCATTAAGAGGACAGAGTGGGTGGACTGAAAAATATAATTCCTCATGGTCAGGAAGTGCTATAATCATGAAAAGAGATGTTACAGTTGAAGCAACAATACCCTGAGTTTGGAATGATGTAACATTTACAGTCTGTGTACCTGATCAAGAAACTGAGAATGTTCTCACATGAAGTAACTATGCAGACTCCTTTACATACCAATCCTGATAAAATACTCAAAAGCCTTTTTTTTTTTTTTTTTTTTCTTCTTCTTCTTCTCTCTCTCCACAGAATATCCTGCATCCTGGCAGGATAATCCTTTTCAATATTAGAAATCTATATAATACAGGATATTGTATATCTGGATTTCTGCAAAGTATTTTATGTAATAGCACTGGGCATACTGATTAAAACTTTCATTATGTGGAAGTAACTATTCATATTTTAGCTTCATTAAGAGCTGCCTCTCAGCTTGTAGTAAGTAAAGTTGCTCAGGTCTTCTACCTTGATAAGATGAACTTTTCATCTTTGTTGAGCTTATTTGGGAAAAAAGAGGTTACTGAGGCTTGGCTATTTATTTATTTATTTTTTAAAAAATACAAATAATAACCTAAGCTTTCATGATAAAGAGCATGGCAAAGCTTAGTAGGTGTCTTAGAAAAGAGCTGGAGAGGGAAAGAGTCTATGGAAACTTGCAATCAGGACAGACAATTTCTGTATTTCCTCTTTGAAGGGAGATTTGTCTTTGGCTCCTGAGTTACAGACTCCCCAGAACATAATCTATATTTAGGTACAATTAGAAAAAAAATACAACTCTGGTTAATAAATCCTTTTATAGCTCTGAAGGAGAAAATTATATTAAAAAATTGCTCTATACAGTGAAACTATTATATTGGAATAAGAAAGAAATTGCTTGCATAAAATTACGTAGAAAATAATGGCAACACTATAAAAGGAATCAATTTCTTCTTTCCAGTAAATTTCTTTAAGTTCTCTTCTTTGTTGCACAAATATATGCTGATATTGGTACAAGGTTTATAAAACAGAATCGAAAGGTTTTTCTATATAGAAAAATATATATTGAAAATAATCTACCACTATGGAAAATAAAATAAGTCTTGCCCCAGTTTAGCAACTATTGTTTACAGTTCAACAAATATTTAAAAGACATTTACAGAAGGCAACTTGTTCCAATTCTAGATTACTCGCTCTCGCAGTTGGTTTCCATTCAGGAACCACTGCTGCTAGGAAATTCTGATTCATGTTGTCTGACAGTAAGTTTTAAATCTATCTAATCTATTTATTTCACAAAATTCAGATCAGAATAAATACATTAGGTGACCTTATGTCAAATGAGAAAGATCATATGCATGACACACTTTCTTATTGGGAAAAAAAAGGATAAATACTCACACATCAGCAAGTTTTTTTTTTGTTTGTTTGTTTTTTTTTAAGTCAGTGAACTTAAACCCTATTTTAATCAAATATTTGGTTGCAGTTGCAAGCATTCACAATTTTAATTTAAAAAAAAATAACGCTCATCATCAGCTTTCTGACAGATTAAACCAGCTTTTGCATCAAATGGGAAGAAGAATGGTTCTGTGACATTCTATAATCAAAGGAAGAAAAAGTAGAAATAAGCTTCTTTGGTGAGAGTAAGTACATATGAGGAGGCACAAACCTCAACAGAGTATAGGAATTGGAAATGGGTGATGAGTTAATAAAATGGGGGAAATTGTGTTTGAAACTGTACCAGTGAAGTAAGATGAGGTGACAGAAAATACATAGGAAATGAAAGTACAAAGAATCAAAATCTGCACTTTCAAGAAAAAAGAACAAAGAGGAATCCATTATGACATACAAAGAGAGTAATCAACGTAAAAACAATTTTCAAATATTTTGAGCTGCAGATAGATATAATTCTTTTTTAGCTGAGAAGTATATAGGACCGCATTCATGAAAAACAAAAAGGATCATGCAACTTATCTACATCAATTACATAACTGTGGCCTCTGAACACAAAGGCAGTACAACCTGAGCAAAAAAAATCTTTCATGAAATAGGTTAGTTGGTATTCAGAAAGCCTATGTGCAGAAATCAAATTTCCAAAGACTATGAAACCAATCTTCAAAACACAGTTAAAGACCACCTATTGGAGGAAAACATTTTCCTTCCTATTCATTCCACATAAGTGCTTTCTACAAATAAATAAATAAATAAATAAAATAAAATAAAGATAAAAAGAACAGCTTGGCTCCTACAAAGCCCTTTCTTTACATTAAATAAACTGAAAAACTGATATATACTGCATTAGATATCCCAATTGCCATTGGATTACTATGACTACATGCCATGTAAGAATATATCAAAACAAAACATATGTCCTATGTAATGGATCCATCTTAGATCTTATTTTGCTCATCAAACATCAAGAAAATAGGTATATAAGATTTGCAAAATTTAACTAATATTCCTCCAAATCCTTCTTATTTCCATTCTCTTATTTATAGTTTTGCTAGGTACCTTTGTTATCTTTTTACCTCAGACTTACAAAGTGCTCAACATTTTTGACTCTGCTGTATGTCCGCTTGCAAGTCTTAATTTTTTAATTTCATTAGAAAACTGCCATTTGTGCCTCATCATGTTTGGATATTTCTCTCTAAGCTGATACAAAAGGGCACATTTTTGCTGTCATTAATTGTCCAAACACATCCACAATCTTATAATTTCTATCTTCCTATTGTATTTAGAATTTTTGATTATTACTTTTTTAAAAAATAGCTATTAAATGCTTTCAGTAGGACTTTTTAATTTTTTTTTTATTTTTTTTATTTTTTAAAGTTAGTTCCCTACATGAAAAAGCAAACTGATACCAAAAGTAAAAAAGAAAACTGTCACTAAAACAACTAATAGAGGAGTCTCTTAGCAAGCAACCTTTCACTTATCACTCACGGAAAACTGACTCCACAATCAGTAAGATTGTAAAGTAGGTATGTTTATTCAGTGCTGGGCAGCACGGGGTAGTCCCACCAAAGTCGTGCGCAAAAATTCGCTCGCTTGCATTCTCTGTTATCCCCTAAAATATTACATATGCATTAAGTTTTGCAACACACCTATGAATATTCACTTCCTAGCTCCACCTAGCCCCACTTCATATGCTAATTATCTTATCAGTCCTTCCGTGCTTGTGTAGTGCTTTCTGGTGGTTGTTGGGATGAAGTAAGATGTCTTCATCGGAGTTGCATTCTCTCATGCTGTATTTGCACGTATATTTTGTATTTTCCCAGTGCAGCACAAGCACAGTACATCACAAATGTAACACTGTATTTTCCAAGCACAGCACATATTAAGCAGTGAGTGTTGTCTATATATTTATTCTTAATCAGTCACTCTCTAATTTCTAATCCCATGTTTCACTTAAGATGGCAAGAAATCACCTATTCCTCTATACTCTTACCCCCTCCCACAAAGATCAGTCAGTCAATCCAGTGGTTCCAAAACTGGAACGGAAACAAAACCTGGTAAAGGTTGAAATAAAACCGACTCTAAATGACAGTGAAAGTGAGAGGTACTGAATTCAGCACACACAGAGAGCTGTAGCACAGCTACAAGCCAGGGCAAGCCCAAGAATGCAGACAAATTTGTTGTCATTATAAACGTGCCTGACACCAAGATCCATTTTCCATTCAACAGTAACTACAAGATCTCAACAATTCCCCCCTCACTTTGTATTCCTGAGAGAAGTAACACACAGTTCTAGTACCATACCCAACTGGAAACATGCTTCTGCCTCCCGCTTGCAGTCAGACTGATGATCACGCATAATACATGGAGAACTGACACAAAAAATCTGCTTGATGTCAGCCATGACTAGTTTAATTAGCCAGTTGCATCTTGTCTGTTTGTTACAGAAACAAGCACAAAATTATCAGACAAAGGATCTGGCAAAGTGATCATGTTTTCAGATAATTTCAAGTGGCAGTGGTAACAAGCATGAAGCACAGGAGCATGAATTCAGTGGGGGGATGCTTGGCCTGTGCTCTGTGCAATGCGGTGACCCTGCTCACCTCTGTCTCTGCTTGGTAGAAGAGATGGTGGGGGAACTTGGAGATGGGGCTTACACTGATTCCATATTCACTACAGCCCTGCTATGCCAATTTGCTCCTTGGGTGAGTTTCAGTGGAAAACCTATTCTAACAGCATGTTTACCGCAGCCCAGAAGCTCCTCTAAATGCTACTGATCTCACTGTCAGGCCTGAGAAAAAGTACCGAAGATGTAATATGTACCTTTTAAGTTAAACAGGACACCATATAACAATGTTAGAAATCGTCAATGTAAGAGATGATTATATGACAAAGTAAGTACAAGTTGGTTTTCCAGGTTATGACGTTCCTGCATTACCACATCTTTTTCCCCAACCCTGACCACAATATCAGCTCAAAGTTTTAATTCTGTGATTTGCATCAGAGGTCTTCATTACTGATTTTATTAACCTCCTACTGCATTCCTGCTGATAAAATCAAGGCTCATCTACAGCCACACTGGTGAGCTTCTGCCTCAGCTCAGCCAGGTTATCATATTGGGTTGATGTAATGCAGCTTAATTTTCTGAGAGAAGAATATATATATATATAAGTATATATATATTCTTCAGAGAACATTTAACATTGTTGATTAAACTGGGACAAAAGAAAAGGCTTTTAACTGAAAATGTGATGTAATCAACTAGTATAATGCAAACTTTTAGTACAGATTTCATGCTTGTATAACCTTGACAGGAAAGTGAGTTGGCTGAAAACACAGTTGATCAAATCCAACTCTGCTCAAAGTACCATCTCGTGAAACACTCATCACTTAAGCCCTACTTTTCACTCAGAAAAAAAGAAAAAAAAAAAA
>CM021702.1:10226338-10332426 GCA_011074415.1 Stictonetta naevosa
AAAAAAAAAAAAAAAAAAGCAACTGCAAGACTGTAAAACACATGCTTCATTTGGCAAGTCTGAATGAAATACTGTAGCACTTGTGTCTGAGTGCAACGGTACACGATTAAGACCCTGAACTATCAGCAACACCAAATAAAACATTTTGCTCTGTGAGTGATATCATTAAAATTTCAGCCTTGACTGTTCTGTTGTTGAGTGCATAAAGGACTGATCATTTTTAAATGGAAAGGCAAAGTGAATGAAGAAAGAATAAAATTAATCTTTAATTAGGTAAGTCTCCTTTTGTTTTTTGGTTCAGGCAAAAGCAATGGACCGTATGTTTCAAGTGACTAAATCTACCTTCAGGTTTCTGATGAATACATCTCTGTGGGGCTGTTTCTGTCAATAACAACCATTTTTATTGCTCAGGGTTTGCTCACTGGCAGCCACCTGCTAATAACACTGCTACAGATTAGCAGGGTGCTCTGGAGTTTGGACACAGATTAAAAAGTCATTTAGAGGGTGGGCTAAAATACATCTAGAAACCATAATACACAATTTAAGCCACTTCTTTCTTGTTAAGGAAATGATTCGTCTTAGAACTTTCAATTCATCATCAAAAAAAAAAAAAAAAAAAAAAAAACTGGAAGTGTGATCTTTTCCAGTTCTGTAACTGAGAAGTTAGTAGGCTCAGTTTCCAGTTCCTGCTCCACCACTGCCACACACCATTTGTTTTGCACATGCATATACACAATAGCAAATTTCAATTTAGTAACTAAGGAGCAAGAGTTACTCTAAACATCAAGTTGTGACAAGTCGAGATTTCCTACATGCCACTGAAGAGCCTCAGCACAGCAAGAAGGAGGCGCAGAAGTCCAGCCACAATGGAGCGCTGAGCAGAGGGCCTCACCTGGCTCTGGAGATCTGCGATACGCTCCAACAGGGTCCCTCTCTCTGAGTTGAAGTATTTTCTCTTCAGCTCCTGCCAGTCTTTACACGTCTTTCATAGCAGCTTTAACTCATTTAATCTTGCTGTTGGAGAGGGAGCAGCACTAACCAAAGGCCCCATCAGGTCACCACAATTTACAGCTCCCTGTCAGCCACAGGCCTCCCTCCACCAGACACACCAGGCCATGCGCGTGGCCTGCGCCAGCAGCAGTGAAGGACAAAGTACTATGGATATGCTTCATCACTGCAAATCATTCCTGCCTTCTACATTAGCAGCAATTAAATGAAGCTCCCTAATGACAATATGGACATATGAAAGAAGAGAGCCCTTTTCTCTTCAAATACTTTGATCTCACTGGAAGGAAGAAATCCTGCTTGTCTCTTGGTCCCTTGAAATGCACTCAAAGGAAGTCCAGCAAGGCTCCTCTTTCCTCATCCTTCCTCCCTTCCTTCAGCTAGAATGGCAGATCAGCCATCTGATAAGTCTTATCCTGCCCAAGGAAAAAGGCTGTCTTCCGTGGCAAATTGCATCCCATAAACTAAGTCCTAACCTGTGATCCAGAGCAAGCAGGCAGGAGTGAAGGCATGTAAGAGACTGGATGGCCAGTCTGGATTTCCCTTGGAAATACCAACGTACAGACCCCTCCTTCAAAATGGCATCAGTAACTGTCCTTGCTCCTGCTCCTCTACAGAGCTTTGTGCAAGGGCAACTGCATCTCGCTGCCAGCTATCCCAAAGCACCATCTGGTAGCCATCTTGTGGGTGGCTGAAAATGCAGTCCACATATACCACAAATAAGAGCCAGGAGGTTTGAAAATAAGAGCTCTAAACTCTCTTTACCAACTCTGTGACTAATTGTTATCTTTTGCCTCTCAAAAATCATCATGTGATAATCAGACAGGATCTGTTTCATGTACATAAGGAAACATAATCCAGCTCCTGAAATTACAGCTTTTGGGAGCCTTCAGCATCTAAAATTGTACTTTCACCTAAATGTCAGAGCTGAATTCTATCTCCATAGTTCAGTTAGCCATAATCTTAGAATCAGTTTTGGAGATTTCAAAATACTGACCTAAAATGGATAGGTTTGTCCTATCTCAAGTAATTATGATATCTCACAGAATCTGTCAAAGATAAAAAAACCAAAAAAAAACCAAAAAAAAAACAACAACCCAAACCTTACTTTTCTGGAATCTCTGCAGTGCAAGGGAAATTATGCTACAACATGAATTTTCTGAATATTATTCCCACCTAAAAACAAGAGGAAAAAAAAACAATTTAAACGTGTCCTCTGCAATAATGCTACTTTTACTTCTACGATATTGCTGTTGGATATGTTCATGATTTACCTGGCTTACCTTGAATTTAAGCTTCATTTATCACAGAGCAGATATGTTAGTAACTATAAACAGTTGACAAAAAAGGAAATGAAAGACCACAAGAAAGCCTTGGGTGTTTTGCTTTAATAGTTTTCAAAAAGCATAACAATTTTGTAACTAACTGACATGGGCAGCCCTCACACCATTTAAACCTCTTTCCATCATGCATATTTTGAAAAGGTATTTTAAACACTGAGGTTTAGTATGACTGCTATTAAGCCACTTTAGTTCTGAAAAACAAATGCCATGTGAAGTTCAGAAAGCACCTGAGATTAATATTATGAAGTTTTATGTTTTTTTCTGTTCTTCATTATTATATTAATTACAAGTGTTATTTTGTTGTTGTTGTTGTTTTTCTGTATTAATGAAGTAATGAAAAAAATGAAATTCATCAGGAAATGGTCTGTTTCTACAGAGCAGCTGAAGTACAGACTTTATTTTTCATAGCCATTGATCTTTAAGGATAGAGGTACCCATGTTTTAATCATAATCATAAACTCCTATCCATAACAAAGAGAAATAAACACAGTTTCTGCAATTTATATCATTTTATCCATCAAACAATTTATCTGGGGCAAAGTCAATGGTTGCACTAGCTTATATCCAATTAAAGTTTATTTCAGCAGAATAATACTGGCCTACAGAGCACAAAGTCTAAAGACAACAGACCACGATTGCAAGTGAGACCAACCTTCATCCCTGTTCAAACGTGTACCAAAAGTAATGCTCCTGTAATGGGAACTCGGAAGAGCCCAGATGAGACTCATTTCCTACAACATGGCAGTAACACATTCTAGAAATTACAAATCTACCTAGAGTTTATTTTACCTGTTTCTGCCAAAATCAACAACTATTTTGAGACTTGTAAACTACATCTTCCACCACCATGTTAGGAAATACATACTTCAACCTGCTTTGCCTTCCACTATACTGCTACTGCAGACAGAGATCACTTAAGTATTTGTTACTAACAGATGGGTGATACCAAT
This sequence comes from Stictonetta naevosa, assembly GCA_011074415.1. Taxonomy (NCBI): domain Eukaryota; kingdom Metazoa; phylum Chordata; class Aves; order Anseriformes; family Anatidae; genus Stictonetta; species Stictonetta naevosa. The sequence continues at coordinate 10,229,637 of CM021702.1, forward strand.
TGACTGTGCTCTCATCACCCGTGTGTACTAGAATTTCTCTGTGCTTTTTCTTTAAAATGTATTTTGTTTTTCATTTGAAGACCTTACATATTCAACCAAATGTAGCTGAAAAGAAAACCTCACCGATGAAGACAAGATTTGAGTGTTTTTTTTTTTTTTGGTTTTTTTTTCTTAACTTGGGAGGAAGATACGTATCTTCAATTACTTTGACAAAATCTCATCGGAGAAAAGATAGTTTATAATTGACACACAAATGAGATTTGAGTTTACTACAAGCTAAAAATGGGAATTCTGCCTTGCTGAAATACAGACAGGCATGTGGATCAAATTAAATTATTTAACTAAGCTACTAGTACATGACAACAAAAGAATGGTCTTAAAAAAAATTGGACACTGAAGCTCAGACCTTAAAGATTAAAAGTACAATCTGAAGCTCAGGTTTCACACTTGCTTTTACTGAAGCTCTGCAGTGACAATGAATTAATTAGTACTAAAGCATTAATTCACTAACACCATATTATTATGATTAATACATAACTTGGAAGATTAGTAAACAAGAAAAAATGGTGATAGAGGTTAAGTGAGGTACTTGACTGAAAAGTAATTGGCACTAGAAACTTTCTCACTGCAGGACAAAGCACAATCAACTCTATTTGATGGATCATTATTCTTTGAAATCCTGTCAGTATGAGCCAGGCAAATGATAATGTGATTTACTGTCCCTTTACTGCTTCCTTCCTACATTATTTCCCCTAAATTGACAAACTGAACTTACAAATTCTATAGGGACTTTCACCTCAGGATGCCAAAGAGCTTTACAAAGCAAATTAATCAATTAATCCAAGCACCACAGTGGGGTATTTTATGCAAGAACAGAGCAAAATACAAATGCAAGTCCGGAATACATATAAAAGGAATAAATTCAAATATCATGATAACAGAAGGCTAATTTGAATTTGATTGAGCCTGAAACTTGGCGAGGGCGAGGACGTTAAAATAGAAAGGTTTGGGGATGGGGCTTTTTTTTTTTTTTTTTTTTTTAATGTATGACTTTTTCAGTAACAATACAAAGTGAGAGAAATAGTAAAATGTAATTCTGTGAAAAAGTTATTTCCATTTTTTATGTCCTGGTTTTAAAGTGATCAGCAAAACCTATATCTTTAATAAAAAGGCTTTTGGGTACTTTGATTTGTGTAACTGACTATGGACTCTGCTTTACCGTTCACTTATTTGCCTTTTCTAAACCCAGCTATGCTTGTAGCTCCCTTAAAGCAACCCAAGTCAGGAACAGATCCTCCAAAGACAGTAAAATCACACTTACTGGGGACAACAGTTGAACTGCAAGTCACCCTTGTACAAAGGATTAATAGCAGTCATATAATCAATAAAAACATTACTTGTATCCAGAGACTTCATTACCCACAATTTACTCATAGTCATCACGTCACATATTAAATGGTCCAGAAAAGCTCAAAAAATTTGCTCAGAGTTTGAGAAACAGACCCATCCAGCTGCAACTGCAATATACAAGCTAGAGCAGGAGTTATCTCAATTCTATTTATAAAATAATGCTCAATAATGAAATTCTCAAACTTTTTTTTAACTGTTGACAATTAATACACAATCCTGCTCCAAATACATTTTAGATCAACAAATACGTGAAAAGATAATGCAACTTAACTTTCAAGGTTAAATTGGTTGAATTTTTTTCAAATGATGAACTGAGTTATGAAAAAGATGTTTATACTATTTTTCCACAAATTTTGTTCTTCTAAAGCTGCTTTGTTAGAGACATACGACATGACAGTAGAGTAATCTTTAGGACAAGAACTAAAAGCATCCAAAAAACCAACGCAGGGATATTGCTGTAAGGAGACAAGAGAGTCTTCCTTATCATCAGAAAATAATCAATCTCAAAGCAAACCTATAGATTGTGATTCATTTTCTGTCTTTGCACATCATTGCCCAGAAAGCGCGCACAGCTGATCAGATGACCAAGTAATGGGTTAAAATCTGTACCATGAAGAGACTTCTTCTTCCAGTTACAAATCAAGACGTTTTTACTTTTTTTTTTCCTCCTAAGGTAGAGCTCTACAGTAGCTCAAAACCAGAACTTGTTTATGCTTGTTAGATTCCCCATGAGAGCTATAAGCATAATCTTTATCAAAAGTATTTCAGTATGTGAGGCCTCATTTCAACAAAACCCAGTAAAACATGTAACTTCAAGCCTGTGAATTCAAATTAACTATATTTAAGTGATTTACTTAGGTTAGAACCTAAAATCCAAATCCTAGTCCTTAACTACAAAATATGTTCTCAGAACTCAACTAATTTTTAAAATTTTGTGCACCATGCATATCACACACAAATACCTTTCCAAATTCTCTAAATTCTGCTTGAAAGGAAAAGATCAAAATATTCCATGAAAACAGAGTGTATGTTATTTCTATTTTGGACAAGACAGAATGAAGTTCCTATCTCAACACAGAAGTCTTGTTTCATGCAGCATTGCGTTGTTTTGTGTATGTGTGTGTGTGTTTTAAGATTTAAGATTCAGAAGCCTTAGAAAATCTCTGATTATCTACTCTCAAAATCAAAACTATTTAGAAATATACTCATCATTTTATAAGTTTTTGTCAGAAAATGGTCACATTGTGAGTCACTATTACTCTTTCTTCCTGTTTTTCTAAAGCAAGCTACATCCAAAACATATTTATGCTCTGCTGACCAAGAAAATAGATGTAAAGCCATGCAAAATGTGGGGCTCTCCTATACCTCAGCACCACTCCAAACAAGCTATTTAGAACGACTTGCTAGCAGACTAGATGGGCTTGCCAAAAAGCCTGCAGTACGAGATAAAATGCTTCATAACAATAAAGTGAGTTTATAGTCTTCTCTCATTTAGCATCACTTCTGCTCGGTGCTGCAAGCCAGGGACGCAGGGAAAAGAGGCATGTTGGACCTGTCACAACAACCGACTGTCAGATATGATAATATCCAGTGAAACACTGAGAAGAAAATCTTGGTTGCAGTTCTATTTCACAAGCCCTAAAACTGCAGAAATAATTTATTTCAGTTGCACAACTACTACCGCACATTCCTTTCCAGCTACAAATTTTGGCTGCCACAGAAACCCTGGCTAGTCCAGTGCTCTGAAACTCAACAGTGGCACCCAGTGGTGGTTATTTATCTCACTGAAGTACCAACAATATAATTTTATTTTATTTTTCAATGCACCACTTAAAACCAATTTTCATTTATGAACCTGTTCAAAAAGATTCACAAATTATTATAATTGAAAAGTCTATTGCTACCTACCATTTTAAAATTATTTTTCTCATTTCAATTTTCAGACTGTTTCAGGTATGCTTTTTTTTTTTTAAAAAAAAAAAAAAAAACCATGCCATTGCTTTTTTTTTCTTTTTTTTTTTTTTCCAATCTGCTAGGATTATTCTAACAGTCCGTCTCTGCTCTGTGCAATGACAACAGTAGATGCTGATTAAGAATTCCTTCCAAATTAAGTGAATTCCAGGTTGATGTTTTGAGTAGTGTAACCCAACGGGAGTGCTAAAACCAAATTCTATTTTTTTATTTTTAAAAAAAGCTACAGTGATTACATGATTAACTAGAGGAAACAACAACAACAACAACAAAATGAAGAGGTGATAAGAACTGTATATATTAAATAATGTGCTAGGAGACTTTCTAGGACACAAAGTTCTACTCCTGTCCCAAGGGGGCAAAGCAGCAAAAGTACGGATGAAGGCTGCTTAAAAATATTTGAAACTGCATACAAGTAGTCTACACATCATCTCTTTGAGCATTTTAAGTTACATTTATATGTGCATTTGTTCTGGGATTTAAAACCTTAACATCTTTGAGATGTTAATAGTAGATCACACTTTCCACTCAGAACCCAACATGCCAGAAGGCAAGTGTGCACACATGTTCAATGTGCAGGAAAATCTTTCCTGACAGCCTCAGCTCAGTACTTACTCTACAAATTTGTATTTAGTATCTTCACATTAAGACATCAGGACTACTTTTGCTTCTCTTACTTTGGAAATGATTACCTTTATTATCTTGTTATTGTTTTCAAAAACTGTCATACTTAAGAAATGGCTTAGTAAAATAGTTCCTCATCATTGCTAACGGTGTAGCAGGGCACTGACGAAAGGCTGAGGAAAGTGGCTAAGTAGCTCAGCTGGCAGATGTATGTAGGAGAGAGCACCTTTTCTTTCCCTCATTTTACAGAGTGTAATCAAGTGCCCACATTTTCAGCTGTACATAGTCATAAAGATCCCAGTGTAAAAGAAATGGCCTGCTTGCAAAAAGCAGACAGTTCACCTGGCTGTTCTTCAAGAGGTTAAGTGGCCAAAGCCTTTTCCTCCTGGAAGCTGTATTTCCCCAGCACCCACACATAAAAGTACAAAAAGACAGAAGTTTCCATGGACACTGGCTGAAATTAAACAGTGCCCTAGGGACAGTTCTTTATGATTGAAAATGCCATTTTTTACTGAGCTATCTCAGACTCATTGCAGGGACAACATGCAAAGAATTAATAACCTACCATCAGTATAAATATATATATATATATATGTATTTCTGATTTCATGGTGCTTCTAAATGTATACAAGCAATAAGGAGCTCAAACATTATCTATCTGAATGGAGTTTCATTCAAAGAGATCTCTAGGCTCACCATCTTAGCACTTCATTAGATAGAAGGTTGAATGAATAAACATACCTCACGTCATGACCTTAATGTCACTAAAATATAGCAGAAATGGAGGAATGAATTCCTGAGCTGATGTCTCTCTATTGAGAAAATTCTGCTTTTAGTCTTTACATCTTTTATTTTACAGGATGCTATTGAAAGCAACTCATTCTCTTTCAATATGCCAAGCACTGCAAAGACAGGCTTTATAGGTAAAGCTCATGACCTTGAATAGTACCCAGAAACAATTAAGAAAGTTGCACAGAGTGCACAGAACTGAGGGGAAGCCACCTAATAGCACTGCAACCTCACATCCACTCCAGTGTTCGCTGCAAACCAGAGCAGTAAGCAAGACACACTGTGTAAGTGTTGAGTGTGCACCCTCGTAATTCGAAACACGCAGAAGGATACTGTAACAAGTTATCATAATACTGAAAATACATAACCAAAAACATCCACCAGAAACAACAAATAATATAGAACCCACAGAACTGGGACCTAGAACTACAGCCTTTCTAGTATAACATTGTATAACATAACTGCACTGCCTGCAAAAGTAGCACTCACCTAATATGGAGTACCTGAGTAAAGATGACAGTATTGCAAGAAGTCTTCAGTAGCCTCAGTTTTAAATTAAAATAAATAGAGATCTAGGCCCAAAAGCAAAAAAATATTTACATTTCTATTGAGAAGCCTAAAGATGAGTTCCAAGCTTAAACACTTCATTCTATCTGAACCCTAGTATAAAAAACAGGCACAGCTCTTAATCTATGATCTGAGAGCATGCTGCTTGGGGCATGCAACTTCATCTCAAAATTTGACAGTTTTTATGGTCTCCTTCTGCTTCAAACCATATCTGTTTGCAGCAAAATCCTGTTAATTTTGTACTAATACCAGGAAAGGTGAAGCAGTGGTTTTCATCCATCTGCTATTCCAACCCCTCCACGGAGTTGAGAACTAAGGCTTTCCTTCTCCCTGAAAGACCACCCCTGAAAAGGGATTTCAAGTATTGTTCGGCAATGGATGCCACCCTTCCAAAAGCCGTGATCTAAACCAGAACACCTAAACTCATATTTTACGACAAGAAACAAAAAATAATTTATTTTCAGAATAGTAAAGTGTTCAGAAGATCAGAGGTATTAAACCTTGAGGAAACAGAGCAAAATAATTTTTTTTTTTTTTTTTTTTTTTAGCACATGGAAAAAAAATGCTTAGCACTAAAAAGAATTATTTTCCATTTGAACTAATACAGCTAGCAGAATAGGAAACCATTAGGAGGACTTCACTCATTTTGAAAGTGTTGCCTTTGCGTTTCTACAATTCTAGAGAAATTACGTTAAAAATTACATTAAAAAAAAACATTTATTTATCTGCTGATCACTTTTGTAACTACTTCATAACTTGAAAAATCCTGACAATTCTGCATGTCTAATAAATGTATATTATGAGTGTTCATATAACGTAAAATTATTATGCAAGGATCTCGTTAGTTTATGATAGGGAGCCCAATCACTATCAACTGCATATATTAAATATGATAGATTTATTTTTCCATGAAACACTTTAATCCTTTGTTCAAGAAATCTCTTACTACAGAGGCTGTTTCTCTAATATTGCTCACCAAGGCACCACCTCTATTGGTGACCTGCATTGTGATTTATCACAGATTTTTTTTTTTTTTTTAACATACCTGTAAAACAAAAATGCAGACATGCAAACATGCAGAAGAGCTACTGCATAAGTCTTTTTTATCCAGCAAGCAAGCTGGGTTTTGTAAGGAAAGGTTTTTGTGTTTTACAACTTTTGTGGAAGCTAGCAATATAAGCATTTTTATTGTAGCTGAGATTTTTTCCCCTCTCTGCAAGCTGTCTTTACTGATTCAAGTGAAAAATTTCAGAAGGGAACCATTTAATCTTTCAAATGTTTCCATTTTTCACTGTGCTATTAGGCTTTATAAAGAACCATAAAGAATGGAAAGTTTCCCCTCTGTGGCACCACTGAATCAGAGGTTCCTTTTACTTCATACAACTTTTACAGTCTCTGGTTCGTTATGCTGGAATGGGAATTCTGCAAATCGCGGAGGTCCAGGGCACATAACTCTGTTTTCATGGGAGCAAAAGGGTTTGGCTGGTGAGATGGCACATGATTCAGCAAAAGAGCATCTTTCTTTCTTTCTTTTTTTTTTTTTTATTTTTTTTATTTTTTTCCCCCTGTGGAAATATTCTCTTTGATCTGAGAAAATGTTGCTACTGAAATAACTTAAAATTTTTCAGAGCTAATGGCTCTTTTTGCAAAAGCCATACATATCTTCCTTCAGAGTACTATTTTATGTTACTAGTTCTCAAAAAATCCATTATTATTATTATTTTTTTTTCATGTAGAATGCCACATACAAAGGCTGAAACTTGCAAAAATTAACTGTTGTCATCTAAAACTCTGGTATCTACTCTAGCCACAGCAAACAGGATCCTCATCAATTAAGAGAAAGAAAATCTAAGTTTCACTTCTCACAAGGTTTGGAAAATTAAAGAAATAAATCATCTTCAGTGTTTCTACAATGACTGCATTAAGTTGGAAGAGTATCTGAAGGCCTGGGCTGAAGGTAGCTTTTCTCACTGCCACTCCTTCCCCACAAATGACCCCAATGTTCTCCAAACACAGTTATTTTGGAAAATGATAAGCTTTTGGAAAAAAAATAGTCCAAATATTGATAGCAGTCGTTTTCCACAATTATAATGAAAACATGCTTCTCTTCCATATCACTAAACATTTTCCCTTTAATAAATTACATCTCTATCACCTTTTCCAGCATGAAAACAACACTTTCTATAAAGCTCTCTCTAAATTTGGTTTCCAGACCAAATTGTTAACCTAAAGGAATTTTGTATGCGACTCCCATTGTTATTCAGTGTTTGTATTTTCCTAAAAAGCCTACTACTAAACTGTCAAGACCCCATGAATAGAACTGTACCTGTAAAGATCTACAAGGATTCAGGATTTTCCTAAATAACAAGTGTTAATTTGGCAATCTCACCCAGATTATCACATTTAGTTTACCTCTTGCCTTGCACCAAAGCATATAAAAAGAAATCCTCCATCTGCTACTGCAGGAATAACTTCTCCCCTTAAAAGACCTCATATATCCAAGCAAACTATGCTTAAATAAGGACTCATTGCTATAGATGAACTGCACAAAAGGATGCTTTTGTATCTGCACTCTTATTTCAGAACAAGAGCATGTATAATTATTCAAAATACATTAAAAAATCCAGTGTGTATTGATAAAATTCCCAAAGGCATACTGTTGTAAGTGGAATACGCCTTCTATTAAAGTATTCTCTTCTCCAATTAAGAATAGAATGTAAAATTCAGTAGGCTTCTGAAAATTTATAAAGTACAAACAAAAGAGCCATTTTCTATTATGCTGATCAGTAGATGGGTATGGCTTAATCCGCTTATTAGAAGGGAAATACCTTGCCAAAATTAACAGATCTAATACCTTAATCTGTTGTACCATGTGTTAGCCTATTAGGGAACAAATTATGGAGAAATCCAGACAGAGAACCACATACACTAATGTGCTCAGCAAAGACATGCAGTGCCTTCCAGTATCTGCAATTAACTGTGAATTACAGAGACCTCAAATACCAACAGCTTGTTCTGTTAAAGACTCATTTTGTTTCCATACAGGTTTCACTGCATCTCAGAAAGACTTGAGCTCTTGAGAAAATGATTCCTCATGCACAGTGCAATAGTACTTGCAATAGGTACAATGGCACTGGATGAAAAGAACCCGAGGTTCAAATATCACGAGTAGGTTGAGAAGAAAGTAACTCTAAGAACTCATGATCCTCTTACCCAGGCTTCTGTATGCCCCGAGAAAGTTGCATCTGAAATATAAAGATTTTTGCTTGATTATTGGAAGTCTTACTAGTGAAGAAAGCACAGAGAAGCTTGTACAATGTTGTGCCAATAGCACAGATCCACTCATTTGGATTCCTTATGTTCTTCCTGCACTTTGTCCACTGGTAGATGGCTGCATAGTGTTAGCAGCCTCAAGAAGAGACCAGTCAAGTAGCACAAAGTTCTGATCAGCTCCTGCAGTATGTTTCCAGATAGCAGAACTGCTAAGTCAAACAAGCTTCACACAGTAAGACCTCAGTCTTCAGCAATGTCAGCCTGGCTCTTTCATAAGCACTGAATTCACTTGCAACAGTGCAACTCTTAATGGCTGCAATGATGTAACTTCATCTGTAGGAGCTGTTGATTCAATATGATGGAAATGTTTCATACATTTGTATTCATATCATACTCATAATGGTTCCAAAGGAGCTATTTAATGTCAATTAAATACTATTATAGTGTCAAAGAGAGTTCATTTTCAATATATTTTATTCTTCCTTTAATACTTTGTTGCAGTACTTCTACTCTTTTATTTCAATAACGGTACAGCAAAGTTAACTGAGTACAAATGAAGTGAAATAATGAACAATTTCCTTTTGCTCCGAAAGTAAATTATACTGGCACTTGCTTGTCTGCCTGTCCAAAGTGTGGTCTCTTCCCTTTGTTCTCCAACCCTTAAAAAAATCAAGAGGAATAACTGAAAAAGAAAGTATAATAATAATTTAAGGGACTGCTGAGTAAGAGAACCCTCTTCTTCCTTGATACCTGATGTTTTTTTCTCTTTTCTGACTACTACACTTCACTCAATTCTTTTTCTTCTTTTCTCTAAATATGCTTAATTCTCCCACCCTTCAGCTAGTTCTAGGCTCTCCCTCTCACTGTACCCATTTGTCTGACATCTTCCTACCAGTTCCCCACTTAAGTTAACCAGCGACAACAACAGTTTTTTTTCCCTCCTTGTTATTCCCCCTCGTCATTCCCCCTCCACCTTACACAACCCTAACCTAACATCTATCTTATATCTCTCTTCACATTCTTTTTAACCTAGCAAATTTTTGTGACTTTACATACATTTATATTTATTTACATTTATTATTATTTATTTACATTTATTTTCAACCATATATATTATTTTTTTAAAAAACATATCTGTGCTTTTGGTCAACTTTTTCTTAATAGAGATATAGTCTGCTATAGACTGGTATTTTTTAAACAATCTCCAATGCGACAGGAGTTTCTTTTAGTGTTTATCTAGAAACGCTTTCAGATTTGTCTCACATCTGTTCCATGTGAACTGGTACAGAAATGATCGACCCTGTGGCGCAACAAATCTGATTGAAAAGCCTGAAGTTCTTTCCAGGTTACATCTGATTTTTTTATATAAAGGCTAGGTTGATGGGGCAGTGAATATTTCTATTCTCCTACAAGCCCTAGAAAAGACGGGTAAAGAATTAAATGTGATCTTGATAACTTTCTTCCCACTTTCACTCTTAAAGGCAGGTTTCTATTTATTTATTTATTTATTTATTGTCTCTTATGACATCCTCTTTTCTAATTCTGTGTCTATATCCACCACAGGAAAGGACTGGTTAAGAGGGCAATAGGTGTGTTACTGAGAATTGATGAAAATGGTCAGCTTTGCAGACTCTTCAAGTTTTTACTTTATCTGACAACTATCTAGCAACACTATCTAGCACTTTTCTTTTTTTTCTTCCCCAGTACAAATCACCCTACTCACTGGGGAAGGGAATTGAAAACTAAGTTTGATCCTGACAAAGGGTTTAAATGATATCTTATGTGATATAAGCAAAAATAGAAGATACTGAGCCAAGCTACTTACAAGATAACGTGTTTGCCTGAAAATATTCCTTCTTATATAGCACTTTCAAAGATAATATTATATAATTAACTGAGATGACCCATGCATGCATTTCTAAATATTAAGTCACAGTGAAATGAAGACTCAGTTCTGGATTAAAAAAAAAAAAATCTGATCAAAGGGAAGTAAATTGGAAGGTCATACTCTTAAAGTATTTTTGTGGACAGAAATGACACAGCAGTTTTGTACCTGAGGTTGTAAACAGAAGATATCATTTTCCAGAGGTGTTTAGGAACAGGTAGATACAGAAAGACTGTTCATGCCAATGGGTGTAGCTAGCAAATGTACAAAAACTGCAATATATGGGATTAACACTGAATATTTCAACCATCATTTCAGTAATTCAACAAATACTTATATGCATTACTCCCACTTCTATTCTCAAGGAGGCAAGGATATTCTGAGGTAATAACACTTTTTTTTTTTTTTTTCAATCCCTCTTAAGTGTGATGCTGAGCACATTCACAGTTTGCAGACTTGAACGATTTGGAAAGGTCAGCTTCATCCTTGACGGCTGCTTCTTTATCACAATACTTGTAAAACTCATGGCAGATATTTAAAATAATAACAATAATTGCAGTCTGCCTCAATGCCTTTCAGAACATTCATATAATCTTTAAAAAAAACAAATCTTGCAAGTTGATCAACCATGACAAGTCTATAATTTTGAGAACTTTCATAAATATACTTTGTAAACTGTTTATGCTATTAAGTCTGCAAATGCATACTTTGGCCTTTCCCTCCTGTTATCGTGATGGATTCCAAAAGCTCCCTTTTCAGACACATGCCATACCACATTACAAAGGTGGCTACAGTAACACTACAAAAGTGCTTTTTTTCTCCCAGTGGAAAAAAAAATATTTCTGGAGCCACAGAAACCATTTTACTCTTACAAGTAAGATTCATTTCTCTATGAAGATGGCAACAGACACAATAAAGTTAAGCCACAGTAAGGAGGGATCTCTTATCTTCTTATCAGCTCCAGATTTAAAAGTAGCATTTTTTATTTTTTTTTAAAGCTTGCTGTCAGTCATTAGACAACAGAGCACTGCCACATTTCCCTATTCTTCCTGTGTCAGTGGCAAAAACGTTCTTATAATATAAAAATAAAATTGAGCAGCAGGCTCTAATATAACTTGCCTTTGATCAACTTTGCCAAGAGAACAGAGCAGTAGAATGATCTTCTGTGCAGTCAGAAACCAGACGAAATAACCAAGAAAAACCTCCCCAGAACAAGTCAAAGGAACTAGCTGAATAAAGACAGCAGTCATGCTGCTTCCCTGACATTTTACGGAAAGACTACCTCTCTGAAGACTTTAGATCATTCCTACGAATAAATACAGGCAATTGTTCCAACAAGAAAAAAAAAGTTCAGATTTTAAAAAAGGATCAAGACAAAGAATTTTAACTGATTGCCCCTGCACTTAATGGCTGAAATATACTGAATTAGCAAAAATATTATTTCAGTCTTCACATGGAAAAAGTAACACATTCCAGTATAAGTATGCACAGTCACAGTATCAAGCTTATTGTAAATAACCACTTTCATCTTAGTAAACTCAATATATGCACTGAAAGCAATTTCTTAATCTGTTAACTTAAAACAGATATTCTACAAAATTTGCCTATTTCCCCGTAAGCTGAAGGACCATTCAGGTTATACTTCCTCCTTTCTTACTACCTGTCTTTTTGGAAACAGGTATTAGTAAATGGTTTTATGTATATATTTTTTTGGATGTATGTACTTCACTGCATGCCGTTCCTGAGCCTGACGAAGGTAATTGAGATTGTTTTCAACTACACTAATAAACGTCAAAGAAATTTGCTCTTTTCAGAAGCAAGCAGATATCTTCTGCTTATCCTCCAGCTGTCTGGAGAAACATAATACTTCATGATCTCTGTTGCTCATTTAATCAATGTCAACTAGTTTTAAATACAAAAAAGCCTATGTATTAAACTCAGGTTTCTGATACATGGAATACACACTATTTTCATTTGAAACTATTATTACTGAATATCTGCTGCAATGTTAGTATTTGTCATAATACATGGAAGTCTGCAAATTTCTCAGGTCATCGTGACTCAGAAGATGAGAAGGAAAGTGAAAAATAAATATGCCAAGAATGACAGCAAGGGTTTCAGCATCTGTTGATCTACTTGGTTTCCCATGGCAATCTTTCATTACACGACTGCAAATTACTCATGCATATTCTTGCTTCCTAATTATGGGGCTGACTTCTATGAAAGCTACTGTAATTCATAACAAACAGGTCACCCTCTAGATTCATTGCAAAGAGAATGGAGAATGAATTTCCTGTAGCTCAAATCTGTTCCAGTCATATAATTTGACAGCAGTGTTAATTCAGGAATATTTCTGTTTTTCTTCTTGTGAAAGACAGTACCAAGGAAACATTCAAAGATACTGAAAAGCAACACATACAATGCACAAGTAAAATCTAATACCAAATTAAACAATTTAAATGTAAAACAGGGGAATGCGTTGCCACAACATCTAGACATACTAACTCAGAAGTGAGGATGTGTTGGTCATCTACTATGCTTTGGTGAGGAGCAAAAAAATCACATTTCAATGGCTGTGAGCCAGCCAATAACAGATATAGCAACATTAATATATATACATTTGAAGATTAACCCATAATTACACTTTACAGGTTAAATTTGACTATACATTCTTTTCAAGCATCTGCCACCACAAAGAGAACTACTGGACTGGATCTTGGAAGTAAGAACATCCAAATCTCCTCAAAAACTCCTATATCTATGATTTTCACCTTTATTGTAGGAGAAAAGTAAGGACAATGGTATGTGCAGAGTATCTATGCTACTTACTATCCAATGGGCACTTTTTATACCTTCAAAAAAGGTGAGACTCTTGGGTCCAGCTGCTTTTGAAGTACAAAGGAAACAGAAAGGTTGTTCATAAGTGCAAAAATACATCTGTCAATAGGATTATGGCATCTCTGGAGTTTTTAAGGTTTTTGTTCTGAATTTACACCGTGTCCATGAAAATAAGGTTTTGATACAATGTTTGACTCCTTAAGGCCACTCCAATATTAAATAAGAAATCTTGATTCACATTTGTACTATATATTATATATATATAACTGTATAACTGAAACTTAGTTATTTCCCCCTCAAATTTCTGCTTTACTATTTTCTGCTCTCTTGAGGGCTGACAACTCTCAATCAGTTTGTATTAAGAGGTAGTAGATGAGTCAAGCACTTCAAAACAAACAACAGCTCGTCCCAACTATGCATTGAAGCTTGTCAAAATGAAAGAGCACGTGTCTCCACCTGCATGAGACTCTAGCTGCACCCAGTGAAGTGAACAGAAGTGCACCATTACAGAACAGATGCAATATGGATTCAAGTTTTCATTCTTTAAACCCTCAAGAGAAAAGTTACTGCCCAGTAGTTTGGATACTAAACCATGGTTTAGGCTCTAGCACTGCTCAGCCACAGACTGTACCACTGACCAGAAAGGTAACAGAGGCACCTCAGAAGGTCAGGGAAGGTGACCAAAGCGAGTACAGCTGGATGCCTGAACCACTTGAATTCTTTTGAAACCCCAAAAGGCAACTACCTGCAAAGAAAACATGCTTTCCAAAACTTGTAAGTCATTTCTTCATACTTCATCCTCAGTAAGTAATAAGATTCAGGCATCCTTACTGTTCCAGCCACAGAGGTTTCACAAGGATAAATACAGTGAAGACTGATGTACGACAGGAAGACTGTCATGCCTAGGATACTACATTTTTGGCTTTCATATGGGTGGATTCTTATTTCAGGGTGCTGTCTCAATAAACAAAAAGCAAGGTCATTAAAAATGCTGAGCTTGCAGCTCTTCTTAACCTTTGCAATCTGGGCTTCAAATACATGGCATAGTGGCTTCTCAGGCAATTTTGTCCTGAACCAGTGAGAAAACACTTGCAGGATACTGGAAGCATACCAAAGTGTTGACAGGAGCTGAGCTCTCCACACTGACATTCAGGGGATTGGAGAGTATCAGGCTAAAGCTCTTCTGTGTCTAGAGAGACTTAAATTCAGCAGCATGGTCGTATTATGCATTTACTGTATTAGTCCTAGAGAGTTCTTCCAGATGCATTCCTAAAACTGCTTAGTGCATTTAACAGGGAGCAAAGTAGCTCTGCCAGCAAAAATAATGAATAATAGATTAACCAATTAGAAATTTTAAGGCACAGGTAATTACCAAGACCTTTAAGAAGGTACTGGAATATCTAGCATCACCTTCAAATCATTGGCATCTGGAGTCACAGATTTCCAAATCCTGTTGTAATTACTATAGGTATATCACATTGTAAAGGACCCTTAATTATGATTCATAAATTGTCTAAAACACACCCAAGTAGGAAAATAACTCAAATATAATATAATTTCAAGTGTTTTTCCAAATAATCTTCCTCTAGTAATAAGCAACGATCTGCTACTATGAATAGCTAGAATTATTAAATAAAAATGTGTAATTTCAATGTTTCATTTTGTCTGTTCTTTTGTAAAACATACAGAATGATTTAAATTTTACAGAAGTCATATTAAAGATACATAGCAGAAACACACTTAAACTGTCAGATTAACACAGAAAAAAATGACTCATACATTCTGGCCTTTTTTCATTTAAACTCTTTGTATTTGGGTTTAAATAGCAGGGTGATGTTTCTGTTCCACCTACGTGTCATCTTTAAAGCTGATTTTAAAATCCATTAACCTGATTAGTCAAAGCAAGTGGTAGCTTGAATAGTAATTTAAACATGGTGTAATGTAAATTGGAGGATCAAGAGTTTATTTTCAATGACAGTGAATGGAAGTATATATATTGATGTATCTCTTATATGTACAACAGCAAGCACTGCATGTTAAATATGTCTAGTTCTACATATTTACTTAAACCTAGTCATAATTAAGAAAGTTTTGTTTTCCAAAAGTAGATTTCAGGAAGTAGACAAAAAGATGTACTTATAAAAATCAAAAAATAACAACACCTCAAATGTATTATAAATTTAAAGATGGTTGTAGGCAGACTATTTTGATTCTTGGGAGACTTCAGCCAGAAACAAAAGTAGTAATGCAAATAGTGTGCAACATTTTCAAGACACCTCTCCCATAATCATTGGGCAGCGACACCATATGCAACCTTGTGATCTCAGGGATCTTTATGGCAATCTGAGAACAAATTCAGGCAGTGACACACAAATGGATGCTTCAAGTGCCCTTAGGAGTGGTTGCACTGCAGTAATTCTAAGTGTCTGGCCATGACGAAGTAAGAAGAGATGGAAAATTGACGCTAATAGCAGTTTTAACTGAAAAAGTAGTTTACTATGCATATGGAGTGAAATCTGGGCTAAAAACCTCTGTCACGTTTTATTTCCAGTAACATTGCTCTTTATTGGCCCCACCCCTCCTATTGTTTAAAATCTCTTTAGCGTCTGTAGAGTCAGTGTTAGCATTCTCCAACAGGACATAGTTTTTATTTTTAAAACACTCCTACTAGCTAGGGACATTAGATGCATCAGAAAGGAGATATTTGCAGCATTTGCAAAATCTGTTTTGGCAGCCTTGTGAATTCTGGAAGCAGAATCAAAAGAGCATGGGACTTGACTGGCTCCTTAGTTAAGACTCAAGGAAAAAGGAGGTTTGACTCAAGCAGGCTAAGCAGACCTGCAAACAGTTGTCTTCCAAAATAAATAAATGACTGTCTAGTACATCTGATGTCTGATTCAACTATAGGATAATTGGTTTCTAAAAAAGATATGTATTTTTGTGTAAAAACAAAACAAAACAATTTTAGCAATGAGACTCTGAGACTTTCATTAAGTTATGATATACTTAACTACATTTCAGGAGAGGTGCTTTCATGCAATCATAAAAACCTCAGAAGTCACAAAATGCATAGCTAAACTCTCAGAAATTTATATTTCAGTCCTGCAAGTATTTACTAATCATCTAATTTCACCCATATATGTATACTGTACCATGCAGTGTAAGGTCACTGCAGTAGATTAAAGCAAATAGTCAAGCTTTTGATAGGCAAGCGAAGTACAAAAAACAAAGCTTGTGAAATTGCAAGGAACAAAGGATAACACTTGATACAAGATACAATAAAACTTTGGACAAAAATAAAGGGAAAAGGTTTTGTATAAAGACTTTCTCCAAGAGTCCTGCAGAGCTGCTCAGATTTTGTAGAGTGATCTTGTGTTAGAGGATTCCTAATCCTTATCATCACCATTATTAAAGGAGGTGAGAATACTCATCGGGATTATTCTGTCAGATGGTTCTTCAAGTGGTCTATTTCTTCCTAAGATACCAATTATGAAAAGAGAGTGCCATCTCTTGCCAGTGTAAGATTGTTGGAGTCTTCAATCTGGATACTTCAAAAGCTCTACTGAATAGATTTAGCTTTTGAGTGGTAAGCGTATAGGAAAGGTCAAGTATGTCAGACGTAAGATATTTTAAAATCATAGAATACGAAATAGCTCAGAAACAACAGATGAATTAACTAAATTAATACAACCACTAAATCCTTGAAGCCCTTAGTGTGATGTTGGAGACAATTACAATTATTCAATAAAACCTATTAGCAAATTTTTATTTAATAAAATGTGAATATTTTTGATGAAAATTTACAAGGACATGTATGAAAGAATGCATATCTGCCATCAAGCAATATTAGCATGGGATTGAGCAAAGAAAAAAAGCTTTATACTATTTGTTATTGAGCTCCAAATGAAACACCTGTGTGCTGTCCCATGAAGGCTTCCCTTTATTCATCCTAGAAAAACTCTCAGTATAAATATCTCTGTTGTCAGTTACTGGAAAATACACATGCAAATTAGGCACAAAGGGAACCTGTGAGATTTCAAAAACTGTTCTAATTGCAACAGATTGTAACT
This sequence comes from Stictonetta naevosa, assembly GCA_011074415.1. NCBI lineage: Eukaryota > Metazoa > Chordata > Aves > Anseriformes > Anatidae > Stictonetta > Stictonetta naevosa. Next base: position 10,247,064 of record CM021702.1, read on the forward strand.
GATATCTTTCACATCTCTAGCCATACCCACAAAGCAGACCAGACAAGACCACAGCAGTTTCCCACCTAGCAACCCAGAGGTGTACGCTACAGTCCCTGCCCTATTTGAACCTATTCAAACTTTCTGCAATTACTTACATAAGCGCTTAAGACTGCTCCTGAGCATGTACTTTTAGAAGTGAAACAAAGTTATGACTTCAGATCTTGTTCAGTCAGTGAGACAGTTACTTCAGATACTAAAACAAAATAAAAAAAATGATGTTCACAGCCTGAATAAGACTCATGAGGACCCAAATCTATTTCCTGAATCTCAAGAGTTAATTCACATCTCCGGAGATTACTTTTGAAGTGAATCAGGTTTTCTCCCTGTTTTAATATCATTTAGAACCCGAAGAAGTTCCTGAAATAAAAATTTGTTCAGAATATGTGCCTGCTACAAATAAATGTGTCAAAATCACTGAAACATTCCTAACAGACCTTTTACTTTCTGTATAGTGAACTCATTCTTTTTTCTTTTTTGCAACTTAATCACAAAAGTCACAAAGAATTTATAGCTTAATGTATTACTTTACTTTATTATCCAAATTAATCTAATTTTATTTATCTTCTCTGTGTTAAGGTGCACATCTCAGATGCAGATGATATCCACAGAGATAAATCTATCTTGTCCACCTCAGGAAAGGTTTGGATCTGGTGGTTATAAGAAGGGATCTTACAACCACCAGAGGGATCTACTGAGTAATCTCTTCCATTTTCAAGAATGATTAAGAGTGGCCATGTAACACCATGAAGATGTTTTGCTTGAGCCGTAACGTTTGCTTCTAAGCTGCTCAGTTCCAGATTATTACTATTTATTAGCTCTTGCAGTATATATGTTTTTCAACATTATTTTTGACCAAGAGTGGATGCAACTATGATGTCCTGCAGTATGTGAGTGGTTAAGGTGATTCCCTTAAATTACTTCACTGAATATTACTAATTGGCCATAAATGTCATGATCATAAACTGTCAGATTCTTCCCTCTAGAGGCCTGCCTCATTCAACAAAAGAATGATTACACTACAATATATTCAATTATTTTATATGCTAAGGTAATCTGATATACAAAAACCAGCATCTTCCACAACAGTATATATGAAAAATGCTAGATAAATATCACAATCATGACAAAACTATTTCATAAATTAAACAGAATATCATTTAAGACATTATTCTTTTCTAGTTATATTTCTGAAATGACAATTTATGTGGTTGAAACAATTTTTGTGTAATTTCTTTTTTCATTCAAACACCTCACTGAGAAAAAAAATAAAACAAAGTAAACAGGAAAAAAATCCACCAAAAACTTTAACATCAATGCTATTGCTTATCAGGTAGTTTGGGATAATGTTAATTCTAAGACTAAATAATATTACATTTAGTAATGCTCACAACCGTAACTAATGGACATTTTATGTAATTGAAAAAGAGAAAATAATATCATAAAAGAAACTGAAGGTGAGAAGAGGAACCTGAGACTTTATTTACAAGACTATTTTGTATTTTTTCAAGTTGTGTTCATAGTTTATGGAGTCCTTTTTTATATACCAAAAAAAACAGATGTATTCCATTAATCTCTCCTTACACATTATTTTATTTAAATATCACCTGTAGCTGTTCTTGTTCTTCAATGGAATCAATTCAACTTCCAGATTTTTCTTCACGAGGCTCAAATCTGGAAAAGACCTTGCGGCAGAATTCAAACTAGAGTGGGACAAGAGGATTTTCTTATATTGCTGTTAATATACCCTTGTTTTCTATCAGATTATTAACTTATTTAGGGGAGTTGGACGTAAGAGGTAAGAACTATTATACTACTCAGCTCTACTACTTATGCTTAAGAGTTCATCTTCCCAATTAAACTATCCTCCATTATAGTGGACTCTCCTTCCAATTTATCAAAATTATTCATAACTAAAAATGTTCACAATTTCTTCCATGTTGGCATCATTCATGAATGTTAACCTTCATTACAGCCATTAAAATAAAAATAAAACTCTCAACCTAAACCAGGATATTAATCTTAGTCCAAAAGAAAATTGCTGACAATTACTGCTTGGTATTAATTTCCCCACAATATCATAGCTCTTCATAGCTTTATCATAGTTCATCTTCAAATATACCCTAAATTTGGTCAAAAAAGCAGACAGAACATCCATATTAAAACTGACATATAGATACACAGGTTCTTCCCTGCTATATACTGGACTACATATTCCAGCAAGAAAAGAAAATTCAAATAGCTTCAGCAATGGCATCACCCAAAAAACAAAAAATAAAAATAAAAAGTCCTGATCCCACAGCAATAATACTTACACACCCTGCAGCATAATTGTACTAGAGCTCCAGCAAGACAGCTTACAGTGATGGACCTGACAACAGGACTGTTATCTCCAACCTAATAAAAAATAAACTTTTTTTTCTCGCTGCTAGTAAAAAACTCCTCTATAAGCAAACCACTTTCCATTATTCATTACATACATGTGAGCTTAGGTCATTTTAAACAGACAAAGAAACTACATTAATACTAAATATAAATGAAATAATATTTCTATTCATGTATACAAATTCACAGGACACCAATATCGCTCACCTACCTTTAGCAGACCTTTTAAAACTGGATGAGTATTATCTACATCTCCAACCTGGACAGCCTTGTTCATCAGCTGAAGTTCTTGATATGTTTTGGCAAAATATACCATTTCTATTAAAATTTGGACAAACATGACCCACTGCTTTGGGTACGATGGAATAATAAAATGGAAATGGATGATATTTAGGGTGCTCCATTATCCTGTTAAAATGTGCTTCCTACTTCTCCAGCAAGCTCCACAGTCATTTTTAGAAAGAATAATCCCCACATTCCCTTACACGCCTTTTTTTTTTTTTTTTAAACTATTTTTTTCTAACTGTATCTACTAACTGTAATAAAAATGACTGATGTCCTTTTTCAGTGAAATAGTTTGTATATCATGGGCAGACAATCAAATCCAACTCTGGATGGCTACGTAGCTGTGATGATGTCACATAATAAAAGAACAAACATTGAGATGAGCAAGGAGGGATAAACGTCAGATACTCTTTGTTTGTAACTCTGCATTCCCTTCCTAAGGCAACAAGAAAGTGAAAAAGAAAAAAAAAAAAAAGGATGATATGCTGAGGTACCTTTAAAAACATTACTAGATTGTGGAAGGTTTGGTAAGGCAATTAATCAATTCAAGCTGTGATCAACAGACTCAAGTTATCTTTTTTCCACATGATCCATGAGAACAGATTGGCACACAAAATGCTAAAGTGACTTGAATTAAGTATAATTACTGGTTCTACTGAAATATTTTCACCCTTCAGGAGATCAATGTGTTTGATGGATAAAGCCCCAGCTAAATTCTGACTCCCATCGCATCAATTTAGGTACAGGAGTTACCTGAGAAGTGATATATTAAATAGATAATGTAAACTCTACTGGATTTACAATTTGTCTGCATGGGAGGGCAAAAGGTCCACACTAGTATTCAGTTATCATCAATTAGATGCTAATCTTGCAGTTTTCCGTGCTTCTCAACACTTGGTTATTGCTTAGTGTGCAGAATCTGATGTACGAGATGTTACAAACTTTGTATAGCTATTTACTAGACTGCAAAAGCTTTATATTGAAATAGTAGATTCTGAACAACCATGAAGAGAACAAAAACTCTTTCATCTTCTCCTTATTCTTGACTGAAGTCATATTTTCCAGACTAGTAACAGAATTACAAACAATCAAAATATTTCACATCAATCTGTGGTTATCCAAACATGAGAGAGACAGCTGGCAATGATATAATGATCGTCTCTGACTTGTAATAGTTTTATGTAGTCTAGGACAAAATAAGCATCTGTTCCTCATGGCTGCAGAATCTCTATCCTCCTGCTAAACACAACTGATTCCAGCCTGAAGATGCATCACACTAGTAAACTCCATAAATAATAACCTACAAAGAATTTTGAGGAAATATATTTGCATGTACTAAAGAGTATCTATGGGTTTGACAAAAGAAGAAGAAACTTCTATATGATAAAAAAAATATTGTTCCAAACTTGCTCAGGCCCAAAACTTTGTGGGTTGTACACTCAGCAATCAGGCTGCTTCCTCCACTGTTCTGAGGAACACATCAACTCCTTACCATCCCAAGAAGAATGTGTGTGTTGTGTGGAAAAACATCAAAATCTCAGTAGATGACAAACCATGAAGTATTTCACAGTAAATTATGCCAGAATACATTTCTACAAAAATAAATCAACTAGATGCAACTCCTCTATTGAATGATCTCAGTCAAGCTATATTCACTGTCACCCTGAGTATTTGTTCCAAAGTAAAGCACTTGATATCCTCATATGACAGGTGAATGAAAAGTACCGTGTGGCTAAAAAAAACTCCTCGCAGCACTTCTTCCATTGCAATGAGATGGGCAGCATACCAAACATTCTGAAAATGTCTTCACAAGAAAGGATCATTTTTGGACAAAATTATAAAAAATAGCAGATTAGGAGTCTGCCTACATGGCAATACATACTGCCTAATTAGCCCTGTAACTTTACAGATAAGTTCTACATCATAGTATGGGGTATATCTAGTATAACATAGTACTCTCACTAAGGTTTCCTGTAACTTGAAAAGCAAAAACCTATTTCCAAATGCCACTCTTCCAAAACAAGTCTCACAGGCATTGAAGTCTTAAATGTCTCTGTGCAATTACATTTGAAGAACCCTGAGAACTGTTTCCCTGATCCAATGAAATCATCGTTCCAAAGTCATGACGTTGACTTTCAGTTTCTAACATATTTGAGTCATACAAATATGAGCCTGCTGACCTCCTCTAACTCTGTGTTGCAATAGGGAAGAGGGAAAGAGTAAGAGAGATCCACCGCAGAGTAAGAGAAATCCATCTCCTCTCTAGCTGCCTGTAACATAAAAGTTTTGTTACTTCACAGGAACAACTAATGGATATAAGCTCCCAACAACATAGGAAGCAAAGGGTATCCAAGATGAAAAGCAGGGACACAACTTCCTTTTCACTACATTCCTCTAATCAAGTAATGTTGTGATTAAAAGTAACTCTTCAATTTTGTTGTCCCTAAAGTTATGAACATGTCCAGAGATTAGCTTGGTGACATCAAGCTAATCTCTGTATACCTTTCAGGTGGAATTTCATAATAAAACATAAATACCTCAGAATGTTTCAAAACTTATGCTACAGGTATATGAATAATAAAAATAGTTTCCTTATCAACAGCAAGAACTATACTGGATGAGACCAGGATTATGTCAGTCAAAACCTGCCAAAAGCATTTAGAAATAAACATAATTTTCTGTGTATCATTGCAAATCCAGATGATAACCTCAACAACTGGAGATCAGATTGGGATTTGCATACGATACCAAAATTGTTTTGTGCCATGATCATAAGCAAAACAGTTGGCAAAGACCTTTCATTGCCTAACAGCAAATCTCTGCACTGATTTGCACATACCAAATTGTGTTTTATAAGAAAACTCAATCAGCATTTTTTTAAAAATCTTCTATTTCTTCTCCACCATATCAATCAAAAGCCAATTGTATATAAGAGTGCTCCTAACTGCATAGAGGAATAGAACATATAGCAGCAGCTAATGAACCATGGGCCTTGCAATGGTGGTGAAGAAGGTACACAAAGTCCTAACTACACTACACTCTATATAGAAAGCAAGTGTTTGTCTTCTCTTGCCACAACCAACAGCATCAAGAGTAATTAAAAAAAAAAAAAGTCTCAGCACTTTCCTTCCCAGTATATTCTCTCCAGCTCTACTGAACTATTTATCCGATCACTTTGTTATCCTAGAACATGCAATGAAGTAAAGACTCCTTTATGGACTTGTGAGAGGTACTTTCACACACTGCAGTTACAAAAGGTACTTTTATACTGAGAGGTACTTTTTAACTGAGAAGGAGGAGGATAAATTACCATTTTGATGAAAACACCTCTCTTTCCTGAGGCCAAAGAAAATGCTTTCCTCTGCTGAAAGAAAAAGCTGATCTAAGAATACTCAGACCATTGTCAGCGAGTTTGAAAAATCACTTATTTTGACACACATAGGTCTATCAACTGAAAAAAGCTCAAACTGGCTCTAACCTTGGGAAGGGACACACAACAGCCCATTTATTACAGTTCTTATCAGCTGCATCAATGCAGAAGGTTTAATGTTAACTGCACACAGTTGTACATGATCAGACGTGATTATGCAGAAGTAGTATTTTAATCAGAACAGTATGACAGTTGCTAGTAGAATAAAGCTTTCCCCAATTTTATGTATTGCTACCAGCCTTACGTGATTTAAAAGGGATTATACTGCACCACAGCATAAGATTGTATTAAAAGGACTTACGTGAGTAAATAAGTTTCTAGAAAGCTTTGTTTGGGGATAACCTTCTTAGAAAAAAAAAAAAAAAGTCTGTTTTCAATTTTATACAGGAAGACATACTAAATTTGACTCTTAACAGAGCAGTAGGTCTTCCACGATTCAATATACCAGTGAACAAGTTTTGAATGTAAATTCAACTAAGTTTCCACACCTGAAAGTCTTTTGAGAGTGCTAGATGAATATCCATGAAGTGAAAACTAACTTCAGCAAGTTTGCACTCTTGTGTTCTAGATTTCAAGGCAAATAGAACAATACTGTGATTAAACATCTAAAACATTGAAAAGCTGAATACTCAACTGTGAAGGCCAGTATGTATGAAATGCAGAAAATTCCATTTGCAGAACATTGCTGTGTAGAAATAACTAAATACTAAACATGTTATTTAATAAATGAACAATTTGACTGTTCCATAAATTTAGTCAAGACAGGTTTCTCTCTTCCTTTCCAAACCTTGTACTACGTATTTCCATACCAAGATCTTACTTTAAAATTGTACCTAATATTTATTTTTAAAAATCCAAAGATCAGATGTTGTGTTTAACTAATTGACGCTTTACTAAGTAGTTCTTCAGAATCATTGGGTCTCAACATTTCTTCATGTCTGTGATAATACTCATCCTATCTAGTATCACCACTGGACAATATTCATTCCTATAATATAAACTACAAATTCAAATGAGCTTTGATTTTCTGCTGTTTTTACAGTCAAAATGTCAATGGTTTCAATGTAAAAAAAAAAAGTCAAATATTAAGTAGCAGATCATTCATTTTGTGGACCTGTTTATTTCTAACTCAGTTGTCAGTTTTAATTAATAAATGTTTCTGAGCATACAGAAATTGTTAGAGGACTCTTCCTTCCCATTTTACCTTCTGCATTTCAAAAACTAAATATCAGAGAAAAAAAAAAAAAAAAAAAAAAGAAATGCCAAGTTATTTCTAATTGCATGTTGGTGAGATTATGTTGCCCAACTAGACTTGAAAGAAAACAAAACCTAGCCTAGTGTTGTGGTTAGAAGCCAAATCACCTCCAATTTTTATGTACTTCCACATTCTAAAATAGCCCAGATATGCTTCCATTAATTTCAAAAGATATGATAGAAGGCAACAGAAAGTCAGCCTTTGTGCCCTGACATGAAAAGAAATAGAAGAAAATTTGACCCCAGACATAGGCGACTACCATTGAATAGGAAAATTGTTTAACTAATAGGAAAGTACAAGGTCCAAACAATAAGGAGACAGAGAGATGCTACAGATACTTCTAGTATCTCTCTTCAAATGAGTAACACTTTTTTTTTTTTAAATGAATGTTGACTTCATTATAGAGTGCTAACAACACATACAAAAATACAAACTTTATGCAGTAACTGATAATTAAGAATTCACTGCAGGTGAACTAGCAACTTCTCAAATCATAAAGCCTAAGATTTCTGCCAAAAAATGAGTGTCCCAATTTATTTTCACTCTTTCTTTCCCCAGCAAACCCCAAACTACTTGTTTTTCATTGTGTGTTTTCCTCAACTTTTTATTGAGATTCCTTGCTTCTGTTTGCAGGAGTCAGGTTGCTTGCAATGAGGACTTCATAGATGAAAAGCTGGCGAAAACTCCAACTACCTCTTTGAGATACAGGATTTGCATGTAAAATATTATATTGTCAAAGATAGGCATTCACTTGGTACACGGCAACATTATGTTACTTGCCAACTAAGAAAAAGACCTTTCTCCATTGCACAGAGAAAAGTTTTCCCAGTATAAAATGCCCTTAATTTTAACCAGAAATCTGAATTGAAAAGAGATTGCTTTTCTATATAATTTACTATAATGCATACTAATGAATGATATAGCAAGCTCCATGCACCTTTAAAATTTCTAAATATATGCAGCACTTATTTCAAGAACTGTTATAACAAGTACTGTTAATTTCTATATTTTGATTAACAACTGTGAGAAAATTAAAAGGCTTGCCTTTTTTTCCCACCACCCCCCCCAGGCCCTTTACTCTCAGGCACAATTCTATTTACTCAAGTGAACTGTAACACTTGAATAAAGTGGAAATTTATATCCTAGTTTGCACAAGTTCAAGATTTTCTACAAGAAAAAAAAAGTAGAAGTAGCTACCTCTGTGTACATTCAGGTTTATTTTTTTCCTGTTGCATCCTAAAACATAATTCTGAATGTGTATGCTTGCATGTGTGTGAACATGAGCATATATAAAAGCAGAAATATATACACTTGTAAATATATATGTACAGTGAATGCAAATCAAGCTTAGTTCATACAGATTAATAAACAATAACATTGACAAAAAGTAATGCTAAAATAACAGACACAGGGAGATATGTACGGAAACAAAAGATTTAAAAGTATATAGTGTTTTGTTTCATTTTTTAATCCACTATTTCTGAATAAGGGTATTTTCCACTACTGCCACACCTATACACAAATCACACACACCCACACTTAGGCTCTCATTTGCTCTAATTCTGTTCAAGCATTTTCCAGGAAAAGGGGAGCATCCTTAAGGCAAGTGACACAAGATGTCCAGCATCCGTATTTACAGAAGAGTTAAAGATTTCCAGGTCCATCTGACCATTCTGAGTCTTTTGGGTTACTTATATTGTGTTATAGTGCATCTACTTCATAATAATTACCTGATAAATCTTCTTTTGACTTGTTCAACTTTTTAGAATCAGTTTTTAACAAGAAAATAGTTGCTGTGGCAACAGTTTTTCACTGCTGTTTATTGTAATTTTACCACTTGATTCATAACAAAGTAAATGAAAATTATGCATATAAATGTGATATAGCAATGATACTCTTATTTATTCTATTGTATAATGTTTTTATATAGTTACTTATTGCAACATTTTTTAGTATTTCTTTTGTGTAAAGAGATTATAGACAGAACTCTGGGGCAGAACCTCTCAATTCAATAACCCCAAAATATTCAAATGTACAAATAACTCATTATTTTTGAAGAGGATGACTGCTTAATCTGTTTCTACAAGTCCTTTGCTTTGAACCATTAAGAAATACACTTTAGCAACAAAAAATTACCACTGATTATAAAATGAATTAATTAAATCTGATTTCTACTATAGAATGGTTCAGACTGGGGCAGGGCAAACTGGCTTGAATTTTCAGTTATTAAACTTCTCCAAATGAAACCTTTAAGAATTTAAAAAAAAAAAGTAGGGAAAAGAGAAAAAAATAATTCAAAAACAAAGAAAAAAAATCAACATTCAGTAACTTCCAGCAGCGGCTAGAAGTTGTGTGTGAATAATGCTGTTTAAAGGACTAGGAGAACACAAATTACATCTTTCACACACTAACATCTTCCCAGTATTTACCAGGAGCCAGAAAGAAAGGAGAAATTCTCTATTTTTAACCCCTAAAAGTTCAACTTTTCATCATAGAGGATTTTGTTTGTTTGAAATGTGAAGGAGTGCACGACACTGCTTCTTTGGTGGACCTGCAATGCATTTGCTCAGCCTTTAGAAATAGAGAACTGGAAGAAAGAAACATAGCCGCAGTTGCCCTGTCATACTTCCTCATCTCCTATGACCAGATAGGTATGTTATTTAGTTGGTAAGAGTACGACAACATGCCAAATAAAATGCTTGCACAAAACCACAATTCATTCCTTGATGCTAGTAACATGAGTCATCCTCTCAAGAACAGAAACATGCTGCTTTCTTCCATTGCTAGCAGTAAAGCTATGGTCTTTTTTTCTTAATTCTTTTCACACACAGGAATTGTTTTACTTTTTTAACACACAAGATAACATCTGTAACTCTGGTAATTTGTTCTGCACCCCTTCTCAACAGCCAAACAGCAAAAGCTTAATCTCTATAATGATTCAAATGCCAATTAATCAAAAAAAAATTACTTGAGTGAAGCTGTGTATCATAGTATTATATCTGTTGAATAATTTATCTTAAAGTGTTCTTTCTTTCCTTCTATTCCCTCAAACCTGTGTTGTGAAAAATCAGTACTCTATCATTTTATTTCACTAATTTGATCAAGAGATTTTTCCTAAAGAGCCTGTTGGATTTCCATCTACATTTTAGTGAATTCTGTATTCATATTTTTTAGAATTTGATTAATGATAGGACAGGAAGGGAGAACTTTGAAAACCGACATGAATTGATAAAATATGGAAAAAACAAGCAGGTGTTTTATTTTTCCCAGACTCATGTTCCACAATAAACACCTTCAGATGAGTCATTAGTTTCAATGATTTCCACACCATTTCACTTGCCATAGTGTGATATTGGGAAAAAAAAAAAAAAAAAAGGCAAAAAAAGGCAGCAGCTACAACTTCAGTAACAAACATGACATACAATCTAGGATTCAGTAAGGAAACACCAGAAAACTTGGTTTTGAACAATTCAAAATTTGTGTGTACAGGAAAACAGCACAGGGAGAGACAGAACAGCAAAGTCTCAATACTTAAATCTATATAATACAGAAGCATGAAAGCTTCAGGGCATTTAAGTCATATTGTACTGAGAAACTCCAGAAAACATATCTCCAAGAGAAGTGGGTAAAGATGCAGTATTTCAGAAAATTATTCAGAAGCCAAGATTCAAAGGTAATTGTAGCACAAAATTCCCAAAGTTTTGGAAAAGCCCTTACAGAAAAGGATGGTAGGCTGACCTACAATAGTGGAAAATTAAGGAAAAAAAAAAATACACTTATGGTCAGCCATCTGATGGAAATCTTTTGAATTTCTTTTCAGAAAATGCAAAATTTCTGGGAACACGTGCACACACCTCCTCCCAGGAGGTTATCCTAGTATTATTTCACAGCTGAAAACAAAAAAAACATCAGCTACTGCAGTAGAATAGGGGGGGAAGCTGTTGTCCCTTTACAGGCGAGAGAAAAAATACAATCTGAATGAAGATTATAACCACACCACATCTGTATAGAAAAGCCTAATTATCTACTCAGTGACGGACCCAGAAAATACCTCTCTAATACAGGCACTGTTTTGGAGAGTCCAATCTGAATCCGGAAAGATTCAAAAAGTTCTAAGAATTTCTCTCTTAACATCAAGAGCATAGCAGTTGATCAAATGGCCTATTACAGGATTTGCCTCCTTTGTTTCAGTATTGAACTCTATGAAAACCTGTTTTCAGTATTTCTACATTAATTGATATAATTAACAATTTATTGTAGTTTAGCTCTCTAAACTACAATAGGTAGTTCCATAAACTACGATAGGTTGTTTGGTCCAAAACCCAAATATACTGCCCAGTAATATCGTATTTATTATTACCTTATTTTCAAGCTTAGTAATAGCTTACGTTGCAGCATTAATAAGTAATATGCTTCCTAATCAAATCTAATATAATGCATCACCAACATGGAGCTCATGTCCATGGGGCATACTGAAAGTTCCTATGACAAGTGCATCTTCATTCACTCACCTAGTCCTTTCAAACAGTTTTAAACAGATCTCCTGGAATATACAGTGCTTTCATGTAATTTGAAAAATAAATATGTTTCTTTTTCCATTAGGCCATGGTTCTTGCTTCTACCCTATGTAGGTCAGACCAAAATATTAAAACGTTTTTCAGGGGAAATGTTATTTTGAGCAGGTTATTTAAAGGTCTCAGAAATGTCCTGTTTTTCTTTCCCGTTTTCATCCCAGAGACCTATATAATTGACGCATGACAGAATCCATTTTTGCAAGAGAAAAAGCATAGGAAATGGTAAAAAGATTACTTTTTCAGGTTGCTAGAATATTTACAGAAGTCAAGCAGAGCGTAAACAAAATTAAACTGCTGATCAGAACATAGATGACATTGTCGGAAAGAAGACTTGTCATAAAAATACTTTTCAGTCTCTCCTTTTCTAAGCTGATGACATATATCTACTTATTTGGAAAAATACAATGGTGCATTTTATAGTTATACCACAATAAAAAATTGACTTCTAATTGCAATCAGAAAAGAGGGGAAAATTTAGAAGATATAATGCATTAGAATTATGTGATGTATGATCACATAAAGTAAAACATATAAAGGATGATCTGACAAATGTCCATTTTCAAACTGCTTTATGTTTATGAAAATAGCACAGAAAAGAAGCAAAACTAAATAACAGAGAGTAAGATGTTTTACATTCAAGAAAAAACATTCTGTAGAGAAAGGAGGGCTATTCCATTCATCTGGAGCATGTTACTCAAAATTAACCCCTAAGTTTAGATATTACTCCTGAGCTTATAAACACAGTTTTGTATGATATTGAAGTGATAAAAACTGAAAGTTTTCCAGAGATATTGACAAAATGTTCACACAACACTTAAAACGTTTTCTGCCCATTTGATTTCTACCTGCAGTCTATGAGAATGCAGCAGTCATCTACAATAAATAGTTGGTGAAGTTCCATGCTACTTTTCCAGAATACTTTTCACTCTCATTTATTAAACGGTAAAGCTCTGACAGTTTCCTAAGTGGCTTGCTCTGATTAGTATCTGTTCACAGCAGAAGCTGTTGTACACTTCTCCAGGTGAACGTTCCTAATAATGTCAATCGATCGTAACTCATTAAGCCGCATTTCCATAAATGATTAGATTTTAATTTATTTGGGAGGTCAGTTTGGACTGAATGAAGCATTATTTCAGATTCTGCATAGGCTGCACAGCAGCCATGGGCATTAAGACAACAGGATTGCAATGTTTACTTTTATTATCCTTACTGAATAGTGGATGATACAGACTGTGATTCAAATTATTACTGCAAATGCCACTGCAAAGTTAGCCCTTATTCCTGTTGCAAGATTTCACAAATACGAAGTGACCCTGATAGCTGTAAATGAATTCATTGCTCAGAAGTGTTTGTCTGACAAATTACATGAACAAATTTTATCCCATGGGATGACCTGTCAGCAATTTGCTAGCAATGTCTCGTATATTGTTTGATTCAAATACGTATCATCCTCAGCCTCTGATCAGTCACATGGCATAATTTCTGATAAATGAAAAAGAAATTGTGGTAGGAAAAATCATAAATGATCAAAGCTTAAAGAGATGGAAGGGATACTGAAAAAGTGCAGAGAATTCTCTTGCCCATGTATAAAACTACTACTTGTATGCAGATAATATGTAGTTGCACGGTTTGCAATCATTCTCTAATCGTTAATCGGAATAGAAAAACTAATGTGAATGCCTCATGCTAATAAACTAAGTTACATCAATGTCACTAAATAACTATGCAAAATTAGAATATGTTTGTAAACAGCAATTTTACATAACAAGTCATTTCTTCCACCAAAACATCACAACAGCTAATGTTCTTTTTATTTGTAAACATAACTCCCTATGAACCTACAATGGTAATGAAGATTGGGTATCTACATTTTTATTACTGCTAGTGATTCCTTTTCTCTTGCCTTCCTCAAAACAATCTTTTCTCCTTTTGTTCCCTGTCCCACCTGCTTAATTGATGACATGAGACTAGATTATTGAAAGAACTGATAAAAGGAATGCTCAAAGTTGAGCCAGAGCTGCTGTCATTTTGATCCACTAGAAGTGGAGAGCAGCATTTATTTGTACCTGCTACGCAGAGCTGAAACATAGACAGCCATACTATGCCAAGCCTGAGCACAGTGGAACTAAGCAGGAAGCTGATGTTGTTTGCTGGCTGTTCATTCCAAGGAACAGAGAACACAAGCAGAGATCTGGCAGCAAGGGCCAGAGAGAAAGCTGACTTGATGCAAAACAAACAAACAAACAAAACAAACAAAAAACACATAAAATTGCTGGTACAAACCAACAGCAGATTATCCCCAAAGGACGGGATAGAAATTATATATCATCCAGGAGCAATACGTGACAGATATCACCCTTACAAAGCATTCCTTATTCTCATGGAAAAAAAAATAAAAAAAATCATGGCCAACTTTCTTCTTTGAGCAATCCATAGCTCTTTAAATCTTTAATTCACTTGTTTTCTAAAACATAGTTTTTTTTTTTAATTATTATTATTTTATTTTTTATTTTTAAGCAATCCATACAATATTGGCTTCATCTTCTTCTTGCCCCTTCCTCCTTACAGCAAAAATCTACAGCATATGTGATTTTATATTGAACCACATTTCTTCTTTACTCTCCCCTCTTCAAGAAGACCAGTGATCCTGAGAGTTTCTCTGAATAGTAACTCAGATAACTTGGCAGTTCCATCACATTGCTTTAGCTAAAAACAACTCATCGGTAATTATTGCCTAGGCTTTGCCACCAGAAATGATCCCTATAATGCAGTGCCTAAGAGACAGTCATCATCAACTAAGATGTTATTTAATTAATCTTTAAGTAGATTTGGTGGTGAAACTCCCTCACTGCCAGTCAGGAATGATATTCACCACAGACAGATACCTAAGAGGGTCAAAATCAAAAGAAAAAAAAAAAAAAAAGAATAAAATTGATTTACTATACTCTTTGAACTCTGCATTAACATTCTTTAACTTTTCTTCCAGAGCAAGCAATAACACAAGTTACATCTAATCCCACATTGAGCCTGTTACCTCACAGAAAGGCTGTCTAGAAACGTTCTCCTTACTCTTTCTGCCTAATTCCACATATTCACTTTGAAAAAGCCTCCAGCTTTGATTTACTATATTGCACAAATAACAACCCATGTTGAATATGAACATATCCAGAAAAAAATATTCATGTTGTACTCCTCAATGACTTCAATATTCAGAAAAAAATCCATTTTCAATAAAAGAAAATAAACAAGAGGGGGAAAAAAAGATTCAAAATAACAAAAATACCAGGATGAAATGACTTTGTGAACCTGCAGCAATAACTGTAATTTTAGTCTTCAATATTAGCTAGTCTTCCATGTGAGACTAAAGTAAAGATTAATAGCCTCAATGTTATCTTAGCAAGTCTCACGTAAGTCTATTGACTTCACTGGAGTCATGTGCACCAGAGCACGAAAGAACAGTCAGTCTCATTATAAATGCATACCGTAACATGCCCCAAAGTAAAAAGATATGCTGTGGGAATGCAATGAAAATAATCTAAAACAAACAAACAAAAAAAACCACCTCAAACACTGAAGAAATAAGCATTCAGTAATCTTTCAGTCTGAACATTACAGTTCCTTTCAGACTTCTTTTTCAATTTTTAGAAAGTCTGAGCTGAACACAAACTCAAGCCAAGTGCATGCTCTGTAACGGAAAAGATAATGCTAATTGAAAATGCTGCAGTGAAAGCACTAAACTCCTAACTATTAACAACAATAATTATAACAATTGTTAACACTAGGTTAAGTATTTGATTTTTGTAATGAAGAAGCTACAAGCGAAAAGAATTTCTAACATATAAGTGATTACTTTTCCTAGAAGTAAAATCAAATTTTAAAAATATGGATATATAGCTATCATCTCAGATTTGAAAATGTCTATACACATACCAGCACAAGCAGCCAAGCTGACTTCAAAGAAGCCTTGGCACAGCAAAAAAAATTGTTATTGAAATGGATATGGGGTTAAGGAAACACTTCTAATACAATAATACAAGACATCCATGAAACCATTTTCTGCTTCCAAAGTAGCAGAAAGAAAATCAGATTAAAGCCTGATTCAGTGTGGGTGCAGGTGGGAGGAGGAAACACTGAGACTGGGGAAACAGTAGTATGGATTTGTAAGCAACTGAAGCCTTCCAAGAGGCAAGGTTTTTTTGTTTGCTTTGTTTTTTTTTTTTTTTTTTCTAGAAAAGTATCTGTACTGCAGGCAGCATTTATCAAATGGAAATTGTACAGATGAATAAAATAACAATTCAAAATAGGCTGTACATAATCTCACCAGAATAGTGCTGCTCTAACTCACCTGTCATAGTAAAATTCAGCTTCTTCGCTCCATTTCTGAAATCCACCCCCTCATCTACTTCTCCAATCTACACAGTGCCATTTAACATTACATCACACACTTAATAAAAATT
The DNA here is from genome assembly GCA_011074415.1 of Stictonetta naevosa. Taxonomy (NCBI): domain Eukaryota; kingdom Metazoa; phylum Chordata; class Aves; order Anseriformes; family Anatidae; genus Stictonetta; species Stictonetta naevosa. The sequence goes on from CM021702.1 coordinate 10,263,489, forward strand.
ATCTATCATCAAAATTATGAACTAATCTTGAGCTGAGTTCATCAAGGTTGAGCATAGATTTCTTAGAACCTGCCTGGCTAATCATTTTTTGTCTAACAATTTTAACAAATAATTTCAGTATCTATTTATATTTTTTTGTATGAGAAGTACATACACATTGCACCGTAATTTTCTAAGTTGAAATTATATAGGATAGACAGAGTGGAACTCCCAGCTTGCATCTCTGATTGCAGCATTCTGACAGTAATCACTGTGTTTTCACATGTAAATCAGTATCCCAGCCTTACAAACCAGCTTCCACAGGCATTAAGATCCATGTGGCTATGTTTGGGCACAGCTGTATGGACCACATGCAAACAGCATGGCTAGGACTGATGCACAAAAACACCCACGGGTTTTTAAAGCATATATGGCCGCATACACACATTTCATATTTAGCCAACGTCTAATTTTTACATATTGTATTTTATTATTATTATTATTATTTTGTAATTTCCCTCATCTTTGTTCCATATGACCTATGGAATATATTCTAGAGCACCGATCTATTTTAACAAGTTACTGTTCAGCTTCATAGAAAAAGACATAAAGACAAGCCCAGCCTATGTACCAGGATAATCCTGATACACAATGGAAATAAGGCAGACTTTTTAACCAAGAATGTTTTAGCCACTGGGTTTTCCTTTCGCTGAGAACTTCAAATTAAAGCTGGATGCTTTTGGAAAGATGTGGTTTAGTCAAATTGATATTTATTTTGACTGGGGAGACCTGCCTGTTTTCACAGAAGAATCATGAAAGTCACAGGATACTGACTTGCCAATAAAATGACAGAGGGGGAAAGAAAAAAATAACGCTATAGAAACAGGAAGAGGAATAAATGGGGGAAAAAAACCCACCCTAATCTATCAGTAATGGCTGTAAAAGTAAAGCAGAACTTTGTAACTTTTAGGAAAGTAATGGAACAACAACATTCGCTATTGTATAAATCCCTGGTCTGTTAACATCAACACTGTGTGTTGTCTTGGATCCCCATGACAAAAGGTACAGTAAAACTGGAAAAAAAATCAGAGAAAGGCAACTTAATGTTGGCAGAGGTAACAGAATGTAACTTCTGTGCAAGAAATAGCCAAGCACAACAAAGACACTTCGGTCTCTTTCCAGAAAGACATGTCTGAGGGGAGAAATAACAAATGCCTACAAAAACATGGTCATCAAGGTCAAGGTGATAAAAATTGATTCTTCGCTCTGTCATCCATAATAAGGAGCAGGAGGCGTCTGCTGCAACTAACAGGAAACAGCTTCAAGACTTGATGAGGTGACTCATCAGCCAACAAACGGTTGAGCTGCGAACCTCCTGGCTAATGGTGTTTAGGAAGGTAAAGGTTATACCAAATTTAAGGGAGACTCAACATATACTCGAGTGGGAGAAACTTGTTAAATGTTAATAAACATACAGAAAGTACAACCAGCCCTAAAGTGCTTGATCCAGAAAGGGCTGGAAGTTTTAAGAAGTATCAGAGATACTTCTCCAGCCATTTTCTTGGAGCCCTTGCTGCAAGCAGAACACTGGTCACACGGGCTTTTGGCCTGGTCTGCTACAGCCATTCTGATTCTACGCTGCTGATAAAATCATGGTGCTGTAGTATAACACCCTTCTGTCTAATCAAGGGAAATCTAAACAAATAAAATTGAAGGAAATCTAAACAAATAAAATGCTACATGCAAGGTGGAATACAATGATAAATCGGACAGCTTAATAAAACTCCAGTTGCAAAATGATTTCGAGATGTTGCCTCTGCCTTTTATTTTTTAAGAACAACACATTATTGAGCAGCCTTTCTAAACGTAGAATTTCAGGGTCATCAGTTTTACGAGGCTGATTTATTTATTTATTTATTTATTTGGTAGAAGCACAAATAGAAAGTTCTAAAATTTACACAAAGTTATTTTAAATTATTTTGTCATGAGAGCTAAAGTATTATTTATGGAAAGATTACAGATGTTCTTTTTTCCCTAAGCAACATTTGGCCATCTTTCATCCCTCTCCATTCTGTTTTTGGGTGCTGTTTATTTCAGTTTTCTGCACAATAAGCCACAATAGTATTATCAGCTGTTATCAGATATTGTGCTTTCACCTCTGATAAAATGTACAGTCTTCTCCCAGATTTTACAGAGTAGCCAGACGGAATGCTGGGGTGAAGGGGTGGATGGGGACTTGCAACACAATATAATGTTTCCAGTGAATTCCCCATGACCACCCCTTCCCCTACAGACTTCTGTTCTCATTTTTACAGCAGGAGTGGATGGCCTTTATAAATTACAGATAAATTCAAAAGAATTTTTTCACAGAAACAAAGGAAAATAGATGTAGAAAATCAAAACAGAACAATTTTGTTGCTTTTCTTCTATGTAGTATTTCTACTGGGTGGAAGAATGAAGGAACATACAAATATGTCTCCCCAAAATCATATCTTGCACAAGATACTAAGATGCAAAGATCATATCCCATCTGCCTATACATGCCTCAAGCATTTCAAATTTTAAGAACTAGAAGACTGCATTCTGAAAAACATTCAGCAGAAGATGAACTAAGTTTTTTTTTTTTTATGGCTTTTTCTCATTTTTGTTGCTATTTTCTTTACCTAACATTATCAAGCACATAACAGGTGGAAACATCACTTTCTAGCCAGGAACACACAACTTGAAAGCAGCTGGTAAATAAACTTACTGCAGAATCATAAGAGATTGATAAAAATAATCATGTCAGCAAAGCTACCTCTGAACTAGACAAACACAAGGATATTTTTGTTGCAAAGCTTACAATAGAGAATGTTCACACCACACACCAGGTCCTACAGAAGTGACAGAACTGCACCACCCGCACCTACAGATTGACAAACCAACACCAGAGCATGCCTCAGGCAGTCCCACACCTACAGAGCTGAAGAGGAGGCTGTGTGCAGGTGATGACTGGACTGGGAGACCATGCCAGGATCTGTGAAAAGAGGCTCAAATGGACAGCCCTGGTTTGGAGAAGTCCTGCTTGGGTAAAGGTAAAACACTGCCAGCTTGCCTGCACCTTGGTGATGTGCTGCTCCCTGTTCCATCCCCACCTGTTTGTACAAATGAAGAGGAACAGCTGAGCTCTTACTCTAATTGTCTTCACAGCCTAAATGCCCCCAACCACCACAACATGTGAAGCAACATTCTTTTCTGACAGGTCAGCTGAGAAACCGAACGCGCTTCACGAGACACTTTTATTTCTCCCCTATCAGCAGGGCATACTAACACCTCAGAGAAAGCAGCCCATCGTTAAGGCTGAAGTACCTCCTGTGCTTCCTGTGGTACTTGCTGGAATTCAGGGGGGCAGACCCTTTCCACAGCACAATTCATCTTTTTAATCTCAAATCATGTGACAATGGACAGGATTCATTCTTCTACAACTGCCCCTTCCTGGTCATGGGGCTATTTTTGTTCTTAACCTTTATTTTATAGAATAATACCAGCATCATTATTATCCCATTTTCTTGGAAAAAACAGCACAGCTAAAACCAGAAAACAAGATACTTCACATGGCTTTCTACGTTGTCATACACTACCCACATACATAAATCTCAAGTCACTGAGAAACACACAGCATGGCAGGCTGTCAGGTTCCTCCCTGTGCTGAAAGGGAAACTGGTTCTCTGCATCAATACTCCCACAACTGCAGCTCACAACAAGTGGCAAAATCCAGACAACGCTTTTCACAGCCACCCTCAAAGAGATTTTGATCTGTGTATCCCAGGTAAACAAATGGCCTGGATTCTGCAAGCTGGGCATTTTAAACTTGGTTGTGCACCATTGGCTTATGGGTCATCTGTTCCAATTATGCTACTTAGGAATGTATTTTAATAAGATTCAGCTTCCTGAGGTGTCTGACGTACTTCTAAACAGCCTAGATAACATGATGACAAACACTACTGTATGTTTATGAAAAAAAAAAGAAATCAGTATTTCAGCTCAAAACAGCTTATTATAACCTTGTCACAAAATTTGGAAAAAACTCAGTCTAACATCACAAAGCATGATTTATTTCACTTCATCCATGTTGGAGAAGTTGTTTAATGACAAAACTATAAACCACTAACCGGACAAAAAACAGGTTTTAAACCACCAACTGCTACAAAGCTCAGTTGACAAAACAGAAGAATCAAATCTCATAATGCCTCTTTTCTTCTAAGCTTATGTAATTCTCATAATTTGCAAACTGTAAATTAGGTCCTAAAATAAAGAACCTTCTACTGAAGCTATCCTGAATTTTAACTTTTTTTCTTTTTACATGAAAACCTTTTTTTTTTTTTTTTTGTCCTAGAATTATGACAGATCAGGGTTTCTCTGGTTTTGTTGTCATTCAGAATAAGAAACATACGGATTGCTTGTAGAAAATATGAGTAATAGACATAGTAATAGATAAGGGACAGCTGCAATATGCTGAACGATTATAAACTATGTAGAAGGGCACTAGGCCTATAAAATAGGGATGACATAGATTGTATGACAGACTGAGATACAAGATGATGTTGGAAAATGTGTTACTAAAACAAGTATGGGCAAAACTATGAAAAACTACCAAAAAAAGGAAGAAAATACTAGCTTATTTTTATTTTAAAAACATATTTTTTTGTGTTTGGTTATTTTTTGACCAGAGAATTTTCTATTGTGTAAGACAGCATCTGGAGCGCTGTGCTCAGTTTCAGGCCAAGACACTGACATATTGAAATGAGTCCCAGTGGTTAGATGGCTGTAGTACATGGCCTAAAATGATGAGAGAGTTGCATTTATTCTGCCTTGAAAACAGAAGTTTCAAGGAAAATCCTATTTCTACCCTCCAAATACGTAATGGGAATGCATAAATCTGATGTTTTTTCCGTGGTGCAGAATGACCCGATGAGAGACAAGGGACACAAGCTGGAAGATGGGTGATCCCATAGATACAAGGGCATTTTGCTCCCCATGAGGCTGGTAACACACTGGAATGGGGTGCTCAGAGGGTCTGTTAAGTCCTCATTTTTGGAGTTGTTCAACATTAAGCTGGGCACAGACATGAGCAATCTGTTCTAGCTGGACCTCCTTTCAGCAGGGTCTGGACTAGATGACTGCCAACCTAAATCCTTCTTTGAAGAAAAATTCTACAAAGAACAAAATCTAATAACAAAAAAAGCAGCAAAGTAACTTACAGTTTCTCAGAATCCTAATGACTGCTTCTAAAGCTATCATATCCTTCTTGTGTATTAAGTTTTAAGTGTTAAAAGCAAAACAAAATACGAAAATAACAACAAGAACACACCTGGAGAAACCATAATGCTTCCTTGAAGATTGAAGAGATGACTTCTGGGCACTTTATCTGGTGTTCTAGAGTTGACAACTGAGTGCATTTGGTATTTAATTCCAAAGCAAGCTTCCAGCTATTCAGACACAACTTCCTAGAAAGTAGACTGCTACTGATGGTATATAAAGGGGAATGTTGGTAACACAGTCTAGGTTAGTGATTACATTAAACAAGAGGTGACCAAGTAACACAACTAGTCAATAAATCGAAACAGATTCAAAGCCTCTCTCTCGTTATACTTTTGGAGAAAGTTATGGTAAGCATTCTCAGAAAGATAGCTAATAAAGAGACCAAAAGTTTATTTCAGCTATTTTTCAGAAAAGGAAATGTAATGAATGAATCAATTCCAAAGTCTCTGGGGCCATCTCATGAACTGTGACAATGACGCCATATAGCCAGACTCAAGCTCCTGTTCCCATCTAGTTTGTATCAGCACTGGAATCACACACACCTAATTTGGAAAGCCAATGAACCATAGTATCACACCTATCTTTTGCTCGACTGAATTGTGCTTTGTGTGTCTTGGAGTGAATATCATCTGTTTGAATGAATAAAAATCCAGTGCCAAAACTGTCTCCCCTCTGAGAGTCCTCATACATACAGACTAGCAGCTTATGAGTACATCAGCAATTTCAATAGGATTTCTAAGAAAATTTATTTGGAAAAAAAAAAAAAAAGACCACACAGGAGAAAGAATTCCATGATTCCATGCAGACAATAATAAAACAGCTGAAAATGTAGTTACACTAACTTCAAGCAAGAATATTGCATTACAACAAACTTCCAGCACTAAATATAATAAAATACAAGCTCAGATCTTCATTTTATTAGCTTCTTTATAATTTTTGCCTTAACATATGACAGGAAAAAGAAAAGAGAAAGCATATTTTTTAAAACAAAGACAGAGCTGTAACTTGCATTTTCATAAACAATCAAATAATCCAAAATATTTTGTCAGAGAAAAGAGAATTACTCATGTGAATGAGCTGAATAGAGGCTAACATATTTCTATTGCTTTCAAAAGATTTATGTCTACTTCAGATGAAAAAGTAGGTTAGCAGACACTGAAAATGAAATTCCTTCTTGGTAACCCCTCCAAATATGATACTGTCCAATATTACTCTATATAATGCCATGTATACATTTAAAATAATAATTGGGAGTAACATCACATTGGACCATCAACATGCTAATATTAAACAGCATCCACAGCACACTCAGGTACACGTCTTACACAGGACATCTTTTCCTTCCTTCTTCCGGTATATGTACAGAATTCAAAAGGATGCTTTAGGGTTTTATGAGAAATATAAAACAGCAACTGCTAGTTTTGTATGCTTGTCTAAATGTAAACGTAATGGCATGAAATTATTACTGAGCTCATATATTTAAAACCATTCGATAAACCACCCCAAATGCCAAATCAATCATCTGTATTATTATTGTGTCATGTGTGATGTCTTTGAAAAACTAAATACAGCAAAAATGTCTAAATTACTCTGTTTTACTGTTCATGACTTTTATTATATGTAATGTGTTTCACGGTGATTTTTAGGCATAAAAGTAAAGCTGCTTTGAGAAAAAAAAAAATCAATACATAAAACAGTCCTTACATCTAAATCTACTGGGATTGATATGAACCATGTGTTTAATGCATATAACAACAACTAATGTCAGTAAAGCATGCGGGTTAATTCACTACTACTGCATCCTGCAGCCCTGTCCGCAAATGAACCTTGAGTTCATTTAAATACCCAAGACTAAGCAGATAAGCGTGTCCAAAGCTGAAAAACTTCCATGTGAAAACTGTATTCACTGTGTGAATTCATTACTGTGAAAAAGAACTCTTCCAGTGATTGGATTAGCCAAACAATATATACTACCTAATATACAGGTAAAATTTCAAATAGGAGAACTATAGTTACTAAAAGACAAAAACAACTTTTGCTAGCTGAATATAATGAAGTTAATGTAAATTTATAAGAAAATGTAAGTCTAAGTATTTTCTACTCAAATTATCATTGGAATAGAACACTGAAGCAAATTGCTTTGTAAATAATGACAAATTCAGAAGCAGAAATAGCCAACAGAACATTTAATTTCATACACTTAATTTTATAACACAGCTTCCATTAAAAAAAAAATGTTGCTACTTAAACACTAGGCAAAAGAATGAAAATAAAACAGCTGCACTAAGTTAAGATTTCACTAATGAAAGAAATCACACCTTCCCAAAATAAAGGGAGTGAACACGAAAAATCACAATACTTTTTTTTTTTTTTTTTTTTTTTGGTAAAAGTTAAAAATTCTGCAATACTGTTATGTACCAAAATTTCAGAAATCTTGCAAGACTTAGTTCCTTGCTTCAGGGACTCTGAACACAAAATGGGAGACGTTCTGCAGCTTTCAGGCTACAGATCTTCCTCTTCTAGCAGTGTTCAATAATGTGCTTATATTGTACCATCCCTGCATTTTCCTAATTCCAAGATTCATTCCATGACAAGTAAAACAGATGTGAAAAGCACCCCATAGAAGATGAAGAGAGATGATAAATTCCAGAACCACTTCATCTTCAACCCACCCAGCTGCTGACCACAGTTGGTAACCAGTCAGATGCTTCTAAAAAGGTAGATGTTACTGCTCTCTCTCTAACCCCATTCACACACCTCAAGTCTTCTTCAACACAAACTGGAATATACAACATTTTTGTTTAGATAACGATTTACAAGTTAGATTATTTTATTTTATTTTTGGGATGCCTGTTCTTAACTGATTTGCCCTCAGTTAAGATAAATAAAGTAGCTACATATTTACAGAAAGTGTTGAAAAAATGTACTGCTTAAATGCTTCATTCTCTTGGGGGTATTATACACTTAAGTTATTTAAGAAACAACACTTTTGCTGAGAATAAGAAGCTTACTAAGAATTTATTTATTACCCAGTGCTTTTCATATTACTGTTAATCTTTCCCTTATTTTTACAGGAATACTCGAATGATTTGGATTCAGTAACCAACAGAGCTTTTCATCAGTCTCATTTTATGCTCAGTAATCATTATTGGAAGATTATTTTATAATGATTAGTTTTAATATTGTAATTCAATAGACTTGAAATATTAATTTCCAGCATTCTTATCCTTACATCTTATTCCTTCTGATCCAAAAACACTCTTGAAGACCAGTATTAGATATAGCAAAAACATTTTTAAACAGCAATTATATGCATCTCATTGCCAAAAATAGGCACTATCTCTGTTAAAATGATTAAACAGATTAAGGGCAAAAATTGACAAACTTATCAGAGTGGATGACATTCATGAAAATAAAATAATTGTATGCAGGCCTCAGAAAACATAATGAACAAAATCAGCCAATCTTCATACTAGATGTACTCATCAAACAGAAGAACTGAGGGATTTAAGATGGGAGCACACAATGGGAGTCCACACTATTAAGACTACAATTATTCCCAAGGGGCTCTTTTTAGCTGAAAATAAAAAGTAAGCTGGAGGTATGGGCACAACTCTTCACAACACTCAGAGGGTTAAAAAATTAGGAACAAAGTCAGTCAGATTCTTCTTGCAAGAAAGAAAAAAAAAAAGGAAAAAAACACTCCTCATGGCTTGTCAGATTATTCAGCTGGTTCTCAGGGAAGGAAGATTTACATACAATATGGCTATGGATAACAGGAGGAGGTTTTGAGTGCAGAGGTGATAGAATCTATTTTGGATAATCCTGAAGACTTTCAGTTGCTCCTTTTTCAGTTGATGGAAGTGTCCATCCTTTTCTTCTGAATTCTCTCACACTCTTGAAAAGATGCAAAACACAACACCAAAGCTGATAAGCAAATCTGACACTTTTCACACTACGAATTCAAACTGACTCAGATGATATTTGGATAAGATGTATCTTAACATTTTATCAAATTAAATATTAAAATATTAAAAAGTAAATTATAATGTGTGAACTTCAAGGGCATGCTGGGAAAATATAAAGCCTTACTAACAATCGGTCATTGAATTATGGTCACAATGAAAAAAATGACAAATTACACAGCAAAGAGAAGAAAGAAAGGAGCGGACAATTTTTTATTTATTTTGATCCTGCAGGAGAATGTGTACTACTATCAAGACAAAAAAAGTATGGCTTCAGGCTGACCTCTATCAGTGTGATTCATAGTATCATAAAGGTCAAAAAAGACCTCCAAGATCATCTAGTCCAACCACCACCCTACCACCAATGTCACCCACTAAACCACGTCCCTAAGCACCACGTCCAACCTTTCCCTGAACACCCCCAGGGACGGTGACACTACCACTTCCCTTGGCAACCCGCTCCAGTGCCTGACTGCTCTTTCTGAGAAGAAATGTCTCCTCATTTCCAACCTGAACCTCTCATGGCGCAACTTGAGGCCATTCCCTCTAGTCCTACCGCTGGTTATCTTCGAGAAGAGGCCGACCCCCAGCTCCCCACAACTTCCTCTCAGGTAGTTGCAGAGAGCTGTGAGGCCTGCCCTGAGCCTCCTCTTCTCCAGACCAAACAACCCCAGTGCCCTCAACTGCTCCTAATAGGACTTGTATTCCAGGCCCTTTACTAGTCTCATAGCCCTTCTCTGGACATGTTCCAGGGCCTCGATGTCCTTCTTGTAGTGAGGGCCCCAAAACTGAACACAGTACTTGAGGTGTGGCCTCACCAGAACAGAGTAGAGGGGAATTATCACCTCCCTGGTCCTGCTGGCTACACTATTCCTGATCCAAGCCAGGATGCCGTTGGCCTTCTTGGCATCAGTCAGCACCCCTGGATCCTTTTCCTCTGCACAGCTTTTGAGCCATTCTCCCCGAAGCCTGTAGTATTGCATAGGGTTGTGGCCAAAGTGCAGGACCCAGCACTCAGACATGTTGAACCTCAACCCATTGGCCTCTGTCCATCAACCCACCCTTTCCAGGTCCCTCCGCAGGGCCTTCCTGCCCTCCGGCAGATCGAGTTGTCACAAATCTGACCGCTTTTTCTTTTAAGACTGAGTTTAATTCTTGAATAAGTCATTATTATTATTATTATTATTAATGAAATTTAATTCATAACTATAAGAATAGTTAAATTGCTTAAAGTTAGGTTTGTCAAATTTACAGGACCATACAGATTCTGACGGGTAATCTATTATGGCCAAGAGACAGCTGTATTGGGGAGAGCATATGACATTTGTGAACAAAATCACACATCCCTTCCATTCTGGCAAAAAGTTTCCAAAACATTCAGCCAAGGAAAGGATGGAAAACCTCACACTATTTGCCAAGGCCAGCAAGTTTTTAACTATCTCAAATAATGTTTTGTAACAGATTACTAAAGCAAAAACTGAGACGTGTCCTACAATGCAGCAGGTATACAGTGACTTAAACCCACATATGGGGATTGAAACCTCAATGGAAAATTGAAAGAAGATGAAATTACTGTGAGTGACAGAGTGCAAAACAGATTGCCCAGAAAGGCTTTGGAGTCACCTTCTCTGGAAATAGTCAAAACCTGCCTGGACACAATACTTTTCTGAGTTATGATGCAGTGAATTGTTTTAAAACGTTCCTGAGGGATAAAGTGATTCTTAATCATTTAAAGTTCTAGATGTTGTCCTAGAAAACATAGAATTTTATTCCCATCCACATTAAAAAAAAAAGAAAAAAAGAAAAGAAAAAAAAAAAAAATCCCCCATGAAATCAGAGCCTTGTATCTAAGGCTACCCAGCAAGCTGAAGTACATGACAAGCACAAAATCCCACCTCGCTTTTGAAAGCTTTGAATTTTATTGCTGAGATTAGTTCACTCATTTTATTTACCAAAAATATCTCTTATCACTTTCACAACACAGTAAACATAGCAAGACTGGAATTGATTTTTAAAGTTTGTCTACTATATACCTAGTAGGATTTTTAAATGATATTGTAAGCCACACAGAAAAGATATCATTATCAATTAATAACAAAACCATTATCTGTGCCCTAGGTGAAACAAAAAGATAGTAATTCTTAAAGTAGTTTGTTTTTACCAATGAAATTTTGCTTTATTCAACACAGTGACCACACTCTTTCAGGTCCTATTCTTACTTCATTTATTATGTACAAGCAAACAGTTGAACAGGACCAAACACTTCTGTGCACCCTAACAGGATTTAAAGATGCTTTCCTCTTGTTTATACTGGCAGCCCCAAGGGCCAGCTGCAAGCCGGGGTGCATCAGGCACAGCACTGCTGCCTGAGGGGAGCCATTTTCTGCTCTGCTCTGCACTGCTATGGCCTCACCTTGAATGCTCTGTGTAGGCTTGGGTGCCACAGTATAAGGAGGACATAAAACTATTAGAGTGCCCAAAGGAGGGTACAATGATGCTGAAGAGTCCGGAGGGAAAGGTGTATGAGGAGTGGCTGAGGTCCCTTGGTTTGTTAAGCCCAAGGGGGAGGCCTCATGGCAGCCTGCAGCTCCCTCATGAGGGGAGCAGAGGGGCAGGCGCTGAGCTCTGCTCTCTGCTGACAGCAACAGGACCCCAGAGAATGGCATGGAGCTGGGACAGGGGAGGGTCAGGCTGGCTGTTAGGAAAAGGTTCTTCAGCAAGGGGGTGGTCAGGCACTGGATCAGGCTGCCCAGGGCAGTGGTCACAGCACCAGGCCTGTCAGAGTGCAAGAATCATTTGGACAGGGCTGTCTGACATGTGGTCTGATTTTGGGTGGTGCTGTGCGGAGCCAGGAGTTGGACTCAGTGATCCATGTGGGCCCTTCCAACTTGAGATATTCTATGATATTAAATCACATACAAGCTAATACAGAAGGGGATGCAATAGCATTTTTTTCCATGTATGGATAAAAGATCACTATTTTATTTCACTAAGCATTCAAGATTTACCTTGCCATACCTTCTCACATGAAGTGCCTTAACTGCAGATTTTGACACTATACTTTGTTCACTGTTCTTCCAAGGGGAAGAAAACTGAACACACCTGCAGGAAAACAGACTTTTACTCCATCTTCCTTATGGGTAAGAATAATTTTCTTATCAAGAGACATTTTTATTTTCTGTTTACTTCAGGGTAACCTCTCGGATGGCCTAAATTCTGGCTATGTCTAATATTTATTCTACATTTCCTGAAGGGCTTCTGGATTTAACACTGCTGACACAAGCTCCTCTAAGAGGAAAATCTCAAATCCTGACAAGCAAGTCAACAATTGTTTCTGTTTATCATCTTGAGCATGCAATCCCCTCAAGGCTTACCTAAGCAGTTCTTTCCCTAATATACGGGCTGCTCTTTATTTTGTTTTCAAGTTCTGAGATATTACCCCATATCTATATGTGCATATTATATATTAATGAAAGCAACTTTAAAACATGATACATTCAACAGCTTAGCACTTATATTGAACAGCTTAGCAGTATTTTAAGTCAAAGCAGTATTGTTACAAACTATAAAATTCAAAACACTTCATTTCAGTTACAATGAGAGATTTTATTTTCCAATATATGGGATACACATCTCCTTTCAGAAGGTAACAGCTGCAGAAATGGGTATGAACCTCTCTCCCTTTAAGTAAGAAAATGACATACAGCATACACAGAAAATGTAAGATTACATGTGGAAAACTTGCTTAAGAAGCTGTATTAGATATTAGGAAAAGGCAAAAGTAAAGCTATCTTCCCAACTGTCCTTTGGAACACCTTTTTTCTTGAGACATTTCCCATAAGAAAAAGCCTGTGTTTTACAGAGTAGCTTAACATTGGACCAGGGCATCCAGATCTCTCTCTGCAATCTCTGTCCCTCATTCAACAAAACTCAACTGGAGAAGGTCCTGAGAAACCCGATTTAAACCTTATGTCACGCCTGTTTTGAAGGGAGTGTGGAAAGGCAGCTCTGAATGCTAGAAAAGGTCACTGCAACCATGTTTTCCTGAAGTAACCATTAATGTGCATTTCCCTAAAGACTAGCAGATGACTCACAAAGTGCCATATATCACCCCTTACAGAGTACAGCATTTAGAGTCAGTCACTCAATAAATGCATAATTAGTGATTACAACTGGTCTGGTTTAAGTGATTTTAGCAGGACCATGCGGTGGGAATGTGGCAGACAGAAAAAAACAAATGTAGTTCCAAAGGTTAGCCATCTGTCATGCTGTACCTGTGTCTTCTTCCCTGATGCTCTGTACTACACCCATTATTTTCAGTTCAACATTTCCTATTCTCCCAGTCCTTACTCTGCAGTGCATGGGGAATCTTGTAGAAATAAGTAAAGCCTTTATTAGAATATATGTAAGCTATACTGCATGTACATAATACATATATATGTAATGTGCACTACTTCAACCCTGATGAAGTAGTTTATCTACTCAGTCTTTCTTTTGAAAGAAATCTCCCCACCAAAATAACATTCCAAAAGTAGTGAAGTATTTACACAGAATTCTTTTCAGTGAAAAAGTGATCAGTCAAATCATTTCTGATGAGCTCCGTCTCAAGTACAAACAGAAAAACATTTTTACTAAACTTCCAGTAAATACCAGTATTTTCCAATGCTTGTTTTAAACTACGAATCATACTCTAGCCCACATTCCACTTGGAATGAAGAGCTAAATCTAACGCTCTAGAAATGCTGGTCAACCATGAACCTGCTAAATGCCAGCCCTGACAGTCCTGCAGCTCTAGCTGTATTTAATTTAATAACAGATAATTTAATAGCTGTAACTGTTATTCAAAAAGCATCCAACTAGAATTATATAAAAAGCACACCTGTATTTTCAAAACAGACCAGAAAGAAGAAAGGCTTATGTTCTTAAAGAACATCAATTACAGAAAAAAAGAAAGAAGAAAAAGCTCATTCACAAAATAATTTAAATATTAAAAATAAGATCTTTTCAACCACTAAAGGAAGGAAACCTACCTCTCATTGAGTCTGCTCTAATCTTTTCCTTACTATTCTAATCTGCTGGATAAATTTACATAAAATTATACTATGGTACTATGAGAACATGGAAGCTAGTAGAAAGTGAAGAAACATTAACAAAAAGCTGGCAGCTAAAAATGGATTAAATTTTTTGTGTGTTTGCTTTATTTTTCCAATATTATTTAGCAAATGTTTGTTGTTGGACAACACATCCCTTTCGCAATGTAACACATTCACTGGGCAACTTTCCTCACTCTATTCAAAATAAATAAATCCATAATCTTCTGCTTAATTGTTCTTATGTTCCTAAATTTAAGAGGGTTACACAATTTTCTTAAGGTTTCAATAAGACTCCCATCTCAAGATCCTGTTCAAGCATCAAGAAATTCATTAGTATTATAGAATCAGAATCATCAAGTTTGGAAAAGACCTCCAAGATCATCAGGTCCAACCATCCCCCTACCACCAATGTCACCCACTAAACCATGTCCCTAAGCACCAGGTCCAACCTTTTCTTAAACACCCCCAGGGATGGTGACTCCATCACCTCCCTGGGCAACTTGTTCCAATACCTAAACATTATTTCTGAGAAGAAATGTCTCCTAATTTCCAACCTGAACCTCTCGTGGCTCAACTTGAGGCCATTCCCTCTTGTCCCATCATTAGTTATTTGTGAGAGGAGGCCATCGATGCAATATATGGAACCGTTCTGCTCCAGAAATACATTATGAGATCATTACAGAACTGTGTTAGACCTAATAAAGCCCAACTGAATAAAGGCAAGGATGCAGATAAGGGTAAAGGCACACAAATTTTGCCACTTTAAGCATCAAGGAGCTTCTTCACTCCTCATTAAAGTGTACCTAACTTCTGTTTATCTAGGACAGCAGATATGTACCTAGGGTCTTCAATTCTACCTTTAAGTACATCAGGAAGGAAGAGGTTTTGTTAATTTTACTTTGGTGCTTCTAAAACATTACTCACATCTTTTCACTAAATCTGGTGGCTAAAAGTGAACTGACATGTTAGCCAGACGGTGACCCTGGATAAAGGATTATAAAAAAAAATAAAGTGAAAAAAAGTTATGCTAATAGACAGCTTAGATGTCTTTCAGAATCAAATAATTCTATGTCTTTGGTATTCAATTTTCTTAACGTACTTTTAAATAAATAATACATAGCTAGATAATTCCTATTCAGGGACACTGTCGCTTTTTACTTTTTTTTTTTTTTTAAATAGTATTTCTATCAAGACAAAACAAACTTTTCAAAAGCTGGTTAGTCAACAGACCTAAGGGGCTCTTTCTCCACACGTTGCTACTGCAGAACATTAATTCTTCACTTTACATTCATATTTCTATGCTTTATTCACAAATAAGATTATCTGTCACTGTTGTGCAAAATGAAACACGCTATTACAAGTAATGCACTCCCTCTCAAAAATTACACCATTACTTATTTTTGTGTCTCTCTATAAGCAAAGAATTGTTGAAAGTTCTATTTCGAAGACAGCAACAAAGCAAAGTGATATTTAACAAAAAGGAGCAAAAAAAAGACCAGCTCATATTAGTAGATTGTTTAGAGACTGAGAGAATTTCTACTATGTCAGCTAGTATGTAGCCAGGATACAAACTGGTAAATGATACTCAGTTTTGTTTTATATATATACACATATATTTAATCAGAGACTACTTACGGCACAAAATCAGATTTCTTCATAAATTTGTTTTGCATTATATTTAGTTTTCAACTCTTCATTTTAAGATTATCATCTTAGCTTACTCGAGGAACTCCTGTATAATTTATTCCCTTTCAGTGGAATAATACCTGATCCCAACCCTAAGGTTGTCTTGAAATACATGAACCACAACCCCAGCTGGTGCAAGCAAGCAGAGTTTTGCTGAAGTTAACCAAAAAATATTGTTGATGGTGCTTGCAATCTACATTTTTATATTATAATTAAGTTGCTTAAAATTATTCAATAATCAAAAAAAGCCTTTCTAAAAATGAAATAAAATGAAAAGAACTACAGTGCTGAATGTCAAAGTGCATGGAAGAAAAATGAAGTAGCATACTGCTAACTGATATTAATACAGGAAAGGAAAAGAGTTCCAGCTCATTTGCTTTGTTCAGTGCAGTTATATTAAGGTGCAAAGAACCTTACGGGTAGCTCAACTTCCTTTAAATACATGACCAAGAACCCCCAAACCCCTCCCACAAATATAAACACATAGTTCTCCACAGTAAATGCTGCTCAAGGACTTACCACTGCACACATCCACAATTCTACATAAGATGGACAAAGGGGGATGAAGAAGCACCTGAGTTAAACTGATTTCTCAGGAAGGATCAAAAATAGCTTCATAACTCAAACCTCAAGATTAACCAACTTGAGCTGCACAGACTTGTTTTTTCTGGGTTTATGTTCCCTGTTCAGGGAAACTAGTGGAGCAAAGTGTGCTGACACCTGGGCAGGTCATACCCTAAATAATTCCAGGTGGAAGGACTGCATTAGCCAGCATTGCATTTGAGCTGATCAGACTTCAAAAGGCTGGATATCTTCTGAACCTGGTTCTGTAGGAAATTCCCTCTTGTGCATGGAAATTATACCTTCTTTCTCAAACTCCAGGCCAAAACGTCTGCTACTTCCCAAATCTGCTCAGAATCAAAATGTTCTCCCCCTTATTTTCCAAATTATGGAATCCATGAAGTACTCTATATTGTTATCATGTCTGCTGCATTGTAAAGTCACTACCTGACGTCACAATACCCCTGTAAGGAAAAATTGTCTCCCAAATCAGATCATGTCCCATTTTGTACACTACTGCTCCAGAAGCATTAGCCAGAACACTTCTGTCATATGTAGCATTGAAACATATGTAGTATTAGCCAACTTTTCCTAAACTTCTTGCCCTGTAGAATAAAATATCTTCACGTATTTATTTCATCATTCTAATTTATAAACAAAAAGTTTGCTTCCATCTGAAAGTAACTGGCCTGCCGGGAATTTTTCAGGACCTCTCAAATTGTCCATAAGCTCTGTTATGAAAGCACACATCTTTTTGAGCTGAGCCTTCAGAGTAACTATTTTCAAATTATTATTTTTTTTAATATAAATGTGCATTTCCAAATAAAAAATGTTATCAAGTACAAGTCCCAATCTACCTATTTTTCCTCTTTCAAATCCAATAGAAATCTGTAAAGACCCCCTTATTATTTAATAGGAAGTAACACATACATATGCGCAGAGGTCAGATAACTTGAAAGAAGACTCAATACAATTTTTTTTTTGATGATACGTTCCTCGAATGGAGTATCTACAGAGACATCCTTTATGTCAACAATAATTAGCTAATTGACATCAATCTTTGACCTGTACATATGAAAAGTGTAAATGCTTTTTTAGAATGTGAATCGGAAAAAGGCTTGAAGAGGCATTGAATTTAAAAAAGGAGAAAGACAACAGTACAAGAGCAATTTATGAACAAGCTATTATTACCTCAGGTTGGTTAGAGACTTTGATGGCTTTGGATAATCTTTAAACCTCGAAGCTATAAGAGAGTAAAATTTCACTAAGCTTTCAAATACAAATGGAGATTACCTTACTTTTTCTTGGTATAGTTGTAGAACACTTAGGCAGCCTAGACATTGGGAAGCTGATAGGCTCTGTTTCTTGATAAGTTTGGCCTGGATGAAACAATGTCTAGACCTGGAAGACTACACACTCATCTAAATTAATAAAAAAAGTCAATTTGACCTAAAGTCAAATTAATAGTGCAAATGCATATAAACAACATGAGTGAATGTGATCCTTCTATCATGCTAATGAAAATAACTCTAAACTCTGCACATGAAACAGAAGTAGACAGTATAACGTATTACCAAACACCTACAAAATGTGGAAATTAACTGGTGTGAATACCAAAGAACATTACCTACAGGTTCTTACTTTTCTTTATATGGCATAAAGACAGCATTAAGGCTGCAGAGCTGACACAAATTTCAGATCATATAGTTTCACTTATGACTGGAAAACTGCAACAAAATTAATCCCTGAAGAGACTATAGAGAAGACATACAGTCTGTGAAAGTGAGTGCCATAACAGTACCTGTTAAACAATAAAAAAATCTTCTTTTTTTATGGAACCACCCTGCACATTGGAGAAGTCCACATGTGTTGACTATCACATTATGCTTCCCTGTAGCCTAATTTTTTCCTCCCTGTAAACAATGGTCATGTGGAGCTCTACAACAAATCAAACCATTTTATTCACAACATAAAATAAATTTCCCCACAATGACTGGGAATGCTAAAGCTATGAGATAGAAAAGCCCCAAGGCAAGCAAGTCACAGTTGATTTATTTTTGCCAGCAGAGGATAAGCTAATGGTGTCTAAAACTAAATCAAAGGTCCATCAGACTTGCTGGTTTCAGCAGATGGATGTGCTCACCTCACTGGAGCAGACAGCTACCTGAGACATGCTGAATTCTACCACCTCCACCACCGAGGAACCCAATTTTAATCCATTACAAAATACAAGGCTGTAACAAACAGCAGCAATATTCTTGTCACATAGCTCATCTGAGGAAAAACTGATTCAATTTTGGGAAGAAAACAAAAAATATATCAATAAATGGTAACTTCTCCTATATTGCTTAACATGCCTTTTACTTGAAAAGCAAGAGTTTTAGCTTTGAGTCAAAAGTGTGTTTGGCAAAATCTCAGCCAGGTACTTTGAGACAGTAGGAATTCAAGGCAGACAATCCTCACCCAATGCTTTATTTAGATTTGATAACAATGTGACCACATGGGCTACTCTGTCACCCCAATAATAACGGCAAGTCACACACCGTTCCAGATCATGCATCTCTTCATCCAGTTCTGGGTTAAGCCATCTAACTTTGCTAAAATCACCCTCAGCAATTTCAAACTAACTTGACTGATTTTGAACCTATTGGTGTTCTCACACAATTCTCCGCACCATCTCTATAATCACCATCTCCAAATGAGGGGGTCATTTCAGGTGTTTTCTAAATGACTGTATGATCAAACCCCAAGTGACCAAGAGAGAATGAGAACTAAATTGCACTCTCATTCTCACCATTCTAACCATAGATTCCTTTCCCCCATTCCTCTGTTATCTTTCATTTTCACATGCACCTTGCTTCTAGATTTAAGCACTACCAGCAGCACAGCTGCCAAAAATACTCTTGATTCTTCTGAAGGCTCCGATGGCTCAATTACAAATACGAGGCTCAGTCAATATAGTTTTTATTTTGTTTTATTTTTTAGCTTGACTGGAAAGACTCAAAAGGTCTAGGGAAAAAAAAAAAAAGCAATAAAGTTGTAGTCGATCTAAAGCCCCCCAAATTGCCTGGGAGATGGAGTTTAGCCTATAGACATTCACTGAACTGTAATCTGGAGCAGTGACTAATTCAGACAGCAGTTCAAACTCCATGCACATGTAACCCAAGGTGATGGTAAATCCTCTGACAGTTACAATTAAACAGAAAATATACAAGACAAGAAGGTTTGCCCCTGTGACTTGAATAATACGCAGGTAATAGAAAAACTAATTATCTGAAATACTTCAGTATAAGAAACTACACATAATTAAATCACAAATCTCAGAGAAAAGCCACACTGCCACACCAAAGCTCTGCAAGGGAATAAGAAGACTTAAGTCTCAGTGTTAGTGCTTGGACCCATTTACAGGCTTTCAGCTGGATGAGATCAGTAATTCAAACTGAAGGCAGGAGACATCAGCCAGTGGAAGCCATACCGAACAAGGGGAGGGGCGAGTGCTGACTTGGTGTTGTTAATGAAGCGGGGTGCTGATCTCTCCCTTAAGTAAGCAGAATAAATCAATATAACTGAATTGAGGGGCTGATTTGTGTGCTCTCAGCAATGAATCTGGTTGTGCTAGGAGCACATGGGGGATTACTGGAATTAAAACAGAAACCTTTTGTTCATGAGATAAGTGGATAAATGTTGAAATTATAACAGAAACCTACAAGGCTGAGACCTCATAGTACGTCCAGAAGGAGCCCTTATCTTTTTACAGTGGAAAATAGGTCTAAATTAAAATGCGATTTTATAGTGCAGGCAGCTCAAATCTAGCACTAAAGAGAATTGATTCCTCCTCCTAGAAGTAATTCTGATCAATGCCATGGGATAAAAGCCCTACTATTCCTTCTGCAGATGAAAGCACTGTATGCCAGCCTGACTGACAATGCATCATCTCTTACCTAAGATCCACACTTCAGCCACTGGTGAGAGGACAGGTTCTTGCAGGGGATATTCTCCTGAACCTTGGCACTGTTTGTGCATGGCAGAAAATACAAGGCAAACCTAGCATTTTTTCTTTCAAATTGTTTTATGTGCATTGAGAGGGAGGCAGGCACCTACCCAGCAGAGGCAAATTAACAGGCAGCAAAAGGTACAATACCGCCCAGACACGCAACAAACTGGCACACAGCCCCAAACCACACAGAGAAAATGACAGTTTTAGGTCAAAAAAAACAACACCAAAAAAACACACACACAAAAAAAACAAAACAACAACAACAACAGAAAAAAAAAGAAGAAAAAGACAACCACACCAGGGCATTGCACCAACGAATGGCAACAGGAAACAAACTCTTCTGTAACCTTGAACTTCTATTTGCCAGAGGAAGCTGTCAGCAAACTTCTAAATTACACATATTAACAGCAGTTTATTAAAATTTGCCTGCAAAATAATGATTGGCAATTCTTGAGGCCTCCTGCTCTTCCATGTAACATGTTGAAGCTTGTCCCTTGTAAACTACGTTGTTGATTCCCTCACCCAGCGCATAGCACACATACTGGAAGGTAGTTCAGAGGTATCACATGGATGAAAGCAAGCTTTAGATCTTCAGACATAGCTCTTGCCCACCACAGGGTGGAATTTAGTAGTTATGTTGATAAGGGATCACAGAGGGGTGTTCTGATGATGCAGTGCCCAAGCTAGCGACATGATGCCCCTATAACACAATAAAGCTTTATAGATAAGAATTTTTCAAGTGAAGCTTGCAACTTCAGAAGTGTTAGAAAATTAATATTTTTTCCTTAATGGAAGAGACATGGACATAACTCAAGCATGTAATACATACCTTTTTTTATTTTTATTTTTTAATTTTATTTTACGTTTTTTAATTGCAGAGGCAATTAAAACTGTTGTCCTAACAGGACAGTCATTGCCTGACCACACAGGAGCACATTCATTTTCCACCAAAGAAGCTGAAGGTGTTTTTTTTTTTTTTTTTTTTTTTAAGAAAAAAAAAAAAATTAACCACTAAATAATTTTTGGGATAACCCCTTTTTTTTTTTTTTTTTTTTTTTTTTTTTTCCCTCCCCAGAATATACACACTGCTTGTGCTCTGTACAGGAGTTCAGGAAATCAGAAATAGATTCAAGACCCCAGATTAATTGAGTTTACGTATTTTTGTAAAGGTAATCCTCCAAATTTTCCCTCTTAAAATTTCATATATTGGACTTCTTTCAATACTACACCCAACCAAGAACTCATTGTGCAGTAGCAAGTATACTCAGAATTTGGGTACGGGTATGTAACTGATACATCAAGACCGTTTTTGCTGTACATTTCACATGAGTTAGAAGAACCCTCCATCTCAAAAAAAAAAAACAATTAGAATCAGTACTATTAGCAATTACAATATACCCAATATACCTGACTGTCCTATATAGCATGGTCAATAATGAGATTATTATTTTTTTTTTTTTGCAAAAAGAAAATCCCACCACTGAACTTGACAATAAAACGAGAGAGGAGAACAGAATTTAAAGGGTGGTGGTACTTTCCATGCTAAAAGGCCTCATTCTTTGACTGTGTCACACAGTGCAGATATCAATGCTTAACTGAATGTACAGAAGTCAATTCTAGGGAGAAAGCAAGCAAACATTTCTGCTGTAAATAAAACTCCTAGCATGGATTTTTATGGGTACTTATGAAACACCCTCTAGAAACAAGATTACACGTTAAGATCGTTAAAATTACCAGAATGAGATATTGAAATGAAGACATCAAAAGTTTGAGATCGTACAAAATGTACTCAACAAGAAGTGTTTTTTCTTAGACCTGATCTTTAGCAAAGTAGAAGAGATGTGAACGAAGCTCCGCTACATAACTGGAAAAGAAAAAAAAAAAAAAAAGGAGAATCTGGGGACTTAGACAGCCATGCGCTGTCTGCAGAATACATAAATACTCATATACCCTTAAACTACACGTTACAGCTTATTTGATTACAAGATATACAGAGAATTAACATTTAAAATACATTTAACTTCACGACTAAATATTTTAAGATATAAAGTGTGGTCATGCCTCCGTCACAAATGCCAAGATGCTATAGTAAAATAAAAACAAATTCAAAATTAGAAATAAAACCATAAATCCATTTTATGAAACCTCTATATTCATTTCACCATAGATCTAATGACATGTTTACTTGCAACTGCCATTGCCAAAAAGTATCATTCACATTTTTCAAAAATTGTAATATATTTAAATTTACATTTTGACTAATGAAAAGGTTAATTCTCTTTAATGAATGTTATTGTTACTAAAAGCAGGGAGGTGCAGTTTCCGTAACTGAATACTGTCTTTTCAAAGATTGCTTTCACAGGTCTTTCCAAACAGCTGTCTTTCCAATGCAGGTGCAAAGACCTGAAGAACAGAGAGGCAAAAGTATTTTCCAGACAACTGTTACTCCTTTCTCATTTTCTTCAGGGAGTTTCACATGATCAAACAGACCTGAATCACTTGTGATTGAACTGAGCAGCAAGGCAGACATTTTGTATTAATGTTCTCTTTGTTCTGTCTAAAAAAGACTGGGTAGGATGTGGCTATCTGCTAGATAGTGATTCTTGTCCTTTCATCTTTTCAGTGAATGTTACACCTAACATTGATTTTTATATAAATATTCAGCTGCTCTGGCCATTCTATGCATCAGAACAACAAAGTGGCAAGAAGCTATGGACCTGCATCCCTGGTTCAACCCTTGACTCTCTCATGTATCCTGATGTTTTTTCCACCAAGTAAGTAAAGGAAACTAATCAAACCTAATCCGATCAAGTAATAAAAATGCTATGATTTCTTAAAATACCGTAGCCTGAAAGGATTACTTTGGACATGGTGAGAAAATACCTTTTTCTGCAAAATAATACATTTAGTATAAAGCCAATGTAAGTAGGCAGCTGTATAGAGCTCTCAAAAAATCCTCTTTTCCATGTAAAGAGCATCAGTGGGTTGGACTCTGCCTGCCATAACAAAGATCTCCCCGGTGCTCCAAAGTAAAAGACAGTCAAGACTCTAGGAAGGCTTCTCATTAAGTACCTATGCGTGCAACTACCTTTAAATATGTCAAGTAGTTTCAGTGATGTCAGTGAGATAGAATATATGGAGGAATTAGGATAAACAATTAAATTTCAGGCAACTTCCATTTCGCTTTAATACTTATCCTGTAAATACCAGATGAGCTCACATACCTTACAGAGGCATCTTAAGTAGGCATAATTAATTTGTGGGTTATAGAACTGATTTTCTTTTAAAATTAATTTTTGATTATGAACAGTTTGTACTCAAACTCAAAGGAATGCCACCTGTTCTCAAACATTACTAGTATTTCTTTGTTTCCTTTTTTTGAATCCCCAGTATTACATTAAAAAGAAATAGAGAAATAGTAAGAGGTTAAACTAGCATTAAAGACTAGATTTCTTCAGGAGCTAGAGCAAGAAATCAAACCCAAGAGTCCTATGTGCTAATCACGAGTCAACGCCTCTGTCTGCTAGAAGAAAGAAAGGAAAAATTAGATACACACACTGCCATTTTTTCCAAGGGTGGTGGTGGTGAGGACAAGAGTTTTTGTTTTTGTCATGTCCTCCACCCAGAAAACTGAACAGTATTACTTCTGGGTGAAACTATCCCACTTACTTGTACTCTCTTCCCCACAGATATTTTGCACACAGATTTCACTTCACTAAATGTCAGAAAGAAGAGCTGCATATAATGCCAGACGTTGGGTCTCAGTTTCCCTCTTTCACTTTATACAATACACATGCCTATGATACGGATGTGTACACTCACAAAAGTACATTATGGAAAGAGTTTTCTATCTTACATCAGATAATACCGAACAGGAAAATACCACAGCAACAGAGGCTTACCATCATCAGCATTTTTTTTTCTTGACGCACAAAGAACTCCTTGTGCTGTTTACAAATACTGCCCATTTTAAAATACTGCCGTATTTTTAAATACTGCTCCTATCTGTAGCACAGGAGTCCTAGATATCATTCTTCGTGCTCTTGCATCTCTCTGTTACATCACCATCCCCCAAATTCCCAAGTCTCCTCAGACAAAGGAAAACTTATCTGACTGCAGAAAACAGTACAGAAGGTACAAGTTCCTTAGGTCGTTGTGGCCCAGAAAAATCCTGCTGCCAAGAAGCTGCAAACCATTTCAGACTTATAATTTTCCTTCATAACTCAGCTCCTCCTTACAACAGACAACTTTTCTAAACTAAAGACAGGGTTAAGTCTATTCTCCTGGCAATCTTCCTCCCTGACACCGAACACCTGATAGGTGATAACCTTACTTGCTCTGCTTATTTGCTTTTCAACACCACTACCTATTTATGGAAAATTGAACCTTTCTTTAGGGGAATACTATGAAATGCTTTGGCCCTGAGTGGCAAGAACTTTTTGTGAACACACGAATGTGCACACACACTAATTTTTATTTTTAATGACCTTAAACCTGTTACTGTGATTTCACCTTCTTTATGAAGGCAATAATATATGTTTTATTGAAACTACTACCTGACAGATCTATTACTTTCATGTAGAAACACTGATCTTTTGAGATTTACATAAATGGATAAACTTGATCTCTGCTTAGTGGCTTGTAATTGCACAAAGAGGGAATTTACCATCAATTGATAAAATACTGCCAGTAAAAAACATATAAGTTTTTCCTAAACCCAACCACCCTCTATCCAACTCTTTTGCTTATTTCATTCCCAAAGTGATGGAAAGAAGCTAAATTCACAGGTATGTAATTCCCACTTCCTTTTCCCTTTTTCATGGCAAGCATGAAGTTAATCTTTTTCTAAAGTTCAGTGTATCCATGAGTTCACAAAGGTAATTCCCAATGGACTTAGCAGCTGTTTAAGTACTCACACAACCAAGTAAATACATTTAATTTAGTGGAGTGTTCTCTAAACTGAGATTGAATTCTTGTCCCTCAGTCACCCTATTAATTGTAGAAGATTCACTGCATTTGAACTAATTTATGAAGATTAATGGGAACTTCTCGGCATCATAGGTACGTGGTTGTATATAACCTGCATATTGATAATTAGAAATTATCTGACCACGTGAGATAAGAGGTACCACATGTGGGATAAAAACAGGTTGGCTGAGGATTGAAAGGGCAGTAAAATCACATAACAAGTACTAGTATCATCTTTGATAATACAAATGTTTTCATAATTAGTGACCTTTCCTAATTTTTGCTAGACAACATTATTTGTAGACAGACCACAGAAGTTTGTTTAATCTACTGTGATGAATAAATAAAACTACCACCTAAGTTTTCTTTTGTTTCATGTTGTAAAAATAATCTAATAAATCAGAAATTGAAGTTAGAAGTGTGTATTATTCTAAATATACTTTATAATCTTTTAAAAAACATTAAAGGATAAACTTGTAAAGTCTCTCAGTGAACCCCCAAATATCACTTATTTAACAAAGTCATTTTTAGAACATACTACAGTGAACAACTTCAAGGAGACCAAAAGAACAGCAAAGTGACTATGAGATTTGATTACAGATATGCTGAGAAAGGGAAATAAATTAAAAAAAAAAAAAATCAACTAACATACCTATCCATACATACAAGCACAGAAATTTTTCCTGCCAAAAATCTGAGCAGCCTTAGATTTATCCAAGTATCTCCTCCAAGGAGACCTTTGTCATCATGGATAGAGTAGACAAGCAACAACGTGTATTATTTGGACATGCTCCCTCAAAGGAAAATTTATACAAAAATAAGGACACCAACTTGCTGGAAACTTTATTGAGAGAGAGAGATTAAAAGTAATAATAATAATGAATGAGGTGACAGGAATCTGCAGTGAGAGAGTACTTAAATCAGTGCAAACATAGCCTAGAAAAGCCCATCATTTCATCTCATTTTATTACACGTTAGAAATCTACATCAAAGAAAGAAATTTCACTAAGATGCCTAAGCCTGTACGGTGCACCTGATGTCCCTTCTGATTTTGAATTTGAAGTGTGTGTGTGTGTATATATATATATGGTCACACACATATAGATAAATCTATATATGTGATCAGCCCACGTGTATATGCATATCTTATCAGTGGATCTTTCCCAATTGCAAATCATGACTCAGCCAAAACAATCCACATCTTATACTAGAATTTTCTTGAACATTTCTAAACTTGCTGTTGGAAATTAGAAATAAACAAACCTATTTTGTACCTATTTTTACTACAACATTAGAATGTCTTTAATCTTATAAAGATTTTAAAAGTTAGCAAAATGTAATTGTAAACTGTGTGTCCTGATTTTTATAGTATATTATTGGTATTTTTCTACGTACAAATACTAAAAGCTACAAAGATATGAAACTAAAAGGACATTGTACATAAGAAAATATTTTCATTATTTCCCACTCATTTTCTAAAAGATTTTCAGTAATAATTTAACATTCTGTTCCTTTTAAAATACACAATTCCCATCACAACCAAAAAACAACCTACTTGTAAACACACAAGAATACTTTTCCAGTATATCCATCTCAAATTTAACCACAAAACAAATAAATATGAAAATCAAAAGCATTTCTGGGTTGGCAAACTCCTCCCTAAAATTTTGAATTTATTTCACCAGTGTTTTTTTTAGTCTTTATTTTCTTATATAACACACTGATTAAAGGAATCACTTTTTTTTTTTTTTCTCCTAGCAAGGAAGAGGAAGAGACTTATCAAGATAAATTACATAGTAGGATCACCATATACTGTTAACTTGACAGAAGTTACCTCTTGTAATGTAAAAACAACAGATTTATTCTGCTATGCAAATATAGTATTTTTGGAAATAAGCACAACATACTCTTGAAGATGGAGGAAAGAGGTCACTTGATAACCATATGATCCCACTCTAGCTAGAACTCTGATATGAAACCCGAAAACAAAGCCATGTGCATCTTTGTCACCTGGCTTCAAGCTTCATTACAAAGTCAGCAAGAGCACACTGAGCTGCTCTGTGAGTCTATGACTGATTTGTTTTATTTGGACAGATTTGTGTCTCAGAAAAGAAATTATGCTAACTCCTCAGCTGGATAGAATTGCTGCAAAAATCAGATAAAAGGCAATAATTCCCATTTATTTTGATTCTGGGTTCATTCAAAACTGAAATTCAATGAAAACTTCATATAGATAAGCTACTTTATAAGACATAAATAACCTTATGGCGTAAAACTGACCAATAGATTTCACAAAGCTCTATTTACATCAGCTCCATTTTACAAAGCCACCCTTGTATGACCAGCTACCCAGTCCAACCCCACCTTCATTGTTCCAGGCACCACTTGTCTCTACCCTTCAGAGGTCCTGCACACATACCATGGAAGCTTTCTCTGTGGTTCAGTATGAGCAGAAAACTACAGAATACATCACTCAGCCAAACTTTCATCACTGAACTGAGTGACCTGTAGTAGTGGCTTGCTTCAGTAGAAACCATAGCAATTGCAAGTAGAGACTGATGGTGACCCTGATCTTACTCACGTCTATTGCTCTTTCACTGACTTTGGATAGAAGCTGGGTAGGGTCCACATGTCCCCTATTTAATCCCAAATGCCATCAGCTTCAATTTGCTCATTTGCTACTGGTGTCTCTGGTCCCACAGGCAGTTGCCAGCCTTTCTTCTATATACAAAAGATAAAAAATGACATCATAATCCAATGATCCTCTGAAGCCTTGATGCAAAAACAGTGCACAATAGAGCAAAATGCTGGCTTCCTTGAAGCCAGTGGCAAAATTAAACAGACACTGTATCCAATCCCCTGAAATTTATTACAATTGAACCAAAACTTTTGTAGAACGCATTTTCTCCAGCTGTCTCTTCAAGTATTTGTTTTCAATCTGGCTATGTGTCTAGTTACAAGAACATCTCTTCCAGGAACCACATTTTTGCTTCTGCTCCCCAAACTCCAGGGCAACAGAATAAAACCAACCAGGAACTGAAGCTTTTCACTGAGTTCTTATACATGCAATTACAGCTTACTCGTCTACTCTTTCCATACTCGCTATGATCTGTTTCCACACTCATGAGGTTTGGAAAAGAAGACTTTTCCCCCCCTACCCTATTCTTTAATAGATAAATTAAAAATAATAGTAATATGATTTGTTAGATAATGCCATAATATTTATTTAATGAGCTATAATTCACACTGCCTTTCTGGGGAATTACGAAGGACTTCTAGACCAAATGTGGACCAACCTAAACATAACCAAATGTAGTTCATGACTTTCACATTACACAACAGAGTTGGATGAAAGACATTTCTCAAGTTGGTTGCTAACCTTGCTTGGTATAAAAGGGCCATTATAGTCCTTCCCTGTCAATCATATGGCAATTTATAACAACAGTAGGAAAATAAAACAAGAAAAAGCAGTATGTTTTCTTCCCTCAGAGAACCACAGTTACTTTTGTCTAAAGCTGATAGCTCATTAAACACATAATAATGGCCAAAGAAATAAAAAAAAAAAAATCATTTAAAAGGACCTTAAGGACTAAAATTGCAAATGAATTATTTTTCATAAGTACACACAGACAGATGCATCGTCCCCCACCCCATCCCAATCTAAAATAATTGCTTCTACCAGGAAAGCACACACAGTGGTCCTTCAGATGATTGCTTTTGATTAACTCTGCATTTTTCTCTGTGGCTCCCTGGGTATTCAGGCACACTCCTCCCAAAGGCCAAATATGTTTAATCCCAGGCAGGTAACAGGATGCTCATAACTCACTTCAAGCAGCTGCACAGGGAATCAGTCTTTGCAACCACGTAACCAGTAACCACGCCAGTGGCAGGAGTGACTCCTGCCCTGTGAACACATGCAAAGGATCTTCATGCTGATGGCTTTAAAGAAAGTGTGTTCTGGTGGAAAGGCTGAAGACAGAGATGATTTCTGAGCTAATTCATTTAGCAATCCCATAACAATATCCTGCCTTTGCAGGGAAACACGAGCATATCCAGGCAAACACAGGAACTGCTGAGCAGCACCTGTTGAGCCCAGTAAGTATCCTGGTCAGTAACAGATGCCTAGAAAAGATTATAGTGATACTTCCTGAGCCAGAGAGAGGAATTTTGTGCTTAACACTTCCTCAGTGGATTTTTATACTATCCTTCTAGTCAGACATATTTGGAGGCCATCTAAAATTTCAGTGCCACAGCATTCTGCAACAAAGAGCTGGATAACTTAACTGTGCATTTGGGATTAGCTTAAACATCAAGAAGCAAAACAGCTGAAGCATTTATGCTTGACTGACTTGTATTTTGGAGGACCTCAGTTGACCTTAGAGCATTTAACTGTTGTGGTTTGGCATGAATGGGAGCGCAAACCAAATGAGGGAAGCCCTCCCCATTACCTTGAGCCCTGCGGATCTTGGTACTCAGCTTATTACAAAGACCTGGCAGCATACAAAACCTGAAACTACGCTCTCGGTAAGTCTGAGAGAAGCCATGCCGACTTTGCATTGGTAGGGAGTTATGGGTATTTTCCTGACATGCCCAGGTTGGATTTCTTCCAGTGCTTTGCGTATCTAGAGAAAAATAAATATAATGACCTAGTCTGATCCAAAAATCTCTTATCTGACTAAATTTTATATAACTACTGGTGGAGATCTTGAATAAGAGTGGAAATTTCTTTTTAACCTACAACTATATCCTCCATACAGACATTTTCATTTGCTGTTTGTTTACAAATAAATGTGTATTTTTTTATCCTTAGAATTCCAATTTTGAATTTAACAGGCAAAGACAAAATATGAAAATTAAATTACCACAGTACAATAGAGCTCATCACATTTTACTGTTCCAATTGCCACTAGCTTTAATCAAAACACAGTTTTAATGACAAATCAATTAGCTAAGCTGCTTCACAAGTCAAAGTGAAACATTGCTTTCCTGAGTACCAATATTAAATATGGTCTCATATGCTACCATTTTATATCCCCCACCTCCCAGTCTACTATGTTTACTACAGATACCAATTTTTACTCTCCTACACAATCCATTCTCCTGTTTTCCAGACAATTTCCTGCTAGAGTTCACTAGTCTGTGTCAGTGCAGGGCCTGGGGACTAAGGAAGCTTCTGTGGAAAATTAAGGTTTATTCTTCCCTTTATATATTTATCCTTCCCTCCCTCCTTTTTTTTTTTTTTTTTTTTTTTGTTTAAACCTCTCTGGTAAACGCCCCTATATGAGTATTTTAAAAATGGAATTTATGACATGAAATGAGCAAATATTCTACAGTGTGGTTTTAATTCATGGCACATGAAGAAGTCCTCCACAGTTTCAGGTCTCTGCGATTGTGTTTTAGCTTTTGAGTTACTTCTAGTCATAACCAAATGCAAATGTGCTGCATTTTTAGAGAGGCATGTCAATACAAGTGAAGTTACTAAAACCATTCACACTACGTGCTGCCCATCTGTAAGATCAGGCAAAAGCAACAAAAACGTATGCACCAGCATCCTAAAAATGGTTTTCAAAGCTAATCAGAGGTATGAATGGATTAGATTTGCAAGCTCCTTTACTTTCACCTTCAAACTGAAACACAATCAGATTTTCCCGTAACAAGTTTACCTTTTCAAAAGAAACTGCCTACTTAACTTATTCAAATAGACATGAGAAGCCCACCAAACAGTAATAACTTTTGGTAACAATCAACCCTGAACACTTTTACACCTATGAGGTCCAGTCAAATTCTCTGAGCTACCCAATTTCCCTCTTCAGTACCTTTGGGCATCACTGTTCAAGACAATCATGCTCAGTTAGACCAGGTACTTTTTACAAATGCTGAAAAACTACAAACTTCAAAACAGAACAAGCACATCCAATGCCAGCCTGCACACTTTAAAACTAGCTGTCAAAAAGCTTTGTAAAACCTGATAAATCATGAAGAAAGCTTCTTTCTTCAGGAAGTAGGTATCTTGATTTCTGAATACAGATATGTGCCACCTATAGAGAACCACCAAACCCTGTTTTGTTATTCTTGAGAATGTCTATTTGAGATGTATGGATATTTGCTGTCTTCATTTTTGACCAGCAATGAACATTTGTGTGCTGGTCATGCTTTACTGCTTCAGAGATAGTTGTTTCTGTATCGACTGAAAATTAAAATGGTAATTTATGACCTGCACTTCCATACTGGACCACTGCAATGTTTTACTTTATTGATTTCCTGGTGGCTCTTTGCATACATTTAACAGCTTATATGAAACACTGGCATCAAAGTCATTTCAAACAAGCCATTCCCAGTTCTGCTCCCTTCACCCTCCCTACAGCACCAGATCGTTAGCTTCTAATTAAATCTTGTACATTTGGGGGTTCTTTAATCTGTAAAGATTCTCAAATATTAAGTCAAAATTTCTGTTTGTCCTCTGGTGTGTGCCCTGTTTGCCTCATGCACTCAAGCCCAAGAAAGATTTTTATTTATTTTTTTTTAAAGAAGGATTACCCTCTTATTGATTGTTTTTTCTTTTTCTCCTAAGCTTTTAGCTGCTGTTAACCTTGTACGTCAGATCAACAATTTGTTACAAATAGGCTGACAAACTTTCAGCTTTTAAGTCCAGTACTTGATCTAATGTAAGTGTAATTACCTGTGCTGCTAATTTTGTTAAAAATTCAAACATGGAATATTGTACCTAACAGAAAAACTCTTCCAAAAGTACATTTTGATAGTCTCACAATTGACAACACTTTGGTTTTTGCAAGCATTAATTTGGGGCCCAAAGCACCAGTGATGAATCCTTTAATAACAAGCGGGGTGTTTGCAGGTCCCCGCCTTGGCAAAGGGCCAGGACAGGAGCACCTGCTAAGATAAGGGCATGAACCTAAATAGCACGTGTGGACTGAACATACACAGAACTGCCTGTAGGGTGTCTGACCAAATTGGTCATGTCAAAAAAGGCTACCACACGTGTTTATAGAACTGTATTATGCATGCAGCACATGCACACACACATTACACATACAGCACATCCACATACATTGCATTTCACAAGCAATAGTCTTTTATAGTATGTATTTTAGCATCTTTGCTATTGTTAAAGAAAGTAAAAGATTAAGATGCTTACCATACTAAAATGACAAATGTATCTTGAGTCCTTACGTTTTTATTTATTTATTTTTATTGCATGAAATTTTAAACCGTTATAAGGGTTAGAGTTCTGTGATGCCCATAGGTGTATAGGATCCTAAATATATAACTAAATATATATAAAAACTAATTTATCTAGCTTTTTCCATAGTCCACAATTTGTCTATTTTCCATAGACAAATAAACACTTAGAAAAATATATATTTATAGATATTTAGTACTTCTACACATCTCTAGAACTCATTGTCATTGAAAATTGCAGAAAGAGTTCACACATCTTTATGTCAGTCAGGCCAATAAAAAACAGCAGGAAAAAAAGTGGGATATAAACCTCATTTGTTTATTGCTATTTAAAATCTTTCCCCTAAGATAATTTCAGTTTCATATTAAATCAGTTGGTCTAAAATTGGAAATATAAGTTCAGTTTTCTGTAAATTTCTGTTAAATATAGGAAAAAAAGTCTTTAGTTCATCTAGTACCTGTCAATCAAATAATTAACATTTACAGATAGAAGTAACAGATTTGAATAAATCAACATT
Source organism: Stictonetta naevosa (assembly GCA_011074415.1). Lineage (NCBI taxonomy): Eukaryota > Metazoa > Chordata > Aves > Anseriformes > Anatidae > Stictonetta > Stictonetta naevosa. Next base: position 10,296,757 of record CM021702.1, read on the forward strand.
TTGATAATTAATTTGAAGACAGTTCAATGAAATCACATGTGGGTGAAAATCTCACATATTAAGATAGTAGTTTCATCAAGAGAAATACCATCAAATTTGAACAAAATAACTCTCCAAGATTTTTTTTTCTTAAAAAATACATAATTTCTCAATCTTTATTCTTTTTTCTATTGGGTCAATATGGAGAAGCAAGCTCCTTCAGATGTCAAGCATTTCTATCTGCTGGCAACAGAAAGCTCCACCTAAACTAGAACCAGTCTTTGGGGGATACTTGTCCAAAGACAAATAAACAGAAACAGAACACTTTGACCCGTATCTGTACAATGCAAATTCAAAATCTAGAAGGCGAGACAATCACTTAGATAAGAATGTCCAGAGTGATTAAGACTACTGATGATGAAAAATAAAAGCTTTTTCTTTATCAGTTTCATGTCTCAATATTGGGGAAAAAAAGGAGATACATAAAAGCATGCAAGAAAAAAAGAGTATGGAAATATCTAGCCCATTAAATAGAAATACTTCAGGTGACTGATGATTATCACTGCATTTACAGAAAGTGATCAATCTTTAATTATCTGGATGCCACAGAACTGGCAGTAAATCCACAACTGATGTATGGAAAAGAAAGTGGAGCACAAGACAAAGTTTCTTTGCTCCTTTAGGAAATTCTTAGTGCTTCTTAGAAATACAATTTTGCAAGGAGAAACAGGGGACCTTCATTTCCTTTATTTTTTATTTTTATTTATTTTTATTTTTTAAGTCATTAAAATCCCGGTCTGAAAGCTGCTCAGGAGGTCACCAAGTCCAATCTCTGCTAAAACACGGTCACCACTGAATTTGGGCCAGGTTGTTTTGAGTTCTGTCCAGTTAGGCTTTGAACACCTTCAAGAACAGAGATTGCATATCCTCCTTAGACACATCGTTCAATGCCTAATTACCTTCAGGGCAATTCCCCCACTTCTATGCCGAAACAGAACATCTCATTTCAACATAAGACCATGGCCTCTGCTAGACTACGGCCAATAGAAACAGAGCCAAGCTGGGAAATAATTAACACCATCTACACTACCGTGAACCAGGGGAACTTCCATTTGAGTTTTCTGTTCTGTGTATTGTTCCTTTATGCTTTCAATCACTGACTTAATGAATTTGGCTGAAATTTGTGTCATAGTTCCAACTGATATTTTAAGTAAGTGTTTTACTGGTAAAATTACATCTAGTGTGGGGGTTTAGCACATTGATGTGAAATTGTGCACTAGTATAAAAAGCAAGGGCAGTACTTCAATATTTGTATCTCCAAATAAATCTTTAAGTTAAAACATCGTCACAGGCAAGATCTTATATTAAAAAGAAAAAAAGGTAAACAGAGGAAAGAGGTTTACTAAGTTACCATAATATATCATGGGAACGGTGAGCTATTATCTTGGCTTGAATTACAATTAGAAAAAAAAGCTCATCTTAAAAAGACTGCAATTAGGTAGCTTCAATATCAGTTACTAAGTGTTGATAACTAGAAAACAAATATTTCACAAATATTAGTTTATATTGTTTTGTGTGGTTGATTTTATATAGATACTAACATTCAGTACTGACTGAAGTCAGCTACCCTCCCAAAGCTGAACAAGTGGTCGTGACATAAATTTCTTATGCACAGGGAAGACAGGAGAGAGGATGGAGGGGAAAAAAAAATAAAAAGGGAGAAAAAAAAAAGGGGTGGGCGGGAAATACACTTCTTACGTATTCAAAAGTAAAAGTTGCATTGGGCAATCAAACGTCTCGCTGTCATCCACCATCAATCTTGCCTATCACAATTTCTATACCAAACAGGGAAAATTTCCTCTGGAAATAAAATCAGACAGGACTGTAAGGAATATTGCCTCAACATTAAATATCACTTATTTCCACTGAAGGGACTGGTTTTCAAACGAAAACAAGATAAATTTAACATAGTAAAATCTGAAAGGAAAACTTTTTTCTATGTACATACATTCTGACACTACTTGTCTTCATGATAGCTAGGGAGAGTGGCAAGTCATGCCTACAGAATTCCATCCTATCTAGTTCATCACAGTACAATTCATGAAACAAAAAATGTCATACCAAATAGTTGCAAATGAGGGGCTGGAAACCATACACCGATGTCCTGGTGGGTAAGCTGGAGCAAGTATTCATGCACTTGGTTCAGAAACTCTAAGCAGGATTAAATACAATGGAACTTCACAGATAAAACATGAATGCCTTCAATATAACTGACCTGGCACCAACCAGCAATGATGTGTAATAAATTCACAGATTGAAGAAGGCATTTTGCATGGAGTCAGGTCAGTTAAAATGTAGGAAACAGACACACACAAATCCACTCCACAACCTCTGAAGAAGCTCTATAAAAACTGTTACTAAATTGATTAAGTCTAACTTTTCATCTTGAATAAACAAGTAAGGCATTTCCCTCTTTTCATTTATTTGTTTCTGAGACCAGATCCTGAAACAGAAAAGTGAAAAAGCAGAAAATTGATTTGGTGTTTGTTTTTGAACAAAATCTATTTATGCATGAAGTATGTTGTTCTTGCCTGATTATATCTAAAATGAAAAAATGGCAATCACAAAGGATTCCATTCCAGCAGGAGCTGAAAGAAGACTGTAACTGTAATAGTATCTATAAAATCTGAAGTCAAGAGACAATGTAAATCTTCACGACTGAAGCCTGCATCTGACCTTGCTATGCTCAATAGATTGGTTTATAATGCAAGGAAAAGGAAAAGAACAGACAAATGGGAACAGGCTAAACAAACAACTCCCAAATTATTCGTGTCTGAGATAAGCTAGCAAGCAAAAAATAAACGAATGATACATATGCATGTAGACATTTCATTCCGTTAAAAGCCACTTTTCTTTATTTATTTAGCTAGTGCTTCAATTAAGACATATTTAAGACACCGATCCGGCTCAGATTAAGTAACATCAGAGAAAACAACAACAGTTGCAGCAGGCCACAGTGCAGCACGCGCATCCCAGCTCCTATGACAGCAGAAAGGAGACAGCTCCCCAGCCAGACAGGCACGTGCATCCTTCCTCACTAACCAATAGCGAGCTAATCTCAAAACAAAGACCTGCTCGATAGTGATTTATCAGGGTAAACTACAGATCAGCAGCCTGGCTATCAAAAATATGACAGATAATTTCAACCTGACAGAGAAAAGTGTAATACATAATTAGTTTCAAATGCAATTAATAACCCCAATTTACAAAGTCATTACAGCCGTATGTGTGAGAGGTAATAACACAAATTGTTCTGTTTTATAAGGAAGGTTACCACCTTCCTTACCAAAGGTTACCAAATGCATAAATGCATTTATAAAGGTATGTGGAAGCCTCAGACTATGACACTGTTTTCTCAATCTACAAATCCCATGAGATCAAGATCTCCCTGCAGCAAGTGCAAACTTCTACTAGAAGAGAATCAAAGCCCAAAATTTACTGCAGTCTACATACCAAGAGAGGCAGCAAAGCAAAGACAAAACATCATTCCTAAATTACCTCCGTGCCTCTACTCAAAAAGCAGGACAGACAAGCAAGTGTAAATGTTGCCTGGTTAATAAAAGCTAGAGGTTAAAAGCTGTAACCTATTTGTAGCAAGCAACTATTCAGGAAAAGTTCATGATTAAGACATACTTGAAAAGAAAGAATCAAAATAATACAATTTAAAGTACAATACTGATTCTCCAGATACTACAGGAACGTTCCTTTGGTTTCAGACAGAAGAGCAAGGCCCCTGTCACAGCAAATAACATTGTGTCAACTTCAACAAACGACTTGAAAAAAAATCTTTTATTTAAAAAAAATAATACTTTTTACTTCTATAACTTTTAAGAAAAATAGTATTAATCTACTATTTCATTCTCATTATACAGGATAACACACTTTCTATCATCTACATATACTCAACTGCCTAAACACTTTATGAATCATAATTGCAAATCTTTTATCTTTTTATTAGACTTCCTTGTTATTCCAGCTGTGTAGAAATTGAGAACTGGGCTTCAATACTCAGACTTCATGGATGATAAAGATATTTATTGCCCCAGCTGACTAACTGGCTAACTAACACCTGCTCTGAGTATTAATCTAAAGAAGAGGTCAATCTCCTTGTCTGCCCCACAAAATGCTTTAAAAAAAGGGGGGTTAAAGTTAAAATTGCTAAACTTACCAAATTTGTCTCAGGATGAAGAGACAATAGTAATGTATAATGCAGTCTCCTAACCACTGAGTTTACATAATTTTTAACAGCTAAATAGCTTGTATGATGTTTGGTCTATAAATGACACTTCCCAACCCCCAGCTCCCTTCCACCCACTAAGAGGAAAAAATGACATTTTCTGTATTGACTGTTTTCTGAGATGTCAACAGATTAAATTAGCAAAAACAACTGATGGGTACTACTTCTTGTTTTTTGTTTTGTTGTTGTTTGTTTTCCTATAGGAAATAGCTGGGTTTCAGCAATATTGGAAAAAAACTGTCTGCAGTCCTGCCCATTTACAGACATTAAGAGTCTCCCTGGTAAGTCTGCAAACATTTCCAAGCAGTAAAAGCCTAAGATTTTAGCTTTTATTGTTTTCTACTTAGCTATATTACTCAAATTGCACTGTGATTCATTAAGCACAAATCCATGTTTCCATAGGAGATGAGTTTACATTGTCTGTACATTCCTCTGTACCTTAAAACTGTGCTCCATGATTAGTACTGTTACTCTTTCAAGGCTACATTGCTTAATTTCTGGGTAAAAACAAATGATAGTAGTAGCAGGAGACAATTTCAGAGAAGATGCCTTTGCCCTCTCCACTTGATCACAGTCACCTCAGTCTGTAATGCTTGTGAACTATTGGGTCCTTTCAGTAACCATACACAGAGCAACAAAATTGAAAGAATTAGGAATTAAAGACACAAGAAGTGTTCACAGGGAAAAATATATCATGTCTGGAAAATTAATACACCTTCAAAATTTTCAACAAAATAAATAGTACTCTAGAGCTTTCATTAACATCACCGCTAAGAAATTTTCTATGTGAGAAGAGGCTAACCCTCTGAACAGCCACGTGCACTTGCAGACTTACTTCTGGGAGTGCTGTATTCTCACACACAAGGCTCAGCACTATCATCTTTAAGAAAAAAAAATTAGATCCTGTACATAATCTACTTCTCTGTCAAGAAACAATGAGTTTTCCAAACTATCGCCACTGAAAAAGGCTTTCATCTGTCACTTATCAATGACTAACTGAAGCTGACCCTTCTCATACTTATTAATAACACTGTGCCTTGGAGCTATGCTATCATGAGTTGCTATAAAATTGTTCTCTGTTTTTGGCTTTCAATTATTTTCATGGAGCTTAAACATTGTTCCTGTGCAGGAGAAAAAGACTGGTAGCTAACCTCCAGCATAATTTCATAATTACAGAGATCAGTAAATGATTATATACTATAATCCCTGCCTAAGGTTCTATGTCAGAGTGTAAATACTATTCTTTTTAATGTTAAGCTGTCCAAGCATGAGAAAATTCTTAGTCTATTGTAAAATTCTTGGAAACTATGAAAAAATTACCAAATGTATCTAAGTGCAGCAATGCTTTCCTTTTATCTAACAAAAAAACCTAATTTGGAATAATTTTAAAACAATATCCAAATAAATTAATTAATTCCATCTCTATCAATATGCAGCTTCTTGTTTTCTAATTTATGTTGACAACATCAACAAAATCAAACTACACCAGGAGACAAAGTACAGCAAAATCTCTCTGGAGAACTGCAGGAGTATTTTGAAGCCCAAAATTCAGCAAATAAGATTTACTAGAAAATTTCCCTCTGCAAATGTTGTAGTTATCCATGGTGCATAATGAAGTAACTTTGCATTTCATTTCAAATTCATACTGTCTGGTTTTGACTAACATGTTGCATACATCACCACTATCTCGTCCATTTCCTTGTATTCAGGAGTATTCTACAGTGCATTACTTCAGGAAAAAAAAAGGTAGAAATAAAAATCTTCATAGTGCAATGTACTGAATGTCTCCATTGCAGTAGAAGTCATTACCATTCAAGCACAGAGTGCTCTGAAGTGGGGATTAAAATATAATAAAGATGCATCCACATGTAACTACTTACATGTAAACTGTCTGGGGAGAGGAGAATTTTGCCATCTTGCTCAATTAACTGATAAAACAGAACATGCTGCTACAGTTATTCCAGAGGACTCCATATATAAACATATAATTTACAATTTTCACCTCAAAAAGGGCTTTAGTTTTTATTAATAAGAAATTGAAATTAATATTTAACAGAATTTGATTTGTGAACAATTTTCCATGTATGCATTTAATGCTACAAAATCACTTATGCAAAATACCTAAGAGTCCACGTAGCTGTGTTTCTTTATGATTCTGAAAACCTCTCGACCTGTATTCAAACCTCTCTCGACTTGTACTCTTTGTGTAAAAGACAGCAGGACAATTTCTATGTCTCACAGATCATGACTATGTTTTTTGAATTCTGACTCGAAGGCAAGAAAACCCCACAGGGCTAAATTTTCAACACATTAGCATTATTACTGAGATTAAGTTTGTTCTTCACCCTAGGAGATGATTGACATCAGCATGACCCAAAGCAACAATTTGCCTGAAAGGCTTGGCGTATTCACCACTAACAATTTTTTCCTTTTGGAAGTTGGTTACTGTCCTTTTTCCAGACAAACCCATTTCTCCTGAGCCAAGTATCACATCAGTCTATAGAGGATTAATCACAAGGACTCACTTGTCATGGATTTCCCAGAGAACTTTCATCACCAACTTCTCCTGCTTTAAAAACAGCAGCAATAAAATATCAGTAATTGATAGGTCTACATTTACTCACATTCATTTCCTAGACAAGATAAATTGGATAAACTAAAATACTAACTGTTCTTCACAAGTAATGCAGAGAGCTGAATAACTTAACTATCTCAGAAGCAATGAAGAAAAATGAAGGTGCACTGGTCTCCAGCGTAGAAACTGCTGAGCCTTGCAATGCTTTCAGGGATGCCCTTCTTGGTCACATCTTACAGCATGTTCTCTAATACTGGTGGGTGGCTTCACCTGGCCTTTTAGTTCACCTCTGTCAGATGGTGCCTGGTATTTGCCTTCTACTCTCTACTTATTACCTGACTGGGAGGCAGCTACCTCGATTAATTTCTTTGAGAAGAGCAGATCTCAAATAAAAAACATCTTGTGATTTATTCTTATGTATGACAATATTCCATTATAGGCTTACTCTTCTCAGAAATAACATACAGCTTTTAAGGCATTTTACGACAGATTTATGTTCCTTGCCACTCTTGCACGTGCTTTTTTTTTTAATCATCACAAGTCACTTATAAATCCTGTTTGTCCTAGAAGAGCAAGCAACCAAGTACAAAAATATTGTACTAATAACACATCTTTGATTTTAAGCACGTAACTTTTTAGAAGCCTCTATTTTTTACTTATTTTATTTTTCAACAGGATAGACTGCTAAAAGGAGTAATTTTCCTAAATTATTTGGCTTTCTTCCCCGGCAGGTTTCTCGCTCCCTGTAAATTCCTGTTGGCAAAAACTGCATAGCGCAGAAGCTGGAAGAGCAGATGCTACAGTATATGTGCAAGAAAGCCTCTGACAAACACAACCCCCTGGCTATAGTTAGGCTTAGCCAAAACACAAGGTTTGCTGGCCTACGGGAGAGGCCAGTCAGAACGGGTTCAAGGGTCTGGGAGCCTTGGTGGGGTAGGGAGGCAATGGGAAAAACAAGTTAGCCCTCCACAACTGTTCAGATATGGAAAAGCTTCTGTCAGGCAAGCAAAATTTGTATGGAATATGAGGTGTTTAGGGTAAAAAATACATAAATTGGGTTGAAGAAATTGAGATTTCCTGACAGAACTGTTTTCCTAAACTTATCAGCTCCTGGTCCCAGAAAATTTGTCAATTCTAATACTCCAATATACAAAGCTTAACACTCAGCCCCACTCCAAATGCAGTAATAATAAAATATTTTTTTAATTGTTTTGCTATCATCTTTAATAGATACCCACAATGAGAGATGCATATCTCCCCTGAATGGAATGACTGAAAAGGTCAAAGTAAGGAAAAAAAAACCAAGCGTTCGCTTCTCTGGTACTATCTTTTTTTTTTTTTTTTTTTCTCCCTCTATGTTGTGTATAATTGGAACCAACACTGCAGTTCAGAGATAATGCTCCTCATTGTGTCCATTTTAGCACAACTTTTCTTTATCAAACTAGATAAATATCTCATTAATACGTACTCTGCCAGACCAGCTGCAATGTCATGTTCTTCTGCTGCACAGTAACATTAACTGATTTACTGCATAGAGCTTGAAAGCTATTGCAGCATGCTGAATGACTTAGAAAACAAATGGATCATTGTTCTAATAAGACAAAAATTATATAGACCCTGGACAATACAGTAACATGAAGTTCCAATGACTTTGCATTAGTTTTTGGTTAATGAGTCATGCTGACACAGAAGCAATTTAGCATGAAAGTAGCAACACACATTTATAGACAACATTCCCTTATACACAATTTCCCTCAGCTTACAAAAACTTAGCTAGTACTTGAATAAAAAACCTCCATGCTTACACACCTTGCCTCATTTAATTGTCGCTTGCTTACTTATTCATCATATTCTAATTTTAGTTTCCCACATTTTCTGCATCAGAGAATTTCAGAGTCCTCGGTGCTGATCGGCAGATAGTCACTGTGCTGCCATAACCCTGCTCCTCAGCAGGGATCTCAGACTTGACTGGTAAAGCTGCCTAACTTTTCTTAAGGCTTTGGCAAGAGTAAATGTTTGAAATAAACATTTTTCACTGAAAATTAAAAATAAACAAAAACAAAAATACATGTTTTGGGCTTTTGTTAGCATTTTCCTAGCATTATTATGGAAAGCCTCATTTTTAGGACTTGGTCATGCTCTTGGGCCCTACGAGGAGCTTCAGTCACAATGAGAAATTTAAGATGAAATTTGAGAATTCCTCCAGAAGACACTAGCAATTCAACACAGTAATGGTACTCTGCACTTTAGATTGTTCTCTTTGGGACTTCTAAAATGGTAGAAAGCCAGAGACTCTTCATCATCTGAATGCTATTGGAGGGGCTCATAGATAATAAGGGGACAAAGAGAAGAAGGGCAGAAGTAATGGGGAAGCGTGATTGCAGTGCAGCCTCTATGCAAAGTGCCATTCCAAAACCTCTAGCCTTCCTAAACCACGTAGATTCTGCTCTTTCAGGGAGGGAACTGCAGCAATTGCAGGTCCTTGCCAGGAGAATAATCGATATTAATGTATACACAGGTATTCAAAATGCAATGTACATCAGGAACCTGATGAGGTCAGGACAAATTTCTTTTCAGATCTAATGCAGTCAGAAGACACTAATTAAAAATACAATAATCTGTGTAGAAAAACTGTATTTCATATTGAAACTTACTTCAAAGGTAGGACTGTTGTAAAAGCTCTAATTCACCAAGTCCAAGCTTATGTTCATATGTTCATTTTTCTAGAAGAACATGGTGATTAATAACCAATCCATACCCAGTGCTTCCTTTGTGCTCTCCGTAACAAGAGTAAAAATAATATATAAGCATTTAGTAATATGTTCAAAATACCTAGCAGAATTTAAAAGCAGCACTTTAAAACTAGATTTGATGTTCAACAATCACCACTGATAAAAGGCATAATTCATATTAATTTGCTTGTGATATTATTCAGAGATTTAAAGTATACATATTAAATAAAATATTAGGGGTCTAGTCAGAATTAAAGCTCTGCTTAAAGACAACAATTAAATCTCTGTTGAAACTTACAGTACTTTTCAACAGAGACATTAATGACCTTATACCACAAGGATTTTCTGACAAGTGTTAAGTTTCCATACACTTTCATAAACATTGACCTGTTTGTAGTCTTTTGTTCTAACTTGCTCAATGGCAAGCTCATGACCTAGCACAGCATACTCATGGATCACAAGCGGTATGTTAAGCTGTCTAACAGAAAATAGGAAATTAGGATACATGTGGACCTTCAGGTTTGTTTCCAATTGGAATTATGATCACTTTGGAAAACAACAAATGAGCAACATAAGCAGCACGAAGACCAGAGCAAGGCATCTCTACTGTGGTTAATGTAATTTTAAAAGGAACAACAAAGCTACCTGATACCTAAGCTTTATTTTTTACACATCCTTAAGTTTTAAGAGTTCAGTTAGAAATTTGAAAAAGGTGATCTTCTGATAATGCCTTTTGTCCTCTTTCTGTCCGTAACACATTTTACAAAGTTGAAATATTTTTACTTGTTAATGGCATGCAGAAGAACTCATCTGGGATTTGAAAATTTGATTGTTTAGAGTTTTATTATACAAATACAGTCGTGACTGTTATAGTCACCATTCAGTGTAAGTAAGAGTCACGATGCTGTTGGTTTTTTTCTACAAAAAAAAGAGGTTGGGAAAGATGATCTAGGGAAAACCAAAAAAGTCTATTCAATACACAGAAGCCAAAATTGACTAAATACATTTAAACTTTCACTGAAGACAATTTCATATGAGAAAATAAAATTATTTCCCAATACCTTTTGAATAAAATATTCTGAAATGTTTTATTTCTTGCAGTCATTCGTTACCATATTTATTATTTTTAGCATTCCAATTTCAAAGATTTCAGAGAACGCAAGGATTTTTCCCATTAATTATCATTTTTATGCAGACTAGCCATCTGAGTATTTGACTAGTAAAGCATCAGTTGATCCTAATACAAGTCCACAAATACCAAACACAAAAATCATTATTATCGCTAGAAGATTATCCACTGTATAGATAGCGTTAACACAAAATAAGCTTTATGATATGGTTGCAAAGTTAGCACACCTGAAAATGTAAAGCAAGCTTAAGGGCTACATGGCCAATCTGCATGCATACAGCTAACAGCAAGTAACAAGGATGAATCAGCTGTCTTTCTGCCCTACAATGGAAAAGTCCTTTGTCAAAACTACTGAGAAATAGTTAAACTTAGTCGACTTGGAATTCAAGATTTGTGGAGCACCCCTCCTGAAGACAGACTGGAAAGTTAGTCTCCAAGAAGGTGCACTGTGTGGAGGGAACAAGAAAAATGTAAATAAGCAATAAAAAGAAGTCACAAAGCAAGTATTATTTTATAAAGGGAACAAACAATAACAGAACAGAAAAATCCTTCCAATGGATCACTGAAGAGATCCCTGAAATGTATCTGCGAGCATTATAAAACACCCAGTCTTTCAGAGCAAATCAGACAAGGATCTATCAGAGGTTACCTGCCTGGGGTCACATTAATAATATCTCCAGATCTTTTCTGAGCCTAGTTTTCTGTGACACTATTAGCCATCTACCGAAGATGACAGAACTCTAAAGAGGAAAAAGTTGAAACTAACAGTGGCAGTTGAAAATAAGAATTAAAAAAAGGACATAGAAAATCTACATCATAAAAGACATTGTGTTGTTTTATTCCTCGAGTACATATTACACGTATTGCTTTCTGTGTTATCAATTTATTTTAAACACAAAGTGATTCTAATAATATAATATTCCCCTTATTAATACTGAATCTGCAATTTTAATATGAGAGATGCTTAAGAGAAATGTCTATTATGATGTCTACTGCCAAGACATTCTTCTAGTGCTCATTTTCAAAATCCTTCCGGTTTTAATGCACGTGGATATAATAAAATAGGAGCTTACATTTGGACTCTGGAACAGTCAGATACTAAGAAAGGGTCCCATTCCACCCAGAGCAACCTTAAAGACACCAAAAAGCTTGAGTGTGTCTGGCCATATTTTCATTATTCAGTAATAATGTACAACTTTTTCTCAAAGTAGGTCTACAAGACCTACAAATCTTGGCAAATCTGAAATCAATTCTATAGCATAAATTAACATTTAGCTCTGCTTTTACTTCTTTTCTTCTTCCTTTTGGTATTCCTTTATGTGAGAACATGGTCCTCTATAGTTTGAAAATTCAAAAAAACTGAAAGCCTTGGTTTTTATTTATTAATTTATTTATTAGTTGAAAGAAGATAAAATAACAGCTTTCTGCCTCTGAATTTCCCACAGGTCCAATTTGGATTCAAAGAGAAAAAGTCAAAAAAGCATGGTAGAAAGAACTTGTAGAGAAATGGGAAAAGGCTAGATATTTAAAAATCATCTGATTCTATCTTGCAACATCAAGAATAAAGTATATAGCATAAACAGGAACATATATTTTCTGCAATTCAAAGTAAATTATTCAATACATTCTATTATGATGCATAACGGAAATTTCAAATTTCACTCAACTTTAGTATTCCAACTGAAATCAGTCTAGGATAAACTTAAGCACATGTAAGACCAGTTATTTATGTTTGACTTTTAGAGGTGACAAGAACATTGGTTTCAGATAACAACAAACCATTTAGAACTCATTCTCATTCCTATTCTGATAATTACATTGTTATAAACCACAAAATCATATATGCAATCACACCAAGGCCTGAAATAAATATTTTTTGTTCAACAGTCATAACATTAAATAGCATCCATTGGAAGTTTTTGTTTCTTTCTTTTTTTTTTTTTCCTGCAATATCCTGTGTTTTATGTTGTCTCTCTCTTTCCCAAGTCACAAACACCTTTACATACATAATTTCATACATCAAAAATGCCTGTCAAGGCACTTATCCCTTCAACGAACTTCTGCCCTAGACTATAACAGATAGTGTATCTGAAATAAAAGTACTCAAAAAGTTTCTGAAGAAAGGTGATCTTTATGCTTTTATTGCCTGTGAATTGGCTGCTGTGGATTGAACTTGATTGAATAGCATCAAGAGTTAAGGGAAAGAGACAATTAACTGTCCTTTACTGAAATAGTGTCCCTGTATAAATTCTCCAATGCTATAATTCCTTCAAATCTCACTGCTTCCCATTGTAGCTGTGCAACTAAATGACATCATAAACCTGCGCCATCACATAGACGTTGTGAACAGCAGGAAAGACCATCCAAAGCCTCTCCGAGACTGAAGATTAAAAGTCCTCTGTCTAGTGAATTTTGAAGAAGTTCACAGATAGTTGTTTTCAACTTCGAAACATCTGTACTGCTTCCATGAGTTGCAACTTTGGAAGAGCAAACAGAAACAACACTTGACAGCAGTAACACTTCCCCCTCTTCTTTCAACAAGCTCACTGACAGCCCAAAACACTTTCCCAACTGTTTACTGATACTACACACTCCGATGATGTCCACCATAACAATCCAGACTGCAAAGCAGACAAACAGTAACTTTTTAGCTGATTTTTTTTTAACTTACTTTTTATATCTCCTTAGATTTATAGCAGGGGCTTGACCTCTGAAAGTAATTGCAGAGATAATACCTGTATTTTGCATTCCACTGTCATATATTCTTCATATTTTAATAATTTAACTAACAAGATCGCATGGGCACACCATAACCATCTTAAGCAGCCAGGTGTTTGACATCAAATAAACATTGATTCAAGTAGAAGTCAATTTATTACCCTAGTATTGACGTTACCCTTCTTCAGTTGCATAATTCTTCCAAAATCTTTGGTTTGCTACCTATCAAAATGGCTGAAGGCAAAAATGCAGCCCAAAATTCATTACAGCCTTCTGAAGATACCTCTGAATACACTTTATATAAATCTGCTTCTTCGGAGATACTGCTTCCAGGTGGCTTAAGGAATTTGTCCCTGTATGCACTAGACCAATTTCAAGGAATATGTTTCACTTTCAAATGACCAACTCAGTGCTATGCAGTAATGGGTACACGGTAAGAACCAGAATATTTACCTCTTTCCCATAACTCACATATGACAGTTCACATTACCTGCACATCTAATCTACATATCTCAGTTTTCATAACAGTACAAGATCCACACATTTTTGCCTCACTTCTTCCAATTCTATTTAGTATGAAGGGTTTTATTTAGAGGGATGCATGGAGGAAATTAGTGTTTTTGTTTGTCCTTCTTGCCTAGATTAAGCTAGAATACTGGTGGATTAAAATTTTGGTAGTTAGCATTTTGATATAGTTGGCATTTGTTTCTATTTAAATGACTCAATTAATTGTCCAGGGTTTATTTGTTCTCCTAGTAAGATTTTTTTTCCAGTACGCCTTTTGGGAAAATGTCTGCAGATAGGATTAGATTGGAAATGCTATTCCTTCCCATGTACTTAAGACACTGGCAAGGATGAGAATTTAAATGAGAGATTTCAGATGTCTGCATTACACACTTCACAAATTCCTTCTTGCCTAAGGGAGGTATAACAACAACAACAAAAACCCTAACTCATTTCCAAGTTAATTTAAAAGCAGGGTTTGGTGGCTGAATATTTACATATTTTAGCTTGAAGACAGATACCATATATGTGATTGATATTTGCACCCATGCTTTACGGTTTTCTTGTCTACAAATACTTGTTTGTAGTATAAGCTATACATTCCTCTTTCCATTTATAGGCATTGGAATGGGGGCAGGGGGAATCAACACACCACAACTCATGAATTGATGGAATATTCCTTTGTTCTTTTGCAGGGGAAAGTTTTTACCATTTGTGTTTTTCCAATTTTCTGAGTTTAACTCTTCATATTGTATTTCATATGTTTTAGACAGCATGTACTGAGTAATAGCCTTCTGTAGGTCACACAACTTTATTCCCCTTTAGAATTGCAAAACAGGAGTCAGTTTGGAGACAGTTTCTTACATTTAAAAATCAACTTTCTTCATGGAAGTTTGTGTTTTATACTAAATGGATTTGAGTCCTCTCTGCCAGTGTAGATTTGCTGTACAATCAAGATGCATTGCTAACCAGTAATGACAAGACACAGCTTCAGAAATGTGTAGGCACAAGAAGATGTGGTGATAAAAATTTAAGGTTCCTCCAGAGTTAAGTGTGCTTGCTGGCAAGATATGACAATAAATGCTAGTGCAGCATTGCTTCCTAGTCTCCCAATTAGTTGACAAATCAAGAAATCCAAGAATTATTAGCAGTCATAAGGGGAAGAAAAAAAAAAAAAAAAAAAGCAGCTACTCAGCTACTCATTTTTCACTTCTCTCTACCAAAATTCAAGATTAAAGCCTAACTCTTCCTTCAGCCAATTAAAGGGGTCTTGCCAAATTCAAAGGGAGTTGAACTGTCTCTCTTCCTCTTTCACTTCTCCAGAAGTGATAATTTACTGAAAACTTCCAGAAAAATCTTGTTTCACTTGCATTATTGGTAGTTCTGAGAAAAAGTACTTCTCTTAAGTTTGCGACATAGCTGCACATACTTAAATTAAAGAATTAACAGTTTGATTTGACAGCTATCATCTATGAATTACAAACATATGGCTTTTAAAACATGGATTTTTTAAAACAGGTGTTTAAAAAAATATGTAGGGGCTGTGCTCAACCATTATCTTTGATTTCCCATCCTTTATGTTAACTGAAAATGGATTTAGATTAATTGCTTAGTATTTTGGGAAAGAGAAATGAATTCCACAATTCTTCAGTCCTCTGTGCTGATACAAGTTTAAAAATATATACATTCTCTTAAGGTTCAACATTAACTTCGGCTGCATAGCTACCCAATTTCTCCTTTACTTCTTACTCAAACTCTTTAAGAATAAAATTTGAATAAACTTTCCAAACATGATGAAACGGACAACAAATTTTATTTCTTATGAATATTTGCTTAAATCAAATGAATCACATAGGTGAATGAAGTTAAATCAGTATAGAATTAAAATATCTGTGCATGCATTTCACATGTACAGTACTGTGGCTCTGACTGGAAAAGTGCATCTTCGTCATAACCTGAACCAGGAGTGCAAGTTTTACAATTATGGAAGACTGAAATAGAGCCAATGCATACGATTTAGTTTTTCAAAGGGAAATAACTAGCAAATCTGGCTTATGGTGCTAAGCAGAGTGTGATTACAGACTGAAATACTATGAATACAATGTACAGCATCTTGATGGAAGCCTAAAACTAAATACAGAGCTTGATTTCATTTCATATTTATTTTTATTGCGAAATTATTTGTCTTCTCAAAATTAGGAAGACTAATGCAAGCTTGTTTTAGAAAATGGTTAGGAGAGATAAATGGATAATAGATACTTTGCCATTGACTTCTCTGGAGGAAAAAAAAAAACTACAAAACTTAAGAGATACTTAAAGAAACAATACTAAATGAATAGCAACAACAGTAATCACTGATTTATTGCAATACTCGAGAACTTAAGCATGTGCTAAAGGGTGAATTTTTATAAACACATGAAGGGAAACATTTAGTATGACATTCAGAATACAGACTACTACACTGTTGCATTAAAATACTGAGTTTTTCAGATATTTGAAAGTAACTCAACTTCATAATATGTTTCTATTTGCAAATATATATATATTTCAAGCTGACAGTAATTTCTACAGCAGAAGTTACAGAAGTTTGAAGAAGGTAAATATCTGCCAAGTGCAATAATCTAGGGGAAAAATTGTATATAAAAAAAACACTAAAATCGAGTGTTGAGATTTTTAAAATTAATCAATAATTGCGGTACTTTGACAATAAGTTTTCTTGAGAGCCTCTATCCTCTGAATATTAAATTATGAAAGCATTAATCAGGTGTTATTGAATACAACCATATTCAGTGTCTGTATCACATAATACAGTCATACGCTATTTCAGTAGGGAAGGATGTTAAAAGATTTTCATTTTTTTTAGTGAAGTTTGTACATGTAAACACAAACTTCATTTTTTATTTTAAAAAAAAACAACAAAACTTATTTACTGAATGATTATACCACAATATCAGACTTGAAGGGTCTTAGTTTTAAAGAACTACTAGGAAAAGAGTAAGAATATCTGGAAAAGTATGTTTTAATGCAGGTGAAGGTTAGTTTTTGGCATGATAATTTAGCTTGAATCCTGATTAGCTGGTTCTATTTAAATTAGCTCAAATCTTGCATATTGATTACATATAATTTCAAATCAAGTAGTAAAATAATCATGTGAGATTGGGTAATAACATAAAAAGTTATGATTCCTAGGTAACAAGTATGAGTCCTACAGATCTCTTGGGCTTTGCACCATTTCTTTCTCAGGTTTAGAAACCAGATTTATTCCCAGTTCCTATCTAAAGAGGTTTGTAAGGATAAAACAGGTACATGACAGTTGCAAGCCATGCAACTTCTTTCCATAATTTTAAGGGACAGGAGCTTGAAACAGCATTCACCAAACTGGTGTTTTTTACTTATTTATTTATGGTTTGGGGGGCAAAGGAAAACAGATATTTAAAACTAGACTAGAAAAAACAGAGGTATTCCAATAAAAAAGGGAAAAGTAGTTAGAATTCCAGATTTGTTCTTAATATTCCTTAAAGAAATAAATACTTATTGCTTTTTGTTAGCATAGTCTTGACTATATCAATATAGCTGAGCAGATTCTACCCTTGGGATACACAGACTGTGCAAGAGACTTCTTGGCCAGAGGTTCTGCAACTTGACTTTTCACAAGCCTGAGCTTTGAGAAGTATCACAATTGCAAAGCTTTGGGCACAAAGGCAGATTCACTTGAGCTAACAGAAACAACTGCAGTGCTGAAGGCAACCAAGAATTTTAAAAGTGCTGCTGAATAAGCAGGTGATGCAATAGTAACACAATGTGATACCTATATTAAAATGTAGTTGCTTAAAATCTTCTAATGTAGTATTTCAAGTTCACCTCAGCTTTCCTAAGTAAACAAGAACGTAAAAATAACAGCATTTCCAGCTAATGATATTTGCAACTACGCAAATATAATCTTGATGTGTGCTACAGCTGTGCTCATAAGCCAATAATTTTCACAACAGGAGGTGTGTTGATTGCCCTTGACATGGAAAGTGTCCTAAGTTTAAAGGACAGCTTTCTTCCTCCTTTACATTCTTGTAGTCGTACATTACATTGCCAACACCATGGATTCTTTTTGATGAAACTAACCTTGTAATATTGGGACATCAACAAAATGCCTTATTTGTTGTCATTCTATAGCAAATTATTTTCTGGTTTTTCTTTATTTATATGTTGATAATGTTCTGGAGAAATGTTGCTGTGTGTAATATGAGATGGAAACAACACTAAACAGGGTAGCTGGTAAGTTAAAATACCTAGGTCAGGCTGGAAAAATCCAGATAACGTGGTATATAACTGAAACAGGAAAACAATCAATTTATCTTTTTAGATTTTTAACTTACGGTTAAGTACCCATATCACAAAATCATAGAAGCATAGAATGGTTTGGGTTGGACCTTAAAGCCCATCCAGTTTCAACTCCCTGTTATGGGCCAGGACACCTCCCACTAGACCAGGCTGCCCAAAGCCCCATCCAGCCTTGCCATGAACACTTCCAGGGATGGGGCATCCACAGCTTCTCTGGGCAGTCTTTGCCAACGCCTCACCACCCTCTGAGTGAAGAATTTCTTCCCAAAGAAGGAATGTCCTATGCCCTGCTCAGAGCTGTTCTAATTCCAGTCTGCTTGATATCTTTCTCCTGCTTTCACGGACAGCAAGGGCTGCACCTGAATTACAGTTATCACTATGTCAAAGATCAACAATAAAAGCTGACAGTATATAATAAACATTTATACAAATTGGACTTTAATTAAAGGGAAATTTAATCCCTTGTGTCTCCTAACAGATTTTAGACATAACTGAGCAATGCTGGTATCACTTTCCATCGAGTGTAAAATGGAAATTTTTACGCATAAAATTGAGTAAGAATACCAAGCTCAGAATTCTTATCAGAACCAGGTCAACCTATAGATTGTCCTACGGAATCTGAAAACCTAGGAGCAATAACCAGAATAGTCCCCTTTGGATGTATATGCACAATCTGCTGTATTTACATTAACAAGGAATAGTGTTTTCTTTACTGTGCATTTGTGAATCTAGTCTTTCAAAGACTTTCTGCTTTCAAAAAATACACTCTGATTTTTTACTGCTTTCTTCATGAAGGAGAGATGAAGGACAAGAACAAGTGACAAAAGGAATATCTCATCCAACATACTCATATGGATGAAGAATACATTAGAGTTCATCACCACTCCAAGATTTCCACTGCATACACAATAGTCCTAATGGCTTCTTTTGGAAGAGAAATTTAACAACAGTGCAATCCTCTACTCCCTTCAAGAGTTTTAGCCACTCATTCATCCAGCATCTTGCAGTCCTAAATGGGTAATCAGAAGGAGTGAAGGGGACTAAAAGACTAAAAAGACATAAAATGGTAGAAGAATTAACTCAGAAATGAGGGAGGAAAAAAAGAAACAAAATGACACAATGAAACTTGAGATACAGTCTTTGAAATAAAATTACACTTTTTTTTTTTTTTCCTGGTAAAAGTTGCTTTACATAATATCCAGTTAAACGGTGATGTGTCAGTATTGACTGTGCTTGATTTGTTTTGTGTAAATAGCAATGAAAAGCACCCTCCCAATCATTTTAAATTCTCAAGAAGGCAACAGGGAAGAAATTTCAACATATGGAGAAGCTAAATATCAAGTTTCCCTACTGTTGACCTACTCTATCCTTAAAACCAGCTCGTGTTAAACCATTCACAAAAATAAATACTGAAATAACATGTTTAAAATAGCACAAAGAGCACCCAGCGCATCTCATTTGTTACACAACTGTCACTTTCCATCCCCAGGCTTTTTTTTTAAAAAAACAATAATTCACATATGTCCTCATACATGTACAGACACGACAATGATTGTACAACTGCCTAACCACATCATCTACCATCACTCTTTCAACCTGACAGAGTGGGACTCAAGTTTTCTGCTACATCAAGATCTTCTGTCTGCAGCTGTTCCACATGGCAAATTCCCATTTCAGTAAATTGGTGCTCTGTTCCCAGAACAGATGCAAAATCAAACTCTTAATGAGAACATACAATGCCGCTTGATTCTAAGAACAAAGTATCATTTCACACTCTAAATCTTCATAATTCAGTATTCAAATGATTCTTTTAATTGCAAGGGGAATTCCATAACCCTTTCATTCTCAGGGAAAATTACTTTTCTTCTAGTTAAAGGACAAATCCAGTGCACCACCATTGTATTTTTCTGTATGAGTACATTCTAGCTGCTATTTCAGAGCAAGGTTCTAAGCTGCAGATAGAAAAAACACCTGCATCCTGCTCACTACGGCACTGGTCATGAGAAAGAGATACACAATCTGTTACTGAGCTAGATACAGAATTTGAAGGTCAAATTAAACAGTTTCTCTTCAAACTGGACGTCATGAAAATCTGATTCTAAATAAATTGCTCTAAAAGTGATTAATGACAAACCTAACAGCACCATAAAAGTAATTCTGAATGAGCTGCCACTTAAACTTTTCAAGGTCCTTAAAAAAATTAAACAAAGCATTATAACTAGTTTAATCACCTTTTAAACTTTACTTGTCTGACTTTGCTATATGAATTTTTATGGCCATATACACATCTTTTCATGTTGCACAGTTCAAAGTACCCACTGAAATAAACAGATGTTTAATTCCCAGAGAATGTGCCAGCGTCTGAAACTTGTACAAGCGATGCAGATCTGCTACATGCCAGAGCTAACAGATTCACAAATGCGATACCTGTATTTCCCTATGGAAAAATAACGAGAAGGCGATGAAAAATTTTGCTTTGATGGAGAGAATGAAAACTCAACGTTATGGCTTGCTCAGTTATGGGGAAAAGCCACTAGCCATCAGTCAGAATGTGGCATTCAGATCACAGCAAATAAACAAGAACTTGGCAAATACAGATAATGTAAAAAATCTTGAAACTCAGAAAAAAGAGATAGATCTCTTATAAGAAACTCTTGCAGATATGATAGCCTAATCCATATAACTTACTAGAAGTTTACTAAATTCTGTGCACAGAATTTCGTGAATAAATTTAAGCCCAATTCTTATGTTCATTTCTTTCTGCTCATATAAATCTATCAGTTTTGTCCAGTTTGAGTTTTCTGACAATGAAAAATGTTTAAATATTTGAGTGATGTAATTTCCTTGTGCAAAGTTCATGACACTTCTAAGAAAGATTGAAATCACCCACTTGATTTGAGAAAACAACACCTGTAACCTTTTATGATGGAAATTGAAAGGACAACATTCTTCCATAGTTAATGACTCATAACTATTAATTTAGTAAGCATACCATAAGAAAACAGAAAGCAAACAGGGGAAATGATCACTAAAGCACATACAATTGAATGGGAAAAATTGCCAGCAGAGAATTTAAAGTCAAATCTCAGTAATATTATAAACATGCACCAATCTTTAAATCCATAAATTTCTACTTTCAAACTAGGCACAAATGATGTTGTGATTTTCTTTTCTTGAGGGACCAACCTTCAGCTAGGTCCCAAATCACTCATTAAAGCTTCTGAGTGTCTCAGGCACTTTTATCATTTATATCACAGATAACTATATTATATTTGGACCCTTAGTTTAGAATTTAAGCATAAATTTAGATACATCAGCTGTATGCCAAACACAGTAACTTAAAAGTAGAATAAAACATTAAAAATAAAAGATTTCTTTTGTACCACTTCTATATAAATGATTGTTTGAATAGTCCAGGATTTTTTTCTTCTCATTTTAAGATGTTAAAAGTACTCCTTCTGCATAACAATCCCTTTTGCTGGCCTCTACACCTAGAGAAACTTTGGCAATCTGTTTTCTGTTTCTGATATTCTTAAATATACATTCAAGATGTTCATAGATATTAACAGAATTTGTTTGGTATTAAACTGCAGAACAGCTATCTATAGCAGGTTCAGATGGTCATCACAAGCCATTTTATCTTTCAGTAATTAAACTAGGAAACCCAAATTCTTAAAACTGCCAAGTGAACACCTCTTCCCCTCTCTTAATGAACACTGCATACAGCTACTGTCCAAGCTGTACTTTGAGTACACAAAGTAAAGGAATACTTCTGGCATTTAAAGGAACACAAGCCTATTATACGTAAAAACTCATTCTCGCTTGTATCATTAGACAATAGAATATTGAAGTAATTAAAAGTAATTAAAAGCTTGCTTTTTGTAATGTTTTATTTTTATTTATAAATATTATCCAGGAGCCAAAAAAATGGTGAGGGAACCAATCAAGTGTAAATAAATTCCAGTGCTTTATATTTATAACATTCTAAATCTAAATGCCTTTTTTTTTTTTTTTTTTTTTTGGCTGTTGTCTCCCCAGGACAGAAGATTATTATTATTTTAAACTAATGACTTTGCAAATGACTTACCGGCAGTGTTTATGTGATCCTGTTAAGGTTTCAATCACAAAGCATTCCCCTTCATTGAGACAATATGCAAGATCCTTGTCTTTGCATGGCTTAAAGTGCTCAGATCGCTCAGTGGAGTACGTTGTAGTATCTGTGGAGGATAGAACCAAAGAAAAAAAAAAGTAAAGAAAAGCTTAAAGGCTAAATACTGAATGTTTTTTAATTTGATCTCCATAACACCAACTGATCAAGAAAGTCTAAATAATTAACTGATAGCAACAGCACAGGGCAAGCAAATTACAGTACGACTGTAATATTATCAGCATTAGGAGTTCTTAAAAAGATTCACAAAAGTAATCTTATATTTGGAAATATTACCAGAAAAAAAGAAACTACAGTGAAGCAAAGTTGCGTATAATTTCCAAACACTTCCCATTTCTAAAAGATAAAAGCACCTATTTTTTCCTACTATCCTGTATTTTTAAAATGATGACTACTGCTGACACTTAAAATTAATGTAGCCATCTTCTATTACTATGTATTTTAAAACCAGAACAATAGATAAGGTTTATTTTCATATTAATAAACCTAAACATGGTTTTAAATTACATAGTTTTTTTAAATGAAAAATGAGCAAAAATAGTTAATACATTAACAACCTGAAAACACACACACACACAAAAGCCACTGTGAAAGAAAAAACCTACAGACAACACTAATTTGATACACCAGTCACAAAAATTGGCCTAGAATATAAACAAAATCAACACGCTATAGATTGCTTCATTTCAGGCATATCCTCTATAGAGTCCCTCCTCTCCCCCACAACATAATTCCAAAAAGTGCATTGCACTTTAGTCTGTTAGCCATCAATTTGGAATATACGGTTACATCAGATCTGGAATAGGTTGCCAACATGTCAGGGTGAACCACTGTTCCTGCCTTCTACTTTATTTAACTTTTCTAATTCACTTGGATTAATCCACAATAAACTGAAATTTTCAGAGGAAGATGTCTGACACCATTTTAATTCTCTTCACTAAAGCCAGCGTTTTCTAATGATGTGTGATTTTCAAAATGGACCATGATTTCCACAGAACCATGGTTCAATCTTCATGTACAAGCCTAATTTCCAAAACTTAAATTCTCATCTCAAATTGCTGGGACAAGAAGCAGGATCTAATATACTAATATATACTGAAGTTGTAAGAGAGCTTTTCACCATACAGACCATCACAAACTATTGTGGTACTGTCAAAGGAATGAAGCTGTATTTGATGCACCTGGAACTTGACAAAATCAAAATTATACAAAACACGCTAACTTTCTTTTTGCTTATAACTAAACCAAAGTAAATATCCACCGAGGTAATACCAAGTTGAAAAGTAAAGCACTGAAATACAAGAGGACACCCATAAATACAAGTGAAGAATGATACTTTACAAAAATCTCTTCATTCCAAAATGCTTGCAAAGTAACTGTGTATTCCTTCTTAGAATATTGTAATGAAAACTATTTTATAATGTTTCTTTGTCACTCAACCTAAGTGGAGGAAGATTAACAAAATTCCTTTGAAAAGAAATATATGTATATATACACACACATCCTAATCCTCATAAAACAACACTTTTTCCCAGAGATAAAGTATTTTAGTTCAAAGCTGTCGGGGGGGGGGGGGGGGGTTGGGAATCCACAACTGGAAACAAACAGTCTCCCTTCAAATGTTTACACAGATTTAGAATGAAAGGTCCTGCTATCCTGCTATTTTCCCTGCAACTTTGTTGAAGATAATGCACATCGGCATCTTTCAGAGACGCAACATAGTAGAACTCACAAAAACGGTACAAGCTATAAAAAACTACTGCCTTCAACGACTGCAAGACAGCCCTGTGTTGAAATGTATCAAACTGAATTTTCAAAACAATATGAGATGTTTGTAAATGCAAACAGTGCCCAAGAATGTCTGCTGACATTGCCAAAGTGATTGGGTTTTATATAACAAAAACATCTTCAGGTAGAAAGCAACACCCAGTTACCTTTTTAAGGTCAGTTTCATAGAGTAGCACTTACATCATCATTGACAATCTGCATAATCAATATATATAGTTGTGTATACACACACACAACAGTAATCAGATACATTTCCATCCCTTTTAAATCTGGAATTCTGGAGATAATATTATTTGAAAGCACTTGTGATAATTATCAAAGGTAACTAGAACTGTTTGATGAGCAGCATCTCAACTCGATATGGCTTTTGAGAACAGATCGCTTATGATTGTCAGCCTGCTCTGAAGAAACAATCCATGCAAATACCTTTACGAAGGTAGTTGCATTACACAGACCAAAGTAATCTGAACTGTCCCAAAGGCCAGCAGATAAAGAAAGGAGGCACTCAGTACTGCAAAGCGTGTCTTTGAGGTAGTGATGTGCTGAATTCTCAGAGCATGCTGCTTAAAGAGCAGGATGCTCCTCTTCTACTGTAATTAACTCAAAAATGCCTTGTCAAGGTCAGCATTTTGAAGTTCTAAATTAAATATATTCTTCAGAGGTTTTGTACTATTTTACTTTAATCACTTCTTTGCTCAACATTATTCAAGATTAAATTGAGACCCCAGTAGAAACTGGAGCCAATTCAGCAGCGTCAGCAGAGCTAAGTCTGAGCACGTGCCATTTCACAATGGCAAAAGTAACAGCGAAGACAAAGCTTCATTTTTGGGGGGCATTAACGCAAATTGTACAAGTAACCGGGCCTCCCTACTGACCTACACTCCAACCACGGTGTGTCCAGGCAGCGCAGCAAGGCAGCCCTTCTCAGTAGGCCTCTGCCAGGCCAGTGGAGGAGGGACCCAGTGCTCTGCCCCTGCAGATCCACGAACAGGCCTAAAATTGCAGTACTTTGTTTTCCCCATTTAGGGATCATTTCAAGCTTTTCTTACGTTGTTCTGAGTTTTGCAGGTGGCTTTTCAAATAAAGCACAAGAGTTGTAGATTGAGGTGACAATGCAGACAGCTCCTCATGACAGACCTGGAAAGCTATCCTTAGGTTGAAAATTACACAGTGCTTTGTATTATTATTATTTTTAAAGAATGCAGTCCAATTAGAATTCAATTTTAAATTACACAATCTTGTCTTGGAGTTATTTGTGCCAGCCAAAACAGGTCGATGTGAGAGGAAACAGCCCACATACAGCTGGTGTCCGGACTGCAAAGGCCTGAGGAACGGGCGGGCGGCCAGGCCACAGGGCAGCACGTGGAGCCTTGTGCCACGCTTCTGCTCCTGGGAGCAACAGGCCTTGCTGCTCATATTTTGCCAAGACAGACCTATGATCACTTCCCTTCGAAAGGGATGCAAAAAAGGGAATTCTCAACTTTTAAAGATTCAATAATGCATTCGTTTCCATTTTGTGAACAGCAATTTGAGGCATAAAGGTTAACACATGGAAGTCTTTTTACACCCACATGTAAGGTGATACGCAGGCACAGCATGGGTTTTAACTGGTCAAAAAAATTGATCACTTAAAAAAAAAATTTAAACCAAAAACAATTAAAAATTGATATCCTAGAGATCCCTGGAGGGTTTTTCTTTATATTTTCTTCCGGATACACAATATAAAAGTTTTCTGAAAGCTTACAATTTTGCTGCTGTTTTCATTTCATGTTGCATTCATAATGAAACATTCTTTTTCCCCAGTATACAGCTTCATCAAATATTGAAAAAAGAAATCTAAAAACTTGTTCTAAGCAAAACTACAGAGGAACAAGACAATGGATAACGCTAGAGACAATCTAGCTTTCTTGATTCCTTTTCCAGTAAATCCTATCATCTATTTTGCTTTTTCTCTTTTGTATGACTGCTACCACACCCTGAATTGACATTTCCATGGCACTGTCCTTCAGAAGCTTGCTAAGTATCCACCATTTTATTGTGAAGTTAGAATTAGAATTCTCTTTTTATAGACTATAAAACCTAAGCACTCCCAAAATTACTCGTACAGCCCCTTAATTTATTTCTAGTCTTTTGTGTGTTGGTGTCAGACCCAAACATTTATAGGTAACAAAAGGGAACCTCTACTATGCATTCAGATGTCCTTGAATTCAGTACATAAATGCCAATAATCTATAATTATTTAAGGCCCTTTTTTTTTTTTCCTCTAGTTTTTCTTTTTTTTTTTTCTTTTAATTGTCAAGTGTCCAGGTGTTTCATGTAAAAGCAGCAGGGGCCATTGATTTCTGCTGGAATCTTTCCAACTGAATTGGAATACAGAATTTCTAGACACTTTCACTTTACTTTTACTGGCTCGCTTAATCAGCGAATCTTTATGCATGATTCCCCTACTCCAAAAACAGATATACCATTACCAAGTCTCAGATGCCACTGTTTAATCAAATGAACATGAACTCAGTTCAAGTTTGAAAGGAAGGCTTCAAAATCCTTCATTTAGTAGCATGAAGTCGGTAGGAAAAATGAAGTTTTCAGATTTTATTATGGTTTAAAGAGGTGTTAGTGACTTTGTGTTTTACTGTTCTCTCATGAATTTATTTCACCATGTTATACCAGCACTGGATGGCTCATTATAGCTAATTTATTGATCTTCAAGGCATAATATGGATACTATAAATACCATCTCCCCCTTCAAGGCTACCAGATTCATTGTTTCCAGTACTATGTTCTGATATTAATAAGCCTAGACAAATGCAGAAAAAGAGAGAACATGAAATTTAAAATATCCTAGAAAACAGTAGTATTCATGGAAGATATTTCTGTGTAGGTGCACTAGAAGCAACTGTTCCCAGCCATCACTCCTGGTTCACAACATTCTGGCTTTAGAAACACACATTACTGGATACATCACAAGTAAAAATAAGTTATCCACACTACTTTTCAACAATACCCATACTGCACGCACCTCCTTGTAAACACTTTTTCCAGATACACAGCTGTCACTCCCAGAGAGTGAAAAAAAAAAATAAAAATAAAAACCACACACAAGTTAAAGAAGCAACAAAAAGATAATGCTTACCCTCTCTGAAGATGTAAGTGGCTGGGCATGCAAATTTCATAGCTTCCTGGTAACATTCATTGACTAAATGCATGTATGGCAACAACTTAGTCTGTTAGTACCAAACAGTGTTTAAGACCAAAACACTACTTAGGAAACACTGCCAGTTTTGACTACCATTGTATATTAACAGCCTTACAGATTTAGCAACAACTAATTTCCTTTTTTTTTTGTTATTCATTTGTAATCGGTCATTTCTCTGAAAACCTACAGAAGCAAAATACTCATTTTAAATCCCTGATCACATTTTAAATGTGCTACAAAAAAGTAAACCAATTACAGGTAACTGGATTACCAAGCAATTCCAGTTACCAAAACAAATGCTACTCAGAAAAAGCCCCCTCTGACACTATATTTTTAATATCATTACTGCAGTCTATAAAGAAGATCACATAATAGAGAATTTAATAGCATACAGAGTATAATATTTTTTATTCAGCGGAGTCAACAGCAAAATATTTACAATGACTGTATAAACAGGATTCCATGCAGTTCTTAAAGGACCATGGAGCAATTCTCATGGTATTTTATAATCATGCGGTAGCTCTGCTGGAAAGGGTCTTGCAAAGCAAAACAAAACAAACAAAACCAAACACAGAGCGGTTTATATATTATTTTGTCTACTCACATGCCCTGAATCTTAAAAATGTATAACCTAAATTTTTTATTCCCATGCTTTTAGACATAAATGAAAAGGTGGCAGGGGGAAAGATACCAAGCCCCTACCCATGATATTCATTAAGGGAATGGAGGACTTAAATATTACTTGGTAAGGGTTGTCATGATGTAACCTAAGTTCACAGTAACTGTTTACAAATATTGGCAACTAACTCAAGAAAAATTCAAGACAGACTCATTTCTAATGCAAAGAAGAAATCTTCCTTTGTCAGTAGTAACTGAACACTAATTGACTTTAGCCATGGGAGACTGCTAGGATAATTGAATTATGATAAATTATGAGCCAAAATATAAAAATATCTACAATTCAAAACTTTCTTTTTCAAAGGAAAGGGTCCCTGTTCTAAATTTACTTGAACTTCTTGTATGATTCATCTACAATTAAAACCAAAACCTTAATAAAAATTTATAAAATATTTTACCTCACTTCAATAGTTTCCCATTAACTAGCAATCAAAATCCCAAATGCTGATTATTCAAGCAGCCACCCCTTAGCTATTTTTGCCAGACAAAATTTTATTTAAGCTAATAACATTTAAGAGGATTTGACTGCATTGTGATATTAAGTGAATTTGTACTATAGATATGGAAATACTTGGAGCTTTTCTACTACCCTTCAGATTCAAATGGAGCAATCTGTATAATTTAGCAACAAACTGATAAAACAAGAGATGCATGAAAGCAACCTCATTTATAGTAGTTGGCTTACCAGCCATATTGTGGAAGTACGCAAAATCGTTATCAATAAGAGAAGGTCTAAATGTTTTTCCCTTGAGTTTAATTATATAAGCAAGTTCACATGATATTAATTAAGCTCTCCAAAGCCCTTTTTGTGAAACTTCTGTGTGGGTACAAACTAACCTCATCCTTGAACGGACTATACTTCTGTCCCATATCAGCAGAGCAGCATCACATCCGCTATTGCACAGGAACAACAACTGAAGCTTCCAAAATGTACAAGAAATTATTTTTTGGAAAAAAAATAAAAAATGAGCATGCACTCTCTGTCAGTGACTCCAAAATTAATTCTTGAAGTGTGACTTTGTTCCAGAAATAAATGATATTCACATTTTCCACATGCGTTATCAGCTTGAAATCACAATACATGAGCACTAAATCATACCTTGAAAATATATTAAAGGATTTTCAAGTTACTAGTATATTATTAGCAAAATAGCATGTTCTATTGGAGACCTCCTTGCTTGCTGCAAAATTCTTACCTACTAAACTACTTCGTTTTCACAACTTGGAAAAAAAAAAAAAAAGCCAAAAAGCCAAGATAACGTATGTTAAAATGTCCACCTAATGGCATCTTGCAACTGAAACTCAAAAGAAGAAAAGGAAATAAAGCCAGCACCACTTCAAAATGTATCAGCTGGTCATTTCTATCAGAACTTAAATCCTGAATCCTGAACACCAATGAAATGCATGTACATACGTGCAGAATTGCACGTCAGGGGCTGCATTCTCCTGTACAGCTCGAACTGAAATCAGTGAAAGCTGAACAAATGGGAGATGACTCAGGAAAGAGCCCGTGGGACACAAAAGGCTAGGGTTTTTCAGAAGTTCAACGTCTAGGAGAGCAGCAACAGAAGTGACTAAAACTCTAAAAGGTTTTAGCATTCAATGTGAAGAGTTATTTTCAAAATTGAGTTGTGACAGTTGTGATGGGAGCTCTAGGTGTAGAGTGCTTTTGCCAATCAGCCATGTATTCAGGTGTCTTTTTGTGGAATTTCTCATTAATTTATGTGAAAAAAATTCACAGAGGAACACAGTGAAGAAGCAGGGTGGACCTACTGTTCCCCACCAGGGCTTTTCTCTCCTTTGCTTCCCCGATCTGTCCCTCCCATCTGACTAGCTGTACTTGCACCACTAGAGGAATCAAAAGCTTGTATGGCACCATTGCACCAAGAGGGGACATGGATTTTGCTTGCTTTGGATGTGAAAACAGCTTAGGAAATACTGTCCAAGAGATGGAGAAATAAATACAGGAAAATAAAGTGACTTGCAGACCAGTATAAAAGCAATAGAGTAAATCAGAAGACTTTTTCAGGGGTGCAAAAAAAAAAAAAATTAAAAAATGACACAACCAAAACCACAAGAAAAACAACGTTTCTGCACAGGTTACAAGATGCTAGAAGAAAGCAAGCATAACATCACATCTGGGGAATCTACAACCATCAGCAAGCTGCAATGAAAGAAATAAATCTTTGTGTATAAAACCTACAGTAAAGTGCATCAGGAAGTTTGTGATGAAATATTTTTGGTTTAGTTTGGGTACTGGAGAGAATGTTAGTTTGGAGCTACAGTTAATCATTATTTATCAAGAACAGCAATAAAAATGAGAAGTTGCCTTAAATCAGAATCATTTTCCTTTATTTTTCATGCTCACCTTCAAGTGATCTCAAGAGAATTCAAATCTCATTGCTTAGGAAGAGCTGTTACTTCTAACTGGATTTGGTTGGAGTTTCTCATAAATAATCGAAGCGCTTCAGAACTTTGCACTTTCAAATCTGGTATATTGAAATGGAAAAATTTAAAAGGAAATATAAGAAGTGCAATGATCTAAATAACTCACTTAAATACTAAAATGGTGTTGCAATCACTATTATACACAGCAGAAATATATATATATATATATATATATTTGTGCTCCAAATATTTTTCTTTCTCACATCACAACTGTCTTCTCTCTCCTCATGCTGGCAAAGCAAGGACCAGAGGAGAGGAAGATGATGGCAGAGACCTGGGATCTTGATGTCTGTGCTGCTGCTGTATGCAGGCAGTTCCTCCTGCACCCACCTTGGAGGTAACAGCGCTGGAATGAGCTGCAGCCCACCTCCAGCTGATCTCACACATGGCTCTGCCTTGTCCCATGTTGCCTGATTCCCATCACAAGTAACATCATCGATCTGGTTTGTTCATCTAAGGAAAGTACACTAGTACAGTGCCCCAAAGTTCTCCTAAAACATCTTATCACATGGATTCTTGGATTCTTTAAGCCCAGCACTGAAACTACTGCCTGCATTCCTCCTCCAGGAGGAAGCAGGTGGGAGCCCTTGCAGAGGGAGAAGGGTGCACAAGGGGGAGGAGGAGGCAGCTCTCTGGCATTATTCCTGCCATTTTGCACAGCTTAGAAGTTCTGGAGCCCCCCTTCCCAGCTGCCTCACCTGTTCCCACCTCCCAGGCAAACGTCTCTGAGATTGCAAATTCCTAACCCTAGGTGAAAGCTCTCAAGCACCAATTCAGTCTCAGCTCCTGGACTTTAAGTGACCTGGCCTTTATTAGCCTTTGCATGCTGCCATCCAGCATTTGCTTTGCTGGCCTATCTCCAAATCAAGTTATGCCCCCAAGGCTGAGAAACCTCCAACTAGCTCTAAGGCACATAACTGATGCCTGAGAGTTTTATAAAAGCAAAAATGCTAGATGTAAAAATGAATGACTTCTGGCTTTTCTGCAAACTGAATCTGCGAGTTTTTCTGCAAATGGACAAATAATTTTAACTGGAAGGTATCCAGCTCCAAACAGGGCTCATTTAATAGCGGGTTTTAAAGCTTCTGCAACCTCCTTAAACAATCTGCTGCCATGTCCAGTCACTCTCACTGGACTGTTTTTGCCCCCTTATATCAGACTGAGATAAGGTGATACTCAGGGAACGATTAAAAATACCCAAACCATACACCACAAAACTGAAGCAAATAGATTCTTTTTGATGTACAAAACAGTTTATTACTAGAAAAAGTGTTTTTCAGATTTTGATATATCCCAAATAAAGAATGGCAACTGTTTTGTTTTAATTTTTAAAATTAAAATTAATTTTTACTGACTTTAACGCCCTTAAAGAGCTTTCCAAAATGATGGGAAAATGAGATACAATGTTTAAGTCTGTAGATATGCCCAAACCATGGCTCAGAAGAGCAAAGTGGATTTTACTGGTTACTATAAAAGGATGCTGTACTGTTATCACCAATGGGCAGAGTCTGAATTCTGTTTTCAAGAATTGTTAAGCTAATAGTGATGAATGCTTGAGCAGGCATTCACTGACATTAATGGCTCTTCTTTCAACCGCTCAGGCCTCTCCAATGCTTTTTATCCTTACACAGTAATCATATCACAGAGAGCAGCCAGGTAGGCTGTGCTGCTGTGAAGTAATGGAAAACTACAATTAGTTAGCATTCCACAGTGACACAGCAAACATTATCAACACTGAAGCAATCTTCCTTTTTTAATAAGAACTGTCGTGCAAGAAAATTCTTCTGGGAACAAGTATTTTGTGATTTACAGCTCATTAGGACCATCTGCACATTCCTTAAAGTGTGATGAGAATTCAATTATTCACCTCTATATTTTAAAGACTTGATAAATTATTCCTTCTAAGTGTTCACAGAATACAAAAATTAAAAAAGAAAAATAAGAGGGCTGTGCAAAATTGAAGGAATAGACGTTATGTTGTAATGCAGATAATTCATTTCCACAGAGCTATTAAAAATCTTCATTACAATGCCCACTGTTACATAGAGATTATTCTGAAACATTTGAAAAGTTATGATAGAACATACCTGGACTTTGCTGAGAAATGACTGATTTTATCAGAAATTAGAAGTGGCACAACGGTAACTACGCTCGGACCATTAACAATAACAGGCAGTTGTTGCTGCAAACATTTGTTTCTCTGTCACGAATGTAAGAATGCAATTCAGTCTTACTCTGAAACAACGTTCAAAGCTTCCAACACTAAAAACCTAAGCACTCTTGAAAGGACTGTATTTTCTCCCCAAAGCTTGCATTTTGTGTATGTAAATAAGCGCCACAACATATACGCAAGAGTGTAAAGAGCTAAATATCACTGTCCAGTAGATGTGTAGGGCTTCCCCAGGGATTGCTAAAGGAAAGAAGTGCTACAACTTGGTAACTAAGGTCTCCTCAGTAATGCTACCTGGCAAGTGTCCTAGCTGAGCACCAAGGTTTTTTCGATCACAGATCTGGACTAATCGGTATTTGCAAGTCTGTATACGCAACACTATCAGAAAGTTCTTCTGCAGAAAGGCATTGCGCCATTTTGCAAATGATCCAAAAGAACTATAATGTTATTAAAGTTGTACAGGAATTACCCAGTAATATGTTTTTGAATGTTTTAGTAGGGTGTTTAATGAATCCTTTCTAGTCTCTGACAAAGTACTGTAGGCTAAAAATAGATGCAAAATGGAAATAAAAGGATAATACTAGTTATGTGGGGAAAAACTTCACATTGCAATGTGAATATATTAATTATCAAAAAGCTATTAGTAGATTCTCTCACTTGTTCTCCAAGGAACTGAAATAGGTCAAATAACACATTGAGTATAAGTGAAGGAAATGAGAAATGCAATTTTAACCCAAACCTTGTGCTTTATTCCAAGGCAGACAATCTAAAGTTTATTCACTATTGCATTTATCATTTTGACATCCTTGTGGAGCAGAGATGCAAAGTCAGGCTATGAAACAATGTTATTCTCAGCATTTCCTTTCATAAAGAAACCCATATCTCCTCCTTTCTATACACATATATGTACACTTTAAAAAAAAAAAAAAATAAATCATTTCCTCCCCTTTATTCTTTTAATTTAGTCTTCCAGAACAGAAAGGGGATAGGCACGAGCAGGAAAACTGTCCTTGCAGGAGCTCCAGGTCTCTTAATGGGCACAGCTTATCTCGCAGTTTCTTAGGCAAGCAGAATGCTTTTCTGCCTGGTTCTGACGTGGTACTGAGAGCAGAGCTCATGCTGCAGATCCCCTTGACCTTACTGCCAGCACGTGACAAGCTGCTCAGTCCTGTAGCATTGCACCTTCCAATGCAATTAAGTTACGTAAATTACATGCAACTTTATAATGTAAAGCCAGCACTTCAAGGCAGCAGAGTGCCAGTGAATTCTGATAGAGAGCCAGGTAATGAGGTTCTCCCATGGACCACTGCAGCTTCGC
The DNA here is from genome assembly GCA_011074415.1 of Stictonetta naevosa. Taxonomy (NCBI): domain Eukaryota; kingdom Metazoa; phylum Chordata; class Aves; order Anseriformes; family Anatidae; genus Stictonetta; species Stictonetta naevosa. The sequence continues at coordinate 10,330,792 of CM021702.1, forward strand.
AAACCAGACTTGAATAGAGATTACCCAGGGTTAGGGCTGAGTTCAAGGAAGGATGTTAGGGGTATTGCACCTAATATCACAATGTCTATAATGTTATTTTGTAATATTTCATCTGTAATAACAGATTCATATGAAAACAAGCTTTTTCTATTTCATAAATCCCTGGCCTTCGAGACACATTCAAATGAAATTTTGTTCCATCTCCCTCTGGTCTTGGCCTAACATAAATAAAACAATGTTTAATTCCTGTGTTTCAAACTGAAGTCATTGTCTAATATCAGAGAGAGCTTTTTCTGCTGAACTCACTGCAATTTATGAAGTTGGTACAAAAAGAGCTTAAAACAGTGGACTTCTTGGCTTTGCTTCTTACAATTAGAAAGTTGAAAGAATTGGTGGATTAAACCAATACATATATGCTTGCTAACTGTGAACAAAGGAGTCAAGAAAATGGATGGCATGGGGTTCACAACTATCAGGCAAGATGCTTTCACAGAAACACAGTATAACACGCTCTGAAATCCTTCTTAACCATCACCACCACCACAGGTGTTGGAACACAGGGTAAATTGCACATCATAGTTTCGGCTACCGCTTTCCACCTTGGTTTCCACAAGCCACAGTGCTCTGTAAAGTTGCAATTGAAAGCATGCTCTCTACAGCCAACGTGCTCTATAGATGTACTTTTATAAGCCATCAGTATACACACCCTGAGTAAAGGAGCACGGGTCTTGTGTCTTACAGGCTCAGTACCTGATGAGCAAGTTTCATGAGATGCAGTTCACAGAATCACATAATTATTGGTTAAAATATGCATTTACAACTTCAAGATGTTTAATTTATTAATTTCAATATTTTATTAATATACCACCTCCTTAAATGCAGGTGGTTTACAAGAAGGCTGACTAGCAGCCAACAGAAACACACACACACACAGCTTTTTTATATAATGCTACTGAGAAATATAAAGTACCAGCAACTCAATTAATACAAGAATAAGCTACCAAAAGAAGTCTGATTCATTCACCTACTACATTTAGTAATCTCTGCAGTGGCTACATCTTTCTACAATCAAGAAAATTCACTCCATCTTTCCAACAGTAACGTCATTTTGACTCTTTTCTGCTTGTTTCAAGTTCTACTAGTTCCTTTTGAGACCTAAGCACAAGAAGCACTGAAACCTTAGGAGTCTGAATTTATCAGTGACTTTATATATATATATACACACACACACTAGCATGCTATCATCTATTAGTTTTCTAGTAATTCCTTACATTTTTATTAGATACAAAGTTATAACCTCTGTGTGCAAATGCATACAAGCAAATAAAAATATAACTCTTGTATTTCACTTACAGGCATCCATAGTATAAGTATACAGCTACCCAATTTGCTGGTTGTATTGAATCCCACCACCAATTCTTGCTGCCAGAATACTTTGAGGTTTTATGTTCTCGTAGGCATTATATCTCTTATGCTCAGCTCAGTCAAGAAATTTTATTCAACCTTAATCAGTTTTTGAGTAACAGAATTATAACTGCAGGCAAGCATAATAATAAGCACTAAATTTACTCTCTATCAGCTTTTTACAGTGTAATCTGTTTGGTTTGGTGTTACCTTTCTTTTTATTTATTTTTT
>CM021702.1:10332526-10409533 GCA_011074415.1 Stictonetta naevosa
GTTAGGTGGCGTAGTCAACCTTCACAGTACACCCTTCAAAATAATATAGAATGCTATAAGTAGGAGTATGCCAGTAATTATTTACCTCTACTGAAGATCACAAAGAAAAAATGCCCAAGAAATACTGCAACTAGAGTTTTAAAATTCCTGATCATATTCAGATTAATTTTCTATGACGAAACAAATTTTGCAGGTCTTACGTTCACTTTTTTTTTTTAAAAAAAAGATATATTTTTTTTAATCAAATAAAAAAAACAAAACACAAAAACTCTGATTTCATTTCCCTGATAAAGACTTGTAACAGAAAGAAGAGAGCTTTTACATGGTATGTGTGTGTCTGTGGAACAGCTAATTTCTCCACCAGTGCTGCACAAACTCAGAAAATACGAGGTGGGTTTCTAGCAGTATAAATTCCAATGCTACAGAAACCTCGATCTTCAGTTACACTTAGCATGACAGAACAAAGCAACCACTGCTTTCTCACCAAAAAGGTTAATATTTAGGTTAAGATAGCATCGACAAATTTTCACTGTTACAAATATTTACCATATTGTATTTTATGAAATGCATTCACTTCCATTATTTTGTGATAGGCAAGAACAAAGAGGGTAACAGCTTCTCCTCTCCCCCTGACAAACATTAAGATCCAACCTCACCCTTCAGTCTTGCAATTAATTGGTTTAGACAATACAGCCTACGCGCAATTGTAGCCAGAATCTTTCAATAAATTGTCTTTGCAAGACAACTTCTAGCCTTGAAGTAGAAAACATGTTTGCCTTAGCTTTCTCACACTGCTGAATCAAATACATGCTAACCCAGGCATCTACCCATGTGAGCTAGTAGAGAACATAGGATTTCACATATTGAAGTTGCATCCCTGTTTAATTATTCAGATTAATGCAGTATACAGTTGAAATTGAAATGGCATCTCCTACCTTTACTCGTGAGAAATTTGGGCAATATCACACGCATTTTGTGTCTCACTGTACCAGTTTGGTGGTTACAAAGCAGTCAGCTTGCCAGCGCTAAACAAAACAGCTTGAGGTTCAACAAATCAGCACTGTTGGCATCTGATATAGCTAAAGTAAGGGGGAGGAGAGTAGCTGCAAGATGGCACTGACAACTTCATTTCCACTCCTGTGCAAATTAAATGTAGGCTGGGGCACAGGAACGGAACATAATGAGACAAAAAGTAGGACTGCAGGCTCTGGTTGACTGAAGGTATTAGTATAGTAAAGAAAAGGCCAATTAAACTCAAACTGTAAGTTACACACAGCAGCATTAATAATGCTCATAGAATTACAAGACAGTAGCAACAAAAGTCCAGTTTTGGAAATGCAACACTGAACACCTCCAGCGGCAGCCTGACTTCATTTTACAATCTCTCAATCGGAAAACGCATCGTATTCACTATTCTGCTGCCATGAAATTGAAGAAAAATATACAGAAGCGACAGCTGTGATCACTGAAATATGAGTGTGCAGTATGAGCAATTAACAGATAACTGAATAATAAAAGATTTAAAAAGTGCATCATCCTCTTTTGATGATTTAAATTCTTCTTTTAATGCTGATACAAACAAGACATGCAGCCACAACCGAGTAACTGTTCTAACTTCTGTCACCTGTACATCCTTCAACCTGTTAACCAGAAAAATAAGCATATTTCACTACTGTCTATCGCATTAGGCTACTTTTAATGACATTTCATAACTAGTAGCAGATTTATTGTCTATTCTGAAGCTGCCCAGTAGGCAGCTAACATTATCATTGGTGCAGCTGTCTGAGAATTTGTCACGTTACAAAGCTGACTCAGACAGCATCTTTGAGCCAGCACATTTTTGGCAGCAGCAGCAGAAGTCCTAGTAATATCCCCTCTGGAGAGCACAAGTGCTACTGTTGGAAGCATGGAAAAGGCCAACAAAAAGATAAATCAGCTGATAAATCAGATAAGCTGGTCTCAAAATACTTCAGTAATCATTATCAGAAGTTCATAGGAGAGGAACCCTAAAGCTAATCAACCCCTCTAGCAGCATCCCATTTTAAGTTTGTGGAAAGAAGTCCAGACACAAAAACTTTTGCACTACAGTATTCCTCGCCTTCCTTCAATGAACAATTTTCACTGTTTCCTCAGCCACGTTGTTTTCTAAGAAATTTTCATGTAATGTTTCTCAGGTCAAAGGAGAGTCAAAATTCTCCAACTTAGGTAGTTTTGGCTTTAAATATCAGGAAGAGTGGACTCAAACAGTGGTTCTTTATGACAATTTATCACCTAGCCCGTACAGGTTGAATCTTAGTGCATAACTGAGGAAACCAAGATAAACACCTGCACTAACCAAGACATGTTTGCTTCTAAGCCATTCCCAAGAAAACATGAAGATCATTTCCTCCACAGACCGCCTGCCCTACTGCATTCCTACGTAAATCTTCCCAATGCAAAGATTGCTCTACCTGTGCAAGTTCTGATCAAAAAAGAAAGCATGCTCACCCAAACAGGTAAGATGGGTTCTTTCAGGAAAGAAATATTGCCAACTGCAAAATAAATACATAAATAAATAAATAAATAAATGTCTCTATATAAACCTACATTTTACATGGCAGAGATGTAACTTGGATTACCTCGAGAAGTACAAATCAGCAAATACTGGCCTACATTAAGCTTTGAAATAGCAGGTACATACTAAGGAATCCAATATTTCTGGATTTCATCCATTTATATACAACTATAATTCCACAAGTAGAAGCTTCCATTTAAACTCCTGTTTAAACAGAGCAAATGTACCGATGCTTTCTCTCTGATTAGACATACCTATGAACCCAGACTCATATGAAACCAAGTTTACTAACTTTTTGTTCAAAGGAAAAAATAACATAAAATTACAAACCCTCTCCCAGACAGCTAAGACTGGCTTGAAAGTACTCTTTCCAACCGAAATTCCAAGTTAGTTCATTTTGAATCTGGGATTTATTCATTTATTATTAAGGGTGTGCCTTTCGCATTGCCTCAGTGTTCAAATACTTCTTGGTAAAGTTAGACTGAATGCAATCAGAAGCAGCAAATGATGTGTGATGGTTTGGACTTAAAACCTGAGCAAAAGGTAGGACAGGGAAACCACAGTACACAGTCAGAAGTTCTCTGGAACATAGCAAGTTAAAATTTTTGGCTTCAATAGAGTGTTGGATAGAATTAGCCATCTTTTGGTTATGAAGAAGCTTCATTAGTACAAAAGCTGTTTAACAGATCCCGTGCCAGCCTCCTTAAACAGCCACTGGCACTTACAAGATGGACATATATCCAAATTCAGAGAAGGATTTAGTCAGAACTTCTTTCTTCCAGGCAGATCTCATTTTTGCTGCAAAAGCCTTTGCAAGGCACTGGAAGTTAGAGTAAGTTGGAACAAGCTAGAACAGTCTTCAGATGATCTAGTTAGCATGAGCAATCCAGCTGGCATCTGGTGACTATATATATACATACATATATATATATATACACACATACACACACATCAATCCTGAGATAGTGGAAATTCAGTTTTACTTCCCTTTTAGCAGCTTGCATCTTTCCATTTGCCAGCTACTCTATTTTCTTCCTTTTTTCTCAGGTTGAATATGTTTCATGGTCATTCAGTAGATTTATGTATTTTCTTTTGCTATTGCCTCAGTACTGTCAAACATCCACAATGATAGTTTCTGCTAGCTAATTTTCTTCCTACTGGACAAGGACTTTACAGACAAAATGATCACCCTGGGTCTTTGTTATCCAACCTTCCCCCTTTCCCACACACTGCCTGTAGCGTTTGAGATGGCAGCTTGAGCCGGAAGCAAGACACAGAGCACATCAGTATCTGCAAATCCTGTGGGGATCCAGATGAGCTGCTGGAATTCTGTATCAAACACAAAGGATTGGTACGTCCTGCCACACACTTACTGTATATCTTTAAGTACACCTGAGACATGGATGTTAAGGAAGATCTCTGCACGGTTTAGTGGTACATCATAGGTCAAGTTGGAAGAAAATAGCTGTGGAGTCCCATGATCTAAATCACACTTGAACATAGAAATTAAAAGCTATTGTAAACTGAATCAAGAAAAGCCAAGGCAGAAGAAAATTTGAATTTTCAGGCATCCTTTATGGCTGAACAAAGCCCCAACAGGTATCAATAAGGCCCACAGTCTTGTCTTCTCATGCTGCATGTACCATGGTTGCTTAGATAAACATCATGATTACTGACAATATTTGGGATGTTCTAAAAATATTTTTTAAATCTTCACATCCATAATTAACTTAACATGGCCAATTAGTGTCAATAACAACTGCGTCAGAAATAAATCAATTGCTGATATTAGGTAACATGCAAACGATCCTGTGTTTTTCCATGCACAGTTGCATATTCTGCCTGAGACAGCGGTTCTGAGAAACTATGCTTAGAGCTGCACTTCTCAGCTCAGAACCTAGTGTCCTTTCGCATGCAGCAATGCAATGTTACAAGTTCTGCAGATTTTTCTAAGTTTGCACTTCATCACAGCATTATCAAGCAGATGTGAGATTTCCGAGGATAGCAAACAACCAGGCAAGCAGCTGAAAGCTCATAAGCATTTTGGCTGAAATTCAGCCTTCTAGAAGCTGCAGCCATTTTCACGACATTTTTTTTTAAATCTAAATTTCAGTCTTGCAAAGATTTGCTTTTGTGTGCAAGTCTTTGCTGCCCTATTTTAGAAGCCAGAAAGGACTCATCACTCCATATCTCTCACTGTCAGAGTGAAGCTTAATTTTTAATGTAATTAAGAACTGAAGCACCACCCTCTGTCCACCCCCACGTGGCTTACAACTCCAGCAACTCTCCTTTCACTATTCCCTTTCCTCCTCCTCCAGTAGTGGTGGGATGACATACACAGTGTAGGACCCTCCCATCTCTTCACAGAATTAGACAGATGGATAAACTGGGACCAAATCAGGAAGCAGTTCAGCTTATGACAGTATTTCCAAAGTTGTGTACTTCAAACATTCCTTGAAATTGGAGCACAAATCTGAAGATTTGTGAAAGAAATCTCCTCTTTGCGTATCATTTTTAATTTTAGTGTAATGAAAAAACTGTTTAAAACTTTTTTTTTTAAAAAAAAAAAAGTAACAAAAATCAGAAGACCCATGCCAACTAGGTGTTTTGACAGACACAGACAGACTGACAGACTGCGTGTCTGTTTGTCCTTCATGTCTGAGAAAACCATATCAACATATTTGGGCAACATAATAAGGTTTTCCAGCAATTCAGTTTGGAAGCATCTGGAAAAGAAACCAGCTGAAACAATGATAACTAAGGAACAGAGTAAGGAAATTACTTTGAAATTATAGTTTAAGAGTATAGATAAACTTAGACTAAGCATGTAAAATATATCCAAGAAAATGTATTTTGTAATTTGTGGGCGGTGAGTTGTGTTTATTATTTTTTTTACTACAAGTTGTATATTGTTATTCCTTCTTCCCTTCTGTAGAAAAAAAAAAAAGTAATTTTAAAAAGTAACATAAATCAATATTTTGCAAGAATCTTCCTTTCTGACAAGTATATTCCTAAGACAGCTCAGTACAATAGTGGTGAAATGTAAATCTTAAAACAAATAATGCATTTATTTTGAAGAATATTTTTTAGCAATCATTGTCATTTATGCCTTTTAAAGAGCACACAATGTTGCTTGTGTAAACATTATTTTGCTTTGTTCCTCTGATTGCTTTCAATAAAGTAATTTTTCCAGGCAGAACATCTAAATTACCACATATTGAAAAGTATATCATCTTACACCTATCTGGTTTGCATTTGTGGATTGCTGTTTATACATTTTCACCTGTATAGAATAAAAGCTGTTGATGAAGCTGTAAATGTTTTTTTATTGGATACAGCAAAAAACGCATTCTGAGTACAGGTCACCGGTAATTATTACAGGTACTCTGCCAAATATTTCCTTAAAAAAAAAGCACCCACAAATGTCCAGAAACACCAGACACATTTGCATAATGACCCATGAGGTTCAAGGGCACAGCCCAGCATCCTGCTGCACATCAGCCTGCCTTCTTGGTTACCAGCTGCTAACTGAAGTATTTTCCTGCTTTTTCTGACCTCTTATTGTGCTGCCCTTTATGCCCCTGAATTGATGAGACCTATTCTGCATTCATTCTGGGTGTGCTGAGAAGCTATAGCACGTACTGAGGTCACAGTTTATAGTGTTGCAAAATGCCAATCCCTTGGAGAAAAAAGTGCAAAAGTGTAATTCAGTTAAAACCAATGCAAAACCCCAGCAAATAATCCCCATCTACCCATAAAACCTCCCACCTACCTCAAGGCAAAAAATAAGAATTTAATCAGGCTACAGATTTTTATGTTAATAAAAAAATATTTTTTTACTTATTATTATAAGTAAAAAAAAATCTCAGACTTTTAACTTCTTTACACTAAACCAAGAAAGGAACATTTTCTTTTTCCTCCTCTCAGCCAGCCAGCTACTTTCTCCAAAGTAGAAGCCCTGTTTAACTTTGTATTTGTGTTTTCTTTCTTTACATCATATATATGTATTATAGACACATATATATACACACATACAAACACATTTATATATTTATACATATTACGTAAATGTGTTGCTCAGAGAAGTTGCTGACACTGTCCAGAGTATCTGTGGATGCCCTCTCCCTGGAGGTGTTCAAGGCCAGGCTGGAGGGGGCTTTGTCCCTGCCCATGGCAGAGGGGTTGGAGCCAGGTGGGCTTTGAACCCAAACCACCCTATGGTTCTGTATTACAGACATCACATTATGTATGTATCACATGGAAAAAAATCTGCAACAAAGAATGCCCCCGCTGTTGAGCCTTCAAAGATTGCTGTCCATTCTGGTCTTAATTTAAGTTGCTGATTAATTATGATGTGCTTAATTCAAGCCATCTAGAAATGCCAGTAATCTACAATAAGCCACTAACTGCATTAACCTGGTCTGGGAACTCCTGCAGACCAATCCTTAGTAACATACCATGCCAACACTTAGGCTACCTGCACGAATAGCACTGTTGATTGTGCATGCTTAAAACTAACCCTCAGACCGAATCTCTGCACAAACCTGGATGTAGGTGTCCACCGCTTTAGGAGAGGCCCTTACAATATACCGGGCTGTACAGCGCTGCACAGAGCTACCCAGCACTTTGATCCCAGCAGGCAGATGTGTCACTGTGTCCTCTGCTTGCCCAAATTTCAGAGAATGCAAGTCTCAGAAATCCAAATCAAGAGCATCCCGAGTGTCCACTCAAGTTAGGGAAATATATTTTGAAAGCAACCCCCTGCTTTTCCATTCACATGGAAAGCTGATGCCTTGCACATCTGACACTGAGGTTATGATTTAGGAACTTCAGTTTGCACATTTAAATGCTCTTATTTTAAAAATAAAATCACATGACAGTCTATTCCAGTGCATCTGTACAGTCAGTGATTCATCTAATCAGTTTGCTCTTGTGCAGTTTGATTTACTAAGTAGCTGCAAGTATAAGTACCCCTTAAATTGTTTTACTGAATTATTCCATGGCAGTTGAGGATGAGCTGCAATTTATCCCATCCAAAGGCAGAACTCCTGGAAGTGTTAGTTATATCAGGCCATGGCCTCACTTTCCTTGACATACCTTCAGTACAGAAACCTCAGCCCTAAAAGGTCCCTGCATTTGGGGAACAGGACTGCATTAGCAATGTGTTACCATTGGTTATGTGGAAAGGGGATGATGAGAAATCCATGTCAGTCTTTCTAAAATCACCTAGCTCTGATCTAGTGTTCTGGCATTAACTCGACCAATACTTAGATAAGTTTTTTAAAGACAAATAATATAAATTAAACGATGTATTGTCATTTGTATTAAAGATTGTACCTACTACCATTCTTGCTCCTTGGTATTGGCATCCCTTCCTCACTTTGTGGCCTGCAGATCTACATATTCAAGAGCTAACTGAGGGATCTGCGGCAGTTTCCAGTGCAGAGTGTTCACTGGTTTGAAGAGTCATGGGATGACTGTGGAACAGATTAAATGGTTCCAGGGGCTGAATCCAGCCTACAGATGATAACTCTGGCTCTGCACGTGCATGCAGTGATGACTGTAATGAGTCCTACACCAATTACACGTCCTGCTGGCAACGCGTAGTCTCAGAAGCATGAAGCTCTGGACAACTAAGTGTGAAAATGTTCTCAGGTTACTGCAGCATGTGATAAGCTGCTGTGGTTAAGAGCAAGCTATATATGCAAACTAGTTGCATTCATTACTGCTCTCATCTGTGGCAAGAAGATAGCAAGGCTGATTTCAATCAGCATCTTTCAGATGCCAGTTGTTTACATTCCGTACCTACAAGTCCTAATGACAATCAAGAAGCATTTTAGCATACAACCTCCTTTCCCTCCTCCTTAAGATTTTTAATCTAGAAGATATTAAAAAGAGCAGGAGCTGTGTGAGGTCTGTGGCTTGTTCAAGGCTGCCAAGCAATGAGGTGCGAGAGCTGCAGGTATCTCCTCCGGTGATGGCCAGCCCGGCACATGGCTGGCAGGCGCTACTTCTGCTTTCAGTCCTCAGGCTGCAGTGTGATACACCCTTCTTCACATTTGGTTGGAAACGGTGAGGGAAAACACCACCAATGATGTAGACAAAAAAAAATAAAAATAAAAAGCTTAGGGCAGCTTTCCAGTTAGCTGCCATTTCTTGAAGTTGCATTTCCAAGATTTTAAGCATCAGAACAGGGAGTGGCTTTAATTTTTACATTCATGCTAACCTCTCCCACTTGAATGGAGCTGTCAGAAGTTATTACCTTGGTACCAACAGGACTCTGAACTAGAACCAGTCTGGCTTAAACAGACTTAGTGTACATCTACACAACAGCATGGGCATCCTTCCCACTGTAACTAGGACTGCAGTTTGTGATATGCAGTATTTTGTCCATAATTTGACAAGAGTATCTACTGAGCTTTAGTATAACTACTTTTTAGTTTGAGTGAGATAGTAAGAAGTTTAATTGCGACACTGTTTTCTGCTCCTTCAGTATTTAGCAGGCTGGTATATAGATACTTAAAATAATATTTATAGTTTTAATAGTTTTCTTGAAGCAGTAGTGTTTGGAGCATATAAAGAAATGCAGTATATAATATACTCTGTTGCCTCCAGCTGTCAGAGTCAGCATGAGTTTTGAGGGCCAAAGCCATTTGTATGATTTGCACTTAGTATATTTCAGTCGAACCAGGGTTTGAATTGCAAGTAAATGGTAGGGCTTGCCCTTATTTTATGAAACTGTTACATAATGGAGATCTTTCAGCCTCACATTCTTCAACAAGAAAACAACTATGACTTCTTATATTCGTAGAAAAGTTATGCATAATATTTTAAGAATGCACTGTTCCAGAAATTAAATCACTTTTCATGAAACGGGAGCATTAAACTGATATCAACCAAGATGTAATGAAATGTGAGACAGTAGCATTCGTCAGCAATAGAATGCATGTCTGCAGGCAAGAGGTATTCAGTTCATACTCAGTTTAGCATAATAACCTAACAAAATAGGATGCATCAAAACAATTGATAGTATTCCCATGAATTTCTCAACCTTTTTCAAAAACTTGTTTTCTACATTCTTGGTTTCTATCTGTTCCCCTCCCTCCTCTGATAAAACAAATATTGTCATTCTTTTACTTTACTAATTTAAAAGATTAAAAAAATCAGTTTTACTTATGGACTTAAATTTTAGAACAATTTTTGTATTTGGATTTTGTATTTGAGTAAATCAGATATATCATCACTTTTCCCGTGAAAGCAACGCATCAAAATATAATACAAAAACGTATTCTACGAGCGCTAGATGCCAGCTGAGATAATACGCTTTGCAATATGTCATGCCAGTAAACATACTGTTAAAATTTCCATGTCAGTCAATACCGAAACAGTAGCTTTTGGAAAGTACTCCATGTTGGCTAACGTTCACTTTCACTGAATTCAAAACAGAATTTGTTTTGTCAGAAAGAAGCTATTACATTCCTCCTGAAAACCCCGACCTTGGTCAGGTATTAGGTAGGTGGATTTAGGAGTCTCTCTCCCACAACACAATTGAGTTTTAAAATAGTGTTTTTAGGATCAAAAACTTGGTCAAGAATCACTCAGCTGTATGCTTAATTGTTAAACAAGCACTTCGTAACGATCCCACTCCAGGAGCTGCATGCATGGCTGCTACAAAGCAGATTTCCGCACTATTTACTCCCAAACAGTGAAGTCAAGAGTAGCTCCTCAGTATTAGATGCAGATTATGAGGGCAGCTTTCCCCAGAAAGCTAGTACATTGAGCTGAAAGCCTCCCAAGCCTTTTTGCACTTATTATTTAGACTGCATCCTCTTTTACAGACAAGATTAAGATTCAGCCAGCCAGACTCGCAGATCTGTATTTGTGATCCAAAATCCATTACAGAAATTCATACCAAATGCTCTTGGCTTAGCTGGCCAGCTGCATGAGACGAGGCAGCTTGTCCTTTAGCGACAGTGACCCGCGGGCTGCCAGCACGGCTCTCCCAGCATCCGGAGCATGACGGGCTGCAGCAGCGTCACATCTCTCCGCACGTGCCCGGCCGCAGCCCTCGGTACAGAACAGCGCCGGCTGCACTGTAGCCAGCACTCCGCCAGCCCTCTGCACACTCAGAGGTGCTTCCAAATTCACATCAGCACTCTGATCATGCCACACTACAGTGCACTTTGCTAAACAAATCATAACAGTACGGATTAAAATAGGAAAACTGAAGTCAAAACATCTAGAATTTGTGATTAAAACCCTTAGCCTCTTTCTCATGCCTCTGCAAACATTAATTTCTTAGGTCACCGTGCCCTCCCAGCTCCCATTTAGTCTGCTGTAAAACCAAAGTCATTTGGTTTGACTGTAGTAGTCAAACCATTTAGATGTCAAATTACTACGGGAAAAAAAAAGCCCTTACAAACACATTTTTTTGTCGCAATTGACACAAGGGTCCCTCCTGTTAAGTATTGAATAGGACAGGCCAAATAATTTCAAACCTGATCTTTACAACATAGAGCTCTACACTCATCTTCTTCCACAGCAGAAGTGCCAAAGTCACACAAGCAGCTGGCCTTGTCCCACTCTTCCCCAGCTTGCAGCCCACACACATCATGCCACGAACTCCAGGGAAGTACCTATTGTATGATGAAGACACTGGTATTTTAGGCACTCAAATGGTAACAGATTATTTTCATTAATCTACTTGTTTAAAACAAATCTAGAACTATGACAAACTATCCACAAGGACAACCTCCTTTCTCCCAATCTGTTCTGCGCTCTTTCAGTTTACCCCACAGCACTGGTTTCCAACACTACAGCCCATACAGATTTCTCTCAGTATCAGCTGTTTATAATGCTAAATGAAAGACATCGATCAGCTTACATTCAACTTAACATACCGAAAGCACAACAACTGTCTTAAAACAAACAAAGAAAGTTGCTTTTCAAAAAGCCAAAGACAAGCATTAGAAATTTCTTTCCCATCATAAGACAAGCTTTATCCTCTGGGGCTGCTGCTTTTTCAGGACAGTGCTTTTTGCCACTTGGGCATTTTGTAAATGCACAATATTTGCAAAAAAATTAAGGCCTTTCCTTCCCATCAGAATGTGGGTCCAATACTTTGCTGCTCTCATAGTATGAATTTGATTTCACATATGCTCTACTTGCAATTCAACTGAATATATATGTATAAATCATGTAGAAATGTAGCCACAATCATTAACGAAAAGCTGATCTGTAACTTGGTGTTAAAAAAAAACATCCCTTAAATCACCATGAGAAGCTGTACCTCTTTCCTTAACTTTTGCAATTGTTCTTATATAAAAAAAAAAAAAAAAAAAGAATGCATTATTCTCGCATTATTCCATTATTCTCACAAGAAATTGTTGGTGACTGGATGTATTTTTGTCAATACTTAACTGGTTGTTTATGGAGAAAAGATAGTAGAAGGCTGGTTAAAGAAATACCAAAACTATTTAAAAAGAAAATAATAAATTATTTCCCAGTCTTCCACATCCGCAAAACCAAAGCAGCGTATTCATTTTTAGGTCAGTTCACCCTGGGTTTGACTATTTCAGTGTGCAAGTCCAAATTCATTACATCACTACAAATATCTACTTGTTTGCAAAGTATTTGTCCAGGTATTTTATAGCCCCCTTCTTCACAGGCCCCTTGCCTCTTCACTTAGCATCTCCTTTGATAAAAGGCATCCACTCAACAATTGCTCATTTGCTGTACAGCTGTGGCCCTTTGCTTTCCCTTGATGCTTTCAAACACTAAAGGAGATAAACCTGCAAGCAATACCCTTTCCTGCTGAGGGCTAGCTAGCAGACTATTTCTTTTCTTCTGGTACTGATGCCCAGCCTCAGTGATCCATGCACACAGACACCGCTACTCAACTCAGTTTGTTTGGGAACATAGCCAAACAGCTGACCAGGCAGAAAGAAAAACCCACAGTCATCAGCTGGTGCAAGATGTATCAGATCAGTTACACAGGTCAGTCTAAAAGCTGTGCAATTCTTCTGTTGCAAACAGGTCTTCAGAAAAATCAGAGCCTGCCTCTGACTTCGCAAACCCTGCAAAGAACCATCTCGAATTACCGAGCCACCGCCTGTCCAGCTACCGTGATGGCACTGCACCAGCACAATTTAAAAGTTATCCAATTACAGGAGATGCATGAGAAAGGTCACTTGAAGGTGTTCATTAGGTAATAAGCACAACATAACGATAGGGAGGACAAACAAATGGTTAATTAATTCACTTGACTTAGCTTGTCTTCAGCACCTACAAACGGGAACAGAGTCTGACGTTTTACTCTGCCAAGGTACTCCAAGTTTCATTGTCAGCTTGCTTCATTTGTAAAAACAAATTGATAGCTTTCTAGGCAAAAGCTGTACCTGATGTCACTAAGAAAGCAGGCAGTCGTGCTTCTGAGTTTGAGAGTTTGAATCACTGAGGTTGAAAAGAACCTTGGGAGCCCCAGCCTCCCGCTAAAACAGGGACAATGCTGAGCTGAACCAGAGAGAGAATCTGCAGCCTCCCCGACATCCTGCTCCATGGCTTGGTTACCTTCAGAGTAAAACCATTTTTCTGTACATTCCATCATAACCTTCCTGCATATATTTCTGAAAACCGTATCTTGTTTTGCTGCTGTGCATGTCTACCAACACATGTAGTGACTCCATCTTCCAAACTGTAAGGGCAGGCAACCAAAAAAAAACTGTTATTAGGACATCCCAGGCCCCTAGACAATCTTTTCTCTCTGTTGAGTATGACTTAATGAAGCAATGGAATGTTTTAGTAAACTTTACGGAACATTTTAACCAAACTCGTGCTAGTGTTCCCTCAATTTTTTTTTTTTTTTTGGAAGAGGTTCCTTTACCACAAAGGCAGGAAGAGTAAAGAATGCTAAAATATTTAAGATGCTGGAATAGTTAGAATCTGAAACCTGGGAGAGGCACATTTTTCTCTTCACCTTCAAGATGAATCAAGTGAAATGGAAGAGAAAATAGAATCTCTTACCAGCTCTCATTACTATAAGTAGAAGCTTCTGGCTTGCCAAGAAAAAAAAAAAAAAAAAAAAGAAAATGAGAATCATTCAACAATGCCTTAGCTGCACAGCTTGACAGACCCAAAGAAGGTCATGGTTGTCAAAAATCTCTGAGATGTTTCAAATTATATCATTATCATCTCATGACAGTGTGACCTTGCTTACATTTCTGTAGGCCAATTACTTCTGAACTAGTTAGTTCAATTCTGTTGGGTTAATACATTTGGAAGAGATCTTCAGCATCATTTAAAGCAAAACCAGCTTTAAACTCTCCTGCTTCTTTCATCGTTGACTAGTAAATGAAAAACACCTCTAGTATCTCCTCTCTTCCAGTATCACATGCTCAATTTTGTTTTTTTTTTCCCCTGCATATTTAAGCTAAAAACTGGAAAAATATAGCAACACAAATTGCATATAAATAATAATTGTTCACAGATAAAGGAAGCATTATTCTGACAGAACAAAATACTATACCACATTACATGAATTGTAAAAAATAAATCTATCCCATGATGCTACCAGTTACATTTTGGAAAAGTGATACACCAAGAACAGGATTCATATTGTGTTAAAACGCACACACAAACACCATGGAGCACCTCATTCAATAGCACACAGCATACCAAAGGAGGTACACAAAAACAATCATACTGGCTAAATTGTATTACTTGATTACAACATTGATACACAAACATACTTATTTCTGAAATGCAAAGAAACTGTGCTAGACAGCCTGCTCAAACACATGGCTAGTTACAGAACTTTACATGCACAGCCTGTTCATTTACACCTGGAAATGCCACAGTGGCTTGCCTGTATAAGAAACCCTTCGTGTAAACCAGTTAAGTGGAAAAACCTTAGGGACACCAATAAATCAGAGCCTAACTTTGCAGAAGCACTGGACATTTGCAGCCCTCCACACTCCCCCAGTCCGCAGTAACCAGTACCAGCCAGGTCTCTGCAAGGATTGTGCCATGACCCCTGGAGTCTAGGGGCCTACCAGCAGCTTTGGGGTGATGCAACAACATGACAGCCATAATCCTCTTATCCAGCAAAGCAATTGTTTTCTTCAAGAAGCGTTACTAAACAGCTACCATTGTAAGAATTTTTTCATTTCTAACTACAAAATTTAATCAAAGAGAAAGGAAGACCACATAGCAAAAGCCACGATGCTGATCATTAAAAACAAAGAAAACTAAAAAGCTCATGTTCAAATACGCAATTAAACTAAAGAAAAGGATGCACACAGGAACTAAATCAATCACACAGAAAGGGAACCTCCTTATTAAATAACATTCAAACGTTATACTTCACAATGGAAATGCAGGAAGACTTCCCATTAATCCATCCACCGTAGTCCTCTTGCCAATTCTCATTTCACAGTCACATATGACAAAGTCCTTTTGTGAACAAGCAAAATAATAAGTTATGTGCAAATCTTTTATAAAGAATAAAATCTTTCTGATCGAGACAATTATGTCAGACAACTGACTTTGGCTTCTGATTATTTAATCAAATAAATAACTTGCACAACTGTCCTTCATCTCTTGGTCTCTAATTCACATCTGACTAAGCCATCTTTTCAGGTCCAGTGAATAGGTGTTTTCATTTCAGATATTAACAAAAGACTGCTGCAAACAATTCAGTAAACAAAGACAGACAAAGGAAAGATTGAACAGACTAAAACATGTGCTGGCACAACGAGTTATGGGAAGGCCAGAAGTCTTCTGCATCATTCTATCTCTACTGCCAGCTCATGTGTCTGGTTTTGACATTTGTGGGGAGGAAGCACGGCACACCTTCCCACCGGGACAGAAAGAGTACACATGCATGATGCACGTGCATCTCTTCCAAGCCAACTGCTGAGTGTGGACATAGTCCTGACTTTCTGAACCATTATCAAATACTAAGTACTCCAGTTAATTTATTCCTCATAGCAGGAAGCCAAACACCTGAAACAGACTTGCAGCATGTTGGCTGGACAGAGCTGGTAAGCAGACTTTCACAGAATTTGTTCTGTAGACAAACTAATGTGTACTGATGGCATGGACACAAAGAAAGTTGCAGTGAAGATGTTACAGTAAAAAGGTTAGGTGGACATAATCTAGCTATAAACATTTCCGAGGCTACAACATCTTTCACCTTTGTATTTAGAAACTTCACAGCCTAGACTTCATCTTGAAATTATTAAAAAAAACAAACATATCATAGTATCATTTCATGGTACTATGCAATTTTTGTATAAAAAAGTAATTCTACCACTTTTCTTCTAAAAATTAATCAAGTTTTATCTTGAAACTAATTAAGGGCTTATTACACCCTTTATCATATACCATCCTACCATTTTCAGCCTAAACTTTTTCATGTTCAACACACATCCAATTACTCATGTATACTGACTTTTCGCTTCAGTATCTTTTCTGGCTCCTTGTATATGGTATCGATAACAACTACAATTCCTTTTGTTATCCTCAACTAAAAATTCTGAGTCTCTTCTTAACATTCCCAGGAGCATGGATGAGTCTTGTGCCAACTGACAGAAAGAGCTGCATGACACAGCCATGATCCCAGTGCAGAAGTAGCTGGAGTTTTAATGGGACAAACTCTTGTTTTCACATCCTTTTTCATCCAGAGGAAATCTTCACTAATTAACTCACCACTGAATAGCTGCCTTCTGCACCTCTTCCAGGGCAGCTGTGGAGGTTAAGAACTAAATGTAACATTTCAAAGAAGGATGCACCACAATTGCATATGCTGCAGTGAAATGTAGCCTATTTCCATAGTACTGAAGAGCTTTCTATTTAATCTGTTCTTATAACCACAATAATCTTTTGGGGATTTGTTGGAACGTTGGACCCATGACGTTCTGCCATAGGGAAGGGGTGTAGAGGCCTCCTCTTAAATCAGGCCCCACTGACATAACTCTTAACAAACATCCTTATATTAAACTCTACAAATATAGCCTTCCATTCAATAGTTCCTGTCCTCTAGATGGTGGTAGCACAACCATCCTTTCTGAGAACAAGAACTCTGAACCATCAGCCCATCTCATCATCTTCTTGAAACAATTCAGAGAAGTAACTTCTTTGTCCTGAGTTTTCCTTTTTAAGTCTCTTTTTTTTTCCATCCTGTTCTTTTATCACTGCACATTGCAATGGCACAAAAAACAGGAAAAAAAAGTCTTCCATTAAAAAAAGATGCTACAATATATAGCATCGGGGGGGGGGGGGGGGGGGGAAGCAGAAGGGAGACTAATTTTTGTATGAAAGATGGCAAAATAGAAGAACATGACTGCTCTTTGCTAAATACTAATTGCATTTCCTTCCATCTTATAAATTACTGTCATATTCATAATTATTTCTTCAAAATTAAGTCCAAAGAGCTGCAGAGTGTTCTGCTTAGACTAATGGCTCTGTAGTGGTATGAATCACAAATCTACAGTGTTAAACACAGCACTAGATATATTCTGATATGCAGCCATGCAACACTACTCTAATATTTTAGATTTAAAATCTCTTCTTTAAAACTAAAAATACATGTTGTATATGAAATTTTAAAAAAAGTTTCAAGAAGTATTTTAGTAGTTGGAAAACAATTTTAAAAAATGAAAAAAAGTTTCCTTTAAGCATTTCATCTATTTCAGTAATAATATACTTTGGAAATTATCCAACCATATACAGCAAATTAGATAAGATTCACTGCTATATCAAAACTATAATCAATAAGCAAACAATGGGTTGTCATGTTCAGCAGATTTTGAAAACAAAAATGGCGATGAAACTTGGGGTTTCCATCTTTCACAGGTTTTCTTTCGTAAGAGTAATGGGTTAAAGACTTAAAACAAACAAAATACTACTTGAATTGTTTCCTTTGTATTCCCCCAAAAGTTTCCAGGGAAAATTGAAGTTTGTTTCACATTTTCCTAGAGGAGCAGTCTTTGTAATATTTAGGTGACTTCGGAACAGTCTTTGATTTTTCATAAATATAAAAGGATTTTCAAGAATTAATAGGCTTAGGGTACAGACAGACATTAGGTAAAGACAGGCTACTAGAACAGAGGCAATGATGCCTACATAAGACTAGCTGATCTCTTGATTGTTTTTTCAGTCTTTTCTATTTAAATAAGTGAATATAAAATAACCATCAGAATAGGAAAAGGTAGCATATTTTGCTTTAATATAAATTTGCATAATCAAAACCTTTAATATTAATTTTATTTAGAGCATAGCTATAAGCATATTTTACAAGTTTGCACTGAGTTGCAATTATTTTCCAATCCATTTCTTTTAATGAAGGTCTTTATTATTTTTTTATCAATTAGAAAAATTGAATCCTCCAAATTCATATGTGAAATAAATTCAAATGTATGTATTTTAAAATATTCTTTAAATGATTTTTTCAGGTGCTAGACAGCATATAAAATATATTTTTTAATTTTATCCTGTCTGGTATTACTACATATTACTACTTCTGTAAAATTTATGGAATGAACAAAAAAATCTGTGTGGAAGCAAAAAAAAGCAAAAGAAAGGTCTTGAGATAATCAAAGAGAGCTGTGTGTGAAGAACAGTTAGATTATGAAAACTGCAGTCTGATTTTTTTATTTTTTATTTTTTTGAAGGAAAACCTTCAGGTATTCTTTGAGCTTTACTATGTTTTCCCAGAAATAATTTACCCCAGAACAGAGAAGTCCAAAGCCTTTGAAATCATAGTGTGGCCAAAAAGCAGCCTTTTCTTTTGCCCATCCAAGCCAACACTGGCATAGGAATTCGAAGCAGGACACCACCTCTTCCGCAGGAAGCTGACGCTGCCCTCAGATGTGGGTGTCCCTCAGGTGGGAGACAACACACTGAGCTGCTCTCTCTGAGCCAAGCTTTTAACACCATGCCATGCAACGGGATGAATCCAGGTATTCCCAAACACCAGCCCGCACCACATGCAGCTTGCTGAGCAGGTTTGGGCCACGTGCCACACACAAGGCACCAACAAACCTGAGGTTACCGGCATGGCGAGATTCACCTGCTGGCTCCACTCAGCTGCAGTTAGGGCTGCTGGAGAGCCTATCCCTGGAGACAGTTATTCACAAATGCTTCTGACCGAATTATGCCTGAAGCTATTATTTCTTCATCATTTTGCTCTCTTGCCACACCAGCCTGGTGAAGAGGATGAGGAATTTTACTCTCAATGAGTTTCTGATAGAAGTGTAGGCTGAAATTGTGCACATAAAATTTGGGGTCTGCCTTTTTTCCATTCCAAAATGAACAGACTGGATACCATCTTATTCTCAGCTGCAACACACCATGCTTGTTCTTGATATGTTCAGAAAATATTTAACCTGCAATTTTCCTCTATATTTAAGTTGTTACCCCCTTATTTCTTCTAATGCAATTATTTGGATTTATTTCTGCCAGTCTCATAATGCATAGGCATATCTCCTCTGAATATTTGAAAATAAGGTAAATTCACATTCACTAGGAAAACATCTTATAAAAACTACATACAGTCTATTTAGAGTAATAACAACGTATTGCTCAGTAGTATAATTGGAAATATTTCAGGGAATATTTATTATCACGTATTTCCTACAAATGCTCTTGGAGCTGTGCAATGGCGAGTACCCTACATGATGCCAGTGACTTGCTGAGCAGTGTTTGGCATGTGGATACTAATTGAGTTCCCTGAAATGGGTCTCCCTTTCTCCATTTACACATATTGAACCTCCAGTGAAAGGTATTATATAATAAGTGCAAAGCACTCTGGAAAACATCAATGAATAACTTGAAGGAAAAGTGATCAGAGTCTGTATTTAAAAAGAAAACGATACTCCTATCTTCCAGTAGCTAATCTTTCATTTTAAATATTTGACACAGACTCCTGTATTGCCGAGTGAGAGTCTTCCATTTTGTTATTTTTATACCCCCTCTACTTAAGTTGTAGCTCCAGCATAGGAGTAATTTCCACAATGCAGCAAAGCAACCACTAAAAATAAAATAAAATAAAAGTACTCCCCCACCCCCTGCACGCACACACACTGAGAATTTCTTCCTTAACAAGAAATTGGGAGCAGAGACAGCTGCCTTTGCTGTCACTGCACCTACTGCTCTGAAATCCATGACGGCAGCTAAAATACCAGTTTGAGGCTTCAGAGATCATGCCACTAAACAACCTGTCTTCTGCTTGTCTTCCACCAAGTTCCCAACAACATGAACCAAATGCACACGTAGGCCTTCAGTTCATCCCTGCGAGTCTAAACTTCTAGCTATGCCTCTAAGTACCCAGCATTCAAATCAAACAACAAATAAGCCACTAAAAAATCCCTTAAATTCTAAAAGTACAACAATCATGCATTCTAGCCTCATAAGTATTTATGTGGGTCCCACCATAGAATTGCCACATCCTTGACATATGCTGAGCAAAAAGGGAAGGGCAACTCTTTTGTTCCCAATGGTCTTGAAGGCAGTTTCTGTAAAAGTCTTCTGCTCTATCTGGATACTTTATTTTTTCTTTTATTTCATCCCCATAATAAGGCAAATAACATTTACACCAGAAATACACATATAAATTATATATATATATTAATACAAATATATTAATAGTGACTTGAAATGGCTTAAAATCAGGCACTAAAATTTAGCACGAAAAGAGGGAAGGAAGAGAATAATCTTACAATTAAAGAACATGTCAAACAGTATGCTGTTGTATTAATGTAACATCACCCTGAGAAATAAATAAAACAAATTAACATAGCACTCAACATCTGTTTAACAAAGTGCTTGCCTCCAGTAAAAACCCAGCCAGACCACTATAAAGATGATCGCATGTCAATGTGGTGGTCCCTGTCATTAAAGTAGCTGTTAAGAAAAGTATATTAGCCTTCCTGCTTTCATGATGAAAACATCCTTAAGTCTCCTGTGATGCTCTTCTATCTTTCTTCAAACCTTTACAAACCAGAGCTGCACCTGAATCTACTGTTGACTGCAGATTTTGGTACTGTATTTGGAAAAAAAAAAAAAAAAACGCATGCTACCTATGTCTCCTGTAGCTCATTATCTTTAAAAGAAGATAAAGACTTACACAACAAAAAAACAGCAAGATACAATCTTCCTTTTCACATGACTGAGATCTTAAGTCTATTATTATTATTACACTGAGAAAAAAAAAACTATGGTGATGCACTCCACCAAACAAGATTATTCATCTTCCAGAAAAAAAAAGAATAGTGCTCTTAAAAGGTAACACATTTAAGAGCTCTGGCAAGTAAAGTTCCCTATTCATCCACAACATCTACAGCACAGTAGCTGACAGTCAAGTTAGCACTGTTACTTAAAGAAGGCATGAGGATATAAAGCTATAAGCAAAAAGGACACAGGTTGCACCCAGGTTACCGAACACAAAGCTGCTGTAATAAAGCACAGGGTGTCAACAGCTTGCCTTACACCTGGCACTTATTCTGATCCCTGCAATTACCAGAGCATGTGGGAACAGGTAAAATATTAGCCACCACTGCGTGAAAGCACTTCACTGATCGCTTCTATTGACCCTTGCAACTTCTCAATGCTGGATGTTTCAGAGAAAAGAAGTACGCGTAATGTGTAACAAGTAACTATTGAAAAGCCTCTTCCTTTTCCATACCAACTTTTCTCTCATGCGTATGCATACCGTGCAGGGTGAGGTGTGCATAATTCTGCACACCTAGAAATGTTCTGAATTAGTGGCCATTAAACATGAGAAAATATTTCTAGTAAGTGCTGGTCTCCATTAGGAACAGCAGCCCCTAAATGAGAATTCACTAATTCTTGTACGTAATTCTTCTGTATTATGTACTCTCGCTGTTTGCCAGATTGTCAATCTTAACCCCAAAGATTTTCTGATGGTCTGAAAGGCTTCAGTGCAACTTAAATTCAGGCTTATGTAGTTCGTACAAAAGTGGTTCAATGACAGATAACTCACAGCAAACATGTTGCTAGACTATTGGGTGACATGCAAGAATTGCTCACAAAAATTTTATTATTCTTCTATGGCTTCCAAGGAAGGAGACTTCCTGACATACTGTTCTTTGATGGAGGCTACAAAAGCTCTGGTTTCATATTTCTTTCATAAAATATCTAGAAGTGATCACATATTGATTCCCTCCTTTACAATGCAACAAGATCTGCCATGGTTAGCCTTGGAGGCTTCCACGGGATTGTAACCTGCGATCAGTACAAAGCACCACATTACCGACCGGTTACAACCACAGCTCTGGGACAGGCTCCCATGTTCCAAAATTCTGGGGTTGCCCATGTTATCAAAATATCTCAGAGCTTTCCTAGTTGCTCAAACTATTCTAACCTTGGACTAGAAAGTACTGGTGAACAGACGTTTTTCTCCCTCTCTGTAACTGCCCATTCTAAGTAACTAACTTTTACTATGTATCTTGGTCAGAAAAGCGCAGGTACATCTTCCTTTATTCAAAAAAGCACAGAAAATATTTTGCAGTGCTAAAACAATATAACGTTTATCTTAATAGTATGCCTCCAGGACTTTTGTGACTTTCTCAAAATTTTAGCACTTTTGCTAACATACCACACAATATATGTATTTTTCTTCTTATCCATTAGTTATCTACAGCAGCCTATTCATCTGGGACTTTGCAGACAGTATTTTCTCCTTGTAATAAATGACACACATAGCAAATGCTTTAATGAAAAAAATGTTACCATTAATAGCAAAAGTCAAAGACTCGCGTGAAAAGTTTTTTGCTCCAGCAAATATTAGTTAGCATCCAGTTAGTATTTCAAATACCAACCTATGCAAATCAAGAAACGTTTTGGTCCTTCCCCTCCCCCCCCCCCCTTTTTTTCCCTGTAAACATCAATTTAACTGCTCAAACTACACAGCAACAAAATATGCAATTAAACTAAAGAATTTCTCTTAAAGCTTGAAAAAACATGCCAGGAAACTGAATACAAGTAGAAAGTATATTACTACTAGTGTAGCCTTTAATACAACATAATTCCTTTAAATTTGCCTTGCATGCATTTGTATATCCAAAGAACAGTTTCACTGTATTCCAGCTGAGTTCAAGAGCTTTCAAACTGCACTCCCTGTGGTATATATATAGGAAGCGATCAATTCCATCATATATAAAAGAAAGTAAATTTAATATGCAAATTGAATAAACAACAGAGCAGTTGAGAAGCTAGTATATAGGGAAAACTGTAGTAGTTTAAAACTTTAAGAACTAGACCTTCTATAAATTCCTGCATACAAAATGTTCGCGTGTTCTGCATAATTCATTTGTTTATGGTCACTGTATACAAGAAAAATCAAGAAGTGTGAAGTCAAAAGCACAGAAACAAATATCCTCCAAGTTAAATATCTTCATTGAAGAATCACTTGGATTTTGATAACGTACGTACTCATTATTTCTGTGAGATTTTAGGCAACATCACATATATATTAAAATTACATAACTAAAAGTTATTCAATATTGCACTTATAATTTTGCAAAGTGTTGTCACTGATCACTGGCTGTTTAGAAAAAGAATCTATCAGCAATCTTGGATGATAAGATCATAACTTCAATATTTAAAAATGAAAAAGAAGCACTGAGCTGTGATTATACTAGCACTTAGATCACATCTATGCACAGCCTAGAAAAAATCTGAAAAAATAAGATGCAGTTGTAAGTAAATCTTAGCAAAAGCTGATTGTGTGAGAACAGAAAGCCCAGCAGTTACCATATTCTTCACAGTAAGAATGCAGACATTTTTAATAAAAGCTAATGTAATCATTTTTCTAAGCAAAGAAATGTACTGATTTAATAAAACAGCAAAACTATGGATTATAATTCAAATTAAGGAACAAGGGAAAACAAAGTATTAACAGCACATTTCCATGTTAATTATGAAGGCTTACAGTAATTTAAGTTCATTTTTTTTTTTTTAAAAAAAAAAAAAAAGAGAGAAAAGGACTTGTTTCTTGTTTGCTTATTTTGGTTAAATGAGATCTAAGTGAAGCGTTAGGTCAGCAAAGCACAAACAAGCATCCCTACATCCCCAACCTTTACCATGATGCTGCTAAGTTAAAATACCTCACTGTTTGAAATCATGAGTTGCCAAACATAAGGAGGATACTAGTCTATTAGAAGCACAAATTGAAAAAAAAAAATAAATGATACAATATATTTTCTACTGCTAGGAACAACCAGTATGTTAAAAGTAGAGCATGCAGTGCCAGGCACCCTGCCTGGAACCACTTCTCCTTTGCAGGCAACAATCACATGCATTTCTGTGGAGAAGCAAAAGCAAAGATAAACCATTGACAGCCTTGTGAAATATGTTAAGACAATGGGTAGATTCATTGCTGGAAGGCTTTTTAAAACAGCATTACTTTTATGTTCTAAAGAAAACTAAAAAAAAAGAATTGCATCTGGCCTCTAGAGTGGTTTTCTTGTTGGTGTTTTTTTTTTGTTGCTGTTCTTGTTTGTTTGTTGTTTTTTTGGCCCCACTTCTACCCTTCTTGGAACCTTTCAGGCAGTTTTGTTTTTGTTTTTTCCTCTTCCTCCCGGTAAACAGGTTATCTTCCCCTCCTAGTAAATTATTTCTCAAAAGTAAAAAAAAAAAAAAGTTAATTTTTTCATTCTTTTAGTCTGCACGTTGATAGTTTCCTTAAACATCTTTGCAAAACTCAGCATTTTACATCTAGATTTTCCTGTCTATGTGTACAATGATACTTTCCAGGCTTCCAATTACTTTCATAGCATCAGAGTAGCTTCAGTTTGGTACACTTCTGATATACTTGGACATTGGTGAAATATTTATATGCCTTAAGTCACCTGAACGTTTTAGAACATTTTATATAAACTGCAGTATATAAAAAAGTCAAAAATTCTGCCTTCAGTAGCCTCTCCAATCTTCATGTTGGTAGGGTAATCCACTAATGCACTCCCGTAATACGTTATAATCCATTCATTTAGAATTGACTCCAGTTCTAGAATATGCTGTTCACCTCAGGAATCAAATCCTCTCTTAAGAAATGACTGTAAGTAATAACCTGATTATAGTAATAGGAAATAGGAAATTATTACAAGGAAATTAAATAGGAAACTAAAGCAAATAGGAATTATAACTACTATATTTGGCAAATACCTCTGGAATTTAACTGAAGCTTAGGCGCACACATGCAGCAGTATTGTACCTATGGGAATTAAGGTTTTACTCTGCTGTTTTTCTCTTAGAGATTTTAGGGCCCAACGCTGCAACTGTAGACTTGTACCGCTAGACAGCCTGTGCTGTAAGATTTTTATATGATGATTGATGTTATAGCCCATTGATGCTCTTGGGGTTTTGTCTGATTAATCATTAAATAACTTAGCAGGGCAACAAAGTAGAAGTTTTCCTGAAAGAAAGTCTATTATGAGCTGGAAGAAAACAAGTAACCAACAGTCCCTGGGTTTCTTAAAGAAAACAGGCACAAACGAGGGGCTCCAGGCTGAAACCCAGCCCAATTTGCTGCGGCAGCTTGCAGAGGCCCATGCTGCTGATGCAGCCCATGGCACTGCCTTTGGGGTGCAGCTGCCCTGCAGTCACCCCCAGCCACGGCTCAGCCCTAAGGGACGGTGCTGAGGGCTATGACATGAATGTAACCTAGCACCACAGACTTCAAAGTTTTTAATTAATCTTTTCTCAAAAGGGATTGTCTTAGCAAAAGCAGAAGCATCTAAATTTAGAGACGTGTGCATTGAGCTAAAAGAAACTTAGGGAAAAAAAAAAAGTGTTTTTCCTCCATTTTAACTACTTACAGGGCTTTTTCCTCAGTGCAACTAAACATCTCACCCCCAAAATCACCCTGCATAAGCCAAATAAATTCCAGAGCTAAAGCAGAGAGGTGGCTTCAGCCTGCAGCAGGGAAGCAAACTGGCATTCAGATCTTGCAGATATGACAGATTTTAATTAGAGAGATCACAAGGTAGCATAACCAGCAACATGAGTGAAAGGTAACACTCATACAAGTAACACAAGAACAAGGACCTAGATGTGAACTTCACTCCCTGAGATTTTTAATAGTTATGACATTCCATGATGACAGGCTTAAGTGCCCATGGCTATCTGGAGAGGCATTTTTAGGGTGGAGTTTAAAAGGCACTGAAACTCCCAGTTATGTCCTGTACCATCCAGCAACAAGAGGGTACTTCTCCTGATCGATGGATATTGGATGAAGAAAGCGTGCATCAGGGAAAGTGAGGAAAACCAGTCATTTCCAATTTGTAGCAAGCTCAGACTGCCTGAATGACTCCTAACACTGATATGCTTGGGGACAGTTACTCCTGTTGACATTTGATTTAACCGATATTTTACTAAAGCAATAAAATTACCACCCCCCAAAAAATATAAATATATATATTGTATAGACACTATGATGGTCCTAAGTGTTGAAAAGCCTATTCTTTAAAACGGTTTCAACTCTAATTCCCTCAACCTCCACATTAAAAAAAAGCCAAAAGCTTTTACTGGAGTTCAGAAACTACACAGTTATTTTCAGGTTTACAATGAGAACTTCTGAAGAAAAATCATTTTCGTTTCTGTCTTTTTGACAGAAATTAAATTAGATATTTATTTCAGCTTTTGATTATTGTTCAACTTCCCTTCTGAATATGCTGACATTTTGATTAAAGGGAGAATTAAAACAAAAACAAAGCAACCAAATAATATATATATACACATACATGCACACGCACATATATATTAAACCAAAGGTATTGCTCTTCACATGGAAGATCACAGGTAGGTGGAGACCACTAAGCTACACTGCTCTATTTGCCATCAGACAGCTTTATGGAGATGTAATATTAACACAGTGCAAATAGCAATGAAAATATTTGCAGAGTATCCAATTCTAGAGATGTCAATAGTTAAATAAAGAATTGCAGCATTGACTCCTCTGCAAGATGTGATTAAGCAGGCAAGACGAAAGACTTGCTTTAAATAGCAGTGCTGTGAAAAAGGGCAGGTGGCACGTGTGTACCACAACCTACGCACGTACTGCAGCCACGGCTTACCCCTGGACTGTAGAGTTTAGGAGCCGTACTTCAAAGGTGCAAGCAGAATAACAACTGGAGATGTTGAAGGTCATAGAGCTTCCTCTGAAGGGAGTGTTCACAATTTTTTGGAGCTGATGGACTGATGAGCACCTGCAGTTATTTTCATCTTTTTTGTTACCAATATCAGTGCAAAAGTGGGAAGGGGGCTCAAAATTGAAAGGACTTGGATTCTTTAGCCAATCAAGGCTACAACGTGCAGCTTTAGCATTTATTCAGTCTTTTACTGAAAGTTACTTCTGCTGTGCTTTTTGATCAGAAAATAAGGTTCAAGATACAATAAAAAGTGCATAGGTGCAATGTGCGATATGCAACTAATTGAGACACCCCTGAACTAAGTAGAATGATGCTTCCCTCCTGTAAAGGCTACAGCACAAAAAAAGAAACATCCCACATGAAAGTATTTTCTTCAGTTGCAGGGCAACAAACCATCCTCAAAAATTTACAGGTGGAGGAAGAATTCTGACCCCTCTCCCCAGCTCACCAGCACAGGTACAACACATCTCATATGTCCCAGTGCTCCCTACCTTTCCAGCACAAAGGCATCGCCATTGCTGTATTGAGCAACATTATGATGCCCTCTCTTTCGTGAAGATCAGAAAAATCTCATTTCGACATCTGTTTTTAATTAAATCAAAGTGAAAATTGATGGTTATAAACACAACTTAAATAACTTAAGCCACAGCAAGCATAGCCAGGAGTACCTGACTTTCCAAGTTTCGTAATCTATTTTCCCCCTTCTCTGGGGGGACTGGGGAATCTACTTTTTTGTTGTCTGTTTTTGCTGCTGCTATTTGGTTTTTTAAATAAAACTTCTAGATGTATCAGCTATGCAGGTTACCAATTAATTATGCTGTGAGCATTCCGTATGCTCGTTTACAGTATTTTTGTGCAGCTCTCCCTATTCTTTGAAGTGATTTACCTATGGCTCTTGTTAATTTAAGGATGGACAAGGGGATCATCCTTACTCCTCTACAGATTTTCCTATTTACTTTTACTGGGATCGCTGCTGGGATTCATAGTTGTGACCCTGATGACTGAAGCTCTGAAATGGTGATGCTGGAAAAGCAGAAAAGGCAAACCTATGCAAAAGAGAGGTGGTAGTGCAGCAATTTCAACAGTCACATTTTGCCTTTGGTGATCTGGTACAAAGTGCAGCATACTGCAGGTGACAAATGAAATGAGCCTAGTGCTGCCAGTGTAATCCACAACACATCTGTTAAAAACCACAAAACACAGCAGGAGTGGTGTTGTCTGAGAGATACGCCTCTTCCAGAGAAAGGTCAATGCTGATGAGGACCGAGATAGACTGGCAGTACAGCACAGGGATATATCTGCACTTACCTTATCAAATAGCGCCAAGCAATCTGACAGAAGCCTGTGAAGGGGGACTTTATCAAAAGCAGACAGATTGATTCACAAAAAGCACTGGAAAATTTTGAGGATTTTTTTAAGCAAATGATGTGATTCTCTTAAGTGACTACTATGACACTTATTGCTTTTACTACCTTGCTGAATTACTGCAGTTAAAGGTGCTTGCTTTCATTTTAGCAGAACCATTCTGCAGTAGAAAGCAATAATTCCCACGTTTAAACCCCATTATTTAAAAACAGACAAAACCAAAACAAAAACAAAACCACAACAACAAAAAAGCAAAAAGCAAGCAAGCAAACAAACACACACTCACCCATATCTATTATCTCCACAGATGACCAAGAGCTAAGAACAAAATGAAGACCAGGAAAGTAGGCTGCTGACTAACCTAAGACAAACTGACACCTACCTTCTGAGGCAGGGACAGAGGTCTAATAATTGACATATTTACATGTAAAGCTTGTGTGCTTTAGAAAATAATTTGTAAGAAAGATACTTTATTTTTTTCTTTAAAAAAAAAAAGAAAAAAACAACCCTCTGACATCTAATCTTTTGCCTAACCAGTACTCTCCTTTAAAAATGCTATATCTTGGCAATGGCACATGGTTTCTTACCCCATAAGTATCTGTTTATAACTTGTCAGCAAACAAAACCACTTTAGCCCATACTACTCAACTCAATGTCTTAGAGTTACTTAATGGTGAATTTCCTTGGTAAATTAGTTGACAGCTATTAATACGACTAGACAGCAATGAACAAAGATTGAAAGAGCAGCATAAGTTATTGCTGTCACTGTAACAATTAACTCTGAAGAAGTCATTTAGTGAGTGACAAAAAAAGTAAAGATATGAATACAAATCTAAAATATCACATTACATTAATTCCTATGATATTTCATCTACCAGAAAATATCTGTGGCCAGATTGTACCAGTTATTACTGCAGTTAAAAAGAAACAAACACCAAAACGTCTACATGTACACAAGAAGGGATGAGGGGAATTAAAAATAATAATAAAAAAAATACAACCCAACAATGGGATTGCCCAGCTTCACAAAAAACAGTGCCGAGTAACATTACAGGCAATGAAAAAAACTGTGCCTACAGCACAGTTTTAGTCTTTAGCACATGCTGCACCTTGTCGACAATGGCACCAAACCTATTCCAGCTACTTTGTACCATTGTTATCTCTGCATGAGTTAAGACAGAATTATTTGATAACTGTGTGTGGGAGGAAGAAATTAGAACACTTATTTTCCAGTTAAGTTGGGACTGAAACAAGAGCTCTGCAAATTAACATTAGGCAATGACCTTACTCACTTCTAGCATGGATTCTCCATAATTTCACATCTCTGCTAATTAAGATGAACCCCAAGCAGAAAAAAAAAGACCAAAGACCATGAATTTGCACTGCAAATAACAGAAAAAAATACAGTAAATTTACATGTATATACAGTAATAGCAACATATAGAAGAACCGTATAAAAGCACTACATAGTACAAGAAAACATCAAAAGCTGTTTTGTTTGTTTGTTTTTCAATTTTCTCTTCCTACTTAAACTCTTATTACGTAAAGAAAAAAGGATCAGGTATTGGGTGAATAGATTCACAGAAGCCAGAACACGACCCTCCTCTTTCACCTCCTTTGTGAAGCCTAAAGGTACACAAGTCAAGCCAAAAAAAAGCCAAATTTAAGAAGCCTACAGCTAGATGCATGATCTATGATCTCCCTTTCTCACCTGCCACTTTGTTCCTCCCTAAAAGCTTCCTGAACATTAAGAACCTGGTTCTTCTGTGATTTTACTGGGCATCATGTATTCAGATTTTCATAACTGAGTTACAGAAAAAGATTGCATTTAATTAACCAAGTATGGACATAGTTATCCAAGTGCAGGTGTCCAGAAGTCCTAGTTTTCTCTACCATACTAATCTATCTGCAGAATTTTATTTAGGTTTTCGTTCCTTAGTTTGCTATCTTCCTATTTTAAATACTGTTATTTCACTCTTTTTCCTTTGCTGCTTTCCTTCTTTAAAAGAAAAAGAAAATTTACCTAAGACAGATAGTGTAGGACTTTGAACTGGAACTAAATTGCTGAACTCAATATTCATATTGATACCATGGAAAAATTTCCACAGCATTCAAATTTGTGTTTCACAGACAATATTAGTTCCACATCACAGTATAAATTGTGATAATGAATGATAATTTTTATCTATTAATTCTCCAAGATTAATGTTTCATTGGCCTTTTCTCTCCTTATCACCAAGTCATCACTGGATTACATGTAATATTTAAGAACCTGGGTTTTCTTAAGCATGTATAGAGAAATCAGCATATGGAACAAGTTCAGTTATTCCCAAACATGAATGTTCTTCCTGTCTATTCAGACAAACTGTCAAACTTTGAAGGCTTTATTAGATTTTCAACTCGAATTTACAGAACGAGGGTGCTGCCCATTCTCCCAAAGCAGCAGGTTGCCACGTGCTGCATACACCTTCTTATGAACCCCTGCTGTAAAGATTCACATTTCCACTAAGAATTAATATTCTTCCTTCTTCAGTGTCTCAGTTGTAACCAGTATCTCAAGCTGAGGTCCCAAATGCCTCCAGCTTGATAACCTCATCAACTCACTTTGATTCTGTGTCTTTTTTCTGCGTTTGACCCAGAAGACAAAGCAGCCCCTACAGAAACTACTGATAATTCCTTTAGCTTTTAGTGCTGACAACAGCAATCATAACTCCTTTATATTCAAGAGCTTATAAAGGATTTGAAACACTGTGAGCCTGTAAAATAATTTATAATCACTGGAAAAATCCCCACTTCCATATCCACTGCAATTTGAAGAGCCAGAAGAGCAACTTCCCCCACAATTGAAGAGAAATCAAAAGCCATTCCGTTAGTAGGAACAACTACCATACCTACTGTTTCAACAGGTGTTCCCGGCAATTTTAATTTCTTTATATTTCCCTACATAGGCTATAATGTTAAACACCAACGAAACCAGGAATCTTGTAGGAAGACATCAATGTAGAGAGTCATTCAGCCTTCTGAAATGCTAATACCTGAAGTTCTCATCAACTTAATGGGATATACTGCAGCCTGAACTCACGGAAACTGAACTAAACACCTGCTCTCTTATTTGAGTGACCCACTATGGCTTCAAGAATTTCCATTTAAGCATGCTGCCTTGAAACTTTCACACCAAGAGAAGTGTTTTGTGCACATAAAATTAAAGAAAAAGCCTGAGTACACCCGCACAGATTCTGACAGGCTTGGGAATTAGGATTGGATGCTTGAGAGTCGCATAGATGGGCTTGTGCTTTCTCTGAAGCTAAAGTATGTCCTGTGCCTGATCCTTTAAAATGTACCTGAAAATGCTTTCCTGAAAGATCACAACACATTTATAGCATTTCCCTATATTTCTTCTATTTCTCCCTCCCCCTCCCACACTTTTGATGCCTTTTTAATGTCACTTTTATTCTTCCATTCACTTTAATTAAACTCACTGAGCTTTTGAAGTTTTCTACTAAATAAAAGCCTATCTTGCACACCAGGTGGGCAATTACAAGCACCCACTGCTCTGCTGGTGAATTTTTCAAATTAACTTGCCTAGATCTTATAAAGAGTAGGAACACATCATTAGGCAACATTCAAATTCAAAGGATACATTAAGAAAAGTGAGAAAACTGCATTTCTCTTACTTTTCATATGTAAACAAAACTGATGATACAGCCACTACAAGTTGATGAGCAAAAGAGGTGAATACCAATAAGATACGTGGAATCAGTTTTTCAGAATGCAGTATTTTGGCTGTTATATTTAAAGACCTAGTTATTGCTTTCTTCTCTTCCCTGCCAGATTTTTCTGGCCACAATAGCAGTCTACTGCGAGTCAAATGAGATACCTACTGAAAGAAGCTAAACACAAATCAAAATGAAAGTAAATACTTAAACCAAAACAGTAGTTTCACGTTCTGCATAACATGAAAGCATTTATCTAGTATTTCATGTCCCATAAACAGGGTTTAAACCAACTAAAAATTAGCGAATACTGTGTAGTAACAGTAATTCATTGGATCAACATGACAGGCCATATCTGCCAAGACAGGCAGAAAATCAGCTTGAATGGACCTCATTGAACAGAATTAAGCAGCAAGCTGTGTATGTGTAGTTTGTCCAAGCAAAGGAAACAAAGGATGCCAACATCTCACTTGGCATTTTTTCTTCGGTGTCTGATTAAACCAAGTATTCGGCTATTGACGCTGGCCATTGTCTGACATATCACTGATATGTTGAGACAGAAAATTCATAGCAGTTCATATGAGCACAGTCATTTAATCTCAGTTTCTTTATCTCCGTCAGATTTGTTATAAAGTATAAAAGGTTAAATAAAAAAGGTACAGAAGTCCAGAGCCATGTGATCATCACCCCCGGACAATCAGACAAAAAGTCGACATGGAAGTGGCAAAAACTGGCATTTTTATAAAGACATTCCAGCTCTTGGGACCTACAATCCTGCATGCACATGTATTTCTATTGAGGTTGGACATGGACAAAAAAAATGTTACTGAAACAACAAACTCTAAGCTGCCCTGAAACACTGCTTTTAAACTAAAATGAATATAACATTTGCAAGGACGTGTGGACAGTGACAATAAAGCAGCGGAAGCACTGCACACATCAACACATAGTAGAGCGTGCCCGTTTTGTCACTGGCTGGACCTATGAAAGGGAATGGCAGAAGGATGTGGCAGGAGAGCTGTACTGAGAGAACTCCTTTCATTGCATGGTTCGGCTTTCTGGCTTTCCTTCCCATTGTCTTCAGAGATAGAATAATCAATAAAATATGAGCATTGATACTTACATTGCAACTGATTGCCCTTATCAGGCAATTTGAATTACAACAGGCTGCTCTGAATTCTGCAATGTGACAGTGGACAGCTGAAGTTTTTCCACACACCACCACCTTGTATCAGCAGTATTACATCCCTAAGTAGGGAGCAGACTTTCTCAAGCTACTGATGTAATTATAAACACCTCCCGCACACTGTGAACAGATTTACTTATCAACACTCTCAAAGCAGTTCTCTAAATCTTAAAAATAGATTACTAAATTAAGTGGTCATTCAAGCAGCTTATCTCATTAATCATGAGGAGAGAAAGATCTCATGATGTACAATCTAAACCAAAACTAATTTTCTCTCGAAGGCCAAAACAATTCACTTGAACATCTTCAAAGGAAACATAAGAATGAGACAGTTTAAAAGAGCTCAGAAGAGCTGATTGGAATGTGAATGCTGATTACACTGCTTAGATAGCCACATTTTCCCTTTTCAAACTTCTCTGCATTGGAGATTCAAGGAAAATCATGTTATCACAGCATAGATATTTGCTTGTTTTGCGGCCCTTCCACTTGGACAGGATACAGCATCCAAAGGCTCTAACCCCTTCTGCACATCTTTCCATGAAAAAAAAAAAAAAAAAAACACCATAATTTTATAAGAAATCTGGATGAATTTATGTGGGCCTACTGAGCCTACACAGGCAACATCACGAACTGCAAACAGCGGACAGCCTGCGAGACTGGAGCCTGTACTGGAGCTCTACAAAGCCTTGCCACTACATTTGCTTTTCAGATATATTGTTTATTCTTGAACAAACATCGCAAATTTGCTTTCAAGCAGTCTCCGTCTTTCTGTATAGTCTCCCTGGATTCCCCTCTCACTGAATTTATGGAGAAAAACAAAACAAAAAAGTAGTATATGTAGCCCTGAAATGTGACCATACCTCTTCAGTTTTTAAAGGAATATGATGTGATAATACATATAACATATAGCCCTTTTGTTATTTACAGAATACTTTGGGTATGGAACTTACGTATGGAAATTTCATTGAAATTGGTAGACGTGAATTCCAAAAACAGATAAAAGTTCCAAAAAAAGTGTACTTGCATATCAAGCTATGCCTACTAACAGTTTTCTGGTAAAGACTTTCCCAGGGTTTAATTCTAAAAATTATACAAATTACATTTTTAAAATGAGGAAACTTCATTGCACATTATTGAATTTTTTTTAAGAGAAGCATGATGGCACAAAAAAACCCATCTTTTCTTTTTCTCTGCTTATGCTGTCTAGATTGCCTTCAATATCCACCTTGATACATTTCAGAGACGATTTGCCTTTGCTGCATACCCTCATCCAGGCAAAACAGCAAAGCTAAGAAAGTGGAGTTATAATTTAATAAGCACCATAGAATCTCATATGAAGGCATTAATTGAGATATAGATGATTCCATAGCACCACGAACAGCTGGTATTACATATGATTTACCTCTAATATTCCTAAGGCAAAATAGATTGAAACGTGATTTAACATTTTTCTCCTTCTTGAAAAAGCTACATAGAGATTAAAATAGAAATTAATATTAATTATTAATTAGGAAATAATTTATAGCACTCAGTATTATAATAAAAATACTTTATGACAACTCTAATGGATATAGCAAAATCAATTAAAATTGTGCATTACTTTTAGATAGTAAATGCTGTTGACTTAACAAATAATGTAAGGGAATGCCTTGGTCATATTAGGTATGTAAGAGATCATAGGGAATATATGCTCTACCCAACCACAATATTTTGTCGTCCCTCCACACTCTCCCCCCTCCCTTTTTTATTTTAAACATTAACATATTTAAGGACAGGGTTGGGACAACAGACAGCTGCATAAGCAACCCAGTAGTAGGGCATGGGGTGAGGTAGCTGTGCAGCAGAACATCATCCAAAAGCAAAACTCTTGGATGACCAAAATAATTTTCTCTTGGCAATCACTAATTGCCTTTTTTAGTCTACAAAACAGCTTGCTTATTTGAGCAAAGTTATTTACCAAAAATATATCCCTATTTTTGTTCACTTCAACTACTACATTATACTATAAAAGATGTGCTAGACTTTTTTTTTTCCTCATCCACAGTTCTAGTATCATCAATCTCTCCTCCTACTCAAAATCTCAGTCCCATGGAAGGAAATGGAAGAGACGCTCATTCACAGATCAAAATCACAACATGGCCTGGCTTAAAATCTAAAAGCAACAGCTCAATAAACAACAATTAGAATTGTTCTTCCCATCCAAAAATGGAAGCAGCCTCCTAAGAGAGACCTTAAACCAATAGTCAAATAATGCACTATTGAGTTTGTCTTAAATCACACAGGATAAGAGAAAAATATCCATAGTGAAATACTCATGCCATCTTTCACTGCTGCAGAGTAGATACTGGCTGCCATGGAGACATCAGCAACATCCATGCTTTTCCCCTTACGTCTGCCTACTTAGTCTTTGAAGTTTCCCCATCCTTAGGTGTGATCAACTACATTCTGCGCATTTTTTTAAATCTCACTTTAAGACACTTTCCTTCATGAAGAATAAAAGAAAGAAAATGCCAGAAATCAAGTGTCAGGGAAAGCAGTTTTAGCTGTTTTACTAGATTCTAATGTAGCAGAGAGCACCCATCACACCCAATGAAAGTAAGTAAACAGCAAACATCATTTTTGCTTGGTCTGCTTTAAAACAACATTTAAAGCAAGTAGAATACATCCAGAATACAACAGTTAATGGCATCAGTTACTGTCCTCAGGACCAAGCTTACAAAACCAACCAACCAACCCATCCACCCACAAACTTAATGCCTGAGGGATTACATGCTTTACTGCAACTTCAAGACAAGTACGTTGCTCAGGGAAGCTCAGTAACACTTGAACAAACATAGCCAAGCAAATGCCTCTACATTATTTGAGTATGAAATCAAACCAGCAACCATTAAGATGCCTACTTTCACAAAAATTGAGAGAAGTATTATTGTTACATTTGATGTCTGACTAATGTGGCTATATTTTAGTGACACTAAATTAGGATGTGTCAATTTGGCTTAGCATTTTTGGAAGGCCAAACCTCTTGTTTTAGTAAATAGGAAACTTTTGTAAAGTCTATGCTCCTGAAAGGGTGGGGTCTCCTATCACCTTGTCCTAGCTGAATGTTTTTTCATCTTTTTAGATTTACCGTCCTACCTTAATGTATCAACTACTACTTTATTGTAACAGATCAGTTTGATATATATATACACACACACAACACACACACATACATACATATAAAACTTTTATACGTACATATATATAAACTTTCATCATCCCTTCTCTCAGCGTCATCTCACTCTGAGAATACAGCCTTGAGTGCAGACTCTCAAGGTTTTCTGATGAAAGCACACCCTGCCTTTTTACCTTCTTCAGAG
Organism: Stictonetta naevosa; assembly: GCA_011074415.1. Classification (NCBI taxonomy): domain Eukaryota; kingdom Metazoa; phylum Chordata; class Aves; order Anseriformes; family Anatidae; genus Stictonetta; species Stictonetta naevosa. Next base: position 10,368,871 of record CM021702.1, read on the forward strand.
ACGATTGTATTCTAAATCTACCAAGCAATCCCCCCAAACAGCTTCAGATCTGTCGCTAATGAGCCTTTACTATATTTTAGTGATACATACACACCTTTTGCAAAAATGCTCTAACTTACTGCTTGTTGTTCGGTATGGTGATAAATGTTTGCTGGTTTAATGCTTTATGCAAGAGTGTTGAAACAACACACATTCTGACTGTTCAAACATGCAGATGTCTAACTGCAGCATTATGTGAAAGGAAACGATAATAAAAAAATGCCAAAAGCCTGGGTTTACGTGGTATTTATCTAGTTTTTACAGATTAACAGCAAGACCATTTGTACAGGTTTGATCTGAGCGGAGCCTGCTCTGTATAGTTTGTGCTCAGTTTGGCTGCAGTCAAAATCTGCATTAGTTACCATGTCAGCATTACCTACTAAAGCACATCCAGACAGTGAGGAAGGGACATCAAGGGAAAGCTGAAGTTCAGCATACATTTGAATTTATTAATTCATTACAGCTATGGAATTTAAAATCCATAAAGCACTACAACACTGTTTCTGAGAAGAAAGTTTCTCTAATGCAAGAGCAGATGAAGCACAAATGCCAAGATGGGGATGAGAAAACTTTGCCTTACAGCAGTCATCTTTGGTGCTTTGCTTTTCAAGGGGAATTAACTAAATACTAACCTTCCATGTATTAATGTGGGGGGATAAAAGATACCGAACAGTAATTTCAATACAAGCAATTTCTTTGAGGTATAATTGCAACATGGAAGAGATTATAAAATATTCCAATTTGGCTAAATATTTGTAATTTTTTTTAAAAAATACACATAATATGTAGTATTCTTTTAATATACAAAGAAAGCAAGTCTGAATCCATCGTTTTAGAGACAAAAAATATCAGTCTCTTTGTACAAACCCGGTTTCATTTTCCACGATTATTTAGAGAGTTTAAGCAGGTACAAGTCACAAGTTTTGTGGGACAGACAATTTTACACTGGTTAATATCTAGATGCAATTTGTAGCCCAGTTCATAAAGGGGGGTATTTTCAGTCCATTCCCAACCCAGCTGTGGTCAACAGCAGGTTAACTTGTCCTTTTCAGTCCACCAAGCTGCCACTGTTTTTTAGACCAGGTTTTTCATTAGTCAGGTGCCCCATATGCTCTGCTGATGTTTATTTTTAAGTTCCTGTGCTCAGTGACTTCAAAGAAGGTAAACTGCTCCCATGGGAACGTCTGGAAGCTACACTGTAAGTGCTGAACTTACCAAATGACAGGGGTGACAAGTCACCTCAGCACAAACCCTAGGTCACTTAGGTATATCAAGAGTCCTCAAAATGAGTTAGGCAACACGTGGGCACTCTGAAACCCTACAGACTTGGGCTAAATTTCTATTACAACAGATAAACGGTGAGAATCATACATGTACATACATGCATGCACACACACAAAAAGCTTATCTACTTGTGGTAGAGAGGGTTGTGCTTTTCACAGTGTTTCTAACCACATTTAGCAAGTCAAATCTGATTTGATTCACAAGATCAAAGCAAAGAATGCAGGGTTCATGCCAAAGACCAATGAATTATTTACAGTCAGCTCCAATAAGACCCTAAGCCTGTGCAAGTGCAATATAGACTTTGGGATGTTTTGGGTTATGTTTTCCCCCACAAAGGTGAAACTCAGAAGTGACTTTCGGAAGTAATAATCATTGCTTAAGGTGGTGAACATTGAAAAAGACAGTTATAAACTGGCTAAAAGACTTTCTACTCATTCTTCTAATTAAAATGCTATTTTTCTACAGGTAAGTGAGAATACAGGTATCAAAAAATCTCTAATTATGTTTTGGAACCATGATTTCCTAACTAAATTTCTAAAGATTTTGGTCAGCATATCCATTAACGCTGCATTCTTCATTTTCCTTTTTCTTGTCTGTTTTACCTTTTAAGGGGCAAGAAGGTGTAAAAATGTACATCCCTTTTTACAGCTACAAACACTCTTCAGCACAATTCGATTTGGGGGGCTTTGATAGTGTGGTAATATTGAAGGCAGAGAATACTCCATGGCAAGATAGGCTAGAGAGCTCGCTTAATTTTTAAGGCACCTTTGTACAAAGATTTGCAGCTTTATAGATTAAGACCATAAGAAAATAATTTTGTAAATAAAGGCTATTTTTGATAGTCACTAAAGAAACAAAAGACTGTTGAAATGCGTTCTCATAAGGACATGACAAAGAATAAGTAATCCCTTGAAATTCCCACTAGCTCTGATTTTCAATGGATTTCATAAGAGAATCAAAGAAAGAAGTCAAATCTTACTCAGAAAAAGCTCCAAGGTTTCTCAAAGGCCACATGCAAAAGGTCACAGAAAACTCTTTGCCTAACATTTACTGCAGAATTTGGATGCTTGAAGTACTTACATTGCTTTTATGAGGCATGTAACATGAAAGTTTCATCTAGTTACAGTCTTTAGGCTACGCACTGTGGTAAGATTGAAGGGTAAGGTGGTCTGGATGAAAATCGATTCTTTTTGCTTGCAGCCAAATTTACTATAGAGAATGAAAGCTAGAACATATTGACATTTCTGGCAGAAAGATTAAAAAAAGAGCTGAAGAAAATAGAGACTTTTCATTCTATTATGAGTGGAGCAGCTCAGGACAGCACATACAGAAAAAAGAAATCGTTACTAAAACAGGACATAGAGGAAGCAACTTTAAGATATTAATTTTACACCAGAACAGCATTTTCAGAGCAAGCAATCCAAGGTGTGTTTGTTCCTTCCCACACCTGAGAAAATTAACAAGTCTGCAAATTAACAAAGCAAGCTGTAACAGACCAGAGTCTGACACCAGGTGTTTAGCCCCTTCTCTGAACCTGAAGGAGTTCTTTGTAGACCTCCTAGTAATTACATGGAAGCAAAATCTCTATCTGAACCTGCTAGGAAACAGGGTTGATGGCTTTATGGGCTAAATTTCTTGAAAGCTACAATGCAAATATAAATTGATTTTTCCCTCAGTTAAATAACATCAGCTCTATTTCTCTTGAACAAAAGCTCTCTTCCACTACAGGCAATGTGGAACTATATGACCAGGTTATTCACTGAAAAAGCAGCATACACTACCATGCTGATGTACGACTAATGTACTTGAAAATTCAACAGTACTGCACAGAGTAATTGAAAGACACAAATAGCTTTGATCCCAAACTGCCACTATCTGATATTGCAAACATCAATCTCTCAATCACACACACAGCAGTAAGATTTGTTTTAAGATCATAAAAACAATTAAAATATAATTATAATGAATGTTCAAGTCTTATAATTTGATGAGACTACACCTGTTTTTACTATATCAAATTTCTTTTAATGTTTTATGTATTAAAAGCAATTACGAATTTACAAGCAATACAGTAGGGAGAAAGTATTTTACCAGAAATATATTTTATTTCTTTAGAAGCCTGCTTACAGTAACAATACTTAAAAATTTTTATATTCAGCAACACCCCCTTTGCCAACTTTTAGGCTAGGCAAAATCATGATTGGCTGACAAAAATCGGAGAGAGACATTGATTTTGTAGCACTTTGAAAACTGAGGACCTACATTACAAGCCCTCAAAAGTCACAAGAGCAAAGCTGTAGGGCAGCACATCCTCGGTCATAAGGGCCATAACAAACCACTGTACTCATCAGCTATGACATGCAGCAGAGGATGACATGGGCAATGAAGAGGAATACAGAGTGACAGGCTGCTTCCTTTGTAACCAGGCTATATATAATTCAAGGCATAAACTGTATAGATTGTTAAAACTTTCCTAAACCAAAGAAGGGATTATATTGGAGGAGATCTAGTGCATATGACCACAGAAGCATCTGTGCCCATCTCCAGGTGTTCTGGGCCGACCCCGGCCATTGCTTAAGCTTGGCCCCCATGGTGTTTTCTTTCACACCTTTAAGTGGTAGGGCCAAAGGCTGGCTAGCCAGATCTCCCACTTTCAGAGGCATCTTCCTCTGATTCGTGTCTGTCTCTTTCAGCTAAGGTGATTTTTCTCCATACACATGGTCTCCAGGCACACACCATGCTCCCTGGCTGAACAGCACCATTCCAGTGCCAGCACACTAACAGCAAGGGGGACAAAATTAAACCAAGCAGTCTGCTTGCTGTAACTTACTTAGCTCCTCAGCCATGCAATGCAATGCTGCATTTGTCTCATGGCACGTGGTAAACCACCTCCCAGGAGATAGCTCAGCATGCTTTCCATCCCACAGCAGCTATCCTTCTGGGGCCACGCATACCTCAAGCAACCAGGGCTTTGGCAGACTGCTTACCCTGTGCCCAGAACCGATGTGCAGGGAGGTCCCAAGCTGCTAGTGCGGCCAAAGCAGAGCCAGCAGTGAGATACTACCAGCAAGTTCACCTGGCCTCGTTACTGATGAACATGATTAAAATTCAAAGCACAATGGATTTAGCAGCCACTTTAAACTTAGGTTGCTGAAAGTCCCAATGTTCTCTGTCTTAAAAACAGATGTTAAGTGACATGAAGAAAGTTCCACAAACAGCCTGCTTAGAATGAGTGTCAATGAGACATACAACCATGGATCATTTTAAGTGGTATGCTATCAAGGGTCCACCAGCTGAAGTGGAAAAAAAATAACACTAAAACTTTTAACTAAGAGTTAAAGAACATAACTTCAACTAGAACCCCTAATAAAGGTATTTTTATTTAAAAAAATATATTAAAAAAATTTAGATGTATAACAGAATTTTCAGAAAGAAGGCAAAAATCCCTAAGACCACAAGCTTGGTAAAAGGAATATAAAAAGACACCAACACAGTGATTCCAAGTTATTTTCCTGGTAAGATGAAGGCAAAGACTATGTAATAGAAGTATTGACAGGCAATACTGCTGTGCTTTTTTTTTTTTTTTTTGCAAAGACTAACCTTGGGCATTGAAGCTAGAAGAAATAATTCCCTAACTCCTACTGCTTCATCAGGCAGTTGGAGATGACTTAGGTGGGATCTCCATCAGAGGGAGACAAAGAAGCACATTTCCATAACTGAAAGGTATGATCACTACATGAGAGAAAGACCAATGGCAGACACTGCCACCAACTGTAGAGGTTTTGAGGAAAAGAGGAAGGAAAGAATCAATGGAAGGGAGATCTAAGAGAGGCCAAAGCATTACTTCTCTGATCCCCCTTCTCTCTCCTGCCCTCTTTCCCCAACAAAACATGCGCATTTCAATACTGGAAGGAATTACCACTACATGTTTTTTTCATCCATCTGGCACATGCTGTAAGATAGTAAGGAAAACAAATACAATTTCGTCCTGCCAAATGTGATCAGGAGTCAGAAGCACCTCAGCTACAAATAAGTTCCACTAGCTCTACAGGAATCATTTATTTTATTTTAAAGTGACTTAGCTAAACTGAAAATGATTTGCATCCACAGGTTTTCAGTCCCTGAATGACTAGAGGCAAATTATAGAATTATTTTTCCAGCAGGGAATTATTCACACTTACTTTGTATTGGCATGTTCTGCTCACTGTTAAAGTAATGTCTGCCATTCCCAAAAGAAGTATGTTAATAAATGCAGGGGTTTTGAAAGAGTGGATAGAAACCCTTGGAAACAAAAATCCATCCACTGGTGCAGTCACATCCTGATGGCACCAAATTCCTCAAAGGGAAGCTGATGAAAACACCTTTTAGGCATTCAATTTGCCATGCCTGCTAATAACCCTGTCCTTTTCCACAACCTCCAGATAAATAAAGGCCTGAGGATTCTGTACATGTGAATTTTTTAGCTATTTCACAAGCATTTTTATTCTTCAAAAATATTCTCATTATTTTTACGTTACTCATTTGTACTGGCATATATTTGGCCTATTTTGATTAAATCTCCATGATGATACTATTCTGTGGTGGTAAATCATCTGATTAAGCAGAAGAAAAAAATAATATTCCAGCCAAAATTTATTAACCCCTTCTAAGCTTCAAAAGAAGCCAGAAAGGGTTACAAGGTCCTTCTTTGTTTGCATTGTCTGCCTGATTTCCCTGGAATTTGCTACAGCTGCAAAGTTTCCTACCCATGTCTTGGATGGGCTTTGCCACTATACAGAGAGCTTGGAACTGCTGTGTTCAGTTGCTCTGGATACCTGAGCAATATTATGTTTGCCCACAAAAAGGGCACTCCACTTGTCAGCAGCAGACAGATCTCAGGGTCATTGCATTTTAACAGCACAAAACAGAATCACAATCTCCCATCAAATAAAAAAACACCCCACAGTGCCACGATAAAACTTTTGGTTCTGTAACACCCTCAGACTTCAAAGATGGAAAAAAACTCAGAACAGCCTTCAGCTTTATCTTTTAAGAGAGATCAGTTCAAAGAGCTCACTTTCATTACCTTCCGAGCAGAAAAGCTTTATGCAATCTAAGATGGCGTATTCTAATAGGAAAAACTGTCAGACAGAATGATGAACATTAAAGTAAATGAGGAGTGGGAATGAACAGGCATTAATGTAACTTTGCTCATAAATGCAGATCACAAATTATGATGAGGTTGATCACATTGGGGAACTGAAAGATTTTAAACAAGATAATGGTAGTAACATTTAGTAAAGAAATATGGAAAAAAAATGTTGGCGACGTTAACAGGATGCAACAAGGAAAAAATTTGATGCTGACAAAAACGGTCTCAGAACACAATTAGGAGTGGTTGTGTTACATTCCTCTGCAGTTAAAGCTATTAGTACCATTACTAGTTGTATTAGAACTTCTCAGTGTGATGCTGCACTGCATAAATTCCTCTAACAGCATATAATCCAAGACAAAGTCTCGAACACCCACCAGACAAGAGGAGATGTGTTTTAAGAGCTGAATGGAATTCATCTCATTACTCTAGACATATGGGAGAGCTGGTAGATTTGCTAGCTTCCCTCTGTATTGGATCACACAAAAATATCTCAAACATCTCACACCTTTGGTGCACACTACAAATATACTTACAAAAGCTTCATGCAACAGAAAGACTAATGTCTTGTCTGCAAGAAGTAGACTTGAAAATAAGTGACCAATTGTCACAAATATTCTGAGGTTATAATTCAACTAATGCTTTCAATAATACAGCTCTTACAAAAGAAAACTACACATGTATGTAGATATCAATATTAGGAATTACCAATATTCAAAATTTTACATTGGCATTTTTACAGCTAGACTCATTCAACAATGTAGACACAAGAGTACTTGGTGACTGATTCCTGATCTCTGGACATCCTTATTTGAAAGAAAGATTGTAACTCACTATGTAGAAGATAATTATTTTATTTATTTATTTTTAAAAGAGTGAAACAGAAAGCAAAGTACTTCATATTTCTTAAATTTAGCATGGCACAAATTCCAAAGTACTAGAGATATGAAAATGCATTCATTCTTTTTTCCTTAATTGCAGTGTAATAAATCAGTGACTTACTACACTGCTTGCATCAGCCCCCTGCAATGATACCCAAGAACAAATTTCACTCATCTCACATATGTCTCCTAAGTTTAATTAAACAGAAATACCTTGCTTATACTAACAACCAGAATACCTTGTTTTTCATGGATGCTATGCACTTGTAGCTAAGCAATTTAACGTAAAGGAGACAAAATTGTAAAATGATACAAAATGTTATCTGTTAGACTACATAGTATTCCACTACCCTTTCAGAAACAAAGCACAAATATTGAAAAGCTTCCCATTATGCTCAGCAATTCACAGTGCAAAAGTGAATTCTCATTTATATAGTTCCTTAAAAATATTATTATTGCAGTTATTTTGTTCATGTATCTACCACATTTCTATTGAGTTTAGAAAGAAATAGATATGCCATGCTTCCTGCTGTAAAATGCAAAAAATATTAGTTTATCTGTTTGTGATCTATGTGAAAATTAGTCAATGCTAATGGGGCCTAAAGGCTACCATCTATTTTCTGCTTTACTTCAGAAAACCTTAAAAGATATAGCAGGTTCCATAAATGACTTAGCTATCCTGCATTTCTCATGGAGTGTTAAACTATGGTTACTCCCATTCCTTTGGGGTTTAAGAATCTTCTCATCACTGACAATGCTTTGCATATGTGTCACAAGCAGGAAATTGTGCAAGATGAGAAATGCAGACAGTAAACTGCAAACCTCTCTTCCTTTTGGCCCCATCTCATTCTCTAAAGACAATAATGCACTATTTACTCATTCTGCTCCTGCATTGATTTCTATGTTCTCTTTAAAAAAAAAAAATATAGAAAAAAGAAGAAAAAGAACACAACAATGAGACTTACAAAGAAATGGATACATTTAGCTGAAGGTGCACAAAGTTTTTTGAAAGCACAGATCAAAGCTGGGAACAAATTTGTAGAAGCACTTCTCATTATTTTTGAAACTTCCAACCACTCTTTAAACCATCCTAAAGTAACCTAAATCCCACTCCCCCCCCCCGATGGATGTTGTACTCCAGTATTCAGCAACCAACTTGCTCTCCACCTTTCAATTTTATGTACACACATTGAGAATTGGTAATAACCAAGAAGGCTAATTTCTGCTGTTCAAACAGCAGCAGAAACATGCATCTGAAAACTCTAAATGCAGGCCAGTACTTCCACAATATATATTCACATAGCCTATGCAGATGGATTCCCATTAGGTGAGGCTACAGAAGAGAATGGCATTGATGTGTAGAGGGACGTTTAACAGTCAGAGATCAAACTCCAATTAAGATGTCCTTGCAGTACTGATTGTACACACTTCAACAGATCAGTGGGCACATTTCATCATCACTCTAGAACAGTGGAAAATATGACAGCATGTCTTGGGTTATTGTGATTATAAGAATTGCAGATAGGCCATTTTCTCTTTTTCCTTGATGTCAGCTAAACACAATACTCTTAATAAACGTGATACTTGCATACAGAAATCTACATAGGTTAAAAATACTCTGAGAGAAAAATACACAGAACAGTCATCTAGGTAGAATTCTGCCCAAGAAGTTCCATCCAGTGGACCAATTAATTTATTCAAACAAGGCATCTGATTGTAACTCCATAAAGCAGTGCTAAGCAGCTAACATGAAGATCAAAGCATTTTACAGCCTGCCTTGAGAAGATTACAGTGTTAGAGTTAAAATGATACAGACGAAGACCGATGAAAGATGAATCAACATTTTCTTTTGTAACTGAGCAGTTTGGACATTGAAGTATTCGAGCAATTTTACATTGGAGGTTAGGTCAGAACTGCAGCCTCAGTCCTTCCTCTGCTTAGTACAGATGCTACTTCAGAGTGCATGTATATAGTATTATCCAATAGCCAATAATAAAGCTGTAGCAGAACTAGATAGTTGTTCTTTGCACTGTTATACCACTGTCTCCAGACTTAACAAGAGTTGAACCAACTTCTCTCCCCTATTCAAACACAAAACAGGTGGCATATTATCACATATTGTTCCAGATTTGCACCCCTTCAACCAATAAAAGAAGGACTGGATAACATACCAGAAGAGAATTTGTTACATCTATGAAAAGAATAATCCTTATCCTGACCTCATCTGGAACTGGCAAGTTCAATTATACTGTAGGAACACTGCATATGCTGGCACATTTCTAAGGTGAGCATATGAATTAGAAAAAAAGTAGACAAGACAATAGAACACAGCCAGGCAGCACAGGCTTCAATCTTACAGTGAAATAGGAAACTGAAGGTTTCCAGAAAGACGGCCAGCTAAGCAGAGAGGGTAAGAGGTTCCTGCAGTTACACATGGAAAGCTCTGAAAGACAGGTAGCAGATGCCCAGAGAACATGAAATTGCCCATGACCTTCCAAAACAAGAAACTCATCATCTGCCCTCTTATCTCCTCTGCCAGGCTCAAGATGCACACACATCCTTACATAAGTTCATTTATAAATGCTAAAATTCTTCACCTCCTTTTTCTGAGTTTGACTGAAAATGCTTATGTGCTCAGTAATAAACACTGCTGAAATGAAACCCTTCATAGAAAGGAACAATATTCTCGCTCCATAAAACACAATTTCGCAACTATGCTAAGAGAGCCTGTAAATGCTTGCAGACTGCCTATTCTAACCAACTAAAGACAGTACAATTCACACATAATTGTCTAGTTCATTATCAAATCTTGTAAATATTTTATTAAACTGCTTTACAGAAAATGCTCTTTGAATTTGCCACTGCTGCACATTCTACACGCTGGCTATTATGCTCGAGAGGTGAGTGCCATCATCCACAGCTGAGAACACAGTATCAGAAGCAATACAACAAGAGCAAGTAACTAGAGAATTTATACTGGATGGTTTCTTTGCATAGCAGCGTAAGAATTCAAGTATGTCTTGTTCAAGTTTTGGTGTTCAAGTTCACTCCTTTAGTAGAAACATCTCCCCTCCTCCTCCCCCCCCCACCCTTTCATTCACCACCAGGAAGTGTAAAAATGTGCCAACAGAAACAGCTTGGATTCAGCTACAGTGGAAGTCAGCTGCTTAAATCATACATTTAGATAGGCAAAAAAAACTAATGTAGTGCAGTTCTTCTGTCCCACAAAGTAAATAATGCTCTTAGCTTACTTGGTCCTGAAGTCTCCGATGACAAGGAGACCAAGCCTGCCAGAAATTAGGCATTGCCCAGATATCACAGAATCACAGAATAGTCTAGGTTGGAAGAGACCTCCAAGATCACCGAGTCCAACCTCTGACCTAATGCTAACAAGTCCTGCACTAAACCATATCCCTAAGCTCTACATCTAAACGTCTTTTCAAGACCTCCAGGGATGGTGACTCCACCACTTCCCTGGGCAGCCTATTCCAGTGACCAACAACCCTTTCGGTAAAAAAGTTCTTCCTAATTTCCAACCTAAACCTCTCTTGGCACAATTTTAGCCCATTCCCCCTCGTCATGTCACCAGGCACATGGGAGAATAGACCAAGTGCCACCTTGCTACAGCCTCCTTTATGGTACCTGTAGAGTGCGATAAGGTCGCCCCTGAGCCTCCTCTTCTCCAGGCTAAATAGTCCCAGCTCCCTCAGCCGCTCCTCATAAGATTTGGTTCCAGTCTACTTCTCTTCATTACAGTGCCACGTGGTTTATGCAAGATTATTCTATCCATGCTTCATTTGCAACCTTCCTTCATTATTTTGCCTTCTCCCTCACTCTCTTTCCATCACTTAAAAAGCTATTAAAAATGTATGACTAAAACTATGATGCAGTATATTGGAAAAAGATGGGATTCAGTTTTGATTAGGAACACTTGACCATAAAGCTATGCTTTTCTTAAACAGCAGTAGCAGCTAGAATAGGCAAGTTTTCAGGTTTCTTTTTTTTTTTACTGACAATTTTCTTGTACTGCTTACATATAAAATATTGTAATTTTTACATACGTGTTTTAAATAAATAACTGCTCTTTAAAAATGAGTATTTGTGGAAAAAGATTAAAGCTAATAAATAGTTCCGATAGTTTAAATGAGGACCAAGCTATGTAACTGAAGTCAATAATTTATGTTCCATATTAGTTCTACTAAACACAGCATTTTAGGTAAGAAATAAGATGCAGCAGTGTGGAAAAAAAAAAAAAAGAAATATAAACACAAGTTTCAATTCAATTATTACTACTGACAAGATGAAGAACCTACAAGCAGAAATGTTCTGATACCTCATCAGTTATTACTGGGGAAATATATATATATATATATATAAACTCTTAGTAAAAGTGGGTAATATCATAAAACCTGAGACGTTTAGTAAGACACGTCTGAATATATTAAATAAAATTTCCCACTTGTCTTAACATTTAGTCCCTAGAATACACTAGTTACTTTCATGAGCCAGTATCCAATGTGATGTCTTGGGCTAGATCTATCAATGGGAAGAATACTCTGGAAAAAAAAAAAAAAATCATTAGCAGAACTATATGAACAGTATGACTGTTATTTGAAAGCCTGCTCAAGAACTGTGTTTTCATGAGTAGAAAGGAAGAACTCTCAGTACTCAAATCTAGTCAAATCCCAAAGTGCACATTCTGTACATTGCTTATTTGCGTGACTTAAAGCTGCATTTGGCTTGCATTTAGACTCCAGTGTTTTTGTGACTGAACTGTGACAATATTTTTAATATCTCTCTCTTTTCTACTACACAGAAACCATGTTTATAGCAGATATTTAAGCTTACTTTACTATTATTACAACTGATGGTTCACCTATTACACTTGATCACTTACCATCACCCAGCTGGTGGTAAAGACTCAGAAAAGTCCTCTCACCTTATAATCTTTCAATTGCTTATTCTAAATAGGCACAATGGTAACTAATGGAACAGATTGTGCTTAATATAGTCAGCGTAGTTACTAGTAAAACACTAGACCATTGTAAAATGAGTTGCAGAACAGAGCTAGTTGAAACAGAATCAAGTTGTTAAAAGTTCTTGCAAAAATTAAATGGGAAATTTCTAGATGATCTATTGCTTAAGTTGCCACGTCCACCTTGATATCCTAAGCAGCTATATTCTATATCTATTGGTGAGGAATAAAAGCCCATGTAGTTCCAGTTACACAGGAAATTCAAATGTTCACAAAATTGATTGATTTCTGAGGCCAGATCCTCACAGCTTTTAATACAAAGCATAGGAGATGCTCTGTTGAAGAATTGACTTCAGCCCAATTACCTTTGCCTACACTAATTCTCTGCTGTGGAAACACAGCCTTAACATTCTTCATTTGGTATTACAGCAACTATATGATAACTATTATTGTTGTTATATCAACAGATATGAGAGAACAGCAAACAAACAAACAAAATAAAACAAACATACTACCACTCTGGAAAGTTTAGGTTGAAAAGAATACTGAAATCCTGGGTCATTGAAGCCAATATCTAAAACTAAGATTTGATCATTGTTATCTAGGAAAGATGTCGAGAACTGGAGATATGAACTGTCAAAGGTTTTAATGCAGACTTATTTCAATTATATGATTACAAAATGTGAACATTTAGAGACTACTAAATTGCTCTATCTAGCATTACGTTGTCTTCCTTCTTTAAGATCAAGAACAAATAATTCCTTCCCCTTCCACAGTCCCCTGTAATTGGCCATTAATATGTGTATGTATATTCTCATAAGCACTCTGGGGTATACTTAAGCCCATTTTAAATAAAAGGAGGGTTATTTTTAACAAGCAAAGCATAGGTGCATCTATGAAGCTCAGAAACATTTATGGCAAGAACAGCTGAATACTAGTTAAGGACACAGACAGGATGTATGTAAACTTCAGCAGCATGAGTCAAGTTCCAAACTATTTTGATATATAAATAAAAAGCCTTATTTGCTATATTTGTATGGTATTGGCAAGTCCTATTTAGAAAACCAACAAACAAAAACTTATTTTCAGTTACATTAGACATTGTAGTTTAATTAACACAAGGCATAAGTTGGGTGACTGTTCTCACCTGTATCAGTTCACCCAATCTCACCTAAGCAGTTCACATATTCTCCGTTACCAGGATAAATCATATCGAAATCACTTTAACCCCAACTGCCTCTTAAGCACAGGCCCGGAAAATGTTATTCACTTCATAAAGACACTATCTCAGATTTCCATCTATAACAGTGTTGACTTGCAATTTACATAAAGCAACTTGTTCTGAAAATGTCTCTAGAACTGAGTTAAATGGTATCCATTTTCAGTGAACACTCAGGGCAGTATCAAGTCAACTGCTAGTTCTTCAAGCTGTCCAAAGACTGCATGCCTCCCACGGGATGTGCCCAATAGCGTAGATACTACATTACTTTGATTAAATCTCTCCATCATAAACAAGAAGTAAAATTAACAGGTACTTGTTAGCACTGAATCATGTCTCTTTATTGCAATGTTTCTCTTTATTGCAATATAGTTTTAATTAGAGTTTACAAGACAGGCCTATGAGATCTAGTGAAGGATGGGGCACAGAAGATGGGTTCTTAAGGCATTAGTTTCTGCCTATTTAATAATTACGGTGATATACTGAACACTATGCAGGATATTAGACACATTCATTAGGATATTATCTTTACTCTCCAGGAGGGCGTTCATTTTTTCATATTACTTAACAAATATGCAGTAATGTTAACCAATTTTAAATATTCATAAAAACATGGAAAATTAATCTGTTTTCATTTTATCAGCTTCCATTGCTAAAAAAAACAAAAAAAACCTCCAAACTTAGATAAAACCCATTTTCATTGTATTATCTCTGTGCTTGCTTGATCCCCAAAATCTTTGCTATAAATTTACATACCTACAGCTAGCAAACAAATTTCCTTCTTGCTCAAATAAAGAAAAAAAAAACCACTAAAAATCCACATATGACATATAAACTTTGAATGGCAGGAAAGGGATACATAAATAACAGTAGGTCTCTGTCACCACAAAGCAAACAGTAAAAATAGAGCTTATAGAGCCATCTTTTTGTAGGACTCCATAATTTATTCCCACATAATTTGATATAGCCAACCTCAAACAAAAAAAAGTAGAGAAGAAATTGCAACTCAGAAATGCATTTCTGATACAACTCAGAAATGTATTTCTTGTCCATAAAAGCTAACACAGCTGCATAACTTTTGCTGGTAACACACAGAGTCAGGCTCTGTGCAGTAGATTTCTTCATGGCATTAGATGCTGTGATGGAAAGAACTGTGGTAATATTTTAATAAACGTTAAGAAATAAAGTAAAGAGACTGAAACGTTTTCCTAGCAGTTTAGCAAATTTTACACATATCAACACCTACTAGTTTCTACATTTTATAAACATCATTATTTACCCATCATCAGAATCTATGAACTTGTGAGTTGCACTCAGCTGATGTTACACAAGTTATAATAAACTCTTTACAGCACTGCTCACATGACTTAGTAGGTCCTGAATTTTCCTAACTTGCTATTGAAGTAACTTTTCAGCAGCTGCACAGCATACCTTTAGTCATGTATGGCAGTGCATCAAGTTGCTTGCTACAAGCAAATAACACTAGAGCAATGGGACTAGGGGTAAGGCAGAACACCACTACCAGTTTGCTGTCTTCGTTATACCTAAAGCATCATTAGTAAAGCTAGACTTCTGTGCTCAGGCACAGCATGCAAATACCCACTGTAAATTTTTTCCTCACTGCTACTGCCAGGGACTATAATTTGCTGTAATTTAAACCCACAGGTTTAAAATGGCAGTGGATTAGGTGAATTGTGCAGATACCTGTGTCTTCCTGCTATCACCTCTCTGGTACTGTAACCCCCTCCAGGCACAGGACCATATTCACCTTTACCACATTACATAAGAGGAATCAACACCTACTGCTATTACTAAAGCAATTCATCCAGACCTCACTTGAGCATAAAAGACCTGCAAGGAAGGAAGGCTGAAGGATAAATAAAGTGTGATAAAACATAGCCTATGGGTCACTGGATGAGCACAGCTGTAACAAGGGAATAAATGACAATACCAAAACATAAAATAGCACTCACTTACAATAGGATCCACAGGCTGCTCTTCTTTCATGCTCAGATTGCAATGTAAGCCTCTGCCAGAGCTGCTGCATCAGCATTTCTGCCATTAGTAACCTCATCCCTATTTTTTACACTGCTGAGTTCATCTCTCTCAGAGTGAAAGATGTTCCTAAACCCAACAACCATAATGCCTATCCAGAACCTCCCCCTAGGTCAGACCTCCAAATCAACCTTTATCATCTAAGTCAGAATTTTTACTTCAGAAAAGCCAAAAGCCTACCTTCTTTCCCCAGCAGCTTCCCTGCAGAGGCCGTGACTGACCAGCTGGCCTGGCCTGGCCTGGCCCAGCCCTCTCCCAGCTGTTCTCAATGGCACCAATGCCCCAGGCCCAGGGAACCATCCCCACCTGAGGCTGACAAGCAGCTTAGCCCTAGCTCAGAGAGGCAACGAAGGACACCAGTAACTTCACCAAGACTGTTTTGGCCCCTGGACCCATGCTTAAATACCCAAAGAAATTAGTAGCATGCATAGATGGCAAGATCAGTAGTCTACTGATGCCAAAAGTGCTGGCTAGCAAGGACAGGATAAAAGGCTTTCATCATGAACACATGTATTTTGGGTAGGTGACTGAACCCTCAGGGTTACATGTTGTAGTTATAGTGCAAAGAAGGAAATGTATCTGCATGATAATATTTTAGTGATATAAACTGAGATGAAACAAAGCCTTCTTTCACATAGGCCTGCTGTACCCTGACATGCCGAGGCAGGCAGGAAAAGCCATCTGTGAAAGGAGAAGGTCTTAGATATGCTCAGATCTCTTTCACCAAAATATAAGCCAAGGTTTTATATTAAAATGTTCATCTCACTAGATATTCTAGATAAGAAACCACAAAGTAACACTCTGGTAAGCATCCCTGACTGCAACTGTTTTCAACAAACTTTAGAGGTAGAAACAACTCCCTGAAGAAAAGGCCTGTTCAAGCAGAAGTGCAAAAACAAATACCCAGGCAGCCTCAACTACTCTCTTTACAGATTAATCACACCTCTGAGCAATAACGCACCTGCTGATGATTTAGTATGCAATTTTACAAAACAACTTAAATATAAGCTTACTTTTTAATCATACAGGTCCATGACTTCCATGAAGTTGAGGATAAATTTCAAAGGGAATTTATGTAGCTATAGGCACCATTTCTTTTTGTTTTTATTATTAATCCATTAACAAAGTCCATCTATTCCTTATTTATGTATTCATACCCGTACCCTTAAAAGATATATTTAAGATGCTCTTGATCATTAGAAACAAGTAGGATTAAAAGCTTTTTTACTATAGCACTTTTTTTGAAATTTATATATGATAATTGTCCAAATAAAATAGATTAAGCCCAAATCTCACTTAGACTTTTCTGACGTACCAGAGATTGCCGTTGTTCATTACAAAACCTGCCTCTTCTTCAAGTAGATTTTATTAATGGCTAGGCATTGCTCTGACATCTGCTCTACTAGGGATGAACTTAAAAATTGTTCCCACACCGGGCTCTAGAAATGAGCATAAAAATATGCCAGCCTACCAGTAACTTAATCCAAAGTAAAGAGGCATTGCATATAGCCATAATGCTTCTTAATATACAATTTTATATCATATTTACATGCACTAACATAGATTTTTAAGCAAAATTTCCAGTTATGCTTTAGCTAAGTAGAAAAATATCACATCAAATAACCATATATACCTGAAGGCAGGTATATATTCAAACAGAGATTTCCTTGCTGCAGACAAAAGCCTGTCTTTTAAATACAAGCTTTGGCATAAGCAATGTTAATGAACTGAGACACAACAGAGTGACCACAGCAAAATGTGGACCATCCTGGAATACAAAGCAGTTTTCATCTAACTTTAGCTTTCAGAGCCCCAGATTCAAGCCAGACAGAAATGAGGTTTAAAAAATAAAATAAAATAAAATAAGTCTCCTCTCCAATACGCTTAGCTTATTAAAAGGAGCATCAGAGAAGCACTTGCTGATGGCTTCCTGCATATCTCTCACAAATCTGTAAAAAGTACTCATAGTTTTACAGTAAAAAATGGCCTGATTTTTTTTTCCACATTTTCAGAATGTAAAAGATGAAAATGCACAATATTTTGTTGATTTTGCACAAGGAAGGGACAAAGATTAAACTGTTCTCGAGCCTTAACATTACTGCTCTGGCCTGGCTAATCTCAGAAATCATACTATCTTCAAATCTGTTTAGAATTATTTTTTTTTTCCTCACTGTATATCAATTTATTTTACAGGTTACATACCTGAGAACTTCAATGTTATTACACTATTCAATCCATTAAAAAACAGGGTCAATTCTGTTTAAGTTCCAGTATACTTACATATAACTCAACTATAGATATTCTGTTGAATTTCTATGTTATGGCTGCAGTGTACTGCACATATTGCTAGTCATCCATAAAACTTAAGGAAGACTCAAAAATAAGTTCAAAGACTTAGTGAGGTATCAATTTTATATTAAAAAAATATCATAGACTATTGAAACTTGAAAAAATCTTAAATTAACATGAAAGGGTAAGTCCATTTCTGGTATTTCAAAACAAAGGTGAACTCTAGCATCTGCAAAGCCATGTGGAATTTTTGTACTTTTATGAGCTATTTATTTTATAATAGAGCATCATTGGTTTTCATTATGTTTGCAGGAAACTTAATCAATGTTGAGTTTTAAAAATTCATTTCTGGGTAAAAGCTTTTGACCTAAAATATTCTCATTCCATCCAGAAATATTTTTATATTTGCATGATATTCTTCTTGTGTTCTACTGAATTATGTTTAACCACCTGAGCTGTCTTTTCAGATCTTAAAAATAAAGAGCATTCCTATGCTCACATTTCACCCAAGTTTGCTATGAGAGAGTTGTATTTGTCTTTTGTATGTGGACTCATGTTTCTATTCAATAGCTTTAAATGAAAGATAACTATATATAAACAATGCATTAATTGAAAAGTCATTAACTACTTCTAATCATTTTCTTCTATCACCACCTGGCACACAAAGCCACATTAATTATAAAGGGAACTAGAAGTATTATTTTGAAATTATTGAAGGAAATGCAACACAGTTAATGATACTTCTCAAATAATAAATTCCACTTTCATCCTGCTTCTCAAATACTGCAAATACATTTCAAATACTAATGAATTATTTCTCTCAGCACTTCTATGATGTTGAAAAGAGGGAAGAAATTAAAACAGTGAATGATTATTTGTTTCAGATCATACCATCCACCACAGGACAAACAAGGCTGGCAGTACAAGCGAAAACAGTATAAAAATAAAGATATGAGGACATTAAGATAATGACCTTGTAATTTTTCTGTTGTGCTCTGTAAACCTGGTAGTTCCTTACAAGAGTATCTGCCATTGAGTTTCCTGGAGTAAGGAATTTCATTTTTAATTTTTTTCTTCATCATCTACTTGCATTGATTAGTAAGATCCAACCATTAAAGATTTTTGGGGACCATCAAGCTACCTATATGGTTTAAAGGTGAGCAAACATTTCATATACTAAAAGTGCACAATACAGATTTGAGAAAGAAAAAGAGCACAGCAGAGAAAGGTAGTAACCAGTAGCAAACAGTATGTAACACAATTTTCATCATAATTTCAGAATAATTTATGTACCCTGATTTACTTGAGTTGCACCAGAATTCCAGAAAATTAGACATTAGAAATGCACTGTGAATTACAGCTGTAATTTTATTAAGTTCAAATTGATGTTCATATTTTCAGACTTCAAATATACATACAAATACTGCAATGAATTTGTTCTTCATAGCTGCTTTAACATTTTACCATTTTTTATACAAGTTGAATAATTTTGGCACAGCATTTTTTAACTGGGATGATTTCATTCAAAGTCATTAATGTTACTTATATGGCTGACCCACGTTTATCATGTACATTACAGTTAATGTTGCAAATAGTACAACTGAACGTTACTAACATGATTGGTTACAAAATCTGTAGGACAATTAGTCTTTATATATTTTAAAGCCATTAACCATTCCTACATTGAAAGTAGATGGCACAATTTATAAACTAAATAACTCTTTCATATGTACTTCCCATGTTAGTCAGTAAATTAATGCTTTCAGAGTAATTTAAAATGTAAATTAATCTGGAAATACAAAGTCCTGCTGAAAATGCACTAATGTATTAAATGGATGTTTTGTTCTCTGAGGAATCAAATTTTGAAATTGCTGTTTTGAGAAAGTTCAGGCAACCTTCTTTTTTTTTGCCACTGCTGACAGAAAAAAACCAAACACAGCCATGCTGTTCAAAAACTGTTTCCCAGCATGTGGTGCTTACATGGACCTCCTGACAAAAAGGAGGGAAATGGCAGGTAAGCACTGAAATAACTGACACTATATTTTAGTGTTACAATTCTAATTTCCTTGCACAATTTTCCTGCCATGTAAGAATGCAAAAAGAGAATTCATTAGGAATTCTCATGACATGAATGTTTTTCTTAATAAAAATATGAAATATTAAACACAAAATAGTAGATGTAAAATAAAACACTTGCTTCATATTATTACTCTACCTGAAATCTCTAAACACAAAAATGTAAAACACACGAAAACATAATTTCTGGAAACAGGAATATAACCCAGAAATAAAAGTTGATGAATATAAGCATCTTTGTAATACTAACAATAGCTGGAAAGAATGAACTGAACCAGAGGGAAGCTAAGTACTGACACAATGACGTTTATTACGCACTAAACATATGGACTCAGCAATCCTTACAGGCAAGGTTTCTGATTTCAGAGACACCACTCCACTCTGATTTGAAGGAGGGAGGAGTAAGAACCTATGCTCTTGCTATCTCCTCTCCCTAAATGTGATTCCATATACAACACACCGACAATAGTTGCGTAAGCCTAGTTTTACAGCCAGCAAATATACCATGCTGACAGCACAGACAGAAAACTTGTGCATACCTGTAACAGTGTTTTGGATCACAGAACTATACTTTTTTTGCCTGAAGTCAGTGGGTTCACATTCATCTGTGTCTGTAATGAACATACAAATTTGAAGTTCTTGCATTCAGCTCTCAAAAACAGGAGAATAGTTTAAAAAGTAATTTAGATTACTATAATAGGAAAAATTATAGAATGTATGACCATGAAGACGATTTGTCAAGAAAATATAACTAAGCAGAAACATACAGAAGTGCTTTGCTTTAAATGTAACATTTGATAATGAGAGCTACAATTACTAATGAAAGGACCTCAAAGATAAAACACACACACATACAAAAAGAATTTAAATGTAAATTACTGCATCAAAAAGACATAGCTCCATGCAATATTTTTGCATAGACTCCTACCAATTACAGCATTACAAGGAAAATAGAAGAACACAAAACGTAAGCAGCAACAAAAACAGTTGCCACAGTAGGAACTGCTTTTTTTTTTTTTTTCCAAAAAATGTCCTTCCCTATTTTTATGGATGTTGATCAGTGAGCAGGCAGATAAAAGAAAAATGGCAACTCAGGACTATAAGACTGAGATTTTCCTATTTATTCCTTCTCTTTGTTTCTGTTATCTTCCCCAACCACCACATCTATGCCTCAAATTTGTTCTCTTATAGCCCTTGCTCTTCTTCAGGCCCATCTTTCTTTCCTCCATCTAGGTCTGTTTCTTTATCTAGCCCAGAAATCCTTCCTGAAATTAAACAAGGGTGTTTGATTTATATGTCACATGCTCTTTGCTGCTGATTTGACAGTTTTAAATAAAACACAGAGGAAATCCTGGCAGAACTCACTAGAGCTTTCCTCTGGTGTGTAGGGGGAAGAATGGTCTAAAACAAATGCAAACAAATGAAGCCCTAGCCTTAGGAGACTTTATTACAACATTTCTTCCATTAATAGACCAAATCTACAATAACTTTGATTAATGATTTTTCTTCTGCATAGATCACATCAAACTTTACTTCAGTCAAAGACACCTTTTGAAGTGCGTGGCTTGACAGTACAGTAAATCTGTCTTTAAAGCTCACAGGGCTGGATCAAAATCAATACAGGCATAAAAGGTAAAGTGCTGATCCAGCACAGATCAGCCTGCTCATTCAAATTCATTCTGAAATGGTCATGGAGTAATTTTATACCAACCACCTTTCTGCTGAATAAGATGTCTTGGTAACACTTCTACAAGAAGACATCACTGAATGAATCTCACGACTAACCGAGGCAACATCCCATACCTCCTATTTTATAATCTGGCAGATAAATTATTTCATTTCCTCATCTGACCTAGATCAACTCTGTACAGCAGTGCACTATAAAATTACATGGAGTAGCCTGTCCCCAGGTAGGACAGAAACACAAATGCTTCTTAGGTGAAAAAGCAGCAGCCCAGGTCTTGCAGGACTAAGAGTGCAAAGGAGCCAGGATTGTGGGTTAGAAGTGGTGGCAGGAGCTGGATGAACTGCTAACTGTCTTTGATTACTGGCAGTTCCCTTGTTAGGTCAACACTTGTGACTAATAACTTCTCATTTCCCAGCCCCCCAGGAGCTGTTGCTAGTCCAAATCTTGGCACACCTTGATTCCTCCCTCCTGCTTCAAAGTCTGAGAAAGACAAATGAGCCAAAAAGTTCTTGTTCTTTGTATGAGTTCAAGAAATATTGACATAAAATTAGAATTTATGAAAACCTGAGAGGACATGAGGTTTACCTTGCCCCAGAAAGAAAAGGGAGATAGGAAAGAGTGAGAATCTGTACAAAATCATCTGTGGACTCTGGTGCTCTAGGGCACTGGCTGCTGCAGTAGCAGTGTCTGCTGGGAATGAGTGAAAAATATCCTGCAGAGCTCCCGGCACATGAACAGGCTGCAGCCAAGGTCCTCAGACAAAGCTGAGCCATCTTCCAAGGTGTATGAAACCCCTGGATGTGACAGGAGAAAACTACTGGTTTAAAGAAATGACAGCCTGAGAAGCTGGCAGAAGTTACAGCTCGCATGCTGGATTCCACAAACAGTTAACGGGAGTTATCTGGGCAATGTCACAGATATCTGAAGAAGAGAATTGGCGACCTTTGGGGGAGCACAACTGTGCAAGGCCACCAGCACCTAGGTAACCGTATCTGTCATAACAACTCAGAAGGTAAGGGAGGGGTTGAGGGTAGGGAAGGGAAATAACTCAGAAGGAAGGGAGAGGGGGAAAGGAGATGGAGGGTAGCAGATTATGTCACCGGGACTGTCTGGGGATCATCACTGCAGTATGCAGGGAGGTCAGCTGATCCCACCACACTTGTGCCTGGCGTGCTTTCACAGTCACACGGGACCTGGCAGGAGGGAAGGATTGTGTGACATAGAAAGATGGACAGACCCAAAGAAAGGGCATGAGGAAACCTTGAGAGCTCTAAAAGCCATAGGGCAACACTTGCAAACCTCATCCCTCCCCATCATCTTTTAATAATCCCCTGTATGAGTTGCAGACTCCCCCCAGACAAAGGCACTCAGTGTTCACCAGAATCTTGGCCTCGCATCCCATTTCTGCCCTCACAGCCCTGCAACCACTGGAAACATCATTTTGAGAGTGGCAACAATGTGGAGACTGACAATTTTAAGAAGGGGAATTTTGCTTTTAATTTGTTTTCTACTATCTCCGTTTATAAACACTGAGAGACCAAGGCTTGGCAACATAATTCAGTTTTATCTAATATGTTTTTTTCCATCACCTGTCTCCAACTAAATACCACAAATAATGTGTAAGCAGTTTTACATAGAATAAAAGTCTGTAGTAGTGTTACAAAGTAATAGTGACATTCAGTAAATGAAGCCAGAAAACAAAATATGATGCAGTTAGAATTAATATCCTAAATTGACGCACAATGAAAGCACATTTTCCATCAAACCAGCATGTTTGTAATGCAGCATGTTTTTTCTAGTACACCAAGGAAGAAGAGCAAACTGGGATCCTTAATGAAAAAGAGGCCACAAGGCCATTACTGATTCCTATCCATATGATGGCACAAGAAATTAAAAATATTGACTTATCACTTTGTTCCTTGATTTTATTTATTTATTTAATTCTTACATAGTTGTTCAGATGCCTTTAAGATTTCCGCTGTCTTCTCCCCTGAACAGGCAGAAGACAGAGAATGGTCTCTAAAGGAGGTTACATTAAAGCAAGGATATACCTGGAGAAGGGCTGGTAGGGATCTGGAACCACTGAAATGTAATGGACTCAGCAAATACTCAGGCTGAACCACTGGGAAGGCCCAGTGTATAATTAGGGAGCTCTAGTCCCTCTTTCTAGCTCAGTTATGAAAAAGCAAGCAAACAAACAAAATTAATGAGCAACAACAACAAACTGCAACGATCTGTTGTGCATTTTGCATAAACAAAGAGGTGGTTTTGTTCTTGGACAGGGAGCGGCCCCTTTAACCAATTTATAAACAGAGTGAAGTGAAGAAGCAAAAATCTAGATTATCATCCTGTGGGGTTGGAAATAAGATTCAGCCTCACACATGGATTTCAGAAATCCCTACAGTCCTACACCTCTCTTTAATCCCTATTTTACATCCTACAGATAACACTCAGTGTATGCCAGGAACAACAAAAAATACATTTTTATGCCTTTTACACCATTCTATTTTTTTCTTCACTTTACATTTTCTTCACTTTACATGTTCTGTGCCATAAATGCTACATAAGGGATAATTTATTTAATAAAATAAATGGAAAGAACTTTTGAAGATCAGGTATGAGATCACCCATATTTTACTGACAACTTCAAAGAAAGGAAAAAATTGCTCTTAACAGCCTGACTTTAAACCTTTAAACCAAAATGAGCTTTATGTGTTTTTGTTGATGGTAGTGGTGGTGGGTTTTTTTTTGAATGGGACATTTTGAAAATGTCATATAATACATTAATTTTTAAATAATTGGTAGGTGAGTCATATTGCAATAACTGTATTGCAATAATTGCTGACTTTTTGTTTTTCTGCCCAAAAAGTGTGTTTTTTTCCCCCTGAAGGCAACTACCACTTAAACTTTCAAAAAGTACTTACTGGAGAGGACAACTTGTGGACAATACTACAATACCTATTATGCTATTACAGGCTCAGATTCTGAGTTCAAGATCTGGATCTCCACTTGCCAAATTCTTCCTCGTCAGCACTTTGAATTCTAGGGAAACAGTGCACATACTCTAACCAAAACCCAGACCAAAGCTACCAGATCAGAGAACTTAGATTAATGTGTTTGAACCTCTCACATTTAGAAAAATTTATAAATTACCCCACTGGAGAATCTGATGGTTAATGCTGGAAAATACAGTACTGTGAGGTGACCCACACAGTGCTACAGGATTTGAATAATTTCATTCCTCTTCAAGAAAGCGCACAAACATATGTTTAACTTTAATCATAGATCATCTTACTGCTTTCATCTGGACCTAATCATTAACCATAAACACGTGCTTATATGCTTCACTGAAAAAGGATGAGATTACTCACACACTTAAAGTTAATTGTATGCTTAGATGTTACAGTGGCCTCTTGGCAGGCTACGCTGTGTGCTGTGGCTGTTCAAAGCAGAAGCAAGCTGTAATGCCCTCCAGCAAAGCCTATGATTATGGCCTTCTTTCCTATCCTTAGGAAGTTGTGTAGGGTAGGTCGTGTATGACCAACCCTGCAGGGGGCTCTCCAGTGAGAATTGGCCAAACAAAGTCCTGTTTAAAAAAAAAAAAAAAAAAAAAAAAAGCACCCCTAGTAAATTGATAATATTTCTAATACTGAAAATGACTTATTTCCCAGTAAGAATACTGATTAAAGTTAATAGTTATAATTAAGTCTACTTGTTTGACACCAAGATTAAGCTAGCCTAATAAAGTATTATGGAGACTGCATAACCATGTTTTTGGTATATACAAAAACCCTGTCTTCAGCAACAGCGCTGTAGATGCTGCCTGTATGCCAGTTCTACCTCTTAACATGCTATATTTGTGGCCCTCGTGACTACATTGTCTGACTGCTTCCTTAGAGTTTCAAAAATAAAACAGACTGAGCTCATAGCAGAAAGCTGAAATCCAGTTTCCAGGAACTAAATTCAGTTGAAAATAGCTATCAAATATGAAGTCCTTCTGCTTGGAATAAAAATGGTGTTATAGAAGGACTAAACTAGTCTCTTCCAAATCTCCCATGATTTCATATTCAGTCATGTCAAAGTGTTTAATCCAGTAAAAGGCTGGTTACCAGCACAGGGACAGTCAAATATATGAGCACTTTAAGAAGAAAATAGGATCTGTAAAACTAATAGAGATCAACACCGTAACACAGCTGTTTGGTTTGTAGGCACTTACAGAGCATTGCATTTAGCAAATAAGCCACTTGTCATAGCTGTTCACGCACTTACTGAAGTATTCCTCCTAACTGGATTGCTGTACTGTAATGCACTGGTGTGCTGACTGTCATGATTTCGTACAACTGGGCAAGTAAATAGGCTTTGATAAATGCTAACACTTGTTATGAAAACAAACATCACTTGTCCCAGGGAGCAATAACTCTGGATTATGTCCATCACTTGGAAAAGACTTCCACCTACCGTCCTACACTTCTGTCACAGTTACTGAAGAACCCACTAACTACTTCATAATGCTTCTGCAATTACAGTGCTCTTCATTTTACAGTATCAAAGCACAAAAGAAAAAAAAAAAAGAATGCACCTTAAAAGGCAATGCATTTTGAGTACCTATTTTACATTTATTAAACCTAAACTTTTTCAGCATCTACATCAATGTGAATAGTTTTGTTCTTGTACTTAATCTCACCTCTAAAATCAGTTACAGTTCTTACAGAATAGATTATCAAATATGATATTCAGTTTAAAACTAGGTAGCAATCCAGAATTAGTTTTAGTTTGGTCATTTGGCTGCTTCTTGATATTTAAAGAATATACAAAATCTAATGGCCAGTTTTTATCTGCACAGTTCTCTAGTCACCTGAATCAGCCTGCCTTGCAGAGGAAGAAGGTAGAAATTGGCAGAGTTAAGAATTTAAGTGTATGGGGGCCTGAGGAATAAAACAAAACAGCTTCACATCCTTACCTCCAGATTTTAAAACAGTGATGCCATATATGTGAGCTCCTAAAGTAAGAAAGACATTTCAATTCTAAGTTGGGCAGTGTATTGTTAAAGGTTACAGGTTAGACTAGATCATCTTAGAGGTCTTCTCCAACCTGAATAATTCATGATTCTTTGATTTAAATTTGCTTTAAAAATGTCTGTATAGGTTCACCCATGTCATGATGTTACAATTTTCTTAAGATTTGGTTGCTTCTGTACATCATCATCTTTGGCAATCCCAGCAGGAAGATTAAGCAATGAATAGACACAAACAGAACCTACAGCATCTTTGGGGGTCTTGTACGTCTAAAGCTTTTAAGTAACATTAGCATCACGGTGAGGGAAGCTTTAATTGCCTTTAGCTTTATCCTATTTAGCACCACAGTTGTTTGTAAATAGGATCTCAGGAGAGAAAGAGTTGTGTTAGGTTCTAAAAATAAAGAAAGGACATAACTGGGAAAAGGGGGAATATCATCTCTTGGAATAGCCGTAGGACACAAAAAGGATGGAGTACAATTTCAACATACAGACAGACTCCTGCTGGAGGGTAAGTAGTAGGAGAGTCTGATTAGTGGAAAGGAATAAAAAATAGTAATTAGTTTGATTCTGCCTGAAATAAGAGCAGAGTGCAGCAGCACAGACGATGGCTGCGCGTGGCATCAAAAGCCACGAGTCAGGACATGGCCATGCTGCTGTCATCCACTGGGAGACACGCATGGCTGGGATGTGATCTAAGCAGACAGCACTGCCAGGATCTTTAGGGTGGGCATTCAGCACAAACATCTTAAAACTAGACTCCACTTTATTCTCAGTTATATAAAAGACACAAACAAGTTATTTCAAGCAAACCACTGAACCCACTTGGGGGAAAAAATAAGTTTGTGGACACAGACTATAAACCAAGCTGTTGTAACCTATCCTCACAAATTTTGCCATAAAAAAAAAAAGATAAAAAATACAAAATTACTTTTTCAAATTATTCTATTTGTGAAAAGACAGATGTGGCTCAGCTTCCCGATCAGTACTTTTCAAAATGTTATAGCCAAGGTGAAAAAACACTATCCACAATTCCTTCTTGCTAACTTTTTGGTGAAATTCTTGCTCCTTAGACATGTGCAAATGCCTTAATCTCCCTAAAAATACTTCAAATTACTTTATTCTTAAGTAGCATTATTGTTTGCAAAAACTATAGGCATTTAGATTTTAAATAACAAAGAAATGAATTGTTTTTCTGAAACAATCTAAAATGGTTCAGAGACAAAGAGGTAAATTACTGACTGAGAGGTAAATTACTGATTGTAACTTTTAAGGCCTACAATTAATCCAATGTCATTTGTCATTACCAAGTGTGAGGTACATATTTTCCACTGAAAATATGTGAAATTCATGAAATACAAATATTTGTTAGTCTTTTGGGCTAGACAACTTACTTATTTGGACAAGTAAGTATTGCTAAAAGCATAAACATAAACAACTGGTTCTGTCATCCCCCAGTTTTGGCCAAAAATAAACAGATTCAGTAGTATAAAAATGACAGCTCTGTGAGTCCAGGCTCACTTGCAAGATTTTAAAGCCTTTAACTGAAACACACTTCTTGAACTTAACTTAGTCACTGATGATTCAGACAGATGTCTGGCATGGGATCAGCCTAACTATCTGGAGTTCAATTTTGATTCCTAGTAACACCTCAAAGAGAAACTATTGATAGAAGATTGATAAAGCTCAGAAAATCGATTATCATGAAAATTAAATGCAATTTACTTTGACTATCATCATAAGCTCCTATGAACAACTTAGAGGTCTCTGTTTACCTAATGAAATAGGTAAACAGGAAATAGGTAAATAGGAAACTGCATTTTCTGGCATAAAAACAACCAAAATTTCATTTAAATATATACAGGTTCTTCCAGATCTGTCTAAAATGATTTTTAAAAGCTACTAAGAATTTACGTAAGGAATTGTAAAGCCTTGTTTATTAAACGAACCAACAATCAAACAACAACAACAAGAAAAGAGTTGGATGGTGGAAAAAGGTAACCCTCTCACTTTTTTTCTGTCACATCTGTGCCTTACCTTTATACAACAGCACATACACTAGTCAGGACTCCATTACGGGTACATAATGTACGGCACTCTGTTTCCGCTGTATTATGGTTTGAGGTTTAGTAGGCTTACAGTTTCATTTAATTACCTGCATTTTTAAACAAATTACATGGATCCTTATGGAACACTGATAGCATTTGTTGTACACATCTGTTTTTCAGACACGAAGCAGCTCTATTTGTAACTCACGCTGCATCTGCCTGGTATCACAGCTCACAAGACACGTTACTTTCAGATGCTTTGCTCATGCTTTCTTTTTTTCCTGATGTTTAAGCCTGCAAGTGAAGAGAGCACTTCCACATTTCAGACATCTCTCCAAATCCAATGGGACAGCAAAGTGTGTGTCTGCTAATGATGACAATCCCAAATGGACTGAAGCTCCAGGCTCAGGTAGGATGCTCTTGTAGCATACGTACGTAAGGACTGTACAAGAAGACTTTGCTTCACTTGCTGCAGTCAAACAAACAAGCTCTTTATGACATGTAAGCTAAAAGCCTTGCTCCAGTCCTTTGGCATTTGTAAGCACACAGTCAAGAAGGAAAGAACATGAAGTATTCATCAGAATAAGTATTGAAATCTGGCTGTCTTTGCTGAGCAGTGAAATTTTAACTTCTAGATAAAATGTATTACTTATCAGCTCCTCTACTCAGCCCATGTTTCCTGTGAGATACAGACCAGACCAGCAAGATGAAGTCCTTTATCTGGTAAGGATAAAGACCAACTTTGATCTCCAGCATCAGATCAAGGCTGCGCGGACAGCAATTACTCTGAGATAGGTGGTATCAAGTTCTGTTCTTGTATTTAGAGAAAACCTTCATAGGTGAAATCAGCAAACTGTCAACTGATGAACAGGACAAATAATTTTCTCTGAAATACCTCATTCTATAAGTTTATGTTGGCCCAAACAGTTTAGATAAAATGCAAAGAGCTAAAGAGAAAGTAACAACCCTGAAAAAAAATCTTAAAATCAAATAAGGGTAAAAGGTTGATTACTTAGAAGAAAGCTAATTTTTTTTTTATAATTATCAGGGGATCAAAAATATAATTATATTGATAATTTTATACTTCTTGCAATACTAGAAATGTTGGTGAGCTTCTAGCAGCTTCTCTCTCCTGAGGGCAGGCGGCTGCAGGCCGGGCACAGAGGCACCCTCCAGCCCTACTGCAAGCCACTGCAAGGGTCTTTATTGGATCAGGGGACGCGCTACTCCACTCCAGCTCTGGTGTAGTCTTCATCTTCTCTTGATGCATCAAGTGTTTCCCACTCTGGGAAACAGGTTAGAAAAATGTGTCCTCCAGAAGGCTAATTCACACGACTTCTGGAAGTGGGAACCTGATATCTTATTGCTTGCACGGGATGATGGAAACACATAAAACATAACTTATGAGAGTATACTTTTAATTGCATCTTTAATAGTTACTAGTTAATCAGAATAATGCAATCAGTTTAAGAAATAATAATAACAATTAAAAAACAAAACAAAACAAAAAAAACCACAGGTAAAACTGCTAAGTTGGTAAAACATCCCTTCTTCCAGTCCCAATAAAGATAACTACTTAAAAGTAGTTTTTTGGTTAAGTAATTACAAGTAAATATATATATATATCAAATAATGCACGATGATCAAGAGAACACAAATATTACTTTCAGGTGCAGAAAAAAAAAAAAACAGTTATACTTTGCATGATGGGAGCATCTTAAGTCTCTAAAAAAGCACAATTTACTTGATAATTCTGATTCCCCTTGGCAGAGCTTCTGAACATGAAAACAGTTTTCAATAGGTTCGCAAATCGAGACATTATTCAAATATGGCAAAAGAAGGCCAAAATAAACTCTCACGTCAGCTCTATTAGAAGTTCTTTGCTCTTTATCTTTTAACATGGTAAATTCTACTTTTTGCAAAGATCTGTTTTGGAGTTAGTTTGTCACAGCATAAGGAGAATCTTCTATGTTACCTTGTGCAGTGCAGGACACTGGCAGTGCAGCAGAACTTCAGACCTCTGAATGAATTTTTCACTTAAAATGTCTTTCAGCTCAGGTGATTGGGAACAAAATTATCCATCACTTTGCTGTACTAAGCATTCATCTGTTACGCTGGTGTCAGCAGTACTGCAGTTTTACTGCTTTCCTATTTCTTTTGTATGTAAATCTCCAGAATAATGAACTAGAAGCTGTCACGTTGTTCAGAAAATCTCCACCAGACATGAATTGTGTTTATCCTGACCAGGCATGTTTTATCAGGACTGGGAAGGTGGTAGGTGCCTTAGAAGCTTAGATTGCTCTAAACCAGATTGCTCTAAAACAGATGCAACGGTCCTGTGCCAGCTGTTGCAGAGGCTATCAGGCACATCTATCCTATTAGTGCACCGCCTTGAGCAAAGACATTGTTTCTTCAAACCACTGGCTCAGTCTAATTATTATAGCTTGATTAAAACTTCTGTCCTTATTCAACAGGACAGGCCTGCTAATATGAACTATGCAGACAGAAATTTGTGCCCTGCCTCCAAGGGGATAATGTCCCACTATTGTCTTCATGAATTTTTGATATCGGTGATCCACTTCTACAGTTAAGCTAATTTTTTGACTCACCTCTTCAGGGCCTAATTCTAAGCACGCACAGGTGAAATGTTCTCAGTGTGTGGATCTGACCTGGAAAAGTATGCAGCATTACATCAAATTGGTTTGGCAAGCTGCAGAGATCCTTCATGCTTCACTTCTACCAATAAAACAGAGTTTATTTAGATACCTCCGTATTTAAATACTGCCACTGCTCATGCTGAAATCAATCTCATGTTAACATAACATTTTTCCTTCCCCCGGAAATTATGGCACCCCTTGCAAGCCAGGCACTCCTCCGCAGGGCGCTCCTGACCATGTTCAGTCCAAAAGTGTTTACAAGCAGCTTTACAAAGCATGCATGGGAATTGCTAACCCACCACTGGAAAGCAGAAATCTCTCAGGTGAAACAGAGCAATTACTTAGGAGTGCCCAACTCACTCTATTTATCACAGCTAATTATTTGAGGTATTAACTGATGTTTCACTAGGTGATTCACAGTTCTTTCAGAGTTGTAATTAAAACCATAGCTCTGGGCTGAGGCCAAGTATCAAGGCCATGCCCTGCCCTTGTACCTGTGCTTCCAGGAGAGGCAAACAGGCAAATACAAATGCACGCAGCACACTGAATCTATAATATATTTTCTGGAGGCCGGATCGACGGTGTGGTGAATCCATTTGCGGTTTGCTTCTCCCAGAGAAAATTAGACATTGTTAGAAAAATAACAGAGAAAATTCAGCTTATTTATCTAAACACTAAAGGAGGTCATTCCTCAGAAGGTTCCCATAGCAACTGTGGCTGTCAAAGGCAGCTGAGGAAGGTGCTGGTTGACCCTGGTCCTCATCATCGGAACCAGCCTGTGCCCATGCCCAGCCCACCAGAGACTGCACAGCCCCTCTTTTATTCAGCACCAATGCAGCCACGCCCAGAGGGAAAACTGCTGCCTCCTGAGCTCATCCCAAGAGGAATTCACGAACAGCACTTCCTTCTTGTGGTGGGCTAGGCTTGTCCTAATGGTAGAGAATGACCAACAACCAAGCGCTGGCCTGAGAGCCCATAGGTGATCTGAACAGACAGCAAGAGTTTAGAGCAGCGCTAAATATTTCCCAGCTAGCCTGGGAAATTATGCACGTTCGCTCTTTTCATTCAATACTACTGAAGCCCATGCAGCATATTATTATTTCTGATTTGTTGTATCTAAGCTTGAACCTAGCCCTTGATAATAAAAGGACAAGTTGCTAATCCTCTGCATCACACAGTTGCTATCACCTGACAATTTTATATTCATACTTTATTGATTCTTGTGCAAGAAATATTCTCTGATTTTTAAATTACACACATACTAGAAAGGGCTCGGCCTTATCTCTCTGCCTTTGGCTGGGTACAAGATTTTTTTTTTTTTTTTTTTTTTAAGGATGATAGTACAAAGAGGGATGCTGACAACGTGATTTAGATCTGCTTAGAACCAGCAAGTAAATTCATAACAAGTTCATCTTTTCTACTAGCATAAAGAGGGAGTGGGAGAACGCTCACATAACTGGAAGGATGCAGTTTGCAGAATGACACAGCATCTTATTGAAGATGTTATTCTTTTTGAAAGACACACTCGCGTTTCCTCTGTCATCAACACAAAAGTTTCAAAAAATATGAGCTTACTTATTAAAATAAGTGCATGTGTTAAAACAGAATGAAACAAAAAGCAGAGCAGCAGTCTATAAAGCCCATCTTCCTCTGTTACAAAACCACAGCGCGAGCCATCAGGAGCAGCAGCACTGAAACAGTTTGGCCATAGTGACAGAGCAGAGAATCTGGCCTTATGCAATCTGGTATTTGTCCAGAGAAAAATGCCCTGTCCTGCAAGGTGTCCTGTATCTTTACAGGTACCTTCATGTCTCCTGGAGATTAAAATTAAAACTACTCAGTATCACAACAGCCAATTTCCCAGTAGATGCTAAGTGAAGCTTCCAGGATTTGAAGGTACTCCAGCTGCCTTCAGCCAGATGCTGGAAACCTCTGCAAAAAGTTATTGGGAAAATCTGCCCTGCCCGAGCTTTAAGTGTCATCTAATAGTTAGTTGCTAATGCATTTTTCTCTTGAATTCCTTTTCATTTGTTCTTCTGACAGAAACAAGCTCAACATCCTCTGGACACACAAAGCCCTTCCAGTACTGTTCAAGGTTTCAGCCCCATCAACGTTTCTCTATAATTAGAGTACAAATCTCTCCCTTTACCATTATGCAGAGATCAAGCACTCCAAGGAGCAGCACTTGGTACAGGTCACACAGTTAACATCTGGATCCTGTTCTAATTGCCATGATAGTAATCCAATGTATAATTCATGTTGAGAAGCAGCGAGGGAGCCTCACAAAGGCAGCAGTACTGGTTCCCTTGCTGCTTCACAGCTCTCTTTGGAGCGCCTCTGTCATTTGTGCTCATCAGGAGTCAGGGAAGTTCAGGGCCAAATCAATAAAAACCATGTCCTGCCTCTATAGCCTGGGCAGAAATAGCCACATCAATACAGAAAATCAATTCTTCTTTCTGTAGTTGCATAGGATTAGCATCAAGGAAGACTGGTATTTATAAAAAGATTAGCATGTTTCCTCTCAGAAGTCTTTGGAAGTACCAGAAAGTATCTATTTTTACAGATCCTTTTCTTGAAAACCTCACTCCTCTTTACCTTTGTGATTTTGACATATTTTTAGTTCTACGACCATATAAAATGCAAAGTTCTTTCTATGCTCGCACTCTTTATTGAAAAAAACAGCAGCCAATAGCTTTCCACTTTTTTCACCAAACGAAACGTCCCTGCCAAACAAAACTTAAGGTAGCATTCACAGCAGATAGGGCGCCTTGTATGCCCCGATTCACACACCACTCATGCACACAAGCGGCACCCACATCCCTGCCGAGGGCTGCCGAGGGTGCATGCTGCTGGAGATGCAGCCTTCCCAGGCACTGGGTACAGTCATCATGGGCTTTCACATGAGCTATCAAGTTCCCTTCTGCCACAAAGCCTACTGTTTGTAGGTCTAGATTTCTAGGCGGCATCTTCATAGCTTTGCTTAAACAGGAGAGAGAAAACTGGAAGTTTCCCAATGGAAACAGGTAAACAATGAAACTACTGTTAATATAACCGCATTAAAAAAGAGATGTGCTATCAATATTAGGAATTCCTGCTCATCTGGCTAGAAAGCACTAAGGAGAACTTCTGGCGTGGCAACAGAAAACACTAACAAAAGAAAAATAATTCCTTGAGTTGAAATATCATTTCAGTAAGACCCTTAATTTTACTCAACTCTGTTCTGTACAGAGAAGCATCTACATAGCACAGCATTACATCCTGAAGAAAGCTTACAGGGTAATTAAAGAACAATGAAAACACTGCCACATGACTGAAAAGAGATGCATTTCATCTTGCAGACACCACTCTGAAGCCTGGGTTGTGCACAGATCCCAGCAGCACAAACTGCTGGGGACGCCAGAGTGGTCCTTCCCCTGTGTGGACGCAGAGTACAAACCGTCTGCGGCAATATTTCCAGGATGGAGACAGCAACATCTCCGGCTCGCCGTCCTCCTAATGAACCACATCCTCACGGAACCGACTGCTGTGCAACATCACACTTCAACCAGCTGCAATCCGTTTGCTTTTTTTTTTTTTTCCTCCCCAGAAAACAGAATATGCAACATCCTTCACTCTCCTCCTTGCCATGTTTGCTCCTCAGTTTGAAATTTTCCTTTATGGGAATTTCACGACTGCAGACACCCACCCACACACCCACCAAGTAGATTATTTTAATTGATATTTATACAGGTGGTGACTTAATATTTTATCTTATACTTTCTGCTAATCATGGTTGTAAATTGGAAGATGGTAATTAGCACTATTTTCTAGAAGAACTCTATCAGGCACTAACTGCTCAAAGATACAAAAGAAATACATTGTCAGAAGGTGCCACCAAAACCCAGTATTTTTAGAAATTTTCATATATGTACATATACCATTGGATTATGGATGATAATATATATATGGATGTCATTAGAAAGTCCATTATAATATAAGGCAATAGAAAATACTTGTAATTTGATCCAATGTACTTTAGTGCATCTCAGGCAGCATGATTTATCTCATAATTCGAGACACGTTATCCAAACACAAAATGCTCCGTTCAATACATATTTATATTTCGTGTTTCCTTTATTGAAAATGTTGCATACAATTAAATTAAAACCAAACCAAAAAAAAAAAAAATCCACCTGAAGAAGACACAATATTGGTCTCAAAGATTCCTAAAAGCATCTGCAGAATATCCCAGGTTTCAACATACTTTACTTCAATGGGAGGTACTATTATCTAGATATATTACAGCTCCCAGAATAACTTTTTTTCATGTGCTTGCTAAGAAGAAGAAGAGAAAAAGCAAACCTCGTAACAAAGAATGGGTCTTTACATTTAACTGAACCCGGTGATAACACGAACTGGATTGAAGCAGTTGGGAGACTGCAGTATGTGGACAAAAATCTGAAGGGGAAGCTGGCTGTGGTGGGTATTGACTGGGCAGGATAAAAATTAGTTCAGGAGCTTATACAGCCATGGACCTGATGGAGTCCAGGGAGGTAATAGAAAACAAAAGCAAGGCTGTCCTGACCTAAAGACACAAGGAGCCCAAACACAACACAGGGCAACACCTAAGATCTCATCAGATCTCAATTGCTGATTTGCTAACTTGTAGTAGACGTTTGACTTAATTTTTTTTCCAATTGCAGATGATCAAATCAGACCCTAGATGACTTGGTGGCATTGCCTATCAATATATTTGCTTTTTGAAGTGTCATAGTAAGCCGCAACAGCTCTTTGTCCTCTCTGTAGTGATGTTCTTGTCTGCTCTTTAAAAACCAAGTAATGAGTGGACTGAAAGCATTTTGACAGCTGGCTGGCCAGACTGACAAGCGCAAGGGCCCTCAGCTGATGGGCAGCATGTAAATCCCCAGGCAGCTTGGTGTAATGCACTGACAGTACAAAGCCACTCTGTGGTTCTCAGCAAGCAATGCGCCTCAAAACACAAACACGGTTTTGTAAACTGCAAGATTTTCATTGAGGTACAGGATAAGTACCCTGGGACTGATAAGCAGCAAATATAAACAGATATATTTCCAAGTAAGTCAGTATAGCTTGGCTGAAATAAACCCAAAGACCTATTTTTGAACAATTTACAACAAAATTACACCAGAAATACCAGAAAAACAGATATTCTCTTATCCTTCTCCATTTAAAGAAAAATAACAGAAATTGTAGACTTGTAACACCATAACAGGAAAGCAAGGATTGCTTTTTAAGAGTGCAAAATGCATATATTCATCATTTCTTTTCTATTTTTAAAGGAAGTGTTTAATGACCATGCCTTTTCTTCAGCTTTCTTCTTCTTTGCTCCCACCATCTTTCACTGAAGAAGAGCTAAGTTCATAAATAACTATTTCCAGCAATTTCAAAACAATTTTTGTAAGTGTTATAGAATGCTCACAAAGCATAGCATTCACAAAACACCTTTCTTCCAAGTCTCCTCAATTTATAAATGGAATCCACAGGAGTCTGATTAATTAATATTTAGCGCACAGTATTTTGTTTATCAAAGAAACAACTCTTTTTCTAAGCTCCTCATCTCATAATTCTCAGAAAGTGCTTGTAGCTTCAATATTTAATGTCAGAAAGAAGGAGACAGAGTTATAAAATAACCACCACTTCATTACTCATTCCGTGAGTGTATGAAATGAAGACATAGCATGTACATGGTAAATTATGAAGAGAACAACTGGCATTGCGTTCCCTGAATTAGAATAGTTCTCGTTGTAAAAACAATTTAGTTTTCACCTCTGGCAATCGCACTTCAAAACTGCTTGGGATCAAAGATAAAACTGAATATAGCAGTGATATCTAGTCTTCTCAGTCTCCCACAGATAGCAGCTCATTAGACATCATGGGAAAATATTAAAACTTTTTAATATTCTGACAGCAGTTAAATTGTGACATTTCCTATGTCAAAACCAAGAGTCAACAAACTCCCACTGCTACTTGTAATGAAGTAGACCTCTATTAATAACGGTAACAAGCTAAGAAAAACTTTACTCCTGAGCAGAAACATTTCCAAAGGCTGACTTTGTCATTGTGGAACAATGCTTATCAGAAACGTATCCAGAAATCCCTTCACACTGCAGTTGCTGCTGACTGTAGCTGTATAGTCAGAACAGCCCTGACCTCACCAAGCTGTGGAGTTGACTTAATACTTGCATAGTTAAAAGATGGAGGAATTGAGATTTTTGTACAAGGTACAGGCAATGGTACAGCCATTTCATATTTTTAGACAATGTATTCACAAATATAATGATTACAAGCACACTTCCATGAATTAAAATGAATATTCTCATTTAAAATATTTGTCCTTTTAAATTAGCAAAAAGCTTATAAATTTGCTAATATTGCAAAAACTTATATGGAGAGACTATCAGCAGAAGCTGACAGGGTAA
The DNA here is from genome assembly GCA_011074415.1 of Stictonetta naevosa. NCBI lineage: Eukaryota > Metazoa > Chordata > Aves > Anseriformes > Anatidae > Stictonetta > Stictonetta naevosa. The sequence goes on from CM021702.1 coordinate 10,406,663, forward strand.
GAGCAAAGATATTAAAGGACATAAAACATCCGAGTTCCACTGCTAGAATAAACAACATAGAAATAGATAAAATCAAATATAAAATTTAAGGGACAGCAATGCACAAATTCCCAGGTGGAGCTTTTTCCAAAACAATAAATATTTGTAGGAGTAATGGGACATGGCTGTAGGACTAAACTTCACTAACTCCCAATGGTGGACAATGGTGCATGGCAACAAAAGGAGAGACAATGCTCATAAAGAGAAATAGGGTATGTTTGACTGTACAGAAGTTAAACAAACAAATAAAAGTCACTTGGAGGCTAGTTAAGCACTGGAACATGGTGCCAGAGAGGCTGTGCTAATTCCACCTTCTGAGGTTTTCAAGGCACGACTAGACAAAGCTCTACAAAGCCAGTTCTGAACTCAGTGCGGTTCTTGCTAAAGTCCAAGTTTTGACTTGATGGCCTCATGCTTCCATTCTGCCTTAAATAAATGAGTGACAAATTGACTTTTACTGAGCATTATATTGTAAAACATATTTTCAAAAAAACAAGTCTCTATTGAGAGTTATAATTGCCTTAGAATTTCAGAGTAAAAAGAAAATACATTCTCTCTCTCTATAGTACTCTCTTACTGTAAAATCTGTCTATATATAGAATACACATAAATATTCTAGACAAGACCTTACTAAAACAGGATAGCACGTTCCATGGACAGTATCTATCTTTGAACACCTAACCTCATCCAGGAAACAAAACCTGACAGGCTTAAAATAACGCTTTTTCATTTTTTGTAGGAATGAAATACTAGGCCTTGAAAACATTACCATATTACCCAAAACAGTGATAAATAAAAAAAGGACAAATATAGGTACCAGGTTAACTTTTTAGATATATTAAGAAGAAAGTTGTTTGACTCATATATTTCAAGTATTTACGTTTTTGACCCGCTGATATCTTACAAATTCACGCTGAGGGTTTCTTGGAAAGGCTACAGATGCACCAAGGACTAGGAGAGAAAAAGACAATTGTATTCTGCACAGCCATCGATGTTGTGGTCAAAACATCAAACATTTAGCTCCTACAATTCTCAATGAACTGAAGTTACAGCAACTCTTCTGAGGACACCATGTTGTTGTTTCTGTCTCTAGCATTTTCTTCATTTAATTATTGAATTTCTTATTATTAGCATGCCAGACAACAACAACAGAGGGGAGCTCTAAGCAGGTCAGTGTGGTTGCCAAAATTCTTTTTCTAGCCACAAGCCATTTAGCCACACCAGTAAGAACGTTTCCAAATGCCATGACACTGAGGCCTGATGTATATGGTGATGTGGCTGACTTAAATCATCATTTATATATGCAATAATAGGGCCTAATCATTCTATGGTAAGTATCCCAAAAATCAGGTCATCATCCAGCCTCTGTACAGATGCAAATAATGTCAAATTTTTCTTCACAGCAACTCTGCATCATGGTAAAACAATTGACTGTAGATGGAGTGGATCAGCTAAGCAAAATGGCTTTGAGAACAATATTTATTTAGATTGATAGGAGTAGGATTGAAAGGTATATGGTCCAATTACTGCCCACTCAATTTATGCAGCTATAACTCTTACCCACATTTTACTTGGCACATGCACAGCACTTGCAAAATCCAAAACTCAGTGTTTTCACTGGTTACAAACATTTTACCAGATGGTCACTTAATCAAATGTACTTGCTCACCAACACAGAAACTTTGCAACTACTAGCACATTTTTATAACATTGACGCATTTATAAATCTAAAAGCTGTTCCAGTTCTTTTTATAAAGTTTAATATTGTATAATTAATACTGCAATGGAATTCCCAGTTTCAAAGAGAGTAATGTGACACATTTTGGTTTAGAACTTTTTCACTCTACGGTTAAGGATTTTTAAGTCTGAGTGCATTAGAGAAAATAACCAATGTCTGCAGACTTCATTTTGCTATAGAGAGATTTGGAATACTAAGAGTTCGACAGAAATTTTAAACTGGCAGACTGTACATCAGTGGCTATATCCCCAAACAGGAATTTGCCAGCCCTAAGTCCTTCTGCCCACTGCTGTTCTACACTGCTGTCTATTCCCATTCTGCAAACCTCAAGCGTAGGAGATTAATTTTTAGGGCAATACTCCAGATGGACATGTTCAGGCAGACAGACTCAGATCCTACCAAAGCAGAACTCCCCCAGCACATTAGAGCTGTCCGGCATGGCTCACGCTGAGGCTCCAGAAAGCTGACAGTCTTAAAGCTAATCACAAATCTTCAAGACTGCTGAGGCAAAGGATTTGCCATGTCCAGACTAAAAGGCCAGCCACTCAGCAGATCAACTGAAACAGCAAATCAAGCTGTAGTCAAAACCTTGTCTTTTCTATGGGACTTTATAAGTGAAGCAGGAAATATCTTTGTTATTCTGTCACTCAGCCCTCCTCCTTTTGAAATATGCTACCTCCTGCTCATGCTCAAGACACCTAAGAATTAGATTGTGTGATCAAACAGGAGAAAATCCAGTAGTTTGGTGAGAGCACTCTGACTGTTTGGAGCAGACAGTCTTCACTGATGAGAATAAGAGGGAAGATGCTGTAAACTGTCTTCCCTCAGAAAGAGAGAGGAAACAAAGAACAAAATAAAGTTTAATCTGGTTCCTAATGCACACATAGTTGATGAGTTTTCAATATTATATATATATATATTATATATATATATGTTTGCTAGCATTCAGATAATCCCATATGGTCACTGTGGACCTCTTCACCAAGTGGTGAATGTCAAGTTTAAAAAGCTGAAAGTTAAGAATAACAAGTTGAATCACCAGAAAAAAAAAGGAAAAAAAAGAAAGAAAGAAAGAAAGAAAGAAAGAAAGAAAG
>CM021702.1:10409633-10484777 GCA_011074415.1 Stictonetta naevosa
AGAAAGAAAGAAAGAAAGAAAGAAAGAAAGAAAGAAAGAAAGAAAGAAAGAAAGAAAGAAAGAAAGAAAGAAAGAAAGAAAGAAAGAAAGAAAGAAAGAAAGAAAGAAAGGAATGAAGCAGATTACAAATCTATTTTATAAATCCTAAATAATAGTTTATTTTAGCTAAAATCTCAATTTATGTGGATTTCCAACAAAGCAACACAGGTTCAAGGATTATCTCAGAGATGCTTCTGATACGCAGGTAAAAAAGTAACAGCTACTGAAGTAAATTGGTAAAACCTGATATAGCAAGGTGTCACCTGAGCTTACTGGTATTTCACTGAGAATAATTATATTATGAGAGCGGACACAAAAGGATTTAGGCAAAGGACTCCGGGCTGCTGGAGCTGAGGCTGTGGATTCTTACCATTGAAGGTACTGAAGAACCCAAGAACAGAACCTTCCTTCATTCATAACCGCAGCTCAGAGCTTGTAAAGTGTGCTTTTAAAGAGCTTTTCCCAGCTCAGATTCATCATATACTCAAAAGACAGGAATAGAGCGGCTCATCAACAAAGCACTTTGATGCATGTTAGCACAAAGTTGCATAACGTTTATTTAAAAAATAATAATAATAATAATAATAAAAAGTAGGATTCTCTGTTCACTGTGATTACTTAAATGGATCTAAGTTCTTGCCACCATTAAATAAAGAGTGACTTCATAGGATGGATGTGATGGATGTGCAACAGTATTTTGTCCCTCCAGAATACAATTTGTCCCTTAATTTTTGTCATGTGCTCCTTCTTTAGTTACTGAGACAAAAGTCTGAAATCCCTGAAAAGAATTGCAGTACTAGACTAGTTAATGCTAATTATGCAGACAGGGATGCGTAGCATCACTTCCTGTCAGCTTGAGAAGGCATAGGTTACAGAAAACAGCAACAAACAAAGTACCCAGCAGCAACAAAATCGAACAAAAAGCATTAATACTTCTTCTGACAGCATCAGCAGGTCTCAGGCTGTGATTTGAAAGAACTAAGCTGAGACTGAAGCGAAGTTGTACCCTTGCCCACCGCAACTGAGTCTCAAGTCAATGTTCAGCCCATTCTTTACAGTGATCTCGGAAGGAAATCTAATCTTCCATTTCAGTCTGCATATCAACACTGTCTTCCTGCGGTAAGCCTAGATGTCTTATTCCCATGCCATATGGCAAATCAAATTCACAAATGAAATGAAATCACAACTGACTGACTATAGGCAGACCTTTAAATATGAAATTCCTGATTTCCTATATGGTCCTCTGCATTACCTCTATTAAAATATTCAATAATTTGAGATGCTATTAAAAATGAATTTATCTCCAAGTGTTCCTTTTCTGGCAATGGTATAGCTTCAATTTTGAGTATATTCAATAAACATTTGATTAATCAAATATCAGTTTTGTTTAGGAATATCTTCAGTGCTATGACAAACAAAACTTCAGAAAATCCTCCAGGGTGCAGAAATTTGAAGCCACTTGTTTTAACTAATCTACTTACTCTGCAGCATGATGCCTGAAATCAGAGTACATGAAAAGTTTGCAGGTACCTCGACTCAAGGAATGAATTGTTCTCATCTGAATTTAAAGCCAAATGAAAGCATTCAAGACAAACTCTCTGACTGCTCTTGGTTCACCTTTTAAATTCTATACAGAGAATGATAACATGCATGCTTTACTATTCTGTTTTGTTTCTTCATTCTCTTTCTTTCACGCAAGTAAGCACAAGTAAATCTCAGGAACTAAACAGGCAGTCAGTATTTCTTTTCATCTTCATGTTTCTCAACTGGTACTCTCCTCAAGTCCTTCATGTGACAATATGTATTTGTCCTGATTATTTAAGAGATTACATTGAAGGACATGTGAAGGATTGTTTTTTGTTGGTGGGTTTTTTTGTTCACTCTGTTTGGTGGTGGTGGCTAATATTTAGTACTATGATTAAATGATACAGTTTACCCCATTACTTACAAAAATTATTTCCATTAAAAAAATAAAAATAAAAATTACACCACTTAAGACCTCTTTAAGACCTAAAGAATATGTATTTTAATTTATCTGGAAAATATTCCAGGAACCTTCCCACAGAAAGTTTTTCGTGATATTTTCCTTATACTTTATCCACCATTTTTAGTAATTAACATTAGTATTTCTTACTACTGTTGTTATATTAATACACCAGTATTATTTTGACGCTTATGTTCTCCTACTACTTCTGGAACATTATGCTTCCCTAACTCCCAGTCATTACTTTTACTATTTACTAAGGTAAAAATTAAGAGATTTCTGGTATGAATTCAAAATATTTCGGTAGGTTTTACAAATGCATACTTAAAATATCACCACTTATGACAAGAACATGTGCAATAAATACATACGTTTAATGATTAATTTTAAGTTAAATCCTTTTATTGTTATTTCCCTCTCTTTCAATTTGCCAGCATAAAATGATGGTCAAATATAACACATCAGTTAAAAAGGTCTTCAGGTTTCTAGATGTAGCCATAAGGGTCATATGCATGCAGACAGACCATTATCAACATCTTCAGAGTAGACGCAGACCAAATTATAGTGCCCATTTTTGCATCATAAACTTGCGCTTGTAAGATGTGCACCCACATTAGTGAGTCTACTGCCACAGAGCTTAATATAATTCCATGGGCAGTTTCTAAATTATTTTATTTTGTTGTTGTTGTTACACCGATATCTCCAATTTCATTATCCTTTCCTGATGATGAGGTGTGATAGTCAAACACCTCTCATTATCAATTTGATTCCAATGACATAGCTGTGGTCATTATAAGGCAGTCATTCTAGATTCCTCAGACCTGTTTCCAACCCTTTCTTATCTTTACAGCATAATGAACATTAAATGTTGTGTTTACCAAATTCCAGTATTGAAATTAGAGTAACTTCCAGAGTTGAAAGGGAATATTAATAGGTCTGATGATTCTAAGCAGGCAGCTAAATTATTAGACCTTAGAAAAACAAAACAGTTAATTTATGCCTTAAAGATGCAATTTATTTACGTTTTTCTCATTCATGAGGTTTTCAAGTTTCCTCTCCTGCATTTTGTGTCTCTTATTGCCTGTACAAAGCAAACGCGTTTTTAAGCTTTGGCCAATATGCAACAATACAGTATCAAGAAAAAATAATATTCTGGTTGTATAGAAATTAGCAAATTGATTAGCAAGTATTTTATAATTTAACCAAAAATCCTAATTTTATGGAAGTTAAAGCAAAACAGCGAAAGTGATATTAAGCTCTTTGAGCTATTCTTCCTACATATAAGCATCTCAAAGTGCAATACAAAATGATGGCATACTTTGTTGTCATTTTCTGTGAAGTTCTTCAGATCAACAAATTAATATTCTTTTTCAGTATTATTTCTAAATGTTAGCTTTTATTATTTACGGCTTTGAGGGCAGAAGCGGAACCAAAGGCTTACAAAATACCACAGTATTTATTTCAGTGATCTTAGTAATGCACTTACAGTAACTGTAAATGCAAATCTGAAGGGAGCAGTTGCACAACAACAGAATTCAACATAGGGAGGCACAAAATGGTTACTCGGGCATAACAGACAGAAATTCACCTGAATTTTAATCAACTATATTTACAGATTTTTATTATAATTATTATTACTGCTGCTTTTCTAGATCATAGTTATTTAAAATCAGTATTCTTACATAAAATAGAATTATTCATCACCCCTAAAGAGTGCCACAATTTAAAGTGGTGATATCCAATAGTTACGCTAAGGACTTCGGTGAGATGATGCTCTGTTTTTCTTCCTTTTCTCCCTTAAACAACTGTCCTATTTTACCATATTATGCTTCATTAATGTTTCATCACCCGAAAAGAAAACCCTAGGTACAAAAATATATGGCTTATCAAAAGTTAAAATGGAATGACATTTAATAGAAGAGCTAATACATTCTCCAAATGCATGTAACCCAGCTCCATAGCACTCACATTTTCAGGGAAGTTGTATTAAACAAGATTTATCATCATGATCTGATCATGTCACCAGAAATTTTCAGCAGGCTCCATCTTATGTATGTTCAACAGGATAGTCAGCAGGAAAAAATGGAAAATTGCAATAACTGTTCTAAAATTATTTCCTTTCAGCTTACTATGCCAGCTGCTCAAAACTTTCTAAAATTTCAGCTTTCTTAGATGCAATTTTCATGAACTGGATGCAAAGAACAAATAGATCCAGTGCCTGACTAGGAGAAGAGCTAAAAATGGAGAGTGAGTGAATAGGAAAACTCAGTTCCCTCCCATGTTTATTTTAAAAGACAATCACCCCGATGTTTTAAGAAGTCTGAAGATCATTAAACATGGTGTAACATACACCATATAGCAAGCCATTTTTCTCCAAAATTTTCTATCTAATCAATACCCTGATCATTACTGACTGAAAATTTGGAGTACATTTTCAACTTGATTGCTATGTTCATGATACAGCAAAGTAATTTAGTCCAATCCCTCTCACAATCAACTTTAATGTTACTGTTACAGCTACTGAAGCTGGACACCTTTATAAATAACTGAAGGTGACAGAATTTCAGCAGTGCATGGAGAGACGATCATTGTTTTTAAAGCGTGTTGTATCATATCTCTAGGAGGATAAGAAAGACCTCCTGGCAGCTAGTAAAAGAAATACAGATTCATCATGGCAAGGGAAAAATCTCTTGTATGAGAGTTGTAAGAGCTGGAGCTACCTCACTGTACTACCTATGAAAAACCAAGTCATTCACAAAGATGAAAGCAGACCATATGCGTTTGCAAACACTATTCTAGTTAAGAAATTCATACCTTGCACTTAGACACCAAACTCCAGGTTGTTTTTTGTTTTTGTTTTCTTTCGAGAGCAAGAGAACCTCAAATTAGTGAGTACATTCTTAGTTCAGTTACTCTGCTGACATGGAAGACAAAGTCACAGAAGCAGAAAATGCACTCGACTCCCTTTGCACCTCCCTGAAGTCATGTTGTAGATCCCAGTTGCAATTCTTCTTTGTGTAAGCAAACTATAATTGTTTTTTTTTTTTTCTATTTCAATGGGAATAGAATTAGACCCAAAGCTGTTTAATTATAAATGCTGCCTATGCCTCACTTTTCTGCTAGCCATTTGCGATGACCTATCAGTGTGCAAGAGCTCCATTTGTACCTGAAACATTTTCAAACTATATGTACTCTGCATAGCAACAACTCAAGATGTGCAACAGAAACTTGCAGTTTTTATGATTTTAACTTTATTACAAAAGGCCGTACAGCAATTAAATCTTATTATGACTCTGCACGCAGCTGCACAGTACATATACCTACACAAAATAGGGCTGAATTCCTAGTAAACAAATTATTTTAATGCAAAATATAACTACAAAATCCTTTTTTTTTTTTTTTTTTTTTTTTTTTTACTACAAGTCTGCCTGTGGGAACTGTTTTGCTATTGGTAATAGAACAGAAAGCCATTTTTAGTAGCTTCCAAAATGCTGTTAACAAGACAGGAGTATAAGCCATGCAAACAATTTTCATTTTTGAGAATATTGCTATTCCATTAAGGATATTTTCCCATTCAGTTTCCCTGATGGTAAAAGCCATCAATAAGAGATGAAGCCAATCAAGGAAGATGCAAATGCATTTCTGTTGCTGATCAGATGACAAAACGGAGCCAGGCAAGATTCCCACTGAAGTATCAGATTGCTGACATGAATAACAGCAGTGTTAACTACCGATTCTTGTCAACCACTTGGCAACTTTTTCTGAAAAAAATATTTACTGCTTCACTTTCCTTAGCTACACAAATGCTACTGTAATATCTGAAAAACAGTACACCACCATGTACTGTTAGAGTGGAAATGATATGCAGAACCATTTTTATCTGAAATATGTAAGTGAACAGTCAGTGATGAGGGAATCAAATTTCATGGCTAATAGGTTCACTGATTACTAGGAATTGGCGGTATTTAATTAAAATACTTTTACTCAGCCAAGAAGGTCATTATTTTCTAATGGAAGCTGGAACATTTCACTGCATCCTCTCAGTTGTCATCACATCCTTGGCACACTAATTATTTTTCTCAAATCAACTGCACTCGCACTGGAATTCTGTTGTGCTTGTAAAAATAATTAGAAGTTTTCCTAAAAAGTTAAGCTGCACAACTCAGTTCTGCTATTCAGTTGCAATATGCTTAATTTATCTGGGGGGAAGGAGGCAAGGGAAGTATCTTTTTTTATGCTGTGATTTGTTGTTGTGGTGTGGTTTTGTTTGTTTGTTTTTTAATTACACAGTTAACTTGGAAAAGGGTAAGAGTAATTTATTTATTTTTTAAATCAGTTTGTATAAGCACAGCTAATGGTCTACCTAAACAACCTGGAACAATAACCAAAATGATCATTACACATGCATATCAGATAGGTGATACAGCTCATCTGGGACCCTGACGTTGCAACAGAAACTTGGATGTCTGGCTACACAAATCTATGGAAATTGAGTGTTCAAACATAGAATCACAGAATTATAGAATGGTTTGGGTTGACAGGACCTTAAAGCTCTTGTACTTCCAACTCCCTGACACGGGCAGGGACACCTTCCACTAGGCCAGGTTGCTCAAGGCCCCATCCAGCCAGGCCTTGAACACTACCAGGGATGGGGCATCCACAGCTGCTCTGGGCAGCCTGTGCCAGTGCCCCACCACCCTCTGAGTAAAGAGCTTCTTCCTAATGTCTAATCTAAATCTGCCCTCTTTTAGTTTAAAATTATTGTTCCTTGTCCTAACAGTACACCCCCTGACAAAGAGCCCTTCCCCAGCTGTCCTATAAGCCTGCCCCCTTCAGGTACTGGAGGCCTGTAAGGCCACCCCAGAGCCTTCTCCAGGATGAACAATGCCAATTGTGTTCAAAGACCTAGATATACATGAATTATTGGTAGAACTGTGAGGAAAAAAATGGCTTTCAATGACTATGAAGCAACTACTTTGGCAATGTTAAGTGCAGCCATTCGGAGCTGCCTCCTGTACCTTGTGCTCCTCACGCTTGGCCCTGGGTGGCCTACTATGCACAAGGGCAGCAGCAGAGCCAGTGCTCCTAGGAGAGGGTCACAAAGGCAGAAGCATGGCAAGATCACGTAACTGGCAGCAGGCAGGGGATGTTAGACACACAGGACAAGTCATATCTAAGTAAGATCAATAAAAAGCTAATGTCTGCACGTGTTTGCCTGTGAGCCTGATAAAGGATTGGTGAAACTGCTCTCAAATTTCAGTACGTGAAGACAGGATTCCTTGAATCACAGCACACAGATGTGATAAATCATAACACAAGACTCTCTTCAAAGCATCCATAATCACGCTGCAGCAGTTCATACATTCAGCAAGAACAATTTGTGGTAAAGAAAAAGATGAGGATTCTAAGAAACCATAATGGATGCTTTTTCAAAAACTTACCTTTCCCAAACAGGCTGTGTCTAGTATCTGACATTGTCTGGCAGATAGGCATTATTTATTAAACAGCACCTGTTGCCAGATTCTTCCAATAAGTTTCAAACAAATGCACAGCTAATAGAAAACACTGGCATCCACACAAATCACATAGAAAATTACTTGGAATAGCAATTTTGTTATTAAACATTTATATATCTCTGGAACATCTTGGCTTATCAGATGACGGTGCAACAGTATGAAATTGAGGCTGGGATAAAAATGTTTGGTTTAGATACAAGTATAATTGGCATTATTAGATAGATAATAGAAAGGTATTTAGCAGATTCTTTTGTCAAACAGCACCTAGTGAGAAGTTTTGAATGCAGTGTTCTACTGGAATCATTAAGCAGTGACAAAGACTAGGCCAAGTTGTAGAGTATTAACCCTGACACTGCTTTCCAGATAGTACCCACTATACAATCAGTCACACTTCTAGATTGCCTGTCAGCTAACATGGAGTGGAGAACGAAGATGCTTTCTCCTATGGCAATATTTAATACTAATAAATGTGTGCTGTAGTACAAGAAAGCTGTACATCAAATACTGTGCTGTAAAACATTAAAGTAGGAATTTCTGCTCCAGTAACACTGGTGAAAATCAGTTTTCTGGCTTTCGTTACTGTTGTCAAAGGATTTACCTATTTGAAAATCCATACTGCTAATAAGATTAATCTCTAACTTGGTTTAAAGTCAAAATATGCTCACAGTAGCTGACAGCACTGCAAAGTAGCGATCAGACATTTCTAGATCCAAGCTTCTTGCCTTCTCTCTTTCCATCTGAAATAAACCAGCTGAATCGAATATAAATGCCCTTGGCCACAATTCCTTTTATTTAAAGGAGATTAAATCTGTAACTGGAATTGAGAATTTCATACTGCCAAATAGCAGGTGATCAATGTGTGAGGTCTGCATGAAAGAAAGATGAAGTCTTGAAAGAGCTCTGGGATTTGAAGAAGGATGCATAGCATGAAAACAGCACAAAGATCTCCTTCACCTGGCATGTAATCCTCACGCAGCTAACCTTGCAGGCCACACTTACACCTGGTTGTTCTACTCCATATAGTTATGGATAAAAATCTCCAGTATGTATCCCAAGCTGGTCTGGAGGCTACAAAATTTGTACATACTTTTTATGGCTTTTAAATTGAATAAATCACTGCATTAAGATTGTTAAAATAATCTGAGTATATTGACAGCTAGTAACTAATCTATCCCTTCTTTGTGAATTTAATATTCAAAAGATATGTGAAAATTAAAAAAACAATCAAAAAAAACCACAACAGTAAAACAGTTTAGGAGGCAAATGACTACGTTAACACATCACAGAATCTACAAGAATTACACTTCTGTAAGTCAAACACAGCTACTTTTCACTTAAATTAACTGCAGAGATTTGAATGTCCCTTCTAAACATTTTGTTTGCAGATGGGGATTGTGTTTTGGATTCACATTGCCACTCTGAAAAAGAAAAACAAAAAACAAACAAAAAAAACTGCTGCAACAACTCCTGAACATTTGTCTGTTTGCTTTATTAAGTTAGAAGTTACTGTCTGGGATATAACCAAACAAATAGCTACTAAAGTTGGAACAGATCTTTCAATTAGCATTGTCATACAAACAAGAACACTCGCGCTGTGAATGAGTAAGTGGCTGAGAGAGGCAAGGCGAGTGGCTGCTGGCTGGGGAGACTGCAGAACGGCGGCAGCGCTAGGATGCGATCTCTCATGCCAGCTCCCCCCCCCCACGCACCCTCTTCCAAGACTGCATTGTGTATGCTCTGTCAAATCAGCCAGATATTACGAGTCAGAAGATGGAAAAGCATGACTGACACACCACGAACAGCTGGCTCCTGTCCCTCTCCACAGTGGGAGTAACGCACAGCATTGGACCTGGCGCACGGAAGCTGCAGCGTGGGGTGGCCGCATGCAGGGAAGAGACCCCACAACACACACCCTGCGCACCCCTACCAGCTGGCCCTCTATGAGGAGTTTCAACATCCCTCTCTCACCAGCATGGCCTGTGCCCTGTGACATCCCACGAGTCAACCCCCTCCCACAGGAACAGGGGTGAAGGCCACCATGGTATTCTGACACTGAGCAGCCCTTGGTGCTCCCCAGTGTGAGGGAGGGCACTGTCAGGAAACCCCTGCCACGGCGGCAGCCGTACCTGTCACACACAGAAAGCTCTGGCACCAGGCAGCTGCTGCATCCGGCACCATGCTGGTGTGAGGAGTGCCTGTGGGATGCCTCTCAGCAGCACTAGAGCCTGCCGCACCTGGCAGTGGGTTGAGATAATCCGTTGGTGGGAAAGTAACATACATTTTCTTGTCAGGAAAGTAGTGTCTTCTCTTCCCTTTCCTCCCAGTCTGAAGTTTGACAAAACCACACACACACAAAATAAACTACAAAGGGAAACCATTACATCTCTGCTAAAAGTTTTCACCCTTCCTAAAGGTGAAAGCAGCCCAATAACTGTAAGACGCATCCAAGCATCTTGTGGAAAGCAGTGGAAGGAGCGAGTGAGGAGAAGCTAAATGGAGCCTGTAGAGCAGGAAGGCAGAGAAGACCTTAAAATGTCAATATCCACACATTCAATTAGAATGGAAAAAAAGAAAAAAATATGTTCCTGACCCTAAAATTACAGCACACAAAAGAAAGAAAGTAGTAGCACCTATCTTTGTCCTCCTGATTGTCAGTATGTCCTGACAGACTGAACAAGAATTAACTCCAATGGTACAGCATCAACAGACTGGCCAGAGTATACATCCCAGCCCGAACAATGGATTCGACAGCCCAGACCAAAAAGTCTAAAATGTTAAACCCTGAATTTAAGTGTTCAAAATTTTAGACACATCTAGCTTATCCAGAATAAAAAATATCATGTCGTGTCCCAAAAAAGAATTTAATGAAGATATAGTTTTATTTTTGCATATATATCTTCTAAAAATCCTGTTGCTTGATTGGATTGATAGGATTTGCCTTGCATTGCTTTAAATGAAAGATTGGCCAGCTCAGCACCCGGTTAAGTAGAGGGGCAATATCAACACCACTGAACGTTTTCAACAAAAGGGAAGCAGCATATCTGACAAGCATACAGAAACTGGATGGCTAATCAAAGGGGAAACTTGGGGGGGGGACCACACATGATTATTAGAAGAAAAATTTGTGTTATAAATGACCACACTAAGTTCCTCCTAGTAATCACCACGATTATGGGCAGCAGGTAAGGACTGTCTTGTCACACATCACAAAAATTTGTGCTTTTACAGAGTATGAAATAAAAAACTTCTCAAGTTAGTTAAAAATAAAAAATAAAAAAAATTACCTTAATGCAGTGCATTGATCTTTCATGTAGGCCACAACATTTTCAGTATGTAATCAGTACTATTAATTTATTTTATTGAAAACTACTGTCTACTTCATCAGATCATTGTCATGCCACTGCAAATCTTATCTGAGGGTATACTGATCAAAGCATCTTTAACAGACATAGATTTAGAACTCCTTGTAAATTGGAATGCTAAACCTGCTGTTAACACATCCACGGGAAACAGCCTCAATAATTACATTACTTAATTATTTATGATAGGTCAAATTTGAAGTTAGCATAATTTAGTATTCTCCTGAAGAGCTCCCATCTAGGATACTTTAGTTGACTTAGTGAATAAATGAAACCAAATCTGAGTTATGAGGCTGTAATAGAGGAGATGTTCAGGCTTTGCAGGAATGGTGCTGTTGTCTAGTGCCATGGCTCAGCGCACTCTACAGAAATAATGGGGTCACATTTTTATTTTGTATTGTCTGTACTGTCTTTGTACTGGGATAGCCACTGGTAGGACTTAAGGAGGACAGTGCTATAGATCGGAAGTGTTCATTCCCTCCTCTGTAATTACATCAGCATGCCTCTCCCAGTAAACAATAGAAATGGAAATTGTTACAATGAGTAATGTGTTTGGATTCAATGCTGAGGAAGAATAAGCAAGCAGAATTCAGGAAACATTGGCAGACCCGAAAGAAGGAGATACGGGCTTTCTCTTCCCTTTTTGTTTTTTTTTGTTTTGTTTTTGTTTTTTAATGGTAGAATAAAACACAGGCCTCATTCAAAGGTCACATTTGCATCTACCACATAAATATATCTTCAGTCTCAGTAACAGTTGAAATGTTAAAAGCTGTAACTATCAAAAAATTAAGAAGCTTTACATTACAATACCTTCTATGACCCTCCAGTAAAAAATTCAGCTTTTATTACAATATTGCTTTCTGTCTATATACAGCACCTAACATTTAATTCCATTTTGGCATATCTAGTTAGCTTTGGTTGCTTGACTTAGGAAATATCTCAAAAAAATGTCACAAAGCAGAACCTATTTTTTCCAGGAAAACCATACAGCACAATGTGTTGCCTGTCAAGATAAGAAGAGGTTGCACAATTATAGGTGTTCGTACTGAGCTCAATACAATTTTTGTGGAAGGGAAAGATGAGGTGGAGATAAAGTGGATTAGCACAGGATCATAGAACAAATGAAAATGGAAGAGATCTTTAGAGGTCATCTTTTCCTTTCTGTGCTAACTGGGCTAACGCTAGGTTAGATAAGGCTGTTCTGGGACATGTCCTGCCATGTTCTGAAAACCTTGAAGGATGTAGAACTTACAGACACGGGTATTTGTCCATGAACTAGTAGCACTCATTTTTAAGACAGTCAACATAAAATCTCCCATGAGAGCCTGCTGTCAAGTTGCTTAATAAAGAATGAGTTTGCAGCATAAAATAACTAGTTCACCTTGATGATTTTTTTTTCTTTTCAGAATTCTCTAACAATACTTATTATTGGGACAAAGATCTTTTATCAGACATGGAAAGTTTTCTAGACCAATGATTTTGCTGTAACTTCCTATATTGCCTTTCTCCCTTGAATATCTGAATGAATTCAGCAGAATCCAACCCACCTAAGCAGCCTATGATGGAACCAAAACCACTACCTGTGAGATACAGAAGCTAGATTATGTATTTTTGTTTGAAGTTTAACTGGCCTGTTTTCTTCTGTTTTCAATTCCTTTTTCTTTTTCTTGTTTGCAACAATCAGAAAATTACCACAGATACATCACTTGTAAATATTTTTGTAGATTCTAGCATTCCCTTGTAATACAACACAGAACTGTCCTGAGTCTTCTCTTCAGAGAAGAGACTAATACATTAACTATAGAAAATGCAATTCAACTTCCTTCTTCAAGTCTTCGGGCTATTTTCTTATATTATCTTGTTTGTCAGAAACAGATGCAAAACTCCAGACCTACAGTTTTGGATCCCTTTGTAAACAATGATAAAGACAAAAAGCAACTACTTTTAATTTTGACCAAGGGAGATTTTTAGAATCAGAGTAATAAAAAATATCATTTTGAGGCTCAGAGTTGGGGTTGTTTAGGCTGGAGACGAAAAGGCTCCAGGGAGCCCTAATAGCGGCCTTCCAGTACCTGAAGGGGGCAGGCTTATAGGACAGCTGGGGAAGGGCTCTTTGTCAGGGGGTGTACTGTTAGGACAAGGAACAATAATTTTAAACTAAAAGAGGGCAGATTTAGATTAGACATTAGGAAGAAGCTCTTTACTCAGAGGGTGGTGGGGCACTGGCACAGGCTGCCCAGAGCAGCTGTGGATGCCCCATCCCTGGCAGTGTTCAAGGCCAGGTTGGATGGGGCCTTGAGCAACCTGGCCTAGTGGAAGGTGTCCCTGCCCGTGTCAGGGAGTTGGAACTACGTGAGCTTTAATGTCTCTTCCAACCCAAATCATTCTGTGATTCTATGTTCCTATGTTTTTTTGTTCTACCTACTAAACATCAGAAATTGATTAGAAAACTATACAACTAAAAGTTCAGGTGAGATCATGCAAATACAAAGGCAGTTTCTGTTAACATGATTATATTCCTCGCTATGGGAAGTAATCGGGTAATTTAGGAGATTCCAGTTTGGTTTTCCGTGGCGATTGTAAAAAGCCTACGTGGCACCTGCCCACTGCTCTGTACTTTGTGTGACTTTTTGAAATATTTCAAATTATTGTTCTGGAACTGCCTACTGAAATAAGCCCACATTCAACAGATTTAACAGCAACTTCCACCTCTTTAGTGAACTGCTGAGTGTAAAACTACAAAGCTCCAATTAGTGACAACAGATGTGACTAAAATTTCATAAAAGCTTTCAAGAAGTGACCTTTAAATAATAAAAATATCCCATGGTTTAAAAAATCTGAGTCAGATATAACAGATGAGAATACTTTTCTGTACCCCTTGTGTCTGCCTACTTGTTGGATATGCATTAGTGAACTGAAAATAATTGTCATTATGATTTCAATTTGTACATACAACACAAGCAAAAATCCTAATCATTAGCAAATTAGGCATCATGATTAATTTCTCCCTGGTTATTTAACCATATTTTCCTCCCTTTCCATTAGAAATGGTCCTTCTAATGCTTCCATTAATATGATGCAATTTTAGTGGTAGTGACCTAAAGAATTTTGGCAAAATAAATGGTTTCAGAATGAGGTACTTTTTAAATTAGTAATTTTAAATCAAAACATATAAATTTAAAAAAATGTAAATACAGAAACCATGCTTCTCTTACTACTACTGTTAGTAAGTTGCTTGAAAAATGTGGAAATAAAAGATTTTCCACTTAAAATGTCAAATTACGTGTTTTGCTTAAAGCTAGTGGGTTTCTTTTTGTTTGTTTTAATGGACCTACTGGAATATTAATAAAGTTGAGCACTGACCTACAAATCACCAGTACTGTTGCACTGAGACATATTAAAAGTTTGCTCTGTTATTGGTACACTTGTTAGCAAGTTTATTGGCATGTTAAGTGGCACCTCAAATAATGTCATGGCATTTGTAATTTCATCATTGATTTTTGGACCTACAGTCCTCTACAAGTAGTTACAAATCCACCTCATGTTCTTGAGTGATTGATTCAATATTTAAGTATCTGATTTAAAGGAGAGTTAAGTACAATCGTCCACAGTTTGTTATCCATTTCCTACATATCAGAGCTGCTCAAGAGCTCAAGTCTTCTTTCCGCATGCAACCAAAAAAATTACTTCAGAGCATATCCCTCAGTATCAGTTTGTCCCTCAAAAGCCATTCTCGTTCAAAAAAAAAAAAAAAAAAAAAAAAGTCCAATGGATTTCAAATCAGGTACCTAATGGGGCATGTGAACACAGAAAGAAGATTCTACGAGTAATGGCATGGACTCACCACCACATCTTCCCCCATTAAACTCTTCTGGTAATAGGATAGGTAGACCTCTAGGTGCAATACAGAAGAAATAGCGTGTTCTCAGTTTTCTCAGTATGACTATCCAGGTCATCATAATAACATTAGGTTGATTGAATTCTGCCTGTAGAACTACAGCTTGTTAGTTGTATCTGCAAACATTCCTACTATTTGGGAGAGTCTGGCCTAGTAGAACAGAAACTGTTTATTGTTTCTTCACCTAACCTGCTAGTTCTGCCAAATTGCTTGCACTCAGGATATCTTCAGATAGGTGTGAAAGCAATTACAGAGATACCTAGTCTATTTTTGCTGCTTTTTTCCTGTTCAAAATCTACCCATTTGAGAAACTAAAGTAAAGGCTTGGAACAAGTAATATTCTGGGCTTCAAAACACATCTCATTTTCCCTACCAGCAGTTGCAAGAAATCTGGTACTACTCAAGAATAGCAACAGACAAGATTATAATTTTTACCACATTTTATTCCATCGTTATTGCTTTTTCAAGAACGACAAGGAGAAAGGGATTTCCTTCTGGTATGTCAGAAGATTGCATCTTGCAGTCTGTAGAAACCCAGCATAGATATTTTGTTCAAAACATTTGGTGCAGAGGAGAAGTGAAGACCATATGGCTTACTGCAAAAGACTTCTTTCCACATCTCTTGACACATCCTCCTTGAATATCGGTCTTGTTAGCTGTGCGAGGAGTCTGTGGCAGGGGGCAATAATGCCTGTGTGGAGGGACCTATGCTACCCAGTGAAGCCCGACTGTTTAAGAAACTTCAATTGCAGTGGAACAAGAACTGGACAAACAAAGTTGTTTCAGCAGATCTGGAATCCAATAATGAAAACTTGCCTAGAAGTAGCTGACAGTCTTAAATGAAACTCACAGCAGTGGTTCCTGAACTGAAACACTCCAGGGTGCCTCCAAGTCCACAGAGCTGCAAGTGCCACAACTATGAAACGTCTGTCAGTTCTTCCTGCTGGCCATCATTTGGATTTTAGAGACTCCTTGTGGTTTTGGCACATTTAAAAAACAAAAGCAAAAATCTTGTGCACCCTTTTCTTCAAATACTTCTTTTGTTTCAGTCACAAAAACATTTGCAGTTTAAAACAAAAATCAGGCTATGCCCAAGCCAACAGGAGAGAACTCACAAGAGGGTTCTGAACACAAAGATGTGACAGCTGTAGCTCTGCCGAGTACTTGCTAATTCCCCAGTGGACACAACTGCAGTAGTAAGGGGAGAGATTATTCTCCTATTTATCATGTACAACTTACTTGACAAAGATTATTTTATCCTCTCTTTATCTGTATTTTCTTACTCGCAAAGTAAGGATAGGGTAATTCCAAACATCACAATTATATACTGAAGCTTTTCATCAATAGTTGAACTACTCAGATTGCAAAAATCAAATACTTCCAACTGGTTTAGATGTTTTCTTCCTCAGCCTACAGAGCCTGATTTTGCTAGAGGTATGATATTTCTTCTTTGGATGTGACTTGACAAACATTTTTCACAAGCAAGAATCAGTTTGATTAAATGAACTCCTTTTACGGCATAAGGTTGATTTGGTAAACAGCATGCCTCTGCATTTTGGAAGTAAAGCTACATCACATGAATTCTTAAGTTAAATCAAGCGTCCAAGCCTCTTCATTTTAAGAAAAAAAAAAGGCAAATTTGAAATTTAAATGAGAAATATGAAATATTTACACAAACACACTAACCATCACACATATCACACACGTATTTTTGAGATCGTTAATTTTTCTTTTAAATTTTCAGGGACCAACATTTTCAGGGTTGACTCTTCAAGAGAATGAAATTCTCTAAAATACTGAAAATTCTCCTAAAACGAGAATACCATTTCTTACCTAATTCATATCAACAATGAAAAGCAATCACCATTGTCATTTACATGATAATATTAATTTTTACATGTCTGATTCTAGGCATAAACATTTAAATACTTTCTTCAGTGCCTCTGAAAAGCCATGCTTGTCCTGGTTTACAGCTCCGTAAGTTTGAAATGATAGCCCCCTATATTTAACGTTCACTGTTACAGGTAGGGTCTACCTGTACTTATCTCCATGACAGTTCAATGAAAAATGATTGCTTTGTGCATCACTTTACTCACTTTGGTATTGAAAAAGAAACCATCACAAACAAAAAAAAACAAAAAAAACAGCACTGTGTGTTTCCTGTGAAAACAGGAAACATTCCTTTTAGGAATGAAAGATAATTAACAAATGAAAAAACTCCTGTAAATGACTTGAAAGTTTTCAGAGATTTAGATCTAATCAAGATTTAGATCTAATCAATTACTTCTGAATTGCACACATTACATCAGCTTTGGCTTATAAAATTTAGCATGTATAGATTTTGCACATTACAATATGCAAATTTATTTTAATAAACATGAAACAAATTAACAGGGTTACGAAGATATCACTGTTAGCCTGCCTTCTGCAGAACAAGTCAGCAGAGCTCCATAAAGCACATTAACAGCTAAAGTTTGACCTGAAGATGAATGGTTTGTCTTGATTATTAGCTATCACAATAGCAGTCCTTTAACAAGCAAATTAGAAATATAGGGAATTCAGGTTCATCTAGACAATTATTTCATTATCTGCCATGAAGAGAGGCAACTTGGGACGGGAGAAACACAATCTCCATTCTCACTCTATACCTTGCCCAGAAAGGAATTAAGCTATTCTGAAGCTGTCTTGCTGTGCTTCACCATGTGCTTGGGAAGGGCCAGGTAGCAGCTCTTTAAAGAGAGCTAATCAGGTGCCTCCCAGAGGGGACTAATTAGTCAGCTGCACAAGCCAGCAAGAAATTCAGCTTTGAGTGTAAGCCAGATCCCAACATAAACCCCAGAGCATAGGGACGGAGGACCAAAAGTAAGTGTTTCTTAATAGCTGCATCTTGATTTAGCTTTGTTTTACATTTAAATAATAAAATGAGCCCTTAAAATGACCTAATCCAGTCTCTTGCTTAACATTATTCTCAATTTCTCTTGTAAATGAAAGGAGACAGTTTATATTTTGAAGAAAAATAACATGTAGTAGTTCCTCCTCCAGCATCACACCATTGTTATGGATCTTTAAAAACCCTGGTATTCAGCATTTGTTGTTTCCTAGGTCAGTGGAAAACATGGAAATGATGTAGCAGTCTTCAGCATTACCTCCTTTAGTTGGCAACCGTGTCATACAAAACAGTTTTATACCAATTGACTAAAAAAAGCAAATCCAAAAACAAAGAGCCACATAAAAATACTCAAGAATACTATTGTTAATAAATAAATAAATAGAAAACAGTATCAAAAGCTGGTGATATCTCTACACTGCATGAGAGTGGGCAAAGCCCTCCTAAGAACCATAGGATGGCCTCGCTAACCTTGAGAAATTGATAAGAGAAAATTGCCTGCTAAAGCAAGTGCTTGACATTCAAAAATAATTTCTTGAAACATAACCAGCATGCAAGAGTTCAGCCAGCTAACAGGTTTTAACTACGGAAAATCGGTACATTTTATTATGAAATGGACAACTTCGGCTCCACACTTCATCTTTAAAATGCCACGTACACCTCAGCTGGAGCACATCAATAGCACCATTGATTTTTTTCACTTCAGTGAAATTACTCATTTTCTGCAGTTGTAATGACACTGCAAAATTAAAGCAAATATTTTGGAACTTGCAACCACTAGCTCAGTTCTCTTTAACGTGCGTGCCCGTACTACACCTCTGTGTCTGGCTAAAGCTTTGACAGTCTGTTCAGGATTCCTTTCCTCATCTCGTGCTCAAAGTCTCACTCAAAAAGATGCAACATACCAAATAAAAATTATATTATTTATAAATTGAAGAGAACTTATTTGAGTTATCACTAGATAGGTTTGTTTCACTGTTCCAAACAAACAAAAAAGAAAAAAAAAAATCTTTTTAACTGCAGGTGTGTTATGGAAACTTATCTTTGATATAACCTTCATGTCTGAATCCTTTATGGTCTCTGGCCTTTACTTGGTAATTGTCTTCTGCTAATAATGGTCTAAAGATGTCCACAGGACACCTAACTTGAACACAAAGCCTTCTTTGTGAGCTTAGGTCTGCTACGCTGTTAGGTGCCCTTCTCAGCTTTTTTCTCTCCTTTGGATCTCACTCCTCACATACCACTTAAAAGCTATTCCTTTGTCATCTACTTTCAAATGTTTTAGAACTGTCCATAAAAGATACAGTACAATATTAGGAATATGGGGAATTTCAAAGCCAGGAAACTAGCAGAACAAGCAGGCTGCACCCTGCCATGCAGTGGGGAATGCTTCCTCTTAGCAAGGTGTAGCAGTAGGCAATGCCATATGCCGCCCAGGATTGAATGTCTCGGGGCTATAAAACAGGGATGTATTTTTAATTGAACAGATCACTCTCCTGAAACAATGTGAGGGTATCTGTTATAGACAGAAGAGAAACTCTGAAAAAAAGTCAATAAACCCTGTGAATTTACATTTACATTCCCTTCTGTAACAATGATGCATCATATTTGCTCATAAATCCACAGAATTAGGGGCACTGATAATGGAAGGCCTCAAAAGAAAGTTATCAGTTAACCATATCTAAATGGAGACAGGGATTTCATTTTTTTTTTCTTTAAATAAAATGCTAGATATCAGCACACTGAAACAGAGGGTCAGACACTTAACAAGCAGGCTAATTAATTTTAAATGCATGTTTTCCATTGTTCAGAAGACTACAAATGGTATAATAATTGAGCATGAAAACAACATTTTCTCCATTTACAGAGCATAGAATGAATAATAATCTGAATTTTATTTTTTTTATATCACATTATTTAGATAAAAGCAGGTATTTCATTGTACATAAAGGTAAAGTTGATGAATGGAATCCGTAACATTTCATATCAAAATTTTATTTCCGTTTTCTAGGTCATTTTTTAACAATTAGTCTCTTTTAAATGTCATGCTCCAGGAGGTCACCACTCCCTCCCCACTTTACACCAATACATTTCTGTTTTTTTAAAACATTGTTCCTTTGTGTTTTCGTATTAAAGTTTCACAACACAAGCAAAAACAACTTTAAATTACTTCTCCTTCAATCTTGCTAGCTGTCAGGAATCTCTAAGTCATATTTGCAACACTAAGTAATATTTTAGGATTTTAATATCAGTAATGTTTTCTTAGGATTAATTCTTATCTGATACAGAGTGCTTAACTGCTGAAGTATGAGTGTTGCCTAACAACTAGATCTACATTAAATTCAATTCTCCTATGATCAGCAAGCCAGCCTCACTTCTGGCTTTTCTTAGAAGAAGAATTTGTCAGTCCTTATCATCACAACAAATTTGGACTCCCATCTCTAATCTCCCATGTTATTTTTGATGAATAAGACTTTGTAGACATACCTATTTTTACAGAGGAGAAAAACACTGATAATGGGCAGAATTAATTAACACATACTATCATATTAAGAAGGCTTGTATGTGCTCAATAAAGTATATATACCTTAACAATGTCTGTTGAAACATCATGTTCATTTAGAAGTGATTGAAAAAAACATTCTTTTGTTTGTTTGTTTGCAAGTATATGAAAATCGTGTCCCATTAAATGTCTTCTGAATTCACATTTTTTTTTTGCACCAGCAGTACTTTGGATCAATGTCAAAACAAAAACAGAAACTTATTGAATGCAACCAGGCCACAGATAATAGCCAGAACATTTTGGAGAAAAAAATAATAATAATAATAACGCATCCAGCTGATACAGACAATTTAACTGAAATCAGTGGGATTATCAGTACCCAAAGCAATTACAAAGCAGAAATTTTCTAACATATATGATCTGAAAAAGAATATTCATTTATAATTGCTCTATGCTTTGCACTTTTTTTTTTTTTTTAATGCAGCACAAAACTTTCTCCCAAAAGCTAGCAGTTACAGTTTAAAGTGAGTTGCAGAATATAATAAAAGCTTTAAAATAAGGGGGAATTTTTCAAATGGATTACACTGGCTTTGGAAAAAAAAATACAGTGCACATAATTGCTTTTAGTTTGAACACCTCAAGCTTATGTAGCTTTAAAAAAAAATCCCATCTATTTATACTGCTTGTTTCACTATTAATACTTAACATCATGAAAACATTCCTACTTGCTTAGGTGTGCAGAAAGAGACCCAACACAGCATCACAATGTATGCTGCTCTAAATGAGAACAAGTCTTCACAAAGAGTAGTAGTCACCACCTCCTCCAGAGCAGATGGAAGTGACAGCTCTATTCTCTTACTGACCTGACTTGTACTTGGAGGATAACTTCTAAGCATGTATTCCTACTAGCATAAGTAGCTCTGCCATTGCTTTGCTTTTTTCTTACATTTTTAAAATTGAAAAACAGACTAACAGTCATGCATCATCACAATTCTTCAAGGATTTCAACCATTACTTTCAAAATAAAATTGTATTCATGACTGATTTCAGTATGAGGCTTTTTACCTTCAATACTTCCTATACTACATGAAAACTTTTTATTTTTTTAATATTTGTCCTAATTATTAATTGCTTACAGATCAGCTGAACCAAATGCATTCTTCCCTGTACGCTCACATCCCAGCACCAACAAACCCTTACAGAGCTCACAGACATTTCACCAATATTCAGACAATGCTAAGGTAGCAATTTAGATTAGCCAGGAGAAAAAGAAATTGCTAGCTATACACTTAGAGATTCCTATCTGTCTGTATAAATACAAGGGATTTATTTTTTCCAAAAGCTTGCAAATCTTGATTACCCTGACTCTGACATAGAGGCTGGACGTGTGAGGATTTGTAGTCAATCCTTATTGAACGTGAAGCTAACTAAAGCTTAGATAAGATCTTTTATTTGATGGCACAAAACTAACCTTGGATTCAGTACAATGTGTACAATCTGAAATCACTACAGTGATTTAATCATCCCCCTCTTTTGATCACCTACACGTTATAATTGCAGACAGACTACAAAAGCCCACACTGCAGTGTCCAGTCAAGTTCCAGTCCCCAGAGCCAACTCCGCTGTTTGAAGGCATGGGCAGATTTCTCGGTTAGCTCTGTCTCCTCAAACAAAGCTGTGGAAATCATCTACTTAAATCCTCCCTGATCGCCTTGCGGTGATCTCACTTCCAGAGCTGTTCAAACATATGGCCAGCCAGCCATCAGTCAATAGCTAACCTCGTGTTTGGTAGACATGTTTAGAACAGCTCAGTATACCCTCTCCGTAATTTTGATTTGTATATATACATCACTCCCTTCAGAATTTATTATTCCACCAAGGAAGAAAATTCTATCTGTATACATTAGAAGAATAACACTGGAAATACTTTCAAATTTTCTGTAGCAATGTAATATGAAAAATTCTACGTATCTCCCAGCTGCATATTGTATTTCACATCTGATCTGCACGTGTGATGCAGCTTCATTTTATCTTTCACATTAAAGCAATATAAATTCATCTTCCTCATATGTGGATACTCAGGGAAATAAAGGCAAGATAGCTTTACATGCTAGTAGCATGGTTAAATCTTGCTATTTTCTAAATAGGAGATGCTCAGAATGCAAGTATCTCAAATTCCAGATATTTTTTTTTTCAAAATATATATATATTTTTTTTCCTCTAATAGCTAAATGAGTCTTCAAGATACATACTACTGCTAAAGGCTTTAAATACTAAAGGCTAAAAAGTAAAACGAACCCAAGAGGAAACATACCCTCTCATTTCTCACCCTTTGTTGTGATATCTCTAATCTCACTGTGTATGCCTTAATTGGATACAGCAAAATCACTCTTGCTATTTGTGTTCTGAAAGCCTGAACAAATGGATTACCATGCTACAATTTGCACCTCAAACGATAAAGGAAGTATTTTTACTTCCTTTTGTTTAGCCCAGTAAGGGAATTAAATGTTATTTGGAAACCTGAACTACAGCAGGATCCCAGGCAGTTAACTCAGAGAACACATAGTCCCAAAGGAATATTCCAAACAAACATTAAGTTATGAAATAAACATATTCCCTTTAGCTACATAGGAAGAGCATATGCAGTGTACTCCACATCAACTCCAGTTCTACCTAAGTTACTTCTATGCCAAAACTTCCTGAATATATTTTAATTTAAATACATGCTAAAATCTGAGTCCAGCTGAAAAAAAAAATGCCACTAGTTTTTGCCCTATTGAAATCCTATTGTAAATGATAATAGTAATAATAATAATATCCAGACTTTTTTTTTAAATGTAAAATTTATATAACCAATACTTCCTAGAAATCTGGGGTGATTATAAAAGCTTGCATGAGACCCTAGGCCTAGAAACATTTATTTTCAATTTCTGAAGTCAGCAAACCAGACAAAAGTTTACTCTAACCACACCAGGGAAACAAAACTGGCACCTAGAATCATAGAATATTGTGCTGGAAGGGATCCACAAGGATCATCGAGTCCAGCTCCTGGCTCCACAAAGGTCTACACAAAACTTCAGACCATATGAGCATAGTCCAAATGCTTCTTAAATTCCGACAGGTTTGGTGCTGTGAATACGTCCCTGGGGAACCTGTTCCAGCATGGGGAGCCTGTTCCAGTGACCTCTGCTGAAACATTTTGGCTAGCATATAGAATACTCTAAGCATCCTCTCAGATCAAACAGCTGTGTGGAGCTGCAGCCTGATGTCAGGAAGCCCCATAGCTGTGTTTCCCAACAGCTCAGGGCAAGCTGCACAGTGATAACCTAGCTGCAGTGCGAGGGAGAAGAAGTTGTATGCCTGCTTACATAGTTCAAGCCAAGATGTAGACCTAACTTCCGCATGTTATTTGACAGAGTTAATGCTGATTATCAAATAACAGCTCCTTAGCTGCTGGCTGGAGGGAAGCACAGACTGGTTGCAAATAAAGGAATTGACACAGATCTAAAAATACCATTTTGCCCTTAGACCATATGCAAGAGAAATGTTCCTTATTACTCCAAATAAATTTAATGACAGCTTGAAAGAATCATCCATAAATGAGTTAAAAAAAAAAAAAAGTGGGGGGGCAGGTCTGGATTAAATTGTACCATGTTTCTGTTTAAGACTGTGCTGTGGACATATAGCTACACTGTGCCGGTGCCAATGAAGGTGACTGGGCCAAACACCAGACATACACAGTGAAAGCACGAATGCAATGGCAAGCTTTTAATGTTAAAGATGGGGTGAAGCACAAGAAAGAATTAATTTCTCATTTTATGGTACCATATATTTAACTCTTTGAAAGTATAATTGCTTTGTAGCATCAGTGGTGGACTCTCTCAAGTTTATTTACTCTGAACAAAACTGTATAAAGACATTAACCAACTCAAGACTTCTTCAGTTCACAAATTACGTTCTCAATTTAGAAAAATATGATAGTGGGTTAGCACAGTTTCTATTTTAGGACTAAACCATGTTCAGTGCACATGCGCACATCACTTAGCTCATTCAGTGCCCGAAAGCCATATTGTAAGGAAGAAAAATAGCTAATTTATTCAGCCCTTTTAGAATTAGATTTCATATTGAAAACTTCTGAAAAGCACTAAACACCTCCAGCTCCTGTAGACTTCAATGATGCCTGAAATGTGGAAAGACTAAAACAATCTTTATAACCTAACATTCACAGATTAAGATCCTCATATTTGAACTTTTTCATGCAGATAAATGAAGAGGCTCTCTATGAACTAAGGTTCAGAAAAGAAAAACGTTCAGAATTAGTGTTTATTCAGCAAAGAAGATAAATGTATGTCTACCTTGGAAAGATGAATAAATCTACTTAAGTCAATAAGCACTAATGAAATGAATGGAACTAACATTGATTTCAGGGCAGCCAGGATCTCATCCAGTTTATTTACTCTGAACAAAACTGTATAAAGACATTAACCAACTACAATGTTAGGGCTTGCCAGTGCTTTTGACTAAAGCCTTATTGCTATTTGAACTAATTTTATGTTGAAGTTCTGTATTCCAAATCAAATCAATTATTAACAATTTTATTTTTTACAAAAATCCAGCTATGTTTTATTTCATAAAGACATAGGTGCTTTCAGTGTATCCACAGCACAGAACCAACCACGAATATTGGTCAGATGTGCAACTTTTAACACATTCTACATATTTTATGTTTCAATTTGAATAATTTTAAAGATATATTTTGCAACATAATTTTATTAAATTATGTAATATATATAAGTACATATGTAACAGGTAATTATGCATAAATTAAATCAAGTTTGTGTTTAGGAAAAGAAGTGGAAGACTTCTTCCTAACTTGAGAATTAAACAGAATAGACATTGTAAGTTTTGAGACAACGTAAGTCAATCCGTAATCAAAGAACTGTAAAAATAAATATAGGAAATACAATAATCGTTGAAAATGTATAATCACACTTAAATACCGAAGATGAAAATAGAAATGTAAAGTACCTATGTTAAAATGAACTAACATTATTTCAATCTATGTGGAGAGTTTACAACAGAAAACTTTGGCTAAAGTATATTATAAATTCTAACAAGAGGCGCATATATACAAGAATTAATTATAGGATTTATTGATATACCAGATCTCGGAGGACCATTTTAAAAATCCTGGTTAATTTTAGCCATGATGCAAGTTTGATCAACAACATTTGTAGTTCATTATGTAAACCTACATATGTATTAGGGGACAGAGAGACCATTCTAAGACATCTCTGTACAAGTCTCCTTGCCTTTGTTCATATAGCTTATGCTTGTAATGCTAGGAATTAGCATTACACCACATAGGAAGAGTTTATAACAGTTTTAAAATGTTAAAGGCCTTTTGCTAGTAGAAAAATTTTCAAGGTTTTATCTCTTTGGCTAGATAATTGTCAAGCATCTCAGCCTAAAGGTGACAGAGAAGCATTTTCTTTCAGTTCTCACAATCTGTGATGGTTTTTGCTTCTCAGAAGATAGCAATGTAGTTCAACATTTTTATTGGAAGCAATTTTATTACTTCAATTACAAAAGTAAAGACTTTTTTTCCGTAAGAAAAAGTCCTTTTATTCTTTGCAGCAAGTATGATGGCATAAAGATGAATATGTGCATTTATGTCAGTAAATCATTGAACAGAATCCTAGAATCCTCGAGGTTGGAAGACCTTCAAGATCACCAAGTCCAACCATCAACCTGACCCACTGAGTCCCATCACTAAACCATATTCCTTTGTGCCATGTCCACTTGTCCCTTAAATACCTCCAGGGACAGGGGCACCAACACTTCCCTGGGCAGCCTGTTCCAGTGCTGAAGCACCCTCTTCATCAAGCAATTCTTCCTAATGTCCAATCTAAACCTCCCCGTCACAACTTTAGACTGTTCTAGTGCTTCCAATGAATGCTAATTCATTATCAAGTAAGCAAGCCATAGGATTTAAATATATATATATATACCTGGTAAACAATATGGGGACAATGATTTTTTTTTTAAAATAATTATTGGATTAGTTTATGCATGACTTAAAAAAACCACAGTATACATAGCAACTTATCTGCTCTCATTGATAGATACATACAGGTACGAGATTGATGGAGATGCAATGGTTGCTCCACCTGAATTACTAACATTCTGGTATGAAAAAGGAAAGTGTGAAGGCAAGGAGCAGCTGCTGAGTATGAATCAGGAGTTCTGAATGACTACATCTGATACTTGCACTTCCTTCTCCCTGCAAACATGTGGTGTAAGAGTAAGATGAACATAAGAAAGAACAGAGTTAAATGCTTCTGTGGGAACCCGGAAAGAAAACATACAGATTAATACAATGATTTTACTTATTGAATAGTTTTAGCATAATTACAGCTATATTGAGCCTGTCATAGTGAGGCATCAACAGTGCCATCATAATGCCTACATAAATGGTGACTCATCAGAGCACCTAAATTGAAATGAAACATTTATTGTCACTTAAGTGAAAGCCAATTTATGCAGCCTAACAGACTAACTATGGCATTTAAAGTATTTTTCATTCAGACGGGTTTTTCTTGGCAGATAGAACCAATATAAGGAGGAATTTCTTTTGAAAACCACATAGCACTATGGTACCAAGTTAAGGACACTAGAATAATACAAAAAAAGAAAACACAAAATAATAAAACCCAACCAAATATCATCTAAGATGCTAAATGCTAAATATTGAAGGTAGGATTTAGACAAAGGAGAAAAAGGAAGATGATGAGGAGAGCCTGCAGGCCTTTAAATTTATACATTGTCACTTAACGAATGGACAAATTTTGATGGAAATGTCTCTAACAGCGAATTGCACAGTAATTATTTGTAAGGCTGTAAGTAAACTTATAAACCATTCAAAACAGCATGTAATGTTTCAACAGTTACTCAGAATTCCAAAAGCATAAAATCAAAGAAATCCATGGCAGACATTTTATATAATGCATAACATCATATACATCATGTCTGTGAACCCCCAGTGATCTAAGGGTAATATAATGACCTCCAAGTCCCTGGGGTACGACTTTTCAAACATCTCCAACTCCACACTCAGCTGAGCTCCAGCACAGCTTCTCACCTCCTCCCCACACCTCACTCCACTCAAGGAAAGCAATGGGACCGTTTCTGCTTACTCCTTATGGAGATTGAGTGATTTCTCATACAGGCTGATAGTATTATCAGCTGTGGAGCTGCATGCATTTATGTCGCATCACAGAAAGGCACGGGGAGATTTTCTTACAACTGGAAAAAAACAATCAAAATAGCTTTTTAACAAAAGAGGTATACTTCAGGAATCTTGTGCAGCCCATATTCCATGCAAGCTGTGTTCATTATTAGATAATGCATATTTTAAAAACATTCTGTGAAGTACAGGAAATTCATCTTCCTAGATCTGGAGTAGGCAGGATTGGTCAATACATCTGGTAAAGGATTCCAACTTAAATTCATAAATTTAGCAGTTAGAAAATATAAGAT
The DNA here is from genome assembly GCA_011074415.1 of Stictonetta naevosa. NCBI lineage: Eukaryota > Metazoa > Chordata > Aves > Anseriformes > Anatidae > Stictonetta > Stictonetta naevosa. The sequence goes on from CM021702.1 coordinate 10,437,359, forward strand.
ATTGCTTCAGTTTCGATACAATCTAGTAACAGAGCAAGATGGAAAATTGAATTAAGTTTATGTAAATTGCATTTTGATTGCACAAAAAGCATTATGAGAAAACCTATCACAACCTACGAAAAGCAATGAACTTTGGACAAGTGCATACAACCTGTGCTGGCTCCCCAGCATCACATTTCAAATATCCTAACTTAAAACTACAGTGATCGACAGCTAACAGAGATGAAGTTTTCTGACACAGTATTTGCACACACAAAGGCAGGTCTGCAGGCACCAGAGCTGCTCCCTTCCTGCACAGCAGCTACAGACATGCTGGGCTCCGTGCCACCCTAGGTACCACTGACACCAAAGCTGCTCTCATGGGCCCAGCCTGCCCTGCTGGGAGGAGCGCAGCTTGGCGGACCACAGGGCAGTGATCCCCAAGGGTTAACCATGGCACTACTAAGGAGCCAGAGAGTAAATCGTAATGGGGACAAAACTGCCCTTTTCACACAACTTTGATTCCTCCTGGCCTGTTAGCCTCATAGCTAAACACCACCTGACACACAAATTACACTGTTAAAAAGATTTAGGCTCACAGCACCCAGGTTTTTGTCCCCTACACAGGCAGTCCTGTGTGTGATCCTGACAGGCCCTATGCTCTGCCTTTTGGTTTTTGCTCATCAGTAGAAGCAAGCTTTCAGGGGATCTCAGCATATCTGTGTTTTTTACAACATAACAGTCATCTCACTTACCTTGCCAGAAAAATATATATATATATATATTGTCCACAATGTGATGTGAAGTCGTGCTCCACTAATTTACTCAGTGTGCAGTTGTCCATCATAAAAATACAAGTGACAGCAGGCAGCTGGTTTTGGGGATGGATGCAAACAAGAGAGTGGCAGTGTACTGTCCAAAGGCTTGACAGACTGTACCAGTAGAGTAACTTGTAGGCCTTTGGTGTTAATTTCCCTAATCTAGCTGTTTGCAACTTAATGAGAATATTGTTCCACTACATATAAATGAGCTTTCACAACTGCTTTGAAAAACTGAACCCCTGTCTAATAGGTTACAAGAGGTCACATCAGGCCTTTGAATTTTATGGGTACCACCACCAACATGAACCGGTGGCTCAACAAGGCCATCACTTAGGCCCTCCTGCCGTTGGACCTCCTGCACACTCGTACAGCATTTGGAGGCCTGGGTCAAGGGCTGAAGGATGCAAGGAGTGGTCGCTCCCACTTTAGTGCTTCACATTGCGTCTAGGCAGTGCTTCTGAAGTGATTTTGCCCATCTGACCTCAGTAGCTGTGACCTACACCAGGACGTGGTGTAGGACTGGCCAGGCTGGAATCAGCAGGGAGGAAGAGCCCCTGCAAGGAGCACAGGCTGGGCATGTGCTTCTCAGTACCACCTTCTTCTCTCTACAGCACTGAGCTGCAGGTCAGGGCCTGCTCAAGGTTCTTGGGAAAAAAATAATTCTTTTTATACCTCTCTTTGTTTTCACAAGGGAAAGTAATGACCATGTAGCTAAATACTGCCTCTAGAAAACATCAGAGGAGAATTAAAGTAGCATCCTCCTGAGTGTTCCAAAATGCACATCAAAACCCATACCAACAAGCCCACCAATTTTTGTCCTCCTCATTATCTATACACAATACATGTACCTAATAAAAATACAAATAGCAGCACTGCTTCAATGCCATCTTGAAATTTAAATAAAACACAATTTTAGTATCTTCTACATTTTTATATAAACTTTAGACACTCCCTGTCAATAAAAACTTTACTCTGATTCCAATAGAAATTTCTATTTTCCAATCAGCTCTTGAAAACATATTTCTGTAGCATTATCATACAGTAGAGATTACTTTATTTCACAACCCTAAGACTTGTGGTATAAAATTATAATTCTCATTAAATCTACTTAATATGCTTAATGGTTTGTCAAGGTCAGTAACCCACTACCTCTTCAGATGCTTTTTGAAATTACTTGTCATGATCCAGTTATTACCAAATAATAATAAGAGAAAGTAAGTGGCTGAAAAAATATGGTGTACCTTGAAAACATGAGAAGCTATGGACCAGCAAAAGTTGCTTATTTCAGAAACGTTGAGATAAGTTGTACTGGAAGCAAGTATGTGCAAATAGCAGACATATGAGAAGTACTAGTGACAAACCTCCTAGCCATAGTAAAGATTTACTATGACAGTTAAAGATTGAAGTGCTCTATTAAGAGCTCAGTCCTGTGAAGGGTTCACATCATACCGTACACTAAGAATTGCTGATGTAAGACAGATACTACTTACCCTCTTCAGCCTGGGTGGGTACAAAGCATGAAACCACATCTGTATATGAAAATTAAAAGTATTCTTTGCTTGGAACAGTGAGGTTGCTGCATATACAGGGGTTTTTAATATTATACTTGTTAGATTTTAGTTCCAGTTACAATATTTATAATGTAGGAATGTAACCTACACAGTAGCTGCTTCGAGCATAGCATTCTTCCAAGCAGCAACCCAGGACCGGGTTTTGCTAGCCTACTCTAAAAATAAAGTCACCTGTCACGCGGGTCTTGCACCAGCTACAAGTAATCTCTGTTTTTGCATCTCCAGCTCTAAATTAACATGGCAGTTCTGAATACAGGTCTTTTTTTCAGCAGAAAATAAAATAGATGTTAAATGGGTATAAGCCCAGCAAAACTGCTTATGTTTCATTAAGGGTTGCTGTACAAGGACAGTTAAATGTATTTCCATGTGGCTGCTCCTACCCGCTTCTATTATAAAATACAGTAATGGGATTTTATTATTTTTTTTTAAACTATGTAACAAGAACCCAAAATAAAGCATTCACACATTCACTTGTATTGTAAAAACACAAAAAGCTTCAAGCAATAAATAGCATGAAGACGTTAATCAGTTTTCAAGGGTTCAATTCTGCCTCAGTGAAATAGGACAGTAACTGAAATGAAGAAAAGGCAGAATACACTCAAGATTCACTATGTAAGGAGCCAAACAAAAATCTCATGCTTTGAATCTTGCACTCAAACATTCATGGAAAAAGTACATAGTGATAAAACACTGTCATTTCGGCTGAAACAAAATGAAGGTGTAAAACTGAAAACTAGCATTTTATGGATAAAAATAATATACTTATTAGATCAAAAACAAGCCAAAGCAATAAAATATTTTTGAAAGAACACATACACTCAATCTCCAGGATGAAAAATACTGATTGACAGCAAGGGCTAAGACATTTCTTTCTCCTTGTGGATTAAATCTTTCTTGTACTTTTGCAGGTTATGGGATTCTTTCAGGACTTGGTCAGTTGAGGCTAGCCAATAATTCCTTTAGTCTTTTTTAATCTTTTGCTCTTGCTACATATTCAGAGATGTCTCCTCTGAATATGAGCTGAAAAGCAGAAACACTACTATTTTTTTTTATATTTTTTTTTCTGATAAAAGACAATTGTTGCTTTATAACCCTGTAAGTCATCTCTGACAACTACCTTCAGTCCAAAAGGATATTTTCTGGTACTCCACTAAATATCTAATTTTTTAATACTGTGTTGATTTACTAAAACAAGTATTTTTCAATTGTAACTCTGAAAGAATTTTCCTTTTTCCTTGATCACTCATACAAACAGAAACAAATACCTCAGAGTGAACAACATGGTAGCCACTTTCATTGAGCTAAGCCTTAAAGATTCGCATGAATCCTATTTGTCTATCATAGACATGGAGAAACTTCACAGAATCTATTAAAAATCCACATGCACAAAGATAGGCAAACTTCTTTTGGAAAACAAAACAAAACAAACAAACAAAAACCTAAATGTCAGTGACATTTATTCAGATTTTAACCTTATATGAAAAAATGTACTCAGACAACTTCCCATTAGGGCATAGTTAAGAGAAATTATGAACTCAAAAATCATTTTCCAAACTGAAACAAAGAAACAGAGAATAAGGGCAACTCACCTAAGGCATGGTATCTCAAACTTGCAGCAAATAAGAAACAAATCAGTTACCATGAGCTCCTGAACTGGCACAATTTACACTCTTGTGACTGCTAATTCATGCTAGCACTGACTGTAGCAACATTACAAGGGCTACCTCTACAAAAGAGCAAGTTATGTGTTCATTTTGTGTCCACTACTGTACCCAAACTTGTCTTTTCAGAAAATAAATAACTTCATGATAATCAACACCTAACCTATCTGCAATACATATTTTGTATAATCCTTACAAAAAATAGGAGTGAAAGAATAAAAATTCAACATTGCAGTGGCAATATCAGTTTCCTGCTAATCTATGAAGAAGCCTATTTTAGTTTCCTTCTACATGTATTACACGAGTTTATATAAAGAAATTACCGTAAGGGAAATAAAGCTACAGCTGCACCTGTTTCCTTCTCCTTGATTCAGCTGACCAGTTGTCTTTTGAAAAGCAACATAAACCACTAATTTGATCTGTGCAAGAAGACATACTATTTCAAAAGCACAAAGGACTTTTATAAGTTTATAAGCTGTAGATCCCCTTTGAAATTCTACAGTCAAGAAAAAAAAAAAATGAAAAAATGAAACATTTTTGTAATTTAAAGCATTTCCTTTTTTGCTTGAAGGTAACAAGGCAAAAAAAAAAAAAAAAAAAAAACACAAAACTAATTTCACAATCTGGAATCAAAGCCATAAACTGTAACAGAAAGACTCAGAGAAGATGGCAGACATTATTAACCCAGGTAATCTCTGATGACAAAGGGATAATAATCAAAAGGCTTACTGTCTGTCTCCCCTCTGGAATGAAGTGTGAAATGGGATATTTTTACATGGAAGACTGCAGTCAAGGATGTGATGTACATTACCCCAGAAGGCCTGAACATACTTTTGAAAATTAGAAAGGCTTGGATGTCAGCATCTCTGTGTTACAGCACCATCAATTGTAATGAGGAAGCAGAAGCCTTCTTTAATTTAATAACCAGCTGTCTAGCACATGTAAAGAGTTAAAAATACAATAAATAGCAAAGGCATTTGATAGAAATGCTTCATAAGAAGCCTAAGGACAGTGGATAAATCACTGACATTTTACCTCTGCTCCCGCAAATCAAGTCGAGCCTTAGCTGGAAATCCAAACAGAACTGAAGGACTTCTTATAGGCTGAACAACCATGTCACAGAACTATCACCTTTAATTCAGCAGAGTTTGCCAGGATTAACACCATTATGAGAAAGCGAGTAGACTGAAATATTACAGATAGAGGATAGATATATTTTGCATTGGAGAAAAAAGTGTTTTCCATCTTACCATTTAACTTTTAATTTCTCCTTCTCATCTATTCTAGGGTAATATATATAACAAAATAAGTGACTCTCCTCCAGTGAAAGCAAATTGAACTACTAACCTGAAGGATTATTTATATCCAGAATCAACTCAATACTCAAATACTACTGGGAAAGCTTCCATCACATTATGCCGAAATTCCTAAGTAAGACTGCTGATAGATTTTACGTTACCTTTCTGAAATAAATATATTTACCAGCAAGTTTTCAAAGATTTCTTGTAATATGCTTATCAAAACAAAGAAAACACATGCAAAAAATATATATATATTTAAACAGTCATACAAGAAAGCTTTAGGCCTGACATGTCAATCAGCATTAGTTCATAAACTTGATTGCTGCTTACAATTCATTGAAAGTGCTTACACGTTCAGATTACGAAGTGCAGATTAGTAAGAAAGCAAAATGATGCAAAACATCCCTCTGCCTCCTACCTCACCTTCTAGTTACATGCCATCCGTTACCTGTCTGCCTTACACACATGCACACAGACTTGAATCTGAGTTGGAACTAATATTGGTAAAAGGGCAAAAGTCATGAGATTCATCTGATCAACATCTCCTGTGCAGACATTTGCATCCAGTCCCATCTACTGAGCTTCGTCTGGTGTCAACAGATAGACCTAGGAACAGCTATGCAGTTATTCACCTAAACACTTTTAGACAGAGATGAGATAAAATGAGGCACAGTAAAATTCACACATGCAACTTAATTCAGTTACCTCTCCTATTTGTTTTTCCTTCCTCTCCCCTCTTCTCCAGAATTTTACGTAGTCTAACACTGAACTTCTCTGAAGTGATATATTTACATGCATTTTGCCACAAGACATCCTAGATGCACAGATAGAGGGTGTTTTTCTCTATTAACTGAACAGTTTTGGTCCACGGAAAACAACTTTATTATTATTATTATTATTATTATTATTTTTTCTTGAAATGTAGGGCTCTAATGACTAGCATCCAAATTCCCTTCTGTTGGAATCATGGAAATAAATCATGATTCCACATTTCATTAAAATACAAAGCTACATTTATCTATGGTAGCATCTAAAAGCTTCTTCCAAAGCCCTGACCTTGAGAAAATGTAATTGAAAAAGCCATTTCTGATTCTCCACAGTGGAAGCTGCCCTTGCAGACTGGTGTCCAGCAGTCATGACCGTCAGTGACCAGAAAGCCAAATTATTATTGTGTGTTTATGGTGCTATCCCTGAACTGCTTCAATAGTCCTATTTCTTTCAGGTTCTCGGATCTTCAAGGTCATGTTACACAACATACTTATTCTGAGAAAAGTCTAGAAATGAAGCATGAAGAGACAGTCAACAGCAAGATTTACATTGATTGAATTTAACCGGTTTAAAGTTATGTCAGATTTAAATTGATCCTTCACATTTAAAAAAAAATACTGTTCTAACTGCATCCTATAATATTTAGGGATGCAGTGTAGAAAATTGCATTTTTCCCACCCACTCATCTACACAAGCATATTGTTGGGTTAAAACAAATCTGTATTTTTTCTTACATAGAATAGTAAGCATTTCATTCCCCATATACCTTAAGGTTAAAAAAAAAAAAAAAAACAATCCACCTTTCACAAAGTTGCTAAAAATCACTGAAATGTAACCTTTATGATAGGTCAGTAAACTTCAGATCAGCAAACATAAACATGTCATTGCCTCCAGGGAATATATTCCATTTTAAGAGCAATGCTCATCCCATCTGTAAATACAATCGGGTATAAGCAGTCACATTTTATTTTCTCACTTTAAAAATGCCCAGAGATCAACTCTACTGTTTAAGCTTTGATTTGCTTGAATAAAAGGCTATTTAAAATTTTTAGCCGATGTAAACAACAAAAACACACAAAACAAACAAACAAACTTGAATATAAAACATTTCTCATAATTTTGGAATTAAAAATTAAAAAATCATTCTTAGAGTTGGATATCTGATCCATTCAATTACAATGGTCAGAAGCCCATTAAGTAAGAAAAGCCTCTTATGTTACCTTTTTTTAAAATATATATATATATATATATATAATTCATTTCTATTCTACCTGCTTAGTTAAAGTCAGTCACAGACCAAGTTGCAGCTCCAATTAGTTTGCACTTCACTACCTGTAACACTGATTATGTCTGGAGAGGTGTAGGGAATAATAGCACTCGTGACTTTCCCACTAACCAGTAATTGTTCTCTACAGAGGCAGGACTTGTGATGAGTGGCTACCATTCCTTTCGTGTCTGCAAGTAAGTGGCTCCCCAAGCCCTCAAATTACCAGCTATGTGATTTTACTCTATTAGTTTAAGTGTTCTTGTAACAATCTACACCTGTATTTTGAACATAATACCATCTCGAGGGAATTGCAATGCATGTTTTCAAACAATAAATTAAGTGTACCGTACATAGGACGACTTGATACAACGGGGTACGTACAGTATGATGAAAAAGCTGACCGTTTCAAATCCGTTTCATGGATTTTTCTTGCACATCAGAAACTTAGCTCAATGGTTTGTATAATACAGTGAAAGTCCTAGCAAATTACTAGATCACTCTAGAAACACTCCAGAATTCTCTACAATACCACCAAAAACAAACAAATAAAAACACTATTGTTGGGGTATTTCTTCCTTAGGGAGACTTAGGAAAGATTTCCAGAGCTGTGACTTCAGGATTTTAGACTGTTTAAGCCATAAACAAGATTACAAAAAGGATGGAAACTATTTAATTGCCACTGAAGATATAAAGCTGGAGGTGGAGAGCTGCACTGTTATTTCAGAAACCTGGGACAGACCAAGAAACTGGCCAAGAACAAACCACTTCAAAGTGCTTCCAATGCTTAGGCCTTTTGCCAGCTACGCTTGTAGACTCAAACACTGCACAAATGTGCTGATTCTGGTTCACTTCTTGTAGAGACGAGTTGATATTGCAAAGTTGCATAATATGTGTGAAGTATGGAATAGCTTTGCGACATAGACAGCTGAGGTCAGAAACAGCAATTTCATGTATTTTGGTAAGAACTAGCACCATCTCCTCAAGAGAAGCAGGTAAAGCAGCAGTCACACTGTTTCAAGCAGTACTTAAAAGAGCCTTACAAAAGGACTGTGCAAAGACAACCAGCAGAGGAGCCTTGCATTCGTACCTGACGTGAGAAACACGAGCATTGCTCTAACAAATTGGTGGTTAAAGCAAAATTATTTTGTTAATTACAAAATATGTAACATGTGCTGTTGGTCCTCAATGTTTTCTAAAGAAAAAAAAAAAAAAAAAAAAAAAAACAAGTCCAGAGGAATTTCATCTGGCTTTGTCATTCTTGAAAAAGGGATGTGTTTGTGTTATACATCTCTTTTTAACAAAGCACAACTCTAGCATATGCTTAGATAATCCTGAATTATTAAAAAATAAACAAACAAAAAACTATTCTACATGGAAAGCATTGAAAACCTTTTTAAAATATTTTACTTGAAAAGAACCACTTAATTCCAAGAATAAAGTGAATTGCAAGATTTTGAATTATGAGATAATTCATAACAAAATCTGAAATCTTTTTACTTGTAATTCCAAAAAATGTATATATTTTACTGCACCACTTCAAAGAGTGCTTGCACTTCGGGTAGGCATGGCATTTAGGGTTGAAAATCTAGGACCAAATGAGAAACAGGTTATCAATTCGGTATTATCCTTAATTTTCACAACAATCATTGCCAGAAAGAGAAATGGAAGCAATGACTTTTTTTAATTCTCATTACTAACTCTGTCTTTCTGAAGCAATATCAGAATTTTAATGACTCATATATTCTGTGAACGAGCATAATGAACACCACAACTCTGACATTTGCAATGTTCTGTAATTTGATTTGTTGGCAATTCCTGTTCTCTCCTGTTTACAACCTGCATGAAAGAGGTGAAATATCTAGCCAGTCAAAATAGAGAGTATTTATAAGACTCAACTTTATGGATTCATTTTAACTCTCCAGTGAAGTGGAGAGCTTTGCCTTATTATACAACTTGAAAAACCAATATGCACATACCCAAGTAATAGCTATTTTTCCAAGAACAGCCATATTATGAGTTTGAATAGCTTCAGGGGAGAACTTAGCCATATGTTTATCAAGTCTCCCAGAAGTTTAAATTCTTCTTCTTAATAAGAAGACACACAAATGCTAATGCCCCTTTCCTGATGCAGAGCAAAATGAATTTTTAAGTCTGCAGTTTCCATCCATTGTCTACAGGCCACGAGGAGAACGCAAGGTGATGCTTGCAGGACATGGGCTGACCAGCTGATGTGAGAAGGGCACCCAGGAGCGACTCAAACAGCCACGGGACCAGTCCTTCTCCTTCCCTCCACACCATTTCAGTGAGCCATCACCACTGCTCCCTGCTTGTCATTGTGGTGCCAGTGCCAGCACGACCCTGCCCTGCCCCAAATGATGCATTGAACCACCTCCTTTCACAGTAAGCGATACCCCATATAAATCTGGTCTGAGGCCTTGTGGGTTATGACAGCTGGAACTTGCCTATTCTACCAGTTATCTCAACTGCACCTCACGTCGTCCTTTGTGCTGCCAGAAAGTGAGGGAGACCTTTGTCAAAGATTCCTGGATTAGAATTGTCCACAAGATATTGTGAAATTAATGTTTTAGGGTTCCTAATTCATATTTTTCTTGGATCAAACAGAAAAAAATTCTAATTTTATAACAAGCATGCCCAGCATTTCTCCATATGTTGATTTTCTAAGCTTTCAGCAGATAAAATAGACACCTACCATACCTCTCATTTAGGAATTTTATAGTCACCTTGTGTGACGTTTCCTTCCTGGCACAGAGGCACAGACACAATTATTAGCACGGTACCACTGCTCAAGCAACCCGCTGCACAGACAGCAATAACACCCGAGCCCTCTCATCTCTCCAGCAAGCAGCCAGAAGCAACACGAGGTTTCCTCAACAAATCTATGTGCTTTGTTCTGAACTGGGGAAAAAAGAAAGTGCTGGGGAGGGTGGTTTAGTCACCTTCCTCCGTTGTTCTCTGATGCAAATCCTGATTTGTGCCCCATTTGGTATTTACTCCTCTCTACGAGATTATAGTGCTGTCCATCTGTCTGTATTTCAAAGAGGCATCCACTGGGGGGTGGAAATAAATCTTTACTGAAAAAAACTGTTTTCTTTCATCCATATTTGGACCTCTAAAAACAGTCATTTTTGACATTTCAGACTTGTACAACTAACAGCAACTTGAAAAGCTTTTTATAGCTCGATCTCTGGGATTAAATATCATTTTAAAATGAAGTTATTTTTTCTTGGTACTTTAAACGCTTCAGAAAGAATTGCAACCCTCTTTTTTCATAGATGACTGTTATAAATGTTAATAGCTGTTTCAAACTATTTTAACATCCCCACCAATTACACAACACCTTAAATGCAACAACACATTAAAATTGTCATTGTAATCTTTTTTCAAATTATGTTTGAAACACCAGTAAGGAATAAGATGCGAGAATGGTTATTAACGATGAAATGCCATTGACACATTTTATGTTCATGAAAAATTCTTTCAGGATGGTGACCACTCAGAAAGTTGCTTTTTGCACACAAACTTCCATGGCATACTTCTGGCTGATGACAGAAGCGTATGAACAAAGTTAAGTAACAACTTCGTCAGTTCATGGAATATGAATGTATTGGGGAATAACAAAACAGAGTTCATATAAAACAAAAATGCTGGAAAACACGGTTGCCTCACCTATGGTGGATGCATATATGAATATATATTATTGTAAAATACTATAACCTCATTTAATAGTTTAAATAAAAAGCTCTTAACGTTCCCAGTATTCAGATAAAAAGCATATACATAAGAGCTCTTCAAAGTGTTTTGTTCAACATACTCAAAGAGTGAAACAGCTTTCTTTTACACCCATTCATTCAATCCAATTTTAGTATTAAAAGAAAAAAAATATTCACTGATCAAGACTACTCTCAGAGCACCTTGGCAAAGTAAAATAATTTTCAAAATTGTCCTTATGCTACTTCAAGCTTTCTGTGCTATTTGCTTACAGTGTGTATGACACACTGTGGCCCAAATTAAATACATCTCGAAACCAGTTAAAGAATTCAGAATAGCAAGGGTCCTTTTCATCTCTTTCACAAATAAATTAAGCAAAAATACATACTTTGCAGTGAATTTCCACCCTTTGTGTTGTTTACCTTTGTAGTACAGTTTTCTGTCAAGTACAAGCTTGACAGAAAAGATAGGGAAACCGCTTAGATACTCAGCTTCTGTGGTACCTTTTGTTCTTTTTGATGGACAGGAGTTCCAGTCTCTACACTTCTTTTCAGTGCCAAAATCTTTATTTTAGAGAGGTGTTCTGCACTACTTCTGACGTCTGTTGTGCCTCTATCCCCAGAACAGGTCATTTCATTATAACCTTCAATCATCCTTTAACATTTCCATGGTAGGGTGTGCATCTTCATGGTGCTAATTATGCTGAACTAACCCCTGTATAGACCCTCCCTGCATACATCGAGAGAGCTTCTGCGCAAGGTAGGCTGTGTGGCCCCCATTAAAGTGAAGCACCATACTATTTGAAGCCTACTAAAAGCGTTTACATAAGGAATTCACACTGGTTTATGACCTTCTGTCTGGGCTTTCCTTCTGAGCCCTTGAAATGTCAGCCAGCTACAAGGAAGATTGCATCAATTTATTGAGTCATTATTTGGGGTTTTGGAGGCTGCTCCTAGGGAAGCAATACATGGAAATGAAAATTCTGAATCACAAATTTTGGCAATTCTCACAAAGGAAACTGCATTGAAACAGCAAGCTAAAAAACTTGAAAGAGCAAGAACGTGAAAAGCGAGAATGTGAAAGTATGACAAACATCTCCTTGGTTATTTCACAGGTAAATAAGTATGCAGAGTGAGATTAAACTGTTTAGAATGGTTTAAAAACAGTAGAGCTGCTTGATTTTCCACACATTAACTGAACGATACAGGCACACCTTAAAGGCATAAGAAACGTAACAGTCCCTGCCAGAACTGCAGAAAATTCCCTGAAGTCCCATCTACTTATCAGTCCCAGCCTTTTGTTTGCTAGACCCGTGCAACCCAAATAGCCTCTCTCTTCTGATCCAGCTTCTAAACTAATCCTCTCCTGAAAGGAAAAAGCAGCAGTCACGCTCTGGAAACTCAGATCAGTCAGGAAGGTGCAGAGAGGAGCTCGTGAAAGCATGGAGGAGGAGCAGGTAGCACAGGCACAAGGCTGCCAGCCTGCCGCAGGGGAGATATGACAGTTCCCCACCAGGCAGAGGATCCACAGCTCTGAGAGAAAGGAAAAGGATCGGCTCTTTAGAGAGCATCACAAAGACTCATGCTAAGACAGAAAGAATTGCCAGACAGGAAAATCTCACCCTGAGCACAACATGCACATTTTCCAGTTAGCTGTCTCCACTAAAACTAAAGGGTTTTGCTGTAGAACTCTTCAGTATCGTGACCAACAAGTCATGATCAAAGACAAAGACCTTTGGAAAGATTTCCCTTCTTGGAAGAATATATTCTTCTAAACCTGACCTACACTAACAGAGCTGATTAAAAAGCATAGTTAAAATATGGAAACTGGGGGGGGGGGCGGGGGGGGAATTCAATTTTAAATGTCCTAGGTTTTTCAAAACAGATGCTAGTTAAGGCTTGCTTTATACCGGTATTATGAAAAACAAAACAAAATGAAAAAAAAAAAAAAAAGATTATTATCTTGGACTCCTAATAGGTTAATTCTTCAAATCTGTATTAAAGCTTGTATACAATTCAGTAACAAAGACTTTTTTGTTGTTGTTGTTTTTTTTTTCTTTCTTTCTTACCTTCTGTTCTTTAACAAAAAGAATAATTCTTCCTTCCTCCCAAAGTTAGCTAAACAAATTGTTGCACTTGCACAAAAAGTCTGCAAGAATAAAAGTGGAAAGCATTCTAATCTTCATGGACACATTCAAGAACACTCTGTATGTTTGTTTGTTTATTTATTTATTTTCTTATCAAAACAGCATTTTGATATAGTTTCATTATTTCTTCTTGGCAGATTATTGCACAATGTTTTTCTAATACACAGGTAGAATGCAGGTACGTATTTAAGCAGCCTCCAGGAGCACTATTCCAACACTGGTTATTGATCTTTCTCTAAACTTACTGATATATATTAATAAGGTGTTAAACACATTATTTTCTTTTACAGATCTCTGGGCTTCATCCTCAACCATTCTTGGTGCAATAATTATAAGCTTATCAAACGGAATAAAAGGCAACAGATTTTTATTCTTTCAAAGAACAGCCAAGCTGTTGCTGTGGTTTATTATATAAAATCCTTAGTTTTGATACTGTGATTAAAATGTCAATTTCCTTAAAGAGCCATTCTCCATCAGATATATCTGATTAAATTTGCATAGCTTAAGTATGAGAATTAAAATGACTTGAAATTGAGATAAACTGCTTGAAAGCATACACACACAGTTTGCACACATGCCTAACCAGCAAACTCTTTAGAGCCATGACTATCAGACTAGCTGTGTTGTGTTCAATCTTTAAAAAGACCCATCTTTCTCATTGCTGATATGAAAACATCGGTGTCATGAAGCAAGGACAGCTCACACAATGATGTGACTTTGACCACTGTTTTGACAGGTGGCCGAAGCAAGCCTTCCTCTGAGGGCACAGCACCCAAATGGAAATGGTAGAAGACAGACAAAGAAAGAACTGCATAGGATGAATCCGGCCAAACCCTGCTATGTACGAAGTTCTGACTGGCTTCAGAGGAGTCAAGTTAGAAGGAAAAACTATCCAAGCTCAGAAAACATCCCCGAATTTAAAATAACATTGTATCACCAAACAACACAGGGAGCCATTAACACACAAAACTGTCTTACTGACAGCTTTGTATTGATCACTGATGTGCTAAGTATAGGCAAACAAACACACGTTGAAAAGAAGATAGCAGTTTGCTCTTTTCAGTGGTTAAGACCACTTGAAAATTATTTTTCTTGTCATTAAAAAAAAAAAAAAAACACGTTTCCAGTTTAAAATGAAGTGCTGTTAGTGAAATGCATATTTAGTGGCAGCAAAAACAGTGTTTTCCCCCTGGAACTCTAGAACTGGCATCCTAGATCCACTACAGCTCAGCAGAAATGTGTGATGTGGTAAAGCAGTAATTGAAAATAAATATTATACTTATTTGAAATTACAAACCACTTCACACTATTAATTACTCCAACAAGCTGTGTATTTTTTTTACAGTTGTAATCACTCATAGAGATAAGATTACTGCTAAAGCAGACTCAAAATAAGCGTACATGCCAACAGCTGTTTAAAAAAAAAAAAAAAAACCTGAAAATAATATTTTCCCCAAACATCTAGAACATGTTGAGCTGTGTCCATGCTTGCTACAAAACTCCTGTCCCTGCCAGCTCCCTAACGCTGACCTGCAGCCACCGCTGACAAAACACAAATGACCAACACGTGATCCCTCCTCAAGGTGACTAACTTTTGCTAAATTATACATTTTTGCTGCATTACAGCATCTCCTATGCCACAGAATGATCACCCAGGTCAGGTGGAAAGGGACCTCCCCAGAGGTCACCCAAGGCAAGCACCTGCTCAGGGCAGGTTTAATCGGATCAGGTGGCTCAGGCACTTGATCACCAGGCAGCCTAGAGGAAACCCCAATCCCCTAGACTTCTCTGTTAACAACAAGTCATTTAACATGCAGAGAAAATTAGTACAAATTATTAAAGAACATTGGAAGAGTTATTTATTTTTAAAAATGTGAGAAAAAGTAAATGTAAATGCAAGAATGAATTTGATAGCAATACTATTTAAAGACTGGCGCATTTAGCAGGACAATTTGATACTACTTGATAAAAACAGGTCAATATTAAACAAAAGTACCCTATGACTTATTAAGGATAGCCACTTTTTTATTTATTTTTTTTAATTGCATAAAGCAAAAAGACATCTCGGGAGATATGCTCACTAAACTTCAAAAGAGTTTCTTACTTTAAGTGTGACTAGAACAACATCTTCAGGTCTATTTAAGATGATACAAAAGCAGGCTTTTATAAACTTCAGTGTGCAACTTCTTATACATTTACCCAACCTCAATCACATGAAATCTTTAAATTGAGATTACGGGTAATATGGCTAAAAGCAACTTCACAACCTTTGCAATCAGGGCCTGATTGACACTAAAAGTGTTCTTGCACCTGAAAGTAAGTGCCCCAGAAATTACTGGGATTTATATGCTGAGTGATTCGGTTGTCTTTGGAAAACTTTTATAGAATTGCTTGTAAAAAGAAGAGGTTTTGATGCAGAAAAAAAAGCTAAAAAATTACAGGATTAATTTCTGTGTCTCTGACCAGAGCCAGACTACAGTATCACAAAGATTTCAAGAGATTTCAAATCTACAAATTTATAAATGGGTTTTTGTTAATCCATTTTTTTCACCAGTTGCCCTTCCTAACAACTTGACAGATTCTCCTAGTTTTTGTTTTTTTTTTAATAGTACTTGATCATCAAGTGTCAATATTTTAGTGCTAATCTCATTTGAAGTTCACGTACCTCAGACTGCTTAGCTATTCTGTACATATTTCTCTATTTCAAAAAAAAAAAAAAAATTACTTTACTATGGTTACTATCACAACTTCCTTTATTCCTTTAGTAGGAAAAAAAAAAAAAAGAGAGAGAGAGAAAGAAAGACTAGTTTCAGATGAAAAGAAGAGCCCAGGAGCACTGAAAACAGTACCAAGTGGCCGATAAATCAAAATGAAATACTGAAAATTGGCAACATGGCGCAGAAAATTTCAGTCTTCACATAGCCTCTACTGAATGTAAATGAGAAGATGCAGACACAGGCAAACATGAAGACAAATTTTTGGGAGTGCTACTACAGATCAATTTCTTCTCTCAGTATATCTCCTAAAATAACACATCTTTGCTTTAATGTTCTGTCGACTGAAATACCGTGTTCCTACTGCAGGACATGGAGCTGCAGAGATAACTCTGTCAATTCTGACCAGACTCACTGCACCACGGCAAAGCAGTGCTATGTATGTCCCACTGAGCTGCCACACCAAGCACAGAGGAGGTCCTGTATGCTCCCCAAGGTCTCTGCAGAAAGAGCAGAGAATATGCTGCTGTTGCTTGGACTGTAGCAGGAGCACAGTGCAGCTTTTTCACCTCTGTAGCTCTGGGATCACGTGAAGAGATTTGCAGAATATGTGAATCCCTTATCCTTTCACACGTTAAATGACATATTAGCATTGTCTTTGATGTAATATTCAATTGATATTTCCATGCATGTGAGCTAAAGAATATAGAGGTTTGCTTCTAGCTTTCACCTTAAAATTTAAAAATATATTCATTCTGTGTTATTTTTTTCCCCCCAAACTAAATCAAGTAGCATCTTACATGGGAGGTCAAAAAGAACGTGACAGCTATTGTAGCATCACTGTATTAACCACATTGCTCACAAAGCGTATGCAGTAAAGACCTTGGCAATGGTTGATTACAATTATTTATTTTACACGTCCAGTGACCTAACTCACTGCTCATTATCTTAATTACAGGTATTTTTCTAAGTGAAAAGCAATTCTTCAGCAGAGTAAATGGGAATGGATCTTGGTTTTTTGTTTTGTTTTGTTGTTTGTTTTGTTTCGTTGTTTGTTTTGTTTTGTTTTTTTTAATAAAAGTTAATCACATATGCTAATGTTGGCATGTGCTAAATTTACCGAAAATTCTGTTGTAATGCTTCGGAAATTATGTTATGAGAAAAAATACCAATGCTTATATAAAATCTGTACAGAAAAGTCTTTCTCTATACAGTGAATGGGATTCCATGAAAAATGAGCTTCCTATCAGTTCTTTGACCAAAAAAAAAAAAAAGAGCCAAAAAATTGTATAATAATTGTCTCATTATTATTACACATCTTGACACTGATTGAAAAATGAGGTGCTTATCCTGGGCATTGCATCAGTGGCCATCATAGTTATCCTCTCCTCAAAGCTCTATAGAAGCAATTCCTACCTTTATTTACATATCTACATTAGATATATTAATAACTAATAGCAATAGACTAATATTGCTGTGCAGACTAAAAGCAATGCCCAAGTTACTTTCTGGGCAAAAACCTTGCAGGTTCATTTATACCTCTATAAATGATGTTTTAAACCAAATGGAAGTTCATTCAGCTTAGTACATTCATTTGGTGTCAAAGCTAACAAACTTTGCTAAACAATGCCATGATCTTCTAAGATGTTGTAATATAAAATGATACGCCCTAAACTTGAAGTGCTAGTGTCATTTTATTATCTCCTTTTAATTGTACCACTGGCTATGGATATCAAAAGAACATGAGAACACGGGGAAAAAAAAAAACTACAAAGAGCTCTCCTGACAACAAGAAATGTTTGAACACCGGAATTTTATCATTATTTTTTTTTTAAATTTGTTCTGTGCTTTAAGGACATTACGTATTTAGAATTTCTCACTGAATTACATTATCTTTGCTCGCAATAAATTAATACCCAATTTCAGAAGCTGGACCTCAAATAAACAGGGCAGATACCAAGGTTTGCAATCCTGTCATATACTAACCCACAGATCATCTGACTTAAAAATTTCTGAAGAATCAAAGGCCAATCTCCATTTTCTGAGTTGGGATTCTGGTGGGTGATTTAACTGTGGGTTCCCGGCCATATTCACCCCCCTCCTTGTGCTCGGCTGCTCCTCACAGCTCAGCAGCATCTCTATGCAGGTATGGCTGTAGTGTAGCCGCAGGCACAGATCAAACAGCAAGGAGAAATTTCTCATTAGGGACATTACAGTAAGTTTGTCAGGTTCATACTGCTCCAGAGTTATCATGGAGGAACAACTGGTGTTTGTAATGCCCTAAACAAGATGGGCTCTGTATTCTACATACAACTGTTTATCCTCCAGAAGTTTATCCCTGCCAATGGCAGGGGTGTTCGGACTGGATGATCTTTAAGGTCCCCTCTGATCCAAACCACTCTATGACTCTGAGTTACCCAACTGTGACTTAGTTTCTTTGCCCATAAAATTGATCTATTACATCACAGATCTCAGACAGCAACAGGTCTAACGGATCACCTGATAGATGACTAATATCAGAAAGCTGGGGCTCAAAGCCTGAGAAAATAATTGAGGATATGGCAACAATGAAGATTTTATAAGGAGTTCTGAACCTAACTTGCCAGTGAGCCTCGAGACGAAATGCACATGAAGAAAGGTAGGATCTGGCAAAAGTGGAAGTCTGGTGTCTCATATTTTCACTATACCAACTACGTATCACACATATCCTGTCACGTACACCTATCAGTATAAGCATAATGCCCCCACTTCTGTCCTTAGGCTGAAACCCCTGCTGGACTACCTCAGGTTTGCACCCCAGACAGAAGAGGCTCCCATCAGAGGTTCCTGCTGTCTGCCTCCCTCAGCTCAGACCTGCCACGAGCACCGAACCCCGGGCTTCTGCAGAGTTCCCAGCACCCCCTACTTCCAGAGCCAGTTAACAAACCCAGCACTTATTAATGACTTAATCCTGTTATTTATTTTAAAACTGTGCTTCAGTGAAAATCAAGATATGAAAAAGGATGTTATTTTGCTTTAAAGATACTATAGAGAAGTATTTTAAACAATTCCTGTATTACCCTATTTAGTGGGAAATCCAGCTCTAAGTATTAAAGTATACACAGGGGAAGAGCAAAATAGAAACACAGGGACAAAGACATCAATGTATTAAGTCAGCTTTGTGCAATTCACAGCTCTTGTTCAGGAACGATCACTTCAATTAGAAGGAGGTAGGGCTGATATGAAGGAGAGGCTTATCTTCACAGAATAGCTGCTCTCAACACTTCAGGCCAAGGGTTTGCCCCTTGAGCATGAGTAGTGTTATTTGAAAGACAAGTCTTATTGAGCGAATCTAATCCAAAAGGGATGTACAAAGTTATATTTCAAAATCAGGTGCAAACCAGTAATCTACTTTTAACCCATTATTCGCAGTTGCAGTGCTCCACAGCAACATACCCTGCTTGACTTGCTTTTGCATCGGGAAAGCAACAGGGTTTGCAGCATTTTCTGTTAATTACATGAAAATTATTAATTATTCCTCAACATTTCCCTCGAGATTGGTAATTTTTAGGTGCTAACTAATAAATGAATTATTCTTGTAAGCTGAAAGATCTCAACTGATCATTCTAAATTGGAGTGTTCAGCTTTCTCAGTGAAATGCAAGAAAGCCCTGTAAAAGAACAATCATATGTATATCAGACCGATGCACGTTTAAAAAGACAATTAAATTGTACTATGAACTTGCTCCAGCTATCCACATTTCCTCCGAATATTTGTCTATGTAGCCTGACTGCAGTAGTATTTAAGCTATTACTGACTTATATATTCTCACATGGGGTACATACAATGCAGTTTTAGGTTAGAGGGAGTTTTTATCCCGGTCCTTAAGTTTCAACAATGCTGTCTAAAATTACACACACACATTCACATACCATGTTTAGGCTTAGCAGCACATGCACGTGACAGACAACAGCAGGAAAAGCACCCTGTATTGCCACGAGGAGGACTAATGACTTGGCTGCAGAAGTGACTTGCAGGAAGCAGCATTCAAAAGAGTAGCGGTACGCTCTTATCTCCTACTCCTCTGGTAACACCCGAAGGGAACTGACATATCAACTGCACACAGACCACAGCTGAAGCACCATGCTCCCTGCCTCCGTTATCAATTCATCACTCTTAACACAATCTACATAAAGAAACAGAAGGTTCTGCTTAGTACCCTGCATGGATAACGTGTTTGCTATGCACCAGCGCAATACAGGTTTGAGAGATAATAAAGAACTAAGGGAAGGATGCCATACATGTGGCATGTATTTCCTTCCACTGTAAAGGCCACTCATCCGATCTGGTTCACAATGAAGTATGCTGAAATCATCATCATTAAAGGTCATCAGCAGAACACACAGTAAGTTGTATGTTACGATGATAACAACAAGCAGAAACACATTTAATGGATTAAAATGGAAGAGTTAATTCCTCAGTGAACATCATCTGATATACAGAAACTGCATTTTAAAAGTACCAACACAATGTAGACTACCTGCAGCAGGTACCAGGGAAGCTTCTACTCTACAAATTATCCTTTAGATTCATTTGATATCTTTTTTGTTTGTTTGTTTGTTTTTCCACATACTGCCAAAAGATAATGAAATAATGGCACAAAAACTTGAGGAACTCATCTCCATAAAATAGTTCAACAAAATAGTAAGCACAACTAAAAATCTTAGCCATTAGTTACACCCAACTGCAAAACAGTGAAGTGCAGCAGCATAACGTCTGCAGTTACACCAAAGAAAACATATATTCATTCCATTTTCTTTGATACATCATACCATGATACAGCCATGAAGAGCAGAAAGAGACACAAGCATCTTCAAAACATACTTAAAATATTAATTGTAAAGCACAGCATATTTGGCAACTCCTTCCCTGCTATTTCCACTCAAGTGTAAAACAACATCTCTGTGAATCCTGATGTGCCACAGTCTTTCTACCTCAGGCAATGATCTTATATCTCATTAGCTAAGTCGGTCTGAGTGGGATCAGAACTGAAAATGTGCAAAGAGGTCAAGATTCAAACCTGGAGGGTATCCGTACGTGAGAAGAATTCAAACCCACGAATGTAACATTCATCTGAACATTTCTAATCCCCTCATTAGATACAAGGACCTGCACTCTCTTTCATACACCAGAGTAAGCACCACGCCGAGACTGTTCCCCCAAGATCTCCCGGAAATCAATTGTTCTGGTTTTCATTTTGTGGTCTATTTAACATGATTTTACATGATACATACAGACATTGATTTTGTATACCACTTGCTCACTTGAAAACATTATTGCCCTTTTTCTGCAATGCTGTGTGACAAAATCAAGTAAATGATGCAAAGGCAAATGTGTAAATCAGCCGACTGGAGGTTCTCTTGAAATACCACAAATCAGGCGAGACTTCCTGTCTGCTGCTTCCAGCTGTGTCCTATACCAGCTTTGGTCATGACTTTGACCAGCATGGCTGTTGCTTTTTCCCTCACCTATACTTATTGTGGTCATGTTTGTTTTAAGTATCTTATATTTTAAGTACTTATACTTCCAGTATAGATACTTATATTTTAAGTATCAGTAGTCATTACAAGGCTTTCTGAACACACCTAGGAAGCCTTAATTGTTAGAAGTCTGCAATAATCATTCAGAAAGATCCTTATCTAGGTATTTTAACTTTTTCGTTGTTGTTGTTTTTCAACCTACCTAGACCTGCAGATCAAAATTTTGTAACTTTATATCAAGCTATTCAACACATTAGTTTGTTACTTGTAAAAAAAAAAAAAAAAAAAAAAAAGTAATTCATTATCTCTGTATGATGTAGTAACACTCTTCTCAAGTATTTAAAATATATATATACTTTAGCTTTACTTCCACAGGTCTTTACCAAACCATTATTAGACCTATGCCATTTTTAGAGTTTCACTAAACTGTTTATAAAGACAATAATTCATAGTATTCTTTTTTTTTTCCTGACAATATGATATCATTTGGCAATTATCCTCATGCCCTCAATTCCTAATGTGAGGTGCTCTCAGCTTTTCCATTTTTATCTATTTATTGTTCATCATTATTCTCCTGTTGATTAACTTCCTTTTTTAATCACATTTCTTTAATCCAAAGTAGTTCTCTTTCATGATTAATGTGTTGTATTCTTTGTCATCTAATGAATCCAGCTTGCACAGTTCCCAATTATCATTGTTATTCTTGTGTCTCAGCATTACCTCCCACTCCATTTACTCGTAACTGCTTTCAATTTCACATATACATATATATATATTTATATATTAAACTGGCAAGTTTGTCATGTTTACTCTAACATTGACTACACTGTGTTTTTACATAGCAAACAAGATTATCATAAACACTTTTAGTTCAGTGATCAATTACATAGATTAATGGTAGCACAACAGAATGAAGGGCTCCTGCATAATCTACGGTAGTTATCATAGAATCAGAGAATATCCCGAGTTGGAAGGGACCCACAAGGATCATCAAGCCCAACTCCTGGCACCGCACAGGTCCACCCAAAAGTTCAGACCATGTGACTAAGTGCACAGTCCAATCGCTTCTTAAATTCCGACAGGCTCGGTGCAGTGACTACTTCCCTGGGGAGCCTGTTACAGTGCGCAACCACCCTCTTGGTGAAGAACCTCCTTCTGATGTCTACTCTAAACTTCCCCTGCCTCAGCTTAACCCCGTTCCCGCGGGTCCTATCACTGGTGTTTATGAAGAATAGGTCACCTGCCTCTCCACTCCCCCCTGTAAGGAAGCTGTAGACTGTGATGAGGTCTCCCCTCAGTCTCCTCTTCTCCAGGCTGAACAGGCCCAGTGACTTCTGCCACTCCTCATATGTTTTCCTCTCTTTTCCCTATAGTATTTTAAATGAAATACTTTTTAAAGAATTCATGGGATGCGTTACCTATGACAACATGAGGGTCCTTTCATTGTTCCCAAAAGGGATAAATGCAGAGGAAACAACACATGAAGAAATGTGCCAGATTTACTCTAGTCATCTTCCAAAGCAGGGAGTGGGGGAGAGGAACCCCCGTGGTCTGTGAGGAGCAGCACCTCACAGGCAAGGCAGGCTGAGGAAACCAGGATCCATGAGCATCAACTGCTGTGCTGAACTAGAAACATCTGCCTATGTTTTGAGAGCTGAGATAGAATTGTAGCAATGTTCTTCTTGGACCCTCCCCACCCCCCAGGAAATTCTATTCTTATAATAGAATTATCTCAGCCTTCCTTTTCTCTCAATGTTGAACAAATATAGAAAATATTTGAAAAATAATAAATAAAAATAATAATAATAAAAATAATAAATAAAAAAAAAGACAGGAATTTTTTACTAGATATAGTGTACATGTGCTTTATACTCTCATGAAGGCACAGGTATGCTCATATATTCCAGGGGACCTTTTTAAATTTGCAACAAGGAAAAATGTAGTACTACTAAACTAACTTTTCCTGAAGGTTTAACTTCTGCTCTATACACCCCAGCTGTTAAATCCTGTTTTGCACAAGGTTAAAATATAAGTGTATTTTCTGTCAGCAGAGGCTGCACTTCAGTAATGAAGAAAGCAAAATGTGTGTGCGTGAATGTATATTAGCAATCACTTAGTCAATTTCACAAGCATTTTAAGCTGAAAGGGAGGGCTTATGCCATAACACCTAAACCATTTACACACACTAAGGAGGATAAACATTCTTCATAGAAGCCAAGTCTTCTAAACATCTAAATCATTACTGAAAATAAAATTAGGTTCCCTTGAAAAATGTTACTACATATATAGCAATAATAGTGTTTCCCAAAGCTGGTAAAATAAGGACTTAATTATGCAAATACTCATACATCAGTAACTCGCATGTAAGTAATCTCTCTGCATAATAATACACGTACATAATAGACATCGATAATATACGAATATAATTGAATGCTTGTAATTATTCTCAGGATCAAAGCCCATATTCAAAATTCAAATTAAAGTTTTATAATTGTAATAGTCATGATGGACTTACACACGATTATAATGAAATGTGGTCCTCTAATAAGTGATATGTTTTGCATATACAATAAGATAATCTTAAAAATAATCATTGTAGGGCTGACAATTACTAAAAACAAAGAGGTGAAACAGCACAGAAAATACTAACATTTGCTAGATAAATAGGAAAAATAACAAGACTCCAGAAACAGTATTCCTTAGCAGATGTGGTGAGCCATTCAAATTACCTAAGTGATAGGAAACCTGAACCAATGTTTTGCTCTCTCTGGGCTAATGACCTGAAACTAATCTCTGGGTAATGACTGACACCAAGGGAATGCAGTAAGAAAGAACATCAAGTCTGCTGCCTCCAACCTGTGCTATGAAGCAGCAAAGCTGAGCTCTTCCCAGGGGAGCAGAAACATGAGCAACAGGAGACTGCTGTTCATCAGTGGTAGCCATCCAAGGACCTTCAGTGACTTGGGTTTTGAAAGCATACTGAGAACAGATAAACACCAGCTCTATATTTCCTATGAACACATTGCACACTGGTGATGAAACAGCCACATCTTTTTCCAGGTCTTCTAAAACTGTGATAGGAGATACAGCAGCTGGAATAGAAAGCTGTAATTTTGTACCAGAGTGATCAACCAGTGATGGATTATTTGGAAAGAAAACTTCACAAAGGTCAATAGCATTTTTTTTGTATTTCGTAAGTGCTTCTGATTTTTAAAGCACTTCTATAAAAGTGGCTAGCATCTCCCATTTATTATCTAGCAAAAGTGGAATATAAAAACACAACTAGCTGGGGTGAAATTCAAACCCTACCCTTACGGTAACTTTGAAGAGCTATAAGATTAATTTCTTTAGGAAAAAATAAAAAAATAATAAAAAAAAAGGCTCTATTTATACTGTGTTAGAAATAAATTATGAACTTAAATCACCATTTTCAAGAAAAAAGTAAAAATATCAATTAGAGTACAAACAGTTTAAACTGAATTATACCGATTCAATTAGGGAAGACTTACGAAGTATGTGAGTTTACAGATCTCAAATAACAATCAGCAAAAGTTTGAACTTACAACTACAAATAAAGAAACAATTTTTCTACTTATCTGCTTTACTGACAACTGAAGATGTGGTTTGTACATTACCAAACGCTAGGCTGGCGTTACAACAACCCTGTGCCCTAACTAACTGTCAAGAAACTATGCATGGCTAGGAAGTGTTTCCAGCTTGAAGTTGCCTGCTACATTAAAGACTCTTCCAGAACCAAAAGTTTCAGCCACAACACTTGAAATCCCTTACTCAGATGCTTTAAAGGAAAAACAAAAATAAACAAAAAACACAAGAAAAACCACCCCTCAAAACATCTTAGCACCCACAAAATCAGAACCAGAAAACCAGAGTTACACTACGCGATGCAGCAGGATTGCCCCCCAGCTCCTCCAGCCCGCCTGGCTACCATGCACCCTCTTCTGCAGAAAGAAATCCAGCAGTGCTGTAAGGAGGAAGTCCTCTGGCTAGACTGCCATTTGCTAGCTAAGAAATGCTTGTTTGTTCATCATCCTTGCAGCATTGCGTATTTTTTTTCCAGTTTTGTGCTATACTCTTAACACAAAAGATTTCATAATAGTTTCTGCTTCAATACACCAGATCAGCATTAAGACTGCTGATCAAATAAAGCTCTCTGGCAGCAGGGATGGGCTACTTAAAAACATTTCCAATGTAGAAGGTTGAGACTAACAAATATTATTAAATGAACAGTTATAGAAATTTTGCAAGAGAAACCACACAGATCCTGAATTCATTGTCCTTAACACCCCAAGGCCAAACTATGTCAACAGCAGTTGAGCTGTGGTACCACCCTCACACCACACTCTGCTTGGTCAGCAGCTTAACCTCCATCTCCCATTTACTCTTCTGTGGCATTGGCTCCTTGGTGGCAGGCCTCTGAGACAGCCACAGTGCTGTTAAACTTCAAGAGCTTCTGAAAAGAAGCCCCACACACACATTCCTCTGCTGTTAAGGATAATACACTTCACAAACTCTTACTTTGTTTTAACCTTGACAGCAACGATGCCCAGCTTGTACTTAAAGCTAAATATTCCTGATCACTAGTAACAGTAGATTAGTTATTGGCTTGCTTTAAAAAGAATAAAAGTACTTCTAGCATTACCAAACTCTTAAAAGGTGTCTGCCATCAACAGATCCACTGATGGTGAAATGGCAACATCAGCGAGATGTTCAGATCACAGGAACGATCTGAGCTTTGCAGGTCCTGCAGCCAGCGCTGGGCACATCAGCAGGTGTTCAAAATCCCTGCGGCTTCCCCCAGGCTGGATGGCTCCAAAGGCAGGGATCAACAAGAGGTACATGCTGAGCTTTCACATGAGAGACTGAGGACAGTTTTCCAATCCAATACTGTAAGAAGTTGGAGGAACACAGAGAAGTAACTACTCAGGCAAATACCAGCAAACAGAGGGGAACCTACACTCACCTTCATTTTCTGGTTTAGTGAGGATTAATATTTGATTTGGTGGAAGACATAAGGGTTAAAGACACTTAGAAGTATCATTTGTCTGTAAATAGTTTTTTTTAAGAAGATTATATTTTGTAATTTATTTTAAATTTTTAAGCACGTATTAGACTGTAAATGATACACTAAACTAGATCCAGTAAAATTGTTGCTAAACAAGAAGATACACACTCAGATCTAATCAGCGTATGTTTACTATCTGTCTCATGCTGTATTTGAAAGAGCATTCCCCATCACTATTAAGAAACAAACTAAAGTACAAACAAAACAATCATAAAACCTGAAAATATATCTGCAAATCCCCAAACTATTTTTACAACTTGTCAGGTGTGTCATTGTTAACTGTATCTCGTCAGCATCATATCAAATCTTAGGAAGAGAAATGTTTCATGCAACAGTAGCAGCCTAGAAGCTTTTGTTTGATTAGAGAATAAAGCTCTGGATCATTTTAAGTTAAAGTTAAATTTTAAAAGTGTAAAATGAAATATTTTTGTAGTGCAAAATTGAGTATTTTGCAGTCTCCTGTAATAGCTCTCCCATGCATTCATTTCCTGAATTTATAAAATTGCTGCCTAGATCATTTTCTCTGAAGCTTTCTCTTAAATGCTATGCACTCAGCATACACATTTAGGAGCTTCACAACTTTCTTACTAAAACCTTTTGTCCATAATCCTGCCTACTGCACAGAAACAGCTACACAGCTAGTTCCTGCTGGGGGCGGTGGATGGAAGAGGAAAAAGAAAATCTTGAAATTCTCCCAGATGTACTGCTTTTTGTTTTGTTTTTTTGTTTTGTTTTTTACCCTTGAAAAAGCAAATGAATGCATAAATAATCAAATACTTAAATACTGGTTGCTAAATAAACAGTGCAAATATTGCAATTGAAATATTGGTTTGTATTTTTATTCTGTGTCACTGATTGTTAGAGGGAAGAACTGTCCCCCCGGGCAATATTCAAGGGATATGACAGTCAAAGTTAAGGACTACAGTGGTTAAATTAGATGGGACACATCACTTGGAAACACTATTAACAGCTATGGAAATCCTTGCAGATTCCAAACGAGGGCTGTGCCTTTCTCACAAAAAGTCCAGCATAAATTAACAGTTACATAGTGTTTTTTTTTTCACTCCCATTTAACAGTCTTTAAAAATAAAGCCATTTTGTACCGTGTTTGGTGTCTCTGTGATGACATTTAAAATGCACTTTGGGATTCCCAGCTACTAGCAGAGTTCAAAGTAACTATTGGTTTTACATTTAAATAGTAGCAAAATGTGGAACAAATTAAGAAAAGCAAATACAAAAATTACTTTAACTACAGTTTTGTTTTGCACTTAGGGAGGGCAGGAAACATGAGGAAAAGGGACTTAGATATCTTCAGACTCTATTTATTATCTGGGTATTCACGAACACGTGTTCTCTCCTCTCAGACACACCGCAAGCAATTTACTTCACATCGTGCAGTCAAGAAGGGAACAACTGAAGAAGAATTTGAGGATTAATCAGTGTGTTAATTGAGGTTACCTAGATCGTGATAGATGGGGACAACATACTGAGCAAGTTACTATGGCAGCTGAACTCATCTGTTAAAACCAAAATTAATGGATAAACAAAATTAAGTTCACTTTCTCATTGATTTTTATCCAGCAGCACTGGACTACAAAAGAGCTATCAGGGAAAGCTATCCATTAGCTGTCAACTAAGAATGCCTTAAGAAGCAATTGTTAATCCTCCAGTGATGTCTCACTAAATCCTAATCCCTACAAATTGCTCTTAGAAGCAGCATTAAACTAGACATCAAACCAGGCTTCAGTGCTTCCTGAAGTTATTCAACCTGTAAGCCATTAGAGATCATACAAAGTGCTAAAACTTTTAAATCCAGTAAAAATACATAAATCAGATAGATAACGTCAACTGCACGCCTACAACTTCCTGTGTTTTGTGTGCCGTGGAAAAATAAATAAACAAACAAACAAACAGGAAAATGGACCATTCTAATACAAAAATCTCACGATTCATAAAATTTAAGAGACAACTTATGTTTCAATTTTACTTTGCAATATGATCTCACCTTATAAAAGTGTATAAAAATCATATTAAGTGTTGGAGAGGGATTTATTAAAGTTTCAGTGCTCACATGATTTCGGATAAGCAGCATAATAAAAAGACACTGATTTTCTCACCTTGTCAAAATTTTGGTTGTCTCACCTAGAATGATATGAGATGCAACTACTAAAACGGGTTTGGCTAAACCAGTACGGAGTTGGTATAAACTAATAAGATTCTAAGACTAAGCTAGCATTTTAGGAAAGGAGAAAACTGTGGTGGAGCTTGAGAAAAAAAACAATAATAATAATAATTTCATTAAGTGTAAAAACATGATTATCTCCCTCATAATTTTTAAAGGAAACAACTATTTCTGTTTCCCAGTGCCATACAAACGGTGTCATAATAGACATTAGAAAAAGTTTCTAATTTTTTCTGAAGTGAAAGTGAAAGTCTATTTCTTCCGAAATGGTACTATTACTAATTCAATTACCTGGTCAGGTGGAAAATAAAGCCACTACAAATTTATTGATCAAAATCAAACTTAGTATCATGTCTAGGGAGTAAAGACAAGCTAGTGTTATTTCCTAGGTTCTTTTCTTAGCATACTGAAACATTCACTTAAATCTTAATTTCTGTAAAAAAAAATAAAAAATAAAAAAAATCAGAAGATGTGGAAAGCATCAAAAAGATGCTAAATGATAACAAGAAATGCTCTGGGAAATTTTAATGGTTCCTTGGGAAGCACAAAAGAATCAAGAAGCCCAGACAATTTATTTTTAAGTGGAAAATTGATTCCTTTTAAAATTACAGAAGAAAAGTTTTTGAAGACATCTGTCATTTAGAATGCATGTCCCTTTCATCCAAATTTAATACTATGTTGGAATTTAATAGTACTAGATAATGTTCTAAAGGTCATTAACTGGATAACCATTAGAACCTGTTTTTCTATTGGAGAAATTAGAGACAAGCCCACAAACACATCTCCAAAGTACAACCAAGAGACGCTATATAGAGTGTAGAGGAGAGGATAGGATGGATGATTTAGCCTGCTGTCTCAGTGATGTATGTGGTCCTCAGATGACAAATTCAGCAGCTGTAAACTGAATACATTATAACAGAAAGGAAGTGAGAAGTGGCAAACCATGGGAAGCCACATTAAGGCATCCTTGGCATCCTCTCCAATGAGGATGCTGTCTTCTGAATGAAGGAACCAACAAGGAACCAATCCTTCATCAAAGAGTTAGACTGCTCTGTTCATTCAATAAATCATTCACATGACTGGAAATACAGCTCTCAGACGGTCAGGCAGAGAGATGCAAAATAGCTCCAGAAGTATCCCCAGCCAAGAGCGAACTGGCAGACAACACAAAGGATGAGGACTTGCTTATTGGAAGGGCAGACTGCATGAATTCACGTACTTGAGCACTAAGGAGTGCTTAGGAAAATTCCACGCTTGTGCAGTGTGTTCGTACCAAGAATGCAATTTGAGGAATCACAAGATGGAATCTGCAAGATATAGATCTGTATTGCTTTAGGAAAGCATTCATTTCAGAGGGTAATTCTCAAATATTTTAAAATTGTATGTAAAATAGGTTCTCAACATATAAAGATAATACAAAAAAATATATAGTTTTAAAGCAACAAGCACACAAAAACTCTCAGCCAGGAACCTGAACATTCTTGAAGCTGGAAATACTCTTCAAACTTTTCCTTATGCAATAAGGTGAGGAAAGACTCACAGAAGAGTGGATGACTTGATAGCCTCCCATCTGACAGATGCAAGCAAATACAGAAAAATCTACCCCACCGTGGCCACTTGAAGTTCTCAGAATATAGTAAAGAGTGAAAAACATGAACATATACTGATAGTCTATTATTTTGTTATTTCCAGTAGCAAATCTTCAGCACCTTAAAAGAGCTACTTCTTGGAACAGAAAGAAAAGGACATCAGACAAGCAGTTTTGACTCTGTTCTCACAAAAAAAAAAAAAAAAAAAAAAAAACCACAGATCTGATTCAAAACATGAGGAAAATATGATGCAGCTCCGTTATGACAGAAAAGGAGGATGACAAGAAAGTCAACAGCCATTACAAATGATAGGTGAAACGTGTCAAAAGACTCGGAGTCTTGGAAAAAAAAAAGAAAAAGAAAGGAGAAATAAATGGAAAGGGAAAAGTCTGAGAATATAAAATATAAGAATTTCAAATTATGTTGCAAGCTAATCCATGAAAGTCTGAAATTCTCCCCTCTCCCTGAGGGGGAAGAACATAACAGGGGAAAACAGGAAGCCAAATGACAACACATCGTTTCAAAAATGAAATCTAGCCTGAGCAAATTATTCAGGAAACCAGGAGAAATTTAAAAGCTATTAGCTAAGGGCAATAAATAAGGCATTTAAGCGTATTTCACAGGAAGCCTATGAAAGAATCAGATGTTCCACTAAAAGATCAGGCATCAATTATGGATACTGCTGATAAAATAAATGACTTCTGTGCATTGATCTTTACCACGGAGCATGACAGAGAAACATCTCCTGCCGATGTTATAGTTCTAGTAGGAATCACTTAAGGAGAAAACTAAGCACTTGCATAAAAGAAGCATCAGGAAAAGGTTCTAAAAGATTATGTTTTAAAGTTCATTGTGAATTCCAGGACATCTGCCAACAAATGAAACATTCTATTAAACAAACAAGCAACTGAAACAACAAAAACTGCACTGATAACCATCACACAAACAGATTAAGCATCAAACTGTATCTCTCACTCTCAAAAAAAAAAAAAAGTGAGGTGAGATATTCTGACAAAAGCATGTTTTGAAGTCAGAAAATGACATTTCACTGAGAGTGAAACTTCACTGGAACAAATAGTTGCTCCAAATATTTATCTCTCCAAAGACTTTCAAAAGATTTCTGTAGACAAGAAAAGGCCCATATCATTTTCAAAATTAAGTAAGTTTTGAATATAGAAGAGTAATTCTCTGCTTGACTGTAAGCAAGTATCAAATTTATGTTTTGCAGTTGCCTGCACCAGTACTTTTGACTACTGCAGCAAGCAGCAGAGAAATGGAAACTGGGTGGCAACAGATGGTACAGGGCAAGAAACAAGCAAGACACAATGCCATCATGAGATTTTCATAGTAAGACACTGAATTTATAATTCTCTTCTTGTTAGGTGGAATTTTGAAAGGCACGGCTGTCCTACAAGATGTATATATCTTTTTGAAAACCAGTGTTTTGGAAGAAATACTAAAAGTAGAATAAGAACGTTGTGAACACCACTGTAGTGAGTAAGATCTTTTGGGGCACGATTTTCTGCTCATTGAGACTCATGGTAGCTTCTCAACAAGGTCTGGGGTAGGTGGATAGCATGCCCAGGTGATGATGATGACAATTAAATGTGCATTCAACTCAGAATGCAGTGGTATCATGGATGATAAAATGGATTCAGCTGGCAAGGAACGTTTCTGTAGGGGAGATACCAGCCAAATGGCCCATGATATACAGAACTCCTCCTCCTACTACTTCTTTCTCTTTGATAGTGCCACCCATCTGAGGAGAATCCCTGGGATAAAATAGTATAGGATCCTGTAGGGAGCATGACAGGAACTGATCCCAAAGCTGACTCTGGGCACAGCACATCATCCTGCTGCAATTTCCTCCTTAGCTCTTCAATAATTCACCTACAGGCAGAGTTTCATCATAATAAATTAGGCCTATGAAAATGGATGCGAAATCTTCATGATGCATACATTTCCACTGGCTTTTCTCATCTCCTGAGCTTCTAATTCTGTCTTTCTCATTTGCTCTGAGCACAAGACTTCTGCTCCTACCTCTGCTGTACAACACTGTCTCTCTGGGTATTTCTGGAAAAGCTTTACTAAGCAGCAACAATACAAGAATCAGCACAGAACAGTGGAGACAGCATTTGCCATTTCCTTACATCAGTACAGCTTAAGTGGCATAGCACATATCAACAACTCAGTGAGGAAAGACAGCTTCTGGTAAGCTTATTGTGTATCTATCTTCCAACTAAAACACCACCTGGGAACAACTATTACATGTCCCTATTTAGAAGATTCTGAAAAACCAATCAATGAAACTTCTACCTAGTTATTAGAGTATGATTTGATAAACATATATATCAGAATCTATTAGACTCTATGCCTATTAGAAGATCAGAATATCTTGATTTCATGTTAAGACTCCAAATATAAAGCGTGATTTTAGGTGTGTTTACAAAATCATCTAAAATCACACTTTCTGTGATGCATTTCACAGTGGCTATGTATACTAGTTACACAATCAATTGCTTGTCTCCATGGCAAGGCAGTCAGTTGGTAAAGTTTCATTCGGTTTACAGAGAAAGACTTTGGAGAACTGTTTTTTTTGTTGTTTATTTTTGTCTCTTTTTTTTTAATCTGAACTTTTTAATAATGAGTCTGAGGCCTCTATCTTTTTTAGCGTAAACTTCTGTTAAGCAATGACCTTGAAACCTTCTCAAGTTCAGTCCTCATGCAGCTGTTCGAACATGAAGCTGCAAAACTGTACAACTTGGCTTTCTGGAGAACAGACGCTTTTCTGGACGGAGACTTCTGAAGATATATTCTAACCACCCAAACCAACTGCATCAAGCTCACAAAGAAAGCTAGACACAAGCAGAACTGCCTAGGGTACCAAGAGCCTACCTGTATGAGCCATTTGTTTCCTACTAGAGTAAATGTTAGGTCAAAACCGTCACTGATTTTGGAGCAAGGAGATCCTTGATTCTCCAGGATTAGTGCAGTGGTTGCTTAAATTTTTAAATGCTGTTCTAGCTTACAAAATGGCCAAATATTACCTTACTTCAACAATTTATCTCACAAACTTTATTTTTAATTTTCTGCATAGTCTTTCCTTTTAAGAGCAGAATTGCCATCCCTTACAAAAGACAACCATCATTAACACAGCTGTACTTGCAAATCCCCAAGAAAACCTGGAAGCAATGCAACCACTTCAAACAGATGTCCACAAAAAAAAAAAAAAAAAAAAAAAATCACTTAGTTTCTCCTAATGCTTATCTGCCTACTATCTGAGCACCCTGACACATTATCGCAACTGAAATAAGTGGACAGGGATGGACATACCACTAAGAAAACTTTCATGTTGTTTTTAAAGTAAAACATCTGAAACTGCAAACTCTTTCTTAGGGTTTTGATGTTCATGCAATGAGATTATGATGTAAATGTTACAAATCAAGATTGACAGAAGCATTGAGATTCATGCAGAATACAAAAACCTTGCCAAAAACCCTTCCATACAGATACCAGCTCACTGTTCAGAGAAACGGACATCCAAGTCTGGCACAGCTGTACCAGACTGACAGCATCTGAATGTGCCCCGGATCCAGCCACATGCAGAGCTGCCACTGACTTCAGTCATTACAAATGAAGATGTGTAGCCTTGAGACATTATTATCAAAATTAACCCAGCTTTAGTACTCCTTCAGCACAGGCAGGATCAGACGTCATACAGGCTGGGGAAAATACATCCCACTGTAGGTGACGCACACCATTTACTCTGGTCATAAATAGGACACTGAGCCCAAGCTAGTTGTTAATAGGACAGAACCATTCATTTATTACTCCTCCCTGTTCTCAATTCATTTCATTATCGTATTTGCAACCAGAATACTCCCAGCTCTCCATTCCAAACAGCAGATTATGCCACTTAATGGCAATTAAATGTCCTAAAGGCATTAAAAAGGCTATTACCAAAACATATTTTCAAGCGCTGCCATAAATCATTTCACATAGGCTTTGAAATTCGTAGTGAATGAGCCGTCAATAGGAACAACTGTGCTGGGGTCGTATGTCGAGGTGCTAACGCAATATTGCTCTTCAGTAATAAGCAATGATACTAAGACTTTCTCTGAACTACTAAAACAATTGGAAAACATGAGAATTTTAAGATGACAAGCAGTCTCTTACGCGCCTTTAACATCTTTTACTGATACGGACATCATTTTTAAACCCCCAAACTAACAGCAGGATAAATAAACAAATAGGAAATCACTTATCAAGTTTTACACGTATTTATTTACACTTTAAAGGTAAGCATATCAGTGGAAGTTATGAAACATTTTCGATTAATTAAAATAAAACCCATCTACAACTTTGCTTACGTTAGACTCGTGCTATTAGAAGGAGGTTGAAAAAGGGGAAGGTAAAATCATTTATACCACATTACCAAAGAGACACCAAAAAAAAGAATCTGCCAACTTTCTCCTATTAGTTGATCTACCTGAATACATCTCCTATAAACACAACCTCACTCTCCACCCTGTATTACAGATCTCCTGTAACAAATGCATTTATTATTGTTACAACAGATCCTTTTTTCCTTAGAGATCAACATAGCTACCTTTAATAAAAGTCAGCTATAAGCAAATGCAGAAGAGACTAGGGTAAGCAAGTCACTCCTTTGTAACTGTTTATTTTAAACACTAGCTAGTGCCCACTTATTCTCACTTATCTCATTGGGTTTGGATTTGGCTGAGGATCCCACCTACTCAGAGAGCACTTTGCCTCTATGTATAGAAGACTACACCATACTGAATGTGTTTCTTCCTTTTGATGTGAGATATGGCAACAATAACACTTCGGTTCTAAAATATAGCAAGGCAGCAATATAAAACATAGTAGTTACTAAAATTCCTGGTGACAACTGACTATAAAGTTAAGCTAAAAAGATTTAAATGGGTTGTCATAATGGCAGCTGCTGGCCTAATGAGTGCCCCAAATTCAAACCTGACTCATCTCACTGCAGGACAAAAAGGAAAGAATTCTTAACTAGAATAACTGGCTTGTTAGGGTGTCCTGAGCACAACCCTGTCCTGCTTTAAAATACACCCTTGCTATTCAGACACATATCTTAGCTATATTTGGAGACACTTTCAAATCACCTAAAAAAAATAGAAGCTTCCATCCCTTCCCTTGCAATACAAAGTCTGACAGATTTCACTATTAGACAATTACTGAAAATGATCACACACAATCAATGGCACAATTGATGATATCCAAATACATTGCAAAAATTAAATTAATTGCATTTCCTTATAATTTTTCGAACATTCACTATAACACACCTCTCACTTTTCGCCTTCTTCATCGTATCTTTATTTCACAAATAAAAAACCTGGACTTGAGGAAAAGAAGTGATTGTTCCAGGTCTGCTAACTTCCAGTAACCAATTATTATCTGTTACCATCAGTGAGGCTTGAAAAACGTTTGGGGATGACTTGCAGACTAATAAGCAAGCTGAAATTGTGAAAATGAAGTAATTCTGTAGCGGTTGTCTATTATAACAGCACTATGCCATTGAAGTCTGCTTTTCTGGTAGAAGTAGAAAAAACTTTCTTCAAAGTCAAGGTAATTTCAGTTGTAACAACAAAGGACAGAGCTTCAAAGACAATAGTGCAGCACAATTTATTCAAGCTTTAGCACTGTCTTTATACAAAGTACCTCCATCTATGCACTATGCGATGTGCTTTCTCAATACCCAGTGGGAAAAGTTATTTTGTTCTGTAATGTAGGAAATTATTATACAAGTAGCTAACAAAGACATGAAACAAAGCTGAATCTCAGGAATTATGTGGCAGTTTTTTGTTGTTGTTGTTGTTGTTTTTTGTTGTTGTTTTTTTTTTTAACATCAATTTATCTTCTATAACTACTACCAAAATTCCGTATCACATGTATCTAATCTAATATCCTGCTATTTACTTTATTTATCCCTTTGATTATCCCCAGCTTTGTTTATGGAGAACTGGACTCAACGTCAAAGTTTTTAATTACCTCTTTGCTAATGTGGAGAATGACCAAAAACTTGTGCTAATTAGATCTTCATTATGTTCTGGACCCTACATTCTTTAAGCAGCTTTGGTTCTTGGTTTACATGTAAAAGGCAGTACCTGCCTGTGGTCTAGCCTGCCTCTCCCTATGATTCTTAAGAAACTGCCAGAACAGCCCACAGAACCCACTGAATACTCTGTTACATGAGAGACCAGATCCACAAAGCCAAATTCATACTCTGCATTTTAATCTCCTATGCAGTCTTCAAAGCCACAGCCAGTGACACAAAAAGTTGTGGAATATATTTCTGCAGAATCAGATCACATTTAGACAGCCTTCTTACAGCTTTTCTCTCTTTAAAATCTGTGTGTCCCAGCTAGTTATTGAGTTTTGTGTGATGGTTACTATATTTCACTACACAAAATATACTATATTTAAGTAGTATCCACTAAGGAGAAAGGCCAAGAGTCTATGCTGTCACGTAGATTGAATCAATAAACTGGATTACAAACCTGAGAAAACATTAAGAGAGTATGAGATTATTAGAATGTTATTATGGGATGGTTGAAAAATAATCTCTAATCAAATAATTCAAATGTAATGTATTTAATTAATTAGATATAATCTTACAGTGTCTCCTTTGTGTGACTGTCATTAAAAAAAAAAAAAGCTCCCTAGTACACCCACATTGCTTTTAAAATGACAAAATTCTCACAGTATGCAAAACTAAAACATTTCAGAAGATTATTCTTTTCATCACCTCAGATACTTCATCACCACTGCAGGACTACCCACAATAATCTCTTCACCATAAGGACTTTTAGCTTGGGCCTGTCCAATACACTTCATACTCTGCAGGTACATCACTCTCCAGCCAGGATCACTGTTAAAATAACTAAAATACATTTATTCCTGATGATCAAAATTGAATACATAACTGCCCATCCTGCCAAAAAATGCACTGTAAGCAAACAATGGGTAAGGAGCCTTTACTCAGCAGCTCCTCAAATTGTGTTTGTTCACATTTACAGAAGCACCTTGCAGCACTGAAGGTGAGGCAGGCTACAAATCCCCTACATCTGCCAAGGTAATGGATGATAGCTTTCCAAATGTAAGTAAACATGTTTAATCAAGCCTCATAGCGCACCCTGTTACAGAAATTCAGTAGATGAAATCAACCACTTCAATCACCTATAGGATAAAAATTACAATAAACTCTTCTTACTTCCCCTCTTAAACATATCACACACAAAAATTTCAGCTTTGTATATTCAGATTAAACCCAGCCATCCAAGAACTAAAATCTGTATGAATTCCCTCTTGCAGGCAGATATTTCTAAAACCAATTTAAAATATTAAGTTACTATTCTTGCTTTTCATTTAGGACTTAGTAAGCCTCTGTAATGAATGTGCAGCAGATATGAAAGGGTATTAGAAACACTTCTTACCCTCTATGCTTTTGCAGAGAACAAGACAGGACAGTTAATGCCGGCAGAGGCAAGGCAAAGGCTGTGCCTTCCCAGCCCAGTGCAAGGGAGCTTCTGGAGCAGAAGCAAGTACAGACACAGCCCACCCACCTCCACTGCCCACCCGCTGCCCTTCATCTAAGGGAAGGCGACAGCAAGTTGCCAAGTGGCAAACATTCACCTTCCCCAATGCAAAGATACCTCAATGAGCCCTCAGTCTGTAAGCCCCAAGACTCTACAGGTATCCTCTATGCTGCATTTTCTGGGTTGTTTTTATCATCTTCATGCATGTCAAGGTCGTCCGCTTCACAGCTCCAGAGGTAATTAGTTGAGACAAAGGTGCAACCTCCTGCCAGAGCAGCCTTGGTGGGAAAAAAGCCTTAGCGCACAATGCAAACCTGATATGTAAATACATAATCTCAGTTTAGGAGCAAAGACTGAATCATTTCTACGTTGCTTTAAGATAATTTAAAAGCATGTATTATAACCTCAGAAACAGCATTCACACTGAGTAACTTTACCTGTTAAAAGATTTACAAATACTAAATTTACAAATAGTTTACATATGCAATCTGAATTTTTGTAACTCCAATATTTTTGTTTGATGAAAATTAACTATAACTGATTTTATTACATTGAGATAGTCTTACCGTATGTTTCAGTGAGTCGTTTATTTATATGTTCTGTAAACAGAAAATTTACAAAATTTTTAAAAAGACTGAAGTCTAAAAGCAGAAGAAACCCCAACTGCTTAAGGAAAAGGCTTTGCTACGTGTATTTATATGTGACTTTTTGGCTTTTTAGAGGAAAAAATAATAATAATAAAAATTGAGAGGATTGAACTTCAACTCTGTGACCCTTATGTAGCTGGGTCAGATTGGAGGCTAAAGACTAATGTGGTTTAGCTATTTATGAAATAATTATAGAAGTACCTCTACCCTCCTAAATCAGGAGCATTGACATTCAGCAGAGTAATCTCCTCAGTGAAGTTCCTGAACCTGCTGCCCACTGAACCCTAGCACTGCAAATTTTTCATCTTTGATACAGTTAAAAGGCAGGAAAATGACTGTAACATTTCAGTGCAGCGTGTCTCTAAGTTTCAAACAAAAGCCCTGTTTCTCTTTGGCAAATTCACTGACAGATTGAACAAGAAAATTATTTTCCTCTCCACACACCACTACTCTTAAAAAACAACAACGAAGCACAGCTCTTTGTTAAACGATTGATAGATTGTTTTTAGGAAGAATTACACAACCCATTCTCAAGTCAGAACTTCTGGAATAGCTTGGCACTACTTCAGTGATACCCCTCTCACCACTTGCACTGTAATTTACAGTGGGAAAGGAAACAAAGATTCCCTATGTGGTTTTTTTTTTGTTGTTGTTGTTGTTTTTTTAAATATATTTACCAGTATTGCTCAACCACTGAGAAGGTTAGAGAGCTACAGCTGTCATCCACTTGGAGCACTACTGAAAATGCTATTTTATTGTGTATGGAGATGGGAGACACAAGTAACATATTATCATTGCACAGCGCAGTATAATTTAACATGCTTTATACAAGTTGATTGTTTTAGTTAAAATCTTGTTTACATTTAGAAGCAGCACTGCAGGCTAGATTACACATTTTCTGCATCACACGTTAGAGAAAAACCCTTGTCAGTGCAGTGAAAAGAGACCACCACAGATATTCCAAGATGATAACCTCATCTTAACTCAAATGCTCCCTTTACAGGTTCTGACATCAATGAGAATTATCAAATCCGTAAAAGAAGCACTTTGTTATTAATACTAATTTAATGGTTTGCTGTTACACAGAGCTATAGCCCCTCTAGCTGGTAACAACCAGCAATCTAGGCTCAGCTCCTATTGAACTTGAATCTTGAACTTTAACAGTAATGATGCTGTGAAATGAAAAACGTGAAGATAATGTTATTGTTTTAAAAAATCCTTATATCTTAAAATACAACTGAGCATCTCTAATGCTTCAGAAAACATTTTATATCTACATGCTTTAGAAAAAAGTGTTGGCATATTTGTAGCTGAAGTAATACAGAGAAAAACAATGATAAAAACCAGAAGTATTATTCTCCAGAATAATACAAAAATATATAAAATTCAGAGAAGGAAATCCTTTAGAAGTTAGATGCAAAAAATCCACGACCAACATGTCTCCTGACAGTCTCCAGCTAACCAACCACAATCCCCCAGAACACTAAGATTTTACTACAGAACATATTTCAGGCAAAAATACACAGCATAATGGTGCATTTCTCATGGTAGTACTAAACACACACACACAAAGCAAAAATGAAAACACATCAATGGAAGTTCAACTCTAATAGACACATTTAAATAACGCTGACAACCTTTAAAAAGCAGCACTTTCAAGCTGATGTACATTTATTTAAACAGGCACAGTTTGTAAGCACTGACACTGCAATCTAAGACACAGCAACAGATTTAATCACACAGATGTTCACATAAATTGACCCTGATTCTGCACATGCATAAGTCTACAAAAGGCATCACCTTGCACTCCCTCAATGGGGCCTCCATGTTTGCAAAATTGGGCCATATAGAAATCTCATTATAAAAAAATAAAGGCTGAGCTACTTAATACAGCATAACTTCTACACAGAGTATTACCAATATACATTTTCCTCAATTCTTTGCTAGCAAAGTTACAAAATGCCTCAGTGAAAGGTCTTTGCTAAATATCAATTCAGTTTTCTGCAATGAGCACCTACCGTATTGCCAACATAAGTGCATTACCTATGTGCATCTGCCATGGGAATGTAAAACACAGGCTGGGGAAGGGTTAAGATGGGACTCAGCCATCAGTCTCTTGGAATTGATAAGGGATTAATTCTAACTTAGAAAGGAAAAGCCAAACCATAGGTCAAAAAAAGGAGCAAACAAAAAGGAGATGTTACAGCAAAAAGAGGAGACTGTGCAAGTTGTTGGGCTTTTTTTTTTTTTTTTTTCCTCCCAGGGACTATAACAGGAATTTCTTGTGCTATGTCAGACCAAAGTTTCACCTCATCTTCTTTCCCAGTGATGCTCTCATTCAGAGCTACTGCAGCAAGATTTGAATGGTGAGCCTCTTTCGTTCTACTTAAGCTTTCCCTTTAGTTCTTGCAAAAATGCAAAATTCAACTTACTTTTAAGAAAAAATATAACTAAGTTTGGACTTAAAAAGCTCTGTTCTGATCTATTCTAATTTGTTGCTAAACCAATTATTTTTGAAGCTGAATAGTCTCCTGCAGCCAGCAATCAGTCATCACACCTTCATCGTGAAAGTCATAAAACCCTCCTGTTTACATGCTGCAAGAGAAACAGCTTTGGAAATACAGAATACTACACTGGGGGAAAGAACACTTGGAGGAGTCAGAAAGAATGGAATACTGGAAAAAAAATGTAGCAGATGTTACTCATCTACATTTTGAAATATTACCTAAGTACTTGTACTTTTGGAGCCAAAAAGATATTGATAGTTTCAGAAACAAGCATCTAAACATTTAGCGATAAGCATTTTGTAAATGTATTTTCCCTGATAGCACCAAATTTCACTCAGAACAGTTGATCTAATTTAGTCTTTTATCCTATTGAACAGAAACTGAAACTTAAAAATGCAGTCTATTTTAATTTTCCTTATGGCCACTTCATTCATTTTTCCCCTCTTTAATGTATTTTACCCAAAGGGCTGAGGCAACCTGTTTGAGAAAAAGTAAAAAAAAAACTCAGAAACTCTTGCCCACCTATGTGTGCTTCCCTCCCCTGCCTCTTACCTAGAACTACATTTGAACACTCATTCGCTTTTCTGCTCTGGTCAGAAGTGCCCTGCTTGGCAAGCCTGGCTGATCCGCCCTTGCAGACGGCCACTTTCCTCCACTGAAGATGTACTTTACCCAGTGGAGTGGCTTGAGAGTAGGTATGAAGGGGAAGGGAGAAGTATGAAAGCAGGTTTAAGAGATGTCCACCTTGGAAATCAGTTCTGAGCGATGAGAAAGCACAGTCACGATTGTGATCCGGAGCACAGCCTCCTTGTTAGAGGACACTTTTAACCCTTGCCGTATCGATCCAACAGCTAAGTCCTTTGGAGTAAGAAATTATCTCCATAGCCCAAAGTATCTTGCTGTATTTTGTCCACTCTTGTAAGGCAGAAAACATACCTATGCTTAATAGTAACAGTGACAGCAAATCCCTCCCAGACTGCAGAATCTGAAAGAGACTTTCAAGTGAAAAAGATGCACCTGAATTTGGCTTTCAGTCCACTTAGCTACTATGAAGCCTCCTAAGATTACCAAACACACTTCGACTTCAGCGTAGTTTCTTCACTGACCCACGCTGCAAGGCCAAGCACCACTACCAAAGCTGAGACCAAGCCAGCAGTCACTACAATCCATGAGGTCCAGATCCTCCTTAAATGCAGGGAATGAGCAAATGTACAAATGCTTGCCTGTATTCCCTGCATGCCTGCAGTGAAGATGGAGCATTGCAAACTTGTTCAAGCCACAACAAAGAATCCAAAAAAGAAATCACCAGCCTCAGAGACATACAAAACACTCTGGTTT
Organism: Stictonetta naevosa; assembly: GCA_011074415.1. Lineage (NCBI taxonomy): Eukaryota > Metazoa > Chordata > Aves > Anseriformes > Anatidae > Stictonetta > Stictonetta naevosa. The sequence goes on from CM021702.1 coordinate 10,479,767, forward strand.
GGGTTTATTTATTTATCTTTGTGACCAGGTCATCCCCCATGATTTTAATAGGCACGTTTTCTTGTGCTGTTTGCAAACAAAGCGTGATAAATCATCAAAATCAAACAACGGTATGTTTTAGATGCTTCCTGAAAGCCACATGAGCTCCAGAATTTCAAGATAAAGTCAGAGCCAAATCCATACCAATCCTTGCATTTGCTGGGCTTTGCAGGAGGTTTCAAAGCAATGAGTCAGTTGATAAATGTACTGCAACACTAGACACAATACTGTAGATAGAGACAGGTCTTCTGCTTTAATTTTTAATTTCCATTTTCTGTGGGTTTAGACAAACCACTGACATTACTTTAGCATAATACTTTGCAATGAATCAATAGTTTAATTTAATAATGGTATTCTGTTGTCAACATATAATATATCACATAATGTTCTTGTATAGATACTAAAAAAATATGCCAAATAAAATGCAGGACTTTGCTTTTACCAGTGATCACAGCTTAAATCAATGTAATGAGAATCCTTACAGCCCCCAAAAGATTTTTCTTCAGGCTTAAAAGGCACCATGGAGTAATTTCAGCCATATTCCTTCCTCTTATCATACCAGTGCTGTGGCAGCTCTCCTAGGTCATACTATTCCAACAAATATTTCAACAAAAGGGAAATACATCCAAACTGAATCAATGCACACTTTTGTGAGTGTAACTTTTACTTAAACATTACACTTCCTTACGAGCTTAGTGATAATTGTGCTAGTTCCTAGCTATAAAAGGCATTATAAACAGAAAATGAAATTAAGCCCAATACCATTCCCCTTAATTGAACAGATGAAGCAAGTTATAGCCATAAAATAGGAAAAATAAAATTACAATTACTTCCACTTCAGTGGTATGACTACAATTCTCTATTTATTATTTTTTATCTTGGCAGTACTGCTGACAAGTATTTAAGATGGGAAACACAAACCTAATCACGTCTGTGGTACGTTGATTCATGGTAATGTGAATGGAAAGCAAGTGGGAATGAGGACGAGAAGCAAATGCTTTTAGAATTCCCAGTTGTTCAATATTTTTTTTGTTCCACAGCTTTTGATGCATCACAGATTGATAAATACCTGACATATTAATCTTAGTCAATGCTAGAGGCACGTGCTTTACAGTCACATGTGCTCTCCTCCATTCCAATGACAGCTCACGATCAGAACGCGAAGCGTTCACAGAGACATGTCACTTGTTGGCAGAACGCTTCGGAGTTCTGGGAAGAGTAGGTCTGGTTTTACTACGGCTTGGCACCTCCCACTACACCCTCCAGTTGGTGAAAACCCCGCAGTTCCATCTAAGTGTCATCCTTAATGTGAAAAAGATATTTGAGTCAGTGCAAAATAAAACAAACAGCTTTTACCAAAATGTCAGCGCTGGTAGCAGTTCAGCTGCCAGATGCTCGTTACTTGAACCCATGCCGTGCATAACAAACAGACAGAGATGTGACTAGGATAAATGACTGGACCAGAAAATCTTTAGCAGGAAATCAAAGTATACCCAGGCAGCAGCCCGGACTCAAAAGGAAGGTCGCAATTGGACTTCACCAGATGTATTGATTAAGAGCTCTGTAACATCTCTTTCCCTGGTTACTGTGCATTAGTTGAGCCCCACCTGCACGACCTCAGTTCTCTGCATTAGCCTTTGGTGACATGAACACAACAGAAACGGTGCTATTTCATAGCTGAATTCACACCGGAATTCTTATAAGTACGGTACCTCAATTTAAAGATAATAACATTACTGAAGAGCCCAGAACACCATGAAAAATGCATATTGGAAAAATCAGGGCATGACTCTTTAGAAATGAAACCAATGGCTTGAGAAAAATAAAACCTCGCCGGTGTGTTCCAGTCAGTTAGCTGATTCTTCCAATCTACAAGCCAGGCTGTCCTTCCAAATCACTGATTGATTGTCATGTTGAACGCTGGGTAGAGAGGCTGGTGCTGAAAAGCCACAGTCTGTGTGTGATCATGAGAAACACATGCAGGCACAAGGCACGGAGCGAGATCTGATGAGTAAGTGGCTTTTGCTTAGTCAGAACCTGAAGGATCTTCATCAAGAACTTGCAGAACAGCTAAGAGATAGCTTGACTTTGAGTGAAACACAACCAAGAATTATTGTCATTATGCACACCCACAAAAAAGTGAGAGATTTCACAACATCTCCTCGGATGAATACACACACAGAGAAAAGGCTTTACCAACATCTACTTCAGGTGGGCAATCATCCGGCTTTCTGAAGACAGAACTCCTGATTTGCCTCCCATTTTCCTAAGCCACATTTTGATCCCATTTTTACATGTTAAAACAATCAAATAAACTGCAACATGAAGCAATATAAACAACGACAGCTGCTTCTTTTCTTAAAAGCTGTGAAAGGCTAAATAACCTACAACCCCTGCCTACATATGTGCCTTGCCAAGCCAGAGGATCACACAAGGCTGTGCTCTGTTTTGAAAGCTGGGGCATCAGATTTGTCGTGTCAGATTCGTATTCACACGATACAACAGGATCCATGACTTTCATTTCAATAGCAGCTGGAGCAATGGGCGCAGAAGGATCACACAGCTAGCCCTGGAAAAATGAGGATGCGTTTGTTTTAAAATAATTTCCTTTCTTCCTAAGAGCTGTTAGTCACCACAATCGAAGTTAAGAGGCAGATGTAGATATCTGTAGGGTCACACCATGTCAGCAGTTGCTGGCAGAAAGGCTACATTTCTTCTCCCTCTCCCCTCCAGTGGATACTGCAGCCTCAGAGAATTCTACACGTATCCTCAGAGATGCTTATGTGTACCAGCAAAGTACAGCTGTAGGCTTTATAAAAATTTCCACATGCCCTACAAATTCAAATCCTGTTTTATGTAATCTATTTAATCTTCCATTAATAATAATCTCTGCTATCAATGTGCCCAAACAGGGTCAATTTCTGCTGGATTTGCACTTCTTGCACTTCATCCTATAACCCAGCTGTACTTAATGAGGGGAAACACCCTGCTGTAAAAGGTATTAGCAGGCTCCCTAAAACAAATAATAGTTATGAGACTGCGTAACTGCCAGGAACGTTTCAAGATCGTGGGCTTTTTTCTTCCTTTGTGTGCCTTGTGTGGAAGAGAGTCCTGCCAGCCGACCATTATTTATTAACCAGGATTTTATTGCCTCCTATACCTTGTAAAGAGACAGCACAGAGGGGTGGAAATTGCAGCAGATTTCTCTTACATACCCAAAAAGATACAAAGGGGAGAAAGGAAAAGATTGCAAGGGCGCGTTTAGACCCTGACAGATCCCACCCAGCAAGCCCCAGCAGCATTTCAGACGCACACATGTCACTGCAGTTGGCAACACCGTGTAAGATACCTGCTTCACATAAAGCTTGTAAGCAGAGACACGGGCTGAAAATCACACTCCCTTTGCGTGTGTTTCAAAACAGGGTTCGGTGCAGCTCCGTATACCTAGCGTGGAGCTCAGATCCACGAGAGATTTTCCTGCTGGTAGCATCCAACTTCCCTGGGCTGCAGCTGCAGAGCCAACCGGCTCAGACACACCTGTAAGGGATGGCTCCTTCTCAATTGCCATAGCAGACACTGGGGAAGCAAGTTACTGCCTTGTTTGCTGTTCTGATTTAGTGGTAGTTTTATTCGTAATCGTTCCCAGCCATCCGCCACCTGCACACCCACCCACACATACACGTCCAATTTGCTGTTCTTCCTATTTTGTCAATTCACAAGATCAGTTCACCGTGCATATACTCTCTGTCCTGGGGTTCATCAGCAAATAGATTTAACAGACAAAATAAAGTTTAAAGGACTAGCTGACAAAATCCTCCAGTGGAAAAACCATACATTAACATGCAGAAGGGGAGCCATCGGCAGTAAAAGCAATCCAGAGGGTAGCGTTCAATTGAATTGACGCTCCTAGCAGAAGCAACTAAGAGTTAATGGAGGACACAGGCTCCTCATTTCCTATGCTGCATCCAAGAAAGCACAGAAGACTATAATACAGTGTAATTGAGCATTTTACTAAACAGCACCGCACACAATTTCTTTCAGCATGAACTGCATTCGTCCTAGATAACCTTTACAAGAAGGGGGAAGTTGATGCGCCCAACCCAAACGAATTCCCAGATTTAACCCGAATCCTTCACTTTGCGCCTTGCAGTGGGAAGAGTCAGGACCAGACATCAATCGGGGAGCTAGCCCCCTCCTCTGCTTAAAAGACATAGTCAGCTACGGGCTAAGGCTGCAGACGGCATGGTATGGACAGGAGCTTCTGCGTGTTCGGGGGTGCCCCGGTGCCCCCCTCCGGGGGAGCTGGTGGGGGCCCCTTCCAACAGCTGGCCGCTGAGATACACGAAGGGAGCGAGCATCCTTCCTGGGCCAAAGGCTTGCTTTTTCTAGAGAGGCGACCGTGCGCAAAGCAGGAGAAAACTCCCTCCCCGCCAGCCCCAGCTCCCGAGGAGCTCCCTGCCCCTTGCCAGGAGCCGCCGCCCGGCAGCCCCCCCGTGCTCCCCGCATCTCCCGGGTGCCGTCCTCAGACCGGCCCGGCGGAAGAGGCTTCCCCGCAAACCGCACCGAGATGGGGCACCTCCAGCTCGACACCCACCACGCGAGCTGGGAACCTACCGGGGGGGGTCTGAGGGGGAAGGAGAGATGGGGCGCAAAGTCGGCGGCCACCGTGGGGCAGCCCCGAGGGCAGGGGCCGGCTGGCTGTACTTACGGGTTTTAGGGGTCGTGCTGGCCTCCGGCGTGGTGGTGGTAGACTCCTGGAAGGGCGACAGGGTCCAGGACGGCGCCGAGTCGTGGACGTAGATCTTGTAGGAGGAGGTAGCGTGTGCCGCAGTGGGCCAGGCGGGCAGCGGCGGGCTGCTGGGGGCGGCGGGCGGCGGCCGGGCACCGCGGCCAGGGCCGGGACCAGGACCGGGACCGGGACCGGGACCAGGGCCAGGGCCGGGGGGGCCGCTGGCCGGGGGCGCGGTGTGGG
>CM021702.1:10485177-10516699 GCA_011074415.1 Stictonetta naevosa
TCAGCGCGCCGCGGCTGCCGGCGGCATGCGGCGGAGGTGGGCGGAGGGGCGCGGAGCGGAGCGGAGGGAGCGCCCCGCTCAGTGCCGCCGGCAGCCCGGCATGGCGAGCCCCGCAGCGCCCCGCGCAGCCTCCCGCGGCCGCGGAGTCAGCGGGACGGCCGCGCCATCCGCCGGGCGCCCGGCTCCTCGCCTCTCGGCTCTCCTTCCTCTGCCTCTGCTCCCAGGTCTTTCCTTCTCTGCTCTTCTCTTCTTTTTATTTTATTTTATTTTTTCCCCTCCGTGCGGTGGGTCGCGAGATCCAGCCTCCTCCCTCGGCGATGCCGGCTGTCACCCCAAGCTGGCGGTCCCGGCGGCGGGCAGGCACATTCCTTCACATCCGCGCCCCTTCTCGCCTCTCCTCCTTCTCCTCGCCCCTCGGGGCCGGGGGTTCTCTCCTCGCCGTCTTCCTCTCCTCCCTCCCCCGCCCGCTCGCCTCCCGCCTATGCCCGGCCGCGGCGCAGCGGCGGCGGCGGCTCCAGCATCCCCCGGCTGCGCGGCGGGGAGGCGGCGGGGAGGCGCAGCCGCCACTCCGCGGCCCCGCGGCCAACCCGCGGCCGGCGCCGGGCCAGGGAGGCCGATCCGCGGGCGGGGCCCGGGGCAGGAGGCTCGGCTCGGCTCCGCTCGGCGCGGCTCCGCTCCCTGCCGCTCCTCCGCGCTCAAGTCCGGCCCGGCATCGAAACTCCGCCGAGGTTTCCCGAGCGAAAAATACAGAAGAACGTAAAATCCAGGGGATGGAAAGGACACCTTGCAGCGGGGGACACCAGTGGCCCAGGAGGCAAAAATACGGATCCGGCCACCGAATAGGCACGCACAAGGCAGCTCCTGCCAAGCTTGCAGCTCCTGTTCAATTGTGCATTCCTAGCGCGGCGCAACGGAGGCAGGCTAGCGCGCAGAAAGTAAGGCGCCTCCCACCAAAGCCTAATGGTGGTTTCTTAATGCGCACAAGATAAATAAATGATCCAGGCAAAACCCTCGGGAGGGTGGATGCTACGGCAAACGGAGCTTAGAAAAGGAAGGAAAAGAAGGAAAAGGAAAAAAAAAAAAAAAAAAAAAAAAAGGAGGATGAGGGGGTGCGCCTGAACCCATCCTGGGGCAGTAATCCAATAGGCTGCCGCTGCATGTCCAAAAAAACATGTGTGGAGGGAGGTGGAGACAACTCCGGAGAGGGAGGATTCCTTGCGAACGACCAGGGCTCAGGACGAGGAGCTGCTTCCTGACGCTGATGCTACCTGCTAACCAGCACTAAGTAGCGTTTGCTGTTCTTTCTAAAAGGGATTTCCCTACGGGAAAACGGAAACCGGCAGCAGGCACCTGCAACAAGGGGACGGTCCCCCCGAGTCCGGCACCGCCGCATCCCGAGCCTGCAGCCAGAGAAGTTGTGGGACCCAAGCTGCTCTCCGACCTGCCCGAGCAGCTCTGAAGGCACCACCGCCCCCTTTCCGCTCCCATACTGGGCAGAACACTTCGTCGGCTGGGGTGGTCACTGAAGGGTTAACGGCGGTGCACAAAGGGTGGCTTTATTGCCATTTTCTACATTTTAGAAAGTGACCTATAAAATTATGTATGTGCAGATATTTTTAAACCCCTTTTTCTTAGCTATTAAATCATCGGTGTCATTGTGGTAATGACACTTAGGTATGATTTCCTTAGCCATTTACGTAAATGTATGTTAATATTGAGGCAGAATAATTGAGCAGAAAACAACAGAAAAAAATATGAAATACGTTTGTTCTCTATATACACAATATGGAAAATAAAATCACGAATTTCTGTTCAGAAGGAAAGTTAATAGCATTAATAATATGATATGAAAGGTGCATTAAGTAGACACAGATTATTGTCACATTGAGCAATCCGACTGGAGCCTGGCAGTTAGGACAGGCCTGTGCTCACAGCTATTAGGGAATCTGGGGAAATGGCTTATCGCTAAGCGCACTCCTTAATCCCTTTCTCATGAAAAACACTTTGGCACTGGAAAACATCAATATACAAATCTCTGATCTTTTGACAAAGAGGAAAAGGACTGGGTGAAGGCATTCAGAGACAACCACAGGAGCACTGTTCACTACTCAAGTGGATGCCCAGTAAAGCAAGAAAATGAGCAAGATAAGGATGCTTAGAAATCCATAGAAGCTTTGTCATAGATTTTTATATTACTTTTTTTTTTGGAATCTGGCATTCCTTATGGAAATCTGGAACTAAGTGCTTACAGTCATGAGTGCCTGTCCTGCACTGCCCTCACCTTCCTCATAAGCTGTGCAAACTGTTATCCTGCTCCAGGCATTGCATTGCCTGTACAAATGCCCCTTAGCTCTTGCCTCTTCTGCAACCATACTGCTGTTCTTCAAACTCTGTATGAATTGTTCTTTGTATGAATCTTGGGAGAACATAACACAAGAAAAGCATTTTACAACCCTCACAAGAGAGAGAGCTTTTAATTCCTTTTAAGTGCGGATGACCAAATCCTGAAGTCTTTCAGTACTTCATTTGCCTCAGCTGCATTTCTTCCCTCCAGTAAGATTTTCAAGCCATCAGCTCCTAAAACTTGTAATGGTTCTAACAGAAAGGCATCAGGATATGATACCATTAAGATGACTCAAGTGTAGCCATTGCATCATTTAATATTGAAAGACTTCCTGTATTATGAGTAAAGATTTTTCAGACTTCTTTTCTTACAATTTCCTATTCTTACCATTGGGGTTGACAAACAGTAACAATTAATTAAATTGGCTGGGGAATGCTTTCACTATGCCTTCGTTAACTGAATTGCTTAAAAACAGATATCCCTCAGGTAAGTTAATAAAGATCTTACCATTGACTACTTTCCTCTTTGAAGGAAGTTCTTTGGTCTAAAAATATGAAATGTCTATGTGCCTTGACACAGCAAGCTCAAAGTAGCTTCTCCTTAACCCCATGGTAAAGGCAAATGTATTTCTAATAGGGTATCCTTCAGTTAAAAAATAAAAAAAAATAAAGGAGAAAAAGATAAACTCTTGAACATCTTCTCTGAAGTGTTACAGAACTACATCATGCACCTTGACTGACAGCTGAGTGCAGGTGCTGCATGGAAACCTTGTCCTGTAATAATTTAGCTATCAGTTAAGATGTTACAATGTATTCAAAACCACAGACTCTAAATTATTCTAGATTACTTTTCTGTCCCCAAGAATTAATATTAAAATCATAATTAGTTTTCCAAATCAGCCCACTCTTGTTAAACTGAATCTGTTCAGTGCATTAATTCTAATTTACATAGGTATTTTGTAAATTTCACTTGCATTTCTTCCTACTCATTCTGTATCATAGCCCAACTTCTTTACTCTTCTGGAAATATATTTGTCATGATCAGAAAACAATATATAATTTTTCTTCATAAAATTCTAAGGAATGCTCAGTGTTCCCTTGAGAACATCTGTAACTCAGATGGAATTAAATAATTTATCCATGGTGAAGTCAGAAGTGGTATTTTCTTAAGGACTGACATGACACACACAATCGATACGCTGTTTAGGAATATATTGTTTTGTTTGTTACAGGGAGTTTAAGATTTGACTGTGCAGTAGATATGCCACAGCTAGCAGTTCTGTGACAAGGGTTGTGTTCCTGATGGCTTCACATCTGCCTCCATACAGCAGAACCAGTGACATCATCTTCAAATAGCAAAATGTAATAAGGGAATTAAAGGACTTAGATTTGCTTTAACTATCAACATGCAAGCAGCACCAAAGATCGCAGGATAACTATCCTCAGAGTAGTCAACAAAACAAAAAAACAAAAATTCTAAACTGGAAAATAAGACCCTTTTGGAACCATGTGTATTTCAGCATCCGAACAGCAAGCATTTGAGATGCTTATATTCAAATCCCACATACACACACAGTTAGAAGCCTGTCTTTCCTCTCCAACTTCACAAAATATCTGAAGACATTCATTATTAATTCATATAAATATTATCTGAAGCTGTGGGCAACAAAACTTCTACAGTTACTTTGCCTTAGGGTGCGATTGGCTGCTGACAACATAAACATTCCCTCCGAATTCTGTGTTCCTCCTGTGCTCACCTCATTTGCTTTATTCTGATAGTTGGGCAATTGGATGTGGCAACCAAAACAGAATTTCACAAACAAAAGATGTTGGAACTGTGGCTGGTTCTATCAGTAGGTATTACACTCCTGGGGTATTTTCTCAAACTAGGGCATTTGAATATTCTTACTTCATCTTTCTTCTTAGCTTTCATCCTCAACTCAGCTACAGCATACGTGCCTCTCATGGCTGGTTCAGTCGGGGAGAACCTTCTTTTTAATCTGAGGTGTATTTCTTTCACATGGAACATATAAGTAGTTTTCCACCGATCCCATTAATCAGCACTCAGAACTAAAGTACACTTTCCTGCTACGATTGCTAAAATCACTATTAGGCAAGACAAACATACTAAGTTTTATTCAACAAACATGTTGTAAAGAGACTTGATCTATATACTGGTGCATAGCATACAGCCCATATTATACCACCTTGTATTTTTATGCAGGATGTTGTGAGTGCCACTAGTAGCGGTGGAGAAACAGCACAAGTCGCAACAAGTGAAAAATCCACCGCGGAGTTCAAAGGCACGGCACCAATTTGAGATGTTAGCAAGCTGCCAGTTAGCATTATGTCAGTCTCACACAGGTGCGAGATGAGTGACAGTTAATTTCAGAATAAGGAGAAAAGTCTGTTCTCTCTCACTGCAATATAAACTCTGAATAACAATCCCATGGCTAAATTAATCAGATAAAATACACCTATCCTTTCAAATGGTGCAAGTATGCTTATTGCTCATCAACAGTCGGCATGCCCTCAACTTTTTCGGATCACACATAGCCCATTTGCAAGTGCCAAAGCTGCCACTAAATATTTAGGATTACACTTGAATCTGCATCAGTGAATATGTGCAATTCAAAGTCTCTCTTGGCATGGTTCATAATGATCAACTGAGATACGCCATAACATTAGCAAAAAAACCCACACCCCAAATCTTGTAAAAATACGTTTCAATCAGGAAATATTAATAAACTAAATAATTTCCTTGGAGGAATTAATTACTAAATAACTGTAATCCTAAAAGCCTGAGTCACATCTTATCAAGACAAATTCTCAATATTCTCCACTGATCATAAATTCTAAGGATTTCAATGGGAAAAATTCTGTCTGGCAAGAGTGAAATCAAAGTAGTTTTTTAATTCTGATTTTAGTGGTATTGTATCAGTCCCTTAAGCACACACTTAATAATGATTTCAACTGAGATATATAGTGGCTATTCTTAACAATGCCCTTGTGATATACTGAAGCCACTGGAACACAACAGAAATGCATATATTCCTCTTCAGGCCATTGTAACCCCTGAGATTTTTATCAGCAACATAAATTGAAGATGCCAAATGAATAAAGATTTGAAAGCAAATGTGCAAAATGCCATCAAAGGGGCTTGATCCAAAGCATAATGAAGCCAGCAGAAATCTTTCAGTATACTGCAATCTATCTTGGACTAGGCCCTAAATCAAAATTCAAACCTTTCCAAGATTTTGGACAAAATGATGACACCAGCAAGTGAGAAAGCCTAAGAAGCAATCAGTCATCAACAGACAAGAAAGTTAAAATTACTTACTATTATGAATCACTGCCATTTTATTTTTTTATTTTTTTTCCCCAGGAAACCCACACTTTTTCCATCCCAATTAATACACTCTATCCCAATTAATCAGGCAGAATGGGAATATACATTTCAGACTTTGGCACCTTTCATGTTTTGTTTACAAAACTGTGCACTGTCCCACGTAATAGGGACTTCAATCCAATGCAAAGAACTCTGCTGCCAGTTGTTGCTGGGTAAGTGATCTGGGCATAGCTTTTGTTACATGACAAGACTAGGTGCATCCTGGAATGCTCACACTTCTACCAGTCAACCTAGAGGAATCATGATTAAGATTTAAATACCTTTAGTTCCACCATCCACCGTAGCATCTGTAGTCTTTGCAGACAAGTGATGAAGAACATACTGTTTCTGTGGTGTTCTCCATATGCTACCAAAGGGGTGAAGATGGTTAGTGGTAAAGCGTACCTGAGAGAAAGATGGGCAGTTGTCTGGGTCCTGTTATCCCCAGTGACCCTAGCGAGGGACAAAGAAATGTGCCAGAAGCTTCCAGGTGACCAAAGCTCCAGCAGCAGCTCTGCTGCTCAGGCACAGCCCTAGAAGTTCCTTCAGTAACAAGTCTGAAGTATCCAACATATTCCTTCTGGGTTTCTCCTGGAAACAAACACAAAGTAACAGAGACTGTCAAATTCAAGAAGTGTTTGAGGCATCCAAATAGTGAATTAGTTTCAGCTATTTCTGACCTTGCCACAAGAGAGGCATGAATGCTCATTACAAATGGCAAATTTTTGAGGGGAACATCACAGGTCAAACAGTGCACCTCCAGATGACTTCAAAAGAAGTTCTAAATTGTTACCTTCTCTAAAACTACAATTAGTTACTAATAGTGTTTTTTTTTTCAGTCTTGATTGCATTTGATAGTAAATAAAATTGCCTTGTGTTACACTCTTTGTATAAACAGTACACTCATCATATCCATGAAATTAAAAAAATATATATTTTATATTTGCATTTTTTATTATTATTTTGTACTGTTATTAGAGTGATCAAAGACAAAGCAGGACAATAGAAGCACAGGAAATCTGTATTAGAGGCAGTAATGAAATAATGATGGAAAAGTAGAACTTAAACTTGAATGCTCTGGTGAAGTCCAAATTTGATAGGACTAGAGGTAGATTAAAACTTCCTTATCGGTCTCAGCAATTAAATTATATCACAAAGGACTGTTTTTTCTTCCGATAATGACCAAATAAATGAGAGATCAAGCCAAATATTGCTGCTCATTTTAACACATGGAAAACAGTGACAGGAGAAACATTGCTATCAGCAATTAAGTTAACTTACTTTGTGTAGATCCTACAGAAATGAACTTGGACTTATTATTTCCTTCTGTACTGTTAACATTCATCCATACACTTATTTTTACCAGAATGTTTTATTCTAGTACAGACCAGGTGCCAAGACTGAGTGAACCATTTCAGGTATGTTTGCTTTCAAGACTTGGTAAGTTCTTCTATCACAGTTTCCATATATTCAGAACGTTTTCTTACTCCTTTGTTGTTGTGAGGATTGAGGCTTCCTCCATTTCATTTTTAAGGCCCTGTAATAGTGTTTTTCATAGCTCTATTAGGAGTGTTTTGTTTGGGCTTTTGTAGAAAGCCCTGTATTTGAAATGTCAAATTCAGCCATTGCCATTCAGATCCCTTTGTGACAAGTTTGCAGTTTCATGTCTTTAACCTTGCATTGTTCAAAAGTAGTGATGCTGAATAACACTGACCCATTCTTTCCCTGCTGTAACCAGCTGACTCTCCCATCACTGACCGGAGCTGATCCCAAAAGGTCCAGACCAAGATCCATCCTATGGTGTGGCCAGATTTCCATCCCCTTATAAGTCTTTTAAAAGCTTCTTTCATTCCTGATATGAACTGATTGATATCAAATATGTAGGCAATTGCCTGAAAGAATTACATCAAAAGTAATGTGTATTATTAATGTGATTTTGGATGTCAGATTCCTGCTACTTAGGAGGTTCCTTGACTTAATGGTTAACTCTTTACCAGCTCCTGGGAAGTCCAGCAGAGCAAAAGTTAGATGAAATGAAGGGGAACAGTTACCTATCCTTCCACATAACACAAAAGGAACTCTATCAAACTTCACGGAAATAGTTTTGTGGCACTCATCCTTAGATATATAAGAAAATAATCTTTTATCTTTAAAGCTTTGAGACATCCATGAAATCATTCACATTTTCCAAGCACTTCACCTCTACATTTCAAGAATGTAGAAAATACTTTTTTTTTTTTTTTTTTTTTTTTTTTTTAAACACAGGAGTCAGAATGCACTGTTTCTCAGTACCCTTATGTAAATATGAGGAACTTTTCTATACCAAGTCTAAAACAGCATAGTTATGGAAAGCAAAGCATATGAGAATCCTGTTTCTATCACTGTCATGTATTTCAATTTAACTGCAAATGGAGAAACACTAGGGAAAGACAATAAGAAGTAAAACAATGCCGGGAGCAAAACAGCTGCCGAATAAATATTTCAAAGGGAACAAGAGATAAAATGTTAATTGATAAATACCTGCCTGCTACTTTTATATACAGAATCAATTGTACTAAAAACTGTGATTAATAAAATAGGAAGAAAGAAAAGGAAAAATGTTGTCTGAAAACTTTAGGATTTTGAAAGCAATAGAATTACTAAAGCTTAACTCAACTTTCAATCTCAGAGTCTTAAAACTAGAAGACATTCAAAGAAAAAACAAACAAAACAAACAAACAAACAAACCTATAATTCAACTTTAAACTACTTAGGTACCAACACACAACTCTATGTTTCCACTTACTAATATTGTAATTGTCAATATTTATCTGTCCAATGGAAAACTAGAGATGCATTAGTTAGTCTAAAACCCCAATTAGTAATTCTGAATCATAATACTGTATGTCTGTGCCTGTGTGTACTATGCATACATCAACGCACAGCACACAGCACTCTTCATAGTAGTTCTCTACAGTTCAATAATCATGGATTTAATATTTAATAAACAATATTATGCCCATAACAATATCACTTGCATACTCTGATGTTTTAATAACAGTAAGTACGATCAACAAGAGATATAAGGTTTGTTGGGACTTGTTTTTCATTTGTTTGTTTTTACCAGCCCAGCTGAGATAGTTGGCTAAAGTAAAAAAGCTTTCAGTCACACGAGCCCTTTTTTATTACAAACTCTCTCTTCCCATGCAAAATTATGTTTTTCATGTCACCAACAGATCTAAAGGGAAAGTGGCAAAGCTTTCAGAAATATATATAGAATAATGTATTTATGTGTATAAATATAGACACGTATGTGTGTGTGTAGCTACATTTATGAGGAGGAAGATGTTAAAGCCATAGAATAAACAGAACAGTACGTATTCTGGCTGTGGAACAAACTTCTATGATTTTGTCACACTAGGTATAAAAGCATCCATCCATCAGATGTTATACAAAAGTCACACAGCTCAGTTCTGAATATAAATCCACATGTATAAATCTTCCTAGTTTAAAAGCAATACAATACAAAAACACTTTATTGAATCATATTTTTAAGGCCCAGCAATGCATCCATGACCCACCAGGCTGTTCTGGCAAACATAAATTGAAGTGAGTCTCTCACCATCATCTGGGATGTATGGAGGACTCTCTGAGAATGCATGGAGGAATCCCTAAACAAGAAAGCTTGGAAATGTTTTTTACAAGGACAAAATCTTGTAAGCTCCCAGTCACAAGCAGGATCAGAATTTGTATATCTCCTGTCTGTGCAAAATGAAGATTTTAAGTAGTTAGACTTCACACACTGCTCACTTATTTATTTGTTCTACAGACATCTAAACTTCCCTTCATGTCTTTGGGGAAACTGAACGTATTTTAAGGGGAAACCTCTCCAGTCCATCTGTCTATAAACAGGGAATCAAGCTATTCAGAACTAGAGGACCGAAAATGAAGACTTCACAATTTGTCGCTCTAGCTCCCTTATCATTCAAACCTGTGACCAGGGAATCACGAACATCTCCAAGGTCTCCAAATAAGATTTTACTGCCATTCTTTCGCTTTATTTTTCTCTGTGTTAAGAATGTAACAGAAAATAGTAACATTCACAATGCAGCAAAACAATTTTTAAACCTGAGTGCTTTAAATCGTTGTTTTCAATGTTTATTTGGACATCTTATATAAAGCTCCTCTGTACTGAAAGTGCTGTAGTATTATTTCAGCAAGTAGGAGAGGCAAGAACAATGTATGGTATAAATTTACCTTTATTACTATGTTCACACCAAGAATGAAGAAGAATCTTTACTGCAGATCTCACTACCCTCCCTCAGAAGGCAGGGAAAGATCAGCTTACTGATTTCATTACTTCTATACTTTTGATAATATGCCCTAAATTCAACTGTTCTGATTCCTCAAATTTAGCCTCTCCTTCTCAGCCCTGCTGTGCAACAGGCCAAGCTGTCCCGGCACCTAGAAGAAACTTTCCTCTAGCAGCTTGTGACAAACAGCTTTTTAAATGGAAACTGTTCCTCAAAAATGAATATACTGCATATAAATCAAAAAGTATACACAGGCATGTACGTAAAGGACAAAAAAGCTATAACCAGTGGTCCTTCAGCGTCACTGTCTTCATTCACTGGTTTTGCACAATACTGAGCTGCCTTTCTATTCTAACATGAGGAAGCTTTTAACGATTAAGTATATTTTTGGTAAAGCAGTGATATAATTTTATTTACTTCTCCTATAATGGCCTCACCATTAGTTCTTATGAGGTAATGTACAGCATGGTTTCTTGCCTGGTCCTTGCTTTATCTCCTACTTGTTCGTCCTAAAAGCTTCTTTTAACTGAAATAGGACAAAAAAAATCAAGCAGGCAAATCTGTACATACAGCTAATAACATACACACAATCTGACTTCCTCCTCAGCACATTGCTTACATACACGAGTGAGATAAAAAGTACTGCGAAGATGAAAAACATTTTTCATTTTAAGTTTCCTATCCATTTCCATTTCCTATCACATGAAACTTTCTAAAAATATGTTCCTTTTGAGATATGTACTTGCAATTTGAACGCTAGCAATTCTAGCCAAAGTGGGAACTTTGAAGGAGATGTTAAGCTCAATCAGTTCAATCATTAAGGTTATGCAAATGTAAAAACATATTCCTTCTTTTTAAACATTGTTCCATTTTAGTGGCAATCATAAGATTCAAGAAGTGAGGATGGCATATAAATGTCAAAAACTTGACAGCACCAGAGGGTGGAATCCTGTCCTAGCTGTGGTCAATAGCAGAGCTCACTGTATTTCAATAGGAACATGATTTTACTTACGATCTTCACAGAGCAGCTGAGAACTGAGTCAAGCTTAAAAGGGAAGATGTTGAGATTACATGGCTGTAGTAGCAGGCAGCAAATTTTCAGCACATGCCAGTTAAGGTACGTCTGAAGCACAATGCACTAAACCAAAAGAGTGATAGTAAGAGAGGCTTGTACTGAACGTCATATGAAGTCATTGCCACCTGTATTATGACACTATTTGCTGTCTTGTGCAAGGAAAGCAATCACATTCCTTGTCACGAGACCACAGTGGTGCAGCAATGTCCTCCAACGGGCAAGGTTTTTCTCTTAGGGTTGTGCTGCTCGCTCTTCAGCAGCTACCTGTATCTATTCAAATATATGAATAGTAAATCATATAAACAGTGAGGATCCCTACTCCCTGCTACCTTGCTCAGGGTGGGCTGGAAGCTATGCCCAACAGAGACAACAGACACGCTCTACCCAGAGCCGTTGCAGTGGTGGAAGGGAGGTTTCCTTCTCCACAAGTTTCCATTCCTTTACCTGCTGAAGAAAAGTGATGTTTAATTAGATGATATTTTCTTCATTATAAGCATAAAGATAAGGAAAATCACCATTTAATGAAATATATTTCTCTTGTGCTGTCATAGTCATTATTACAGTAAGATCTTTAGCAGTTACCTTTGAAAGTGAGCTTTGCTACAGGCGCTTGCCTTTGCCACTGGCTCTTTTTTTTTTCCTTTTTTCTTTTTCTTTCTCTTTTTTTTTTTTTAAACCACTAATCAAAATAAAACAAGTAAATAAAATGGAACTCAGAGTCAATTGAGTTCTTACTGAGTCTATTGAATTAAAGATTATTTTTATTAGTTCTACGAAGTTTGCAATGTAGTCAAGTAAATCAGATAAAAGTCAGAGTTACTCTATGTGCCCCATTTTGACATCCATACACGTTCTGAGTTACTTGTTAGCTCACAAGTGTCCATCCTCACCATTTTCAGAAAATAACAAGGGAGTTCGATTGCTCAGTTTTAAATGTAATGTAAAATTCTCATCTTTCAGAGAATCTTAAGAAATGTTAAGAGGACACATCCATGGCCAAGGTGGCTAAAAATCAAAACTAAACAGAAAGATAATTAGATAATAAAATATAATTGAAAGAAAGAAGGAAAGAAGGAAAGAAGGAAAGAAGGAAAGAAGGAAAGAAAGATTCAAACTGAGAGCAGGAGGGAGTACAATCCCTTCTTTCTTCCAAATCTATGAAGGTCAATTTTCATGTTCAACTAATGTATAATATATTGGGACATAAAGGGTTTGCATTTTTATTCTAATTTGTTTTTCTTTCAAGTTCAGAATCACCAGCAAAGAAAATTACTCTAATTGCAATTCTCTGCATACAAATAGTGATTACAGCTTAGTGGATTGTTAGGACAGCACACCACACAACTTATTAGATCAAATTGAGTGACGCCTACACCAAAGCATTTTTTTTCCACGTAGATAAATTGAGCTAAGCTCACTCAGAAAAACTAAATATTTATGACCAAAAAATTATGAGTGTCAAACCCACCAGGCACCAGTTCCGTGACTCCTGATTCAGAACTATGAAATAATAATAGCAAAAAGCAGTCACAATGTGGGATGACATTAAAAACCAAGAGCAGCAAAATAAATTTTAATTAGTTCCCAAAGAATGAATATGTAGAGACCTAAAACCTTTCTCCAATATATTAATATAGCTTATTTTTTATTTGGTTAGCTTTAAGGAATTCATCAAAGGGATGCTGAGTGAAAGGTGCACATGAAAGCACTGAAATAACTGAATCGCATACAAAGATTCAGCTATATTCCCAAAAACTTTCTATCTTTTTTTTTTCTAACATATTCTGTCACAGAGCTAAGTACAGATATCTGGAGGATAGAACAACTCTCTAAGGTTGTACATTCAGAATGAAGTATTTAAACATGTTGTTTATGGCCAAATTAAAATTGGCCATAGGAAAAAAAAAATGGCCACTCCATGTACAATTTTTAAATTGTACTTTTAAACTTTTAGTTAGATTCTACTTACAGACGGATTTCACAGATATGTAGGATCATAGCAGAAATTAGCTGAGTTCTGAGTGACATTTGAATCCAAGTGTCGTCGTCTTTTTTTTTTTTCTTCTAAAGCTAAATTACACTGTATGATTTTTCCTAGATGAACAGAATGCAAATCTAGCCAGTTGTGGAGGCTTTGGGTTATGCATTTTTATTTTATTTCCTCTAAAGTTTAAATCTCAAGCTTTTAATAAAAACGATATTCTGTCGTTATGTCAGTGATGACATGATAATGAATTAGGTCAGCCATGGGCTATGTCTGAGTGAGTGAGACAGTAAGAGTCAGGTTATCTCTTCCACTACTTTTGCATTTCTTGTGGCCTGTAAATGAGTTTCTTTGGCCTTAAATATTTTCTAGTTTGTAAACTACAGGAATTATATACAGAGTTTTATTCATAAATTTTCTCTTTCATACATTAATAATTCCTGCCAGTAGTAAAAGACTCTAGCTTTAAGTGAGATGCTGCTGAAAAGCAGTGTAAATGGTTTCCAGTAGCCAAACCTCTCTTAGAGAAGGGCTCTATTTAACCACACAGCTGCTGCTTGGAGCTCATATCATCCACTCATATCACATGTCCAGCTCAAGGCAGGTTTAGCCTGCACAGTTAGCATTTTGGTATCTGAACAACTCAGGTTTACAATAGCATTATATGATGCACAGTGTGTTTTAAGGAAAGGTAGAAGTAAGTCTATGGAGTTGGCATCTTTTTGCATGTGTAATGGATTTAAAAATACATATATTGTAACATTCTCTCACCATCTGGTATATAAAACAGTGTTTCTTTCCTACAAAAATGTTGCTGTTGGAACTGTAATATCTAGTCAACCGTATCTCAGCCTTCAGTGGGCATAGAGTTAAATCAATATTTCTGCGGTGTTTTTATGATGTACTAACCCTAAAAGCAGTATTATTGATAAATACTCTAAACAATGCTAATAAAATAAAAGACAAATGAAACTGCAGTATGCTGAGGATGAGAATAACTTGTATAATAAATAATTTGTAAAATAATACTTCTTTGGTTTATGAATGCAGTTCAACTGACTTTTCCTTAACAGAAAAAATACATGTGTAAATTAATCAGGATTATGGGGATCATCCTCACCAAAGCTCACAGGTGTGCTATTAATGTGCACATGGAAGCCATGCACAGCAGCCTACAGTTAGAGCAGAACAAGCTAAGAGAGGACTGTTTTAGCTATTTGCAGGGGACTAGCATTCATCAGAAAACAAAAGATAAAGGAAGAAAATCTAGTGATACAAGAATACTCTGAAAGACAGGAACTGTCTCAGAGATAGGATACTGTTGAACTGACCTCTCAGCTCCCACAGTATACTAATACCACTAATATCATTAAAAAAAAAAAAAGGCAAGACAAGAAGTTGGTGGCAGAATTTGAGTTTCCTAATTTTTTACAGCTTTCATTTGGCACTGTGTTGCTAGCTTTATCATTAATAATGCTTTTTATTTATTTATTTATTACTCATACTGAAAAATATCTGATAAGGGCAATAAACAACAGATGTTTATTTGGAAACAATACAGCCAAATAATAGGACTGTATAAACTCTTTTGTCTACAACACAACAAAAGTTTGGAAAGCAGAGATTAGATGTTTTTCCCACTAACCTGCAAAAGTCATCCTGGGAGCAAATAGCATCAAGTGGTCTGACATGGAAAAGTCTGTCCTAGTGAATATTATTTAAGGAGCTGTGGCGAGCTTCATGTCAGAAAACCCCTCCACAGACACATGCAGTATTTCTGCAGTACTATTTGTACACTACTTCCAGGGCTGGGCAGTGACTAGAATTTAACATGGAAACAGTTTTCTTGATTTCATTGTAATTGGTCCCAGGTTTAAAATTAAACTCAAGCTTATGTGCTTAATTTACCTAATTGCCTTGCTGTATGAGGTCTCTGTGCTTAAACTGTTAGCATATCACCCCAACAGGCTGTAAACTATAGTTTAAAACCAATGCATAAATGTAGAAGTATCGATGTACATTCTGCCACGGTGGGACATTGCATAATTTACACATCCGTTATGCAGCCACAAGCACACATAGACCCATATCATCCTGAACAGCTGTATCCAAGCTGTCTAGATTTTAGCCAACGCTATCCATTTCTTCTTAAACCATTTGTGACAGCATTGTTTCAGCACACTAAGCCGACATGTTTGTCAGAGCGATCTTAAATGTGACCTAATTGTGCCTGGTGTAGAGCAATACAAAATCCTACTTGCAACCTTTTGTCTCCTCAGAGAAGCAGAATTTTGCCTTGCAATTGTAATCACAGTGTCCAAGTTACATGTTCTTTTAATAATCTGGAAAACCTTGTTAGCCATCATCAGATACACCAAAGCAGAGCCTCAGTACTCCCACAGCAGCCAGGGAAAGGCCCCTGTGCTGGGAGGCAGCAGCTCATGAAGCCCCTACCCAACACTACTGCTCCAACATAACTAGCCCATGAGTGAGCTGGGGACAGAGCAATAATACGGCCTGTTCAGCCTATTAACAGCCCTTCTAGTTGTCAGAGATTTGGCCACGGTCACAGACCAAAATGCAGAGGGAACAAACAATGTCTGGGTTCAGGAGTACGTCACTGTGTGTGACTTCATCCCACAATGCGCTCAGCAGCGACTAATGGGGTTTTCCTATTTGACTCTTAAATGAAGTATACATTTCCAATACATGATGCCAAGTAAAATTCTTCTGTCTCTGTGTGTTCTGTCTCAGAGTGCTACAAAATGCAAAGATACCTTTTCTTGCATGTTTTGCAGTATTCATATCAGATCTGTAATGTCAAGAAGTGCAAGAAGCTTGCACTGCCAGCACATTTATTATACAGTGTCGAGTACCTACCAGGCAGGTTGCATCTAACACTGAAAGTACTTGTTCAGCAGACTCAGACTCTTCAGAAGGCATTTATCTTTTCCTTTCTCCCTTTTTTTCATTATTTTATTATTTTTTTTTGGTCAGTCCTGCAGCATGTGTAACAGACCAGACTGATTGCTTTCTAGATCTCTAGATCACTCAACGGATTCAGCCCAACCAAGAATCCTTCATAGGGTTTAACAGTTTTCCATAATGCTACAAATGTAAAATTTCCTGTCGCTCTTTTTTCTGTAAGCTACTAGGTGACAGTTTTGTGTGCCTACAATGCCTACAATTGCAGGTCTTTGAGATCCTCCTCTCAGAATTAACTTTTTTTTTTTTTTTTTTTTTTTTGCACTTCTATTACAGGCCTTCAACAGAAAGTTTATGATTTAAGAAATGACCGTATAGTCACACAATGAATTAACAAAAAGGATAACCTGGAAAAAATCTTATTTGTTCTGATGAGAAGGAATGTTTGAATTAAAATGGGAAAGTAACTTTGATCTACAAGGGGGGATTTTATTCTAGTTCCAATATGGCACAATTTCATTCCTGGGCAAGGCACTGGCTCCAGGACTGGTAGTGGCTTCCCTGCAGTTGCCCTGGCTCCATCACTTCTAAGCTCTTGCTTTGAGATTCTTCCCTTCCAGGCAACCTCATTCACACAGGCAGGGCTGACACACAAGCAAACCCATGGCTTGGTGCCTATTACGGGACTTAACCCACTGGCAGAAACACTGCAAATGTCAGTTTATAGCTCAGCTCTCTGCTAGCTTACATGTTTCCTGTATGAAAACCCTTCACGTCTCCAAGACCCAGGTACATCACAGAAAGCAAAATTCTTCACTGCTCCGATTTTCTTAGTACAGGTCACGAAGCCCTGAAGTGAAACTGTTTTACACACACACCTTCCCACAGTCAGTTGTCTTTCATTACCAGACCTTCAGGCTTTCCTATAACTTAAACAATTATTGAGAGGTTATTTACTAAAACGGTATTAGAAGCTTTTGTAAGACAGAGTCCATTCCCCAGTTACAACATTAGTATGAGTCAGGACAGCATTACTGCAGTCACTGAAGTGCACTAACGTATTTGGTAAGATTCTTAGACCCATTTCTTTCCCAGTTTTATAGAAAACTAAGGCTCATAAAGTGGGGTTTTCTCTTTTTCTTTACATTTGCTATACCTCTTCTCAGGATTATAGTAAGTCTTGGCTAGGAGTTTGGAAACCTCATAAATGCTATTATTGTTTTATCACAGAAAGGACAGCAACAGCCTAAATCCCTGTATAAATTTCTGTTTCAGAACAATGAGAAATAAGATACTGTATGTAATTTCAATATAATTTCAGCAGGGCAGGATCCATCCTTAAATGTGCTTCTAGTCACTTCTGCTTTGATGACATGCTTCTGCTTTGATGACATGATTGTTGTTTAAATGTAGAAGAAAGCAAGAGAGTTTTTATACAGCGTGGGTGTTTTCACCTGCTGTATGGAGAAAAAAATAAAAGCCCACAGCTTGAAGCACATCCGAGTAGTAGCGGTAATTAGGTATTGGCATATCACACGAGAAAAGAGCTTGAAAAAAATGATAGAGCTTAATAAAGTTTTAGTATCCTAAAGCTACACTGGAAGTTTTTAAAGGGAAACACGAATTCAGAATGAGGAACATGAATGATTCTTAGAAAGGATAATCAATAATAGAAGAAATAAGGACAATTTATCCTGTTAGAGTCTGTGTCCTACAGAATACGATCACAAATTTATATGTAGCGCTTCAAGTAGCCAGATAGCTTTCTACAAATACCAATTGCCATATCACACATGGCACCTTCCTGTAGAAATTACTATAAATATTAATCCTATATATACATGCAGTACCAGCATCTACCAGGAAATCTGCACTCAACAGAAATGAGAATCCTTAAAGAGCAGTGTTATCTGAATCCATTTA
Source organism: Stictonetta naevosa (assembly GCA_011074415.1). Lineage (NCBI taxonomy): Eukaryota > Metazoa > Chordata > Aves > Anseriformes > Anatidae > Stictonetta > Stictonetta naevosa. The sequence continues at coordinate 10,503,108 of CM021702.1, forward strand.
AGATCCGAGAATATTCTGAACCTTTTTTTTTTCATTGAAACAGATTCTTTACAGTTCTAGAAGTTTTACAAGCAGTTTTTCATAAGTTTTATAGCCAATGCTTCCAAAATATACTGTAATTGTATGTACGGTGAAAAGAATGAATAAAGCATCTCAGACAAAACGTACCTAAATCCTTAGCAGGTTACGGTAAACACATGTATTTATGTATTTCTTTTCTGAGATGAACTGACAATTCAACTGAAGGAAAAATCAGGGTGAAACACATTAGAGTACTTATATTCACACATAAATCTGTGAAGATCAAGAAGACATTTATAACAGTTTGTACCAGCTGAAACTCATGACTATTTGAGTCAACAGCAAACACTCTCAGGGTCAGCTGGAGCTGAGCAGAACTCAGATCAGGTGCAGTGGCAGGCAGCAGGCTTTCACTTGCTCTTCTTCTTAGAGCCAGCTGCTCTGAACTCCCTCACCTGCAGCTACAGAGGTATTTGGGGAGTCCGGAATTTCCAGCCTTTTCATTTCTCTGTTCTAGTATAGTCTCCCCACCAGGTTTGTCCTACAAGTCTAATTGGGCCCATCAGTAAATGTTAAGATTTGAGCATTTGCTTCATACTGGGAGGAAACCAACGTTTTAAAAGCTTCCTTAAAATGGAATTGCTCTCCTCTACCCAAAATGAAATGCTGGGTGAAAACTTAAAAAGAAATATTGAATTGAATCTCCAGAGGCCAATTTTTTATTCATTAGCTTTTTCGGCTCTTTTTTTCCCCTTGTTCAACAAAAACAATTTCCAGGTTAGGATGTTGTCTAAGAATATTTCTTTCATATACCAACAAAACTGCTCGCCACTCTCCTTGATGTTTCTCAGTACAAAGATACAAGGAGTCAGCGAAACAAAGGAGTTTGCATTCTGCAGCTGAACTATCTTATAACAACATGGAATATTAGATGTAAAGCCATATTTTTAGCCAAAACACAGTTGAGATGCAGTGTCACTCAACGTAGTTAGAGAAGACACCTGCAGTAATACACATTTATCACTTTTAGTCAATTAAGTATGATCATTTAAAATATATATATATTTCCTTTAACAGGAATGAATATAGTATTATATTCTGATATTTGGTATCACATTCATGCATCATTTGACTAGCACTCAAAGTATTCCTCCCTTTGTGAATATCTCTGTGAAAACTGATATTTTCCTGGGCACTTGTGTAATTGCTCCAGAGTGAAACAATTGCCAGTTCTGTCAGAAAGAGCAGAGAGATTCATTGTAAGAATTGTGAAATTCCACCTCCAGAGCACAGGTATGAATTTCCATATATTTGCAATTTTCAGGGGGAATGTGCAGTGTTTTCATGGTAAAACAACTATTCCCAACAGCAAAATCCCCTGATTTCATTAAGCATTTGAAGCAGGACCAAAAACATTTACCTTTATCACAAAATATGACTGTGATGTTTCTCTAGTACTGAGAGGTTTTATTATTTTTGACAGATTGCATATCTGAACTTAAAAATTAGCAAAAATATCTTATTTAAATAGGAATTTAAAAAGCCTGGAAGGATGCAGGTTTTAAAACTAAGAAAGTCAGGGATTTGGCAACAGTTCTCTGGAATAGCACACAGTTACAATTCTCAGCTCTGGTCTTTCTTTGATGTCCCATACAGACACATCACTAAGGTGCTGCACAAAACTTTCTAGAAGGATGAATGTACGTACACCCCTGCAACAATCTGATCAAGTAACAGCTTGTGAATATAAATAAGGAAAGCAGTAGCCCCTTGTCACAGGCTTTAAAAGACTAAAAAAAACATTGGGAGCAACTCTTCACTAAGACATTTCCCATGAAAAAATCATTACCGTTACAGTTCTGTGAAGAGTAGAAAAAAAAAGTCTAAAAGATCTAGCAAGTGTTGGAGCCTTTGGAGCCTTTTATGGAAAAATGATAGAGTTGGTATGGCTTTAAATTTCTGATAAACAGGATGCAGATCTTGCAGTCAAGGAGGAGTCATGGGAAGGAACAGCTTCTTCTTGGTAAGCCTATTGGTACTAGTAAGGAAAGTGCCACTTTTTCCACAGGAAATATACCATGGAATAGCTGAAGGTCTGTTTTTTTTTTTTTTTTTTTTTTTTTAACCTTAACAACAATAAGAAGCCACCGCAAGCTAGTCAATGTTTAGTGAAGCATTTAATGTTTAAGAAGATGAAAACGTGAATTCCTTTTCTCCTTTTCTCTTGAAAGTTTCATACTTCAGAGTAAGTATTTGACAGTAGTTTCTAAACTGATAAAGCACAGAAAGTCAAGATCATATTCAGAACTGTTTCTTGAAGGCTGATTTTCATGCTTTCCTACCCAATGCGGAATAGGAAAAGGGTAAATATCATCCAGGCAAGGCTGGAGAGTGTAGGTGGTCAGACAACAATGGACCTTACCAAATTTAGTTGGCTCCTTTATGTATCCTTGGCCACACCTTGAATGCTCCCCAGAAACAGAGTTTAATTCATCTCAGTAAAGCCAAAAGAGTTAATTATGGAATAAATGATAGAGGCCCACTTCATATTTTTACACTGTATACATTTCTAGATGCACACATACTTAGTGCAAATATAATTAATCAGTTTATGGGTGGATATTTCTTTTATAGGAACTCTAATTGTGGATTATAATCCCAAGGTAGTAGTTTTGCATACACACACACATTGCATACCTATGTATAGATGGCTGTTTAACTTGCAGTTAAAATCTAGAAGCATCAGAAGATACCTTTCCATCACTCTGATTCAGGCTTTCCTGTTCATTATGAACTTATATACACCCAAACAGTTCCCCAGGGAAAGATTAAAATTTTTCAGAAAACACCGAAAATCTCTTAGTCAAGAGTTGATAGAATGAGTACTCATTTTGCCAGCAACACGGGGCTTACAGTCATACAGGCTCAGTCAACCCCAGCTGCCCTTACCAGCTTCTCTGACATGTGGCTTTTACCACCTCTCTGCTCATGTGTAAAGGAGAAAAAGTATTCCTGCAATGTGAGCATCCCTTGAAGTTAGCACATTTGTTGGTAATGACTGACAAGTCTCTGGACAGGCTATTCAAAACTGCCTTCTCCTTTGTTCAGAAACTCCACACACGTGCACATCGCAGCTATGCAGACTGGCCACTGCTTTACATAAGTGCCCGCAGACTGCTGTGCTGAGCCCTGTGAGGCCTTGTAGTGCTCACGCCACCTCTGTGGCACAGTGAAGACACATGTCCACAGTTCTGCCTTTTTCACTTGTCCTCATTTCCTCAGGGTACTCCCCTGGTAGGCCTTCTGCTGCCTCCCTGAATATCTGTCTTGTTTTCACATGTATACTCGCCTTGCCTTTAAAGTGTCAGTGACTGAAAAATCGCCCCTCAGATAGCATTAAATAAGCTGCACAGAACTGCAGTGACAGGAAGGGGGAGATGTCAGAGACTGCAGGGACACAGGGGAGAGGTCAGGTCATGTAGGTGGCAGTGGGGAGACCCCAGGGGTCATTACAGGCCCCAAAAGCTTAAGAGTCCCTGTACAAATATGCAGCAAAGATTGGCATTACCCTGGCTTTTGATCTACTATGTATGCTAAAGCTCCAGTTTTCAGGCTTTGCTTCCCCAGCATGACATTAAAAAACATTTTTAAATGACAGCAGAGATTCTTAGTTAATCATATACTTCTAGCAGCATTAGAAATAAATACTATATAGCCTCGTGATAAAATTCAATGACTGGAAGAAACTACTAAATGATCCTAGACAGCCTAGGGAAGGCACAATACTGAATTTCAGTCGAGGAGGAGTCACTGGGGATTTCAGATAAAGTTTTATCAGGTATCATGGTGCCAACTAAAATATATATTATTTATTTTATGGTACTAACTTGTGCTAATGTGTTCTTCATTTGCACAGTAAAATACATTTTATAATCTTCCCTGAAGATTATAGTTCAAATAGAAAAGTTTAAATACAAAATGCATGGAAGATAGGATATACATTATTCTCATTGGAAATCAGTTGAACCACAGGACATGGACAACTAAATGTCTTGTCCAGACACCTCTCCAATACATACCCTATTGATAAAGACTGCAATGTAGAAGATAACTTCCAGCATGCACAAGGCTTTTACGTGTGCCTACATCCCCTCCTTCCTTGTCATTCACTTTGCTTTTACTTTTATGCCATAAGAACTGGACCTCCTATTGCAAAGGTAATGCTTGAGAGAAGTTTTCTGAAATCCCACGTCAGAGTGGGAAGAATACTTTGAAAGCACCAAAACAGATTCTTGTATTCTGTTGCCGTAATAAATCAGTATCACATTTTGCAGGTATCATCTTGTCTTTCAAGTGTTACCAGTTACTATGAGTTCACAGTTTGGTGTGATTTTAAAACAGCAGCAAGAGTGTCAAAACTACAAGGAAAACAAACAAACAAACAAACAAACAAACAAAAAAAAAACTTAGTGCAAGCAAAGTAAATTGAAAGAACTAATAAAATGTGACAGCGGTAGGAAAGGACCACGTTGTGTATCACATTAAGAATGGCAACAAGCTTCAAAAACTTCTTAACTGACAACATTTGTTTTGTTCTGTCAGTTTAGTAGGTGATAAGCCAAAAAAGTGGAAGGAAACTCTCAACATTATATATACATTTATTTCCACAAGTTCATGATAGTATTTTGATAATGTTTTTAAATAAATCTCTCAGAAATATGGCTGCCAATGTCTTAATAAAGCTAAATAGAAATTAATTTTTAACTTTCTATTTGAGTATTCATTTCTTCAAATGAAGACCAGGTCTAGGCTGACCTTCTGCCCTATTTTTTGCTCAATTTTAATTCCTGCTGACAACATCCAATATTATTATGCTTTCCCAGAAACTCTACTAATGTATTTAACACTGGTCAAGTATAAGATAGGGAGATAAATAGTGACTGTATGTTGTTTAAGTAGAATATTTCATGACAGGATGATGAAATGATTAATATTTTACTTTTGGCAAAAGTTTGAAATATAGCTTTATCTGAAAATGTAGACATTTTCTACAAAATATGTTTAAACACTTTCTAAGTGATGGTATTTTCAAAACCTGAACTATTATAATATTACAGTAAGCACTGATAACTCTCAAAAGAGAGAGAACACCTTATTCTTGGTACTAAAAAGTACTCTGCACTAACCTTGAAATACGTAAGCTTTCACAAATTCACAAAAAAATCTGTTTTTATTTTGAATTCAAATGATTTTACTTTGTTTTCTGTTTGGCCACTGACTGTAAAAAAGAAATGTTGAACTTACCAGTTTTCAATACTGAAGGTCTGAATAGATTCATATGATTCTCTTCGAACAAAGAAAAGACTTTTAAAAGTCTTTGTAAGAAACAAAAACTGCCCATTCTAATCCTTGAGGGAAACAAATCCAGAATGTAGGGCAGAGAAGAAGCATCAGAAACTGAAAAAATAGCAAACTTGATTTATTACTATGTGCCTGAAAAATGAAATTCAAAGTAGGAAGAGCATTCTTTTGAACTTTCTTTTTCTCCTCCTGTTCCCCCTTCTACCATTAAAATCTGAGGTGTAGCTATGCTCCCACCTCACATCTTCAAAAGTCACCTGCTGTGCTTGCACACACATGTACATTAGTTGATTAAGCAAGATGTGCAGTATTACACACAACAGAATATCTCTGATCAGAACAGGCTCCTGCTGTCTTGAGAACAGCTTTTCAGAACTTAAAAGCACGTAGAGGTATTGGATACAGTGTGACGGTGTTTGAGATTAATACATATATATGATAGATTTATTACATGCTTTAAAAGCTTATTTATTTATAGTATGATGTCTAGTATTTATATAACATTACTTCCCTGTTAAAGTAAATAGGAACACAGTTATGAAAAACATGTTTAAGAAGAGACGGGTTATTCCATGAATATCTGGAGCATATCCTTGAACAACAGCATGGCATCATGCACAGACTACAAGTCTAACATTTCTAAGCCCTTCTGCAGAAGTATATATATATTTTTTAAGGATGAGCCTTACAATGCATTTGATGTTTGCATGATTCTAGGACAAGAGTGCATTAAACAGTCTATTTTTTCCCTCAGGGACATCACTGCAAGGACTGTGAGCTGTGGTAGCAAAAAGTACTTTGTTAAATACAAGTGCCAAAATCCAACAGCGAAAGAGACAGGAACCTAAATGGGGCCAAAACACTTCTGGCAAGTGAGGCCAGACTGTATACACTGTGGACTTTCTTTAGCACTGGTCCTGTACATTTATAATATACAGTTCTTAAATTACTCAAAAATATTCTGGGAAAAAAAAAGAAATATGGGTAAGTGAGACATTTAATGCAATATATTGATAAATAGTTGAAAGTTTCAATACGCTGCTAAATAACACCATTTTGACTTTTTCTCTCATTGCTAGATCTCTTACAAAAACCTAACCCCTCCTCTGAACATATAGGCTGTGAGTTTCTTTGCTGAGATCTATAAATTTGATAGTCTCAGCTGTGTTTTCACTCTGTCTTGTTCTCTGAAATGGCAGAGGCTTGCTGGGAGTGAATGTATTTGGGAGATAGAAAAGTAAAAAATTGGCTGCAGCCAGGTGAACAGGGGATAGGCATGTCATAGCCAGTTTTTGACAAACTAAATGTGAAATGAAATTAGGCAATGTGACTACGTCTGCTACTAATTTTGTAGAATGCACACCATTCTGCACTTACAAATATACCCAGGCTGAGTACACTCCAAACTGATACAGAAACCTTGTGAAGCACAACTTTTTTTAAACTTCCATGCCGTGAAGTATACAATACACAGAATCCTCATTATCAGTTAGGACTTTGTGTGAGTATCAATTTTCACATAATATGGGAGTGTGAAAAATGAAATTCTACCTAGGACAGATCAAATGACTGAGATTAAATCTGAAGGGTAAGGAAGGATAAGGGTTTGGAATAACTCCATTGACTTTTCAGGGTTAGGCAGCTTTACACCCATTATGAGCCTAGCCTGAGGTATATATTAACCTGTTTAAAGTATTTCAAGCATTCCTGTAGTATTTTCTAATAGCAACTTTAAAAATGTGCTGCAGGCCTAGAAGTATGTTAATACTGGGCGTATTTTTTCACATATAACAGACTCGGGAGAAAAAAGTTAGGAGCACCTGAATTCTTGTAACAGCAAACTCATAAACCAGATATTACTTTATGGATATCAAGAAGGAGGAAGCTTTCCAATGATGCTCACATGAACTCCAACTTAAGTCACAGAAAGGTATTTATGACTATCACATGTATGGAACAGTCAAATTGGAGAACTGGAGACTGCAAATAAAAGGTTGAAGAGGGGAGTGTATTTATAGTTTATTTAGAATGAGAAAAAAAAAAAAAAAAAAAAAAAAAACGTTAAGTATAGTGTATCTATACCAACTGGTTCCATCTATTTCTCATGTATAAACCACAAAGGTTTTTCTGCCAGCTTCAAATAGAATTCAGTCCTGAGAGAAATGTGACTTTTAATGGCAAGTTCAATGCAATTTAATGATGTGTGAATTTTAAATAAAGCACAGAAAGAGCATAGCATTACAGCTTCACGCCACAGACTGTGGGAGAGATTTGTGGTTGTACTTTTATCTGCATCTTTGTTTTCCAGGTAGGACAGCTACATCAGTGCAAGAGATTTCAGACTGACTTCACAAGCCTGTCTACTTCCCAAGTAAAATTAAGAAGGCTGCAAACTCCTTCAAATTTCTAGCATGACAAAATCACCTTTATCTTCTTGAGTGTCAACACGTTAATCATAATCTAGCAAGATTATATAATAACATTAGTGAAACAACTCCCTCTTTCTCCATCTTTACTGCCTCTTGCAAAGATATTTTTTTCAATTAAGCTGGCTATATAGATGAATATTGCTAGAGAGGCATATAGATCAGCATAGCTGCAAAACCTCCTTGAAAAGCTACATAACTTCTCAGCTGCCAGCCTGGCTGGGGCCCTGGAATAGCTGGGCTAACCAGTTAATAGCCCTCTGCAGTGACTGCTGAGTAGACGTGCCCTGTGTCATTATGGGCCAGACGGATGCACAATAAACACATGTAAAAGAAATGCAACAGTAGAACTTTATAAAATACCTAAAAATGCTTACTCATTGATCATCACAAAGAGATGAAAGCAGTTAGGTTTCCAAATTATTATGAGAACTAAAAGAAGCTGGTTGCATAAAACTCCTTCAAAATCCTGTTTCTGAATTTTATACAGAATGAATAAGTAGCTCAAAATTGTGAGAAAAACTTAAGTCTGGAGAATAAATGGAGATACTTCTACCAAGTCTTACCTTTCTTGGTTGGGATGCTGTCTGCCAAAAAGAGAAAACTGGGATGGCTTAACACTGACTGTAGTTTCCACTTTATTTGAATTTCCCTCCCCCTATCCACCAATAAATAAATGAATGAATAAATAAATAAATAAATAAACTTGACATAATTTCATATACTAATGTGCACTGCCACTTCACTGAGCCCTCCAGGCCTTTGTCAAAGTGTAATTCATGTAACTCTGGATGATGGATTTTCCCTGACTAAATGTCATCTAGCTTCACCTGATGTTTAATTTCATTTACACAAAATAAAAACCTAGCAAGAAACACTACACATTCATAATGCATATCTTTCTTTATCTTTTATCTCATGTACTAAATAGTCCGATTATATCAGATCCACATGAACCCTCAAATTATTCTGAGATCTATTTTTCTACACTATTCATCAACAAAAACTTTGAAGGACTCTGAAAAATCTTCATCTTTCAAATTGTTTCTCTGGCATACACTTGACCAGTGTACTCCTAAAAAATAAATGTCTGATTCAAGTGAATAGGTTATGGATGAAATAAAAATGAACTTCCATGAAGCACTGAGCTACCACCTATTTTCAGCCTGAACTGCTCAAGATTTGCAAATCTGTATCTGAAAACATGGGTCTTTAAATTGTCCTTTAAATGTATATATACTCCAAATGTATATATACTTTTAATAACAAGAGACATACTGAACTTGATGTTCTATTCTATGATTTAACAAATTTTACATGGTTTGCCAGAGTTTAGTTCCACTTCCTCGATGGAACTATCATGCTGTAATTAGGTGAGCTTCTAGGAGATGACTGAATAAAGCATCCAAATGCATTTTAAAAAGATGGTTCAGATTGCTAAATTTGATATAGAAATGCTACTATGCATTCAGTGTTATTAATAAGTCAACAAAGTCCTCAATTTAGCAGTCAGTATTCTAAGTATTTAAATGTTTATTTTCTTTATGTATTTTTGAAAATTATGTGTTTTTTTTTGTTTGTTTCTTTTTGTTTGTTTTGCTATGAGAACTTTTGCAATTTCCTAATTGTAACATTGCCTTTTCTTTCTTTTTGCTTAATAAATTATTATTCTACATTGTCCTTGACGTCAGATGGGACTACTAACAGTAGGCACTCATTCCCAACTAGTGCACAATTCTGTGTTTAGAAAATCCAATACAAAAGGGGCAGGGGGGAGGAATTTAGATCTTATTTAATGTTGAAAAAGTATAGTTTGGTTGTCTACCGTTTTAACTGAAAACAGAGAAATGATCTTTGGTTATTTTCGTAAATTCATTTTTCTACAATGATTTCCCAAAAAGCTCTGCAAGAATACTACACTACTAGGAAAAAAAAAAAAAAAAAAAAAAAAGTCAATATAAAAATATAAAACATTTCCAACAATCAATAAAGCTCTAATCATGAAATGAAAAGCTTTCAATACATCTTAGAAAAAAACTGTCCACACAAGCATAAATGCCAGGCTTCTATGCAAGATTTCCATTTGGCTTCAACATCCAATCTATGAATATAATACTAATATTACCTCTCAAGACAAAAATAATAAAAAATAATACTAACTGCAAGCGTCAGTAAGTATTCTAAAGCACTGATTTAGATAACCCCTTATTTAGTATAAGTTCCTCATTGATAAAGGACATTTATTTAGTATTTGGAAATCTTCAAAGCCATTTCAGCACACACACACTTAGGATGTATGAACATTTATCTTTGTAATGTTGCAGCTCTGTAAAGAATAGGAGATATATAGAGAAGTCCATGGTATCAACTTTGAAGGACAAAAGTAATACTTCCTTTTCCTTCATTGTCATTCTTTCAAAAATGCATCAAACTATCTGTATTGGTGAGTATATAACCTCATTGCTTTTTATTAAATTTTATAGTTAAAAATTTAGTAATTTTAAATTTATTTTTATTAGCTTTTTCACTTAAAACTTTCCTTATTAGTGTTACTTCAGTTATAAGAAACGAATTGAAATAACAGTGAAGAAAAATGAAGCATTTCTAATAGAAACAGGGATGAAAACTTGGCCTCAGTGAAGTCAGTGCTGTAATTCTGCATAACATTATATAACTCAATCCCACTGGGACAGAAATCAAGTTAAAAAAACTGTCCAGTTCTACTCCAGTAAATGGGAATGTACATGTACACATCATCTCCGAACTTTAAGAGTTTAAAATTGAATTGTGTTGATTTTAATAGTTCAACAGTGCAATGTGGGGTGATTTGTGAAGAACTGAGTCCGTAACATCTCCATGAAATCTAAAGTACCTTCCAAACTTTTCATAGGGCATGAAAATAATTTGAATTGTATTTATTTGTTTCCATGTTTTAATCCACTAGAGATGCTAAAATATTTCCTCCCATGAGAAGTAAAAGTGAAAAGACCTTTTATAATGCTCGATTATTTCTTCCTGTAAATGGGCTACTCGATATAACTTGCTTGCTTGTTCTTTAACAGCAGTATCAGAAAGGGGATTTGGTGAGCCAAAGAGAAGCCAAGAGCAAAGTAGCTTAAGGCTAGTTTGTTCCATTTCTGTTTCCTAACTTGGTCATTTTAATCCACATTCTCTAACAGTGTCACTTAAGCAGTGTGATATCACGGGAGAAATCAACTTAAATTTCACAGAATGGGCTTTCACAGCAATGCAAGGAATAGGAGGAAGAAAGCTCCCACTCTTTTGCTCATAAAGCTAACTATTTAGGAGACAGAAGATGTGAACAATATAAATATGAAAGGCATAATTATGGTTCATCACTGTTCTCTGCATTACTAGGAAAGAGAGGAAAAAATTAAAAGGGAAGGGCATATGAGGCTCATTAAAAAAACTATATAAACTCTACAAAAAATGTGGTCTCATTGGCACTAGCCAAAATGCCTACAGGCTGAGTAATTTGCATTTCCATTTATGCAATAATAATAATAATAATAATTTATGTATTAATATTAATTTATCTATTAAATAATTTATGTATTAATATTTTATGCATTAATACTAATAAAACATAACAAGTTAGCTTCTGCTTGTCAGGTTCACCAACTGCTGGCTGTTAACTCCCTGTGAGCAATACAGATGTGTTCTTGCCTAACCTGAGAGCACCCAGAAGTCTCTGGTCATAGCGCAGCATCCGGTGCCACCCTGCAGCCTGACTCCAGGAGCGCAGTTTGCTGTTTTTCCTGCACCTTGCAGTCTTCTGGCGGAGCCATCAGGGAGGCTGCAGTATGCAGAGGAGAGGACAGAGGATATTCTGAGGTTTACAAACAGTTTAACCCCTGTTGCAGTCAAAATACTAAAAACTCGTCCCTGCACAACATTGTTAAGGCACAGAGTGAATTTAGGGCAAGAAAATTTATCACTGCCTCTATTCCCTTATCCTGTTAGGCAAGTATTTAAAATCTCCATACTGACAACTGCTCAGCATTCAAAATGCTGCTTGTGGAAAACAATTCATTATCTTCACAAAAATCCTAGTCAAGTACCTATTCTGACTAAGAGATAATCTGACTAAGCTGCAGACAGTGGGAGATGGATTTGCTGCAGAAAAGTGAGAACTAGTTTCAGTAATAAGAGCCAGCAAAAAGATGGAGGAAGCGGGGGCTGGGGTAGGGCATACAGAGCTGGGGAGAAGTGTTCATTTCCTTGCCTTGCAGGAGAACAGAATGGGAATTTGATCATCAGAAAAGAAAGACATCTGAAAAAAACAGCATGTCATTTCACTGGTGACAACTTCATTCTACAATCGTTACCCATTTCTTTACAGTAATACCACTGAGATGCATAGATTTGCTGAGAACAAATGTCCTTCTTCTCTTCCTGAAAACTAATTTGCAAAACAATCTTAATGTACATACAGACTGCTTATATTTTTTTCCTGTTCCAGAAACTGTTTTTTCCTCTTTTTCAAAATAGACTCTACAATAGACAATACAAAACAATAAATTGAATATGCCAATTTTCTTGTAAGGACAATATTTTTCAGAGTGCTTTTAAAGCTGGAAAATCCAGAACATGGGATATAAAAGTATTTTAGTCCACCATCAATCTATCAGGCTGGCCTACTTTTAGGCAAGCGTGTTAAGGAAAAAGAAAAGAAAATGAAAGCAAGCTAAAAGTGACAGTGTAATAACTCGTATCATGTGAATAGTGAACTTTCTAGACCTGTGCAGAACATGAAAATGGTGAGTTTGTAGGAAGATGTTTCATTTATATTCCCAATAAAGAATCACACTGATTTGCCATACATAGCTGCAGACTGCCCTTTCATTTTGAGCAACAAAATAAAATGGTCTTAAGAAAGGTGAATGGAAAATTCCTCTTCTGTAAATAGATTTTACAGGTGAGATAATATAAAAAGAGATAGATTTCCCATAAAGAGCAAGCACACTGCAGCTTTAGCTAAGACTGGCTAGTCTCTGCAGGGTCCCAGCAGTGGCACACTGAGAAAATCCCTATCAGCATTTTTGATTTGCCTTCTACCCCCTACCAGCTCTAATAACACCTGCTAAATTTATTTGCACGCTCTGCTATAGGAAATAAAAGATGCAGTTTTGAATGACAGTTTTTAAATATCATCTGGAATGCAATATCTTTTGTGGCAGAACAAAGTAAAACACCCTTTCAAGGAAGTCTTGATGTTTAAGATTAGCACAGTGGTCCCATTCTGTGTGATGAAAAGGCATCTCCTCACATCACCTTGCATTTGTGCTGTTCACAGGCAATTTTTGTGTGGTTCTCTTTAGTTCCCTGTGAGCCTCAAGGTCCCATCCCTTTCTGTCCTCCCCTTCTGCTTGGTTTCCATCGTCACGTTTCTTTTCTTAACAGTAGCACCTCTTACTTGCTCATTTCCTCAGTTTGTCAAAACTGTTCTTATTGTTCAAAGGTACAGGAAAAAAAAAATAATAATAAAATAAATTAACACACACACATTGTTTCTCCAAATTCTGGCATACAGAAGCTACGTATGCATGCTTCAAAAACAGATACCAGTAGCTTGAGGACAGAGCTTCATGAACACAAAGGGGATTCTCGATGGATTGGCATTCTTCAGCATATCTGAATGATCTCCTCTACCCTTACTCCATGTTGTGTCACATCCTACCTAAACTACTTTGCAGCAGAAGCCTTGCAGTGGGATTACTTAGATCAATGACAAAAAAAAAAAAAAAAAAAAAAAAAAAAAAA
>CM021702.1:10516799-10558592 GCA_011074415.1 Stictonetta naevosa
AAAAAAAAAAAAAAAAAAAAAAAAAAACACATATCAATGGAATTAAATTAACTGCCAGAGACATATTTTTGGCAAGAGGTAAAGATGGGTGACTATTACTCATCATAATTAGAGCATCTAAAATTACTGTATTAGTAATCAGCCAACTGCTTATTTGTCACTCTGTCTCTGAGATTACACATCTTACACACATGGTGCCATTTCAGGAAATGACATCAAAAACATGTAGGCCTTATTATATAATTAGGATGTTCTTAGTAGAGGACAGCACCTGTCCCAGTAAGAACTACTTGTGTGTCCTTCCTAAGCACCCACTTTCAATAAGCATATACCTGGATTTATAATGTTACATATGCACGGTGATTTTCAGTGCTACAACATGGCAGCTGAAGGAGATTGCCTAAAAGTTGATGTGGTTTGTTACATTTTATTTATGTTTATTTGCAAATTAATTCTGATTTCCTGCACACCTGATACATCAGATGAACATAGAAAAAAAAGTAGGACAAATCCTCATGATGAGGAAAATCCCACATCTGAGACAAATATTAACTTAAGGAAAACACTTCAGGGTCTTTGAATCAGCATCCTTCCATTATCGCTGCCATAAATTCAGTATTGGGACAACTGCTTCTAAGAAAGCCTTGTTTCATTGCGTTTCTTTGAAGCATGAGCAATGAAGACACCATAAACCAAAAATCTCTTTGGGGCTGTTGGACTTGTGGTTCCTTCTGGTTACTTCTGGTTGAGATAAATCTTGGAAAATAAACTTCAGTTTCAGCATACCTGAATCCAGTCCCACTGATAAATCCCTCTGCTTATAAAGCTGTTAAAAATATTATGTCTTTTATACCTGCTAAGAAGCACTGGTTTCATACATCACAGAACCATCCTATGCACATCTATACAGAAACCACAAGACTTTGGTTAGCCTTTATGGAAGCATGAAAAACTACGCCACCCATTGTATGCTAGCTGATTCACTTCATACGTAGACATTTCATGAAATTGTCTCCTCCGTTTTGTAATTATTTCCCCGTAAAAAAGTCAGAGAGACTTTAATATCTTTAAGAATTTAAAGAAATTAAAGTTGGCTTTTTCAATGGAACAGAACAAAAGAAATTAGTCAATTGACTAGCATAGAATCAGGCAACAAGGACTCTAAAAGATCAGTTGAGCCAATAATCCATAAACAAAAAATAAGCAACCAATTGGAAATGCCTCATAAAAACCAAAGTCAACAGTGGAACAAACCAAACCAATAAATAAAACAATTCCCCCAAACACACATTTCCCCCTCCCCCCTCCCCCAAATGTGTGTTTAATTTGGTAGGTCTTGAAAATCCTGAGGTATGTATTTAGCTTATCTTTAAAAAATGTTTAAGAACAAGGTTTAAATACAGTGCAATGGATTAGTTGATTTTATTTTATTCTTTACTGCTCTGGAAAAGATATGATTGAAAGCTGATAAAAACCCCAAACCCAGGAAATAGATATTAAAGTTATTCTAGATACTGTATGACTTTAGCTATTTTGTTTGATTACTTAGCTTATTATTATTGTTATTAATAATGATAATAATTCCCTAGGCAGCAAGGAGGAAATGCAGTCAGCCTTACACTCTTCTTCTGTTGCTTTGAAAGCCAAAACCCACACATCTTGCATTGTGTTCTGTTTAACTACAATATAGTACTATCTTGCAGTTATACACTTCATTCTATCCTGTACAGCTGATTTGGTAAGCTAATAGATCTGTATTTTGTATTTCTGTAATATTTTTCTGATTCTTTTTAATATGGTATTTCCATACCTATATGCTCTAAGACAAAAGTGATAGAAACTTCATTAGGGACTAATGAAGAAGAGAGCCCTATCTATTCAGTGAGATAAACAACCCCCAAAAAACCTGATTCACTGCAAGAAACATGGACCATCTAGCTCCTTGTAGGACAGACACTCTGGTTCCATCAATACTGATAAAGAAATGGGAACTACAGAGACTCTCAAGTATTGGACTCCTTGTCATTTATACTGCTTAACTGTCAGTTTGGACCCCATACCTATTAGGGACCACTAAAACTATCTCTCCCCCCAAAAATACTCTAGACAAGTTCAGAAATGTACTAAGTATATTGACTGGTTCTGCTTTCCATGTGAGATCGTCCTGGTCCAAGCTCTGCATCCATAGCCACAGCCTGCTCTAGTGACATGGGTGTTGGTCAGTTCGCACTACCTGCCTTGGAACCAGGGCTCACTTTCCAAACATTTTTCATTTAGAATTAAAGATTTAGTACATCCCTGGAACATGTGAAAAAAAAAAAAAGTGAGAATCAAAGCCCCAGATCTGCTTCCCGATGATATCAGCCTACATCACAGCATATTTTGAAGTCAATGTATCTCAGAGGTGTTTGCACCCTCATACATTAATATACAAATATCTACTAATACAAATGCTACTAATACAAATTTGTATTAGTAGATATTAATCTGGCCTCTTATTGGGTAAATATCTCTTCAGAAATTATATAACACTTCAGAAATTATACAATTTAGCATTTCTGAACCTAATAAATGTCTATGGGTTACAAAGACTGAAAACTGAATACACTAAACTCAGAATTTTTCTAGAAAATGAATGTGTTGCAGCTTTTCTGAACGAATGCATCTGGGTCCTAAACCCACATGACTGCTGAAACTTGTGTCTTTCTTGTTTGCTTGTTTGTTACTTTTTGTTCTCTCATCTTTTCCTTTTTTTTTTTTTTTTTTTTTCCCCTTCTTCTTTCTCCTGTGGACAGTGATCCACTGATGAAAAGGCTAAAGGTGAAGAAAAACTTGTTTTTCTTCAAACAGACTTAACTGCCCTGTTGGGTGCAACGTATGATTACATCGGGTTAGCTTGTGCTGTTCTTTCCCCCAGAGTGCTGCACATCTTGAGCTTGAGTACTGGCCAGTTACAGAAGCAGAAGTTTATGGCACCCAGTCAGATTTAACCTGCTGTCAGGAAAACTACAGCATTTACATTTATGAAGCTCTAGCCCACCAAAAGGTATGACACAGAACACATCAACTGCACTCAGTGGGGGGGGGGGGGGGGCGGCCCTCACTTCAGGAAATACATTAGCATGCTCAGACTAACCCACCATATGTTTTTCCCCTTGAGCAGTTATTTCAATCTACAGTTACATGGTATTCTTCAGAAGCTTACAGAAAATATTTGTCTCAATTGGAAGGGTAACGCTGCTTCTCCTGAATACCAGTATACTAAGATTCTATAAACAAACATTACCAGTAGTTTCAAAACTGTCTTCAAAACATACATAACCAATTTTAGTTTGTTTCTTCTTCTTGGAAAGAACAGGAAAAAAGAATGGTATAAAAGTTTGGTTTTATGTTAAATCCTAAAGCAGAAAAGGAACAGTTTGCAGTAGGTAACCACACAGAGAGCCATCATGGCAAGCGTATGTCAAATGCTCATTGGGTGTTGATACTATCTTCATTCAGCATCAGAACTGAAAGTCTCTCCAGCACATTTTTCATTTCTAGTGATTATTGTTACTAAAGCTCATTTAAACTTATACAGCTTTACCACACACTCTCCAAACTTTAACAAAAATAGTGTATCCAAAACATCCTTTCTAAGTTGCCTTACTTCTTTCCATCTGCTGCAACCTGTCTCCTGGATGTCACGTTTATGTCACATAACTTAGGTTTCTACTTCAAGAGCCTTGAGATCAGATATCCTAGATTGTCCAATTTTTCCAGATTACTATATACCAAATTAATTTCCATCCTTTGAGGGTTTTGTTTGTTTGTTTTTCCCTCTCTTTGCCAACCCATCTCTTAGTGACAGCTTGTCCAAAATTCTATTGCCTAGCTATGTTGTAAAAAATTATCCAAATATTACATTATTATATACAACACTGTTTTGCTCTCTTTAATTCTATGGAGTGGTTGACTCCCCCCAGACAGTTTCCTCGACTTTAAAAGTATGTTCCATTCATAGAACAATTTCATTGAAATGGTGCTAAGAATCATACAACATAAAGTCATTTTGGCTCAGGTATCAACATTCCTTTCTTTATATGTCTCATAGGAAAGAAAAGGAAAATAATAAAAAGTAGCTGATGAGAGCTTTAACATCAAGGAAGAAGGTTTAGTCAAAGAATCTACAGTATTAACACTTAATATTTATCTATTCTTTACTCTGTCAAATACTGAAATAATGAATACTAAATCTCACCAACCTGTGATTTTGTTTATAACAATTACATGTCAAGACCTATGGTTTCTTAATAACGCACAATAAAATTATTTTGCTCAGTGTACAAACTGGGTGCCAGAATGCTTTAAGCTAATAGCAGTGGAATAAATAAATACATGAGTCAAAACAAAAAGAAAGGAGAAAAACTAAAAATGACAGAGGAAGAATACATTCTCAGGGGATTTCTGAAGACAAAGATGTAATGAATTTAATCCAGATGTCAAGGATTCTCACAGCAGCAACTGAAAGGTGGTAAAAGGAGGAAGATAGGTAAATATCAGTAGTAAGTGACCAGACGAAAAAGAAGCAAGCATGGAGACAGCTGTTGCCAAAAATCTGAGTGCTGTATTTTGACATGCAGAGTGAAAATATCCTACACTAAACATACACACACATCATTTTCTCTCAACATTACTGCATTTTCAGAAATCCTGGGTTGTTTTTTTTTATATATTTTTTTTTCCACAGATCACTGACATTTGAACCTAAAGGTTCTGTACCATCTCTGTGTGTATGGAGTTGCAGGGAATAAGGTCAAGTAGGCAAATAAGCTGATGAAAAGGTTAATGCAGATTGCCAAAATATGTTTTTGTAAACTTCAGCAGGGAAGGTCTTGATATAGGGAAACCAACACACAGTCATGTACACACTCACAAAAGCACAGCAGAACAGTAAAGTGGACAAAAATGAAACTGCTCTGGAAGGAATGAAATCCCTACATACCTCAGAGAGAGGCACAAAGCTAGGGGCTGCATTGAAGTCAATGAAAATGAGGAAGAAGTAAAAGCGTCCATCAGTAGGAGGGAAGATGCTAACAGTACACAGCAGAGTGAATTCTTTTCTTGGACAGATTGAGCCATTATCGAAAATGGTCAAGGTTATTGCTAAATAAATGGTGTTTGAAGGGAGAGAGACAGCTATTGTGCTTAACTAACATAAGAGGGCATAACATATGCCTCCACCATCTGCTGTTCCCCTATTTGCAGCTGAGGTCAGCTCCTTATCCATTTTCATTGTTGTAATCAATCATTTACTTCTAATTTCAATCTCTTCTTGGGCAGAATAAACAGAATGTTGTACTACCTTGGCACTACTTTTACTAGCAGTTATATGCAACTATCACGTTTTTAAAATGTTTATTGTTGTGACACTGCTCCCAGAGGAGATTCTGTAAAACCATCAGTATGACACAGTTGGGTGAACAGAGCGGAAACCTGAACGCAGTGTAAGCAACGATTCCCCAGGAATGCCATCAGGATATGATGCTAAGTAACTGCACAGGGAAGCATGGTTATACAACTCCTAAGAAATATGCATTTAATAATTTTCATAATATGATTCATAACATTTCACCAAGAGTCTTCAAAACTCCAAGGGCCTTTTATCAAGTGTTTAGCAACCTGAAACCAGAAAAACAACTTAAATATGTAACAGGACCATAAAAAACATGCGATACTTGAGCTGACCATGTGTACTGGCATATTTCATGCACATCCAGCCTTGCATTAGAAGTGTCATCCCAGACTAAGGAAGCAAAACATCATCTAATCATCAGTACCAGTCATGATGTCTCCCCGGCATGTTACAGAAAAGTGTGGATCATGCATGAATCCCAAGCATCTCCAGATAAGTCCAGAGCACAATACCAGCAAATCATCCTCCATGTTAATCAACAGAAAATGGGCATTAATATTTGCAGAAGTCTTCTCAGTAGGTAACTGCTGCACATAAAGCAACATTATCAAACACGTGGACTTTATTTTGGAAGCTCAAATTTAAATCTCATGATTATATATGTTTAATGTTTAAGCTACTTAGTAATCCAATGTTAGAAATTATTTATCATGTCAACAATTCCTTGTCTATATCTTTAAGCTGAATCAATATTGTTGTTATGCTGTCATATTAAATTGAATTAAACATAAAATATTCTTTTAAACCTACAAATGAAAATAATGTGTATGTTGATCGAACACTAAAAAGTGAAAGTGATACTATGCAGAGGACATTGCAATACTTATCCATGAAAGATTACAACACAATTAGTTGTATAAAAATATTACTTTGTGAATCAACCATCAGATGCCTTACTTCAATGTATAATTTTTATCACTAAACTGACAACACAATACAATAGAGTAAGTCTGTAATTTGGACAAAGAAACATTCTAGAAAACTTGTAGAATGTTAGACTTGATTTATGAAATACATAGAAATGGGCAGAAAGTATTAGAATGCATTTATGGCTCAGTTTTCAGTGTTTCTGCAAAAGAATGGAAGTGCTGAATTCTTGCAAATAATAGATGGCGAAATGATTTATCTGAGATACATTGATTTGCTTTCCATGTGAGATGAGAATTACCAAAATTTTTAAAGCTGTGCATGCTGGTAATCATTTGACTTTTCAAACCACTCTTCATGTTAACATTCTTCTGGTTGTTATTTTTCTTTTAAATCCATTTGTGGAAATCGTAGGTGCATTTCTATTTAACTCAAGCAATCAAATAAAATTTAAACACATTCAGCATGCCACACTTAGATATTTCATTAATCCATTATCTAGTATAATATTTGAATTTGTGATTATCAAGTTGCTTTCTTTAATAAGGGGGAGGGACAGACAAAGTCCAAACCAAACCCAGACCTCAGAACACAAACTGGAAGGCTGGAAACAGAAAAAAATGAGTGAGACCATTCTGATACCCAAGCAATACATAATAAATAGGAAATAAAGGTGAGAAAAAATAAGAGAAATAAAACTCAATTAATAAAACAAAAAGTATATCTGAATTTACTTCTAATTAATAAGAAAATTTGGGATTCTAAATGTGATTTTTTCCAATGCTTTCTACACTTAAGGATCATATTTTTTCCTCGGATTAATAAAAAAGTTCAAATAAAGAGGATGAAAAAGATCAATTTCAGTTTCCAGTTCCATATGATTAAATGCTAACCTGTCAGTAAAGTCAACAAGTATGCAAGCATCATGGAGCTAAAGTCAATGCTTGTGCAATCATATGGCAACACTTCAGCCATATTAAGACTGAGTCTAACTTCAAACTAAAGAAAGATTAAATGCCATTGCACTTTAGCAAAATTCAGGAACCTAGATTTGCAACTGCCAAAATTATTCACGATATTCATTTCTCTTACTATATTCTCATGAAAAAATCTTAAATGGGGGACTTTTTTTTTTTCCCTTGTATTACGGTTGCTCATGGAGACTTCTTTAAGAATCAAAGGGTCAGTTACTGATATGAAATTTATTAGAGCACTCGAGCAAAAAGTCAATTCTTGACACAGGGAAAATTTCAAGCCTAGAATACTTCTAAACAGAATTATATTGTAATTTTGGAACTGGCATTTAATGTTCTCCTGCTTCACCTTAAAAAACAAACACCTGTCTCTTCACAATACACATGGCAGCTACTTCTAGGGGTCTTGAATTAGGTCAGATCTCTACTGATCTGGAGCTCTTATGCTCACAAAGGAATAAATCGTGTCTTGTATGAACAGAGGAGACAGAAAAGACTGTGATAAAGAATATGTTATAGAGGCTGCTTATTTTACAGCTGAATACAGAGAAACTAGATGCATTTCACAGACTTCTGGGTGTCAGTTTAAAACCTGTCAATCATATCAACCAACAGACCATACTCTCATACGTGTAACCTATTGGTATGACTGAACTGGAACGTTGAGTGAGTGTTGAATCCTTTTTGTGCTTCACAGAATCTCTTTGTTACCTGGAGAACTTCTGTACAAATGCTGATGTAGTCAAACTCTGCTTGCTTAATAAAAACCAAGCAAGACAACAGCCTTGGGTGATATCACTGTAGGCAATTCAGATGCTTTGCAAGAACCTGGCACTGAAAATTTTATAGCCAATTTTATTTGAGCAACAGCAGTGGAGAAACCAAACAAAACACTGAATCAAATACAGAAAAGCATGAAGCATTTCAGAGAAACTAAAGCCAAGAGAAAGAGAAAGCATGGCTTGATGAAATGGAAAAAGATGGGCAATGAGAGGAAAGATGCTAACACGTGCATGTCTAACAAAATCACTAAAATCTACCTTTCCGTCCTCCTTTCCCCATTAAGCAAAAACAAGCATTACATATAGAGCTGATTATTTTTAAAGACATCTGAAATAAGTTCTTATAACTCCTTTTCTATTCATAATTATAATTTTACAAACTTATGACTCCACTGAAATTACCTGGAATGCTAAAAATGAATATAAATTTTCAGTGAGGACTAAATTATGTAATGAAAATTTCAAGTGGAATATAACATTTAAAAACACCTGCATAATTTTCTAACACCTTTCTGTCACAGAACTTAGATGGAATATAAAAATGTCTTTTTAAAAATATATATATATATATATGCCTATATATCGTAGGAATATGCAGATTTTATAAAATAATTTTGAAAATATTGAAAAAATTATATACACATGTATACATGCATATAACAAATATATGATGAATATTTTGATGTGTTGTACAATAGCTATCAAGATAACTTATATCATGGAACCTTCTATACTTTCTAACCTTCCCTTTCTAGTTCTGCTATAATCATAATTCATTTATCTACATTTATATAAGTATAAATAAAAATGTATAATTACATATTATATTAATAAATTATTTTAATTGAAGCATTAAATTAAACATAATAAATTATATTTTGTATATACATGTCTCTCCACATAAGAACAGAAGAGAAGTTGTATCTTATTCCAATGTACTTTATCGCAGAACAAAAAAATAAAACCATGGAAGTTCATGCCACCCAAGATAATGCTTTTCATTGAGTCTAGTTAACAAATTCCCCCCAGCAAATCCTACTAGACAGCTATTTCCCTGGTTTTGTATCTATTGCCATAGCAGTTATTTTATACTTAATGCAGAAAAAAATACCAAAAAATTATATAGTATTTAAACCCATTTCCCTAATTGGGCAAAACAGTTATAAATAGTAGTTATAATAGTGTTTTCTTTAATACTGCAATTTTACTTTAGACACTGAACAGCTAAGCAAGAAGCAAATTCTATGAAAGCCTTAAGAAACGAAGATTGAACATTAGTTTGTCCCATGCAAAACAGTTCATCTTTTTTTTTTCTTTTTTTTTTTTTTTCCATTAAAAAGAATAAAGAAAGAGTGAAAAAGGAGTGAGAGAGGAAGAAATTTCCCCCAATAAATTCACGAGTTTGTTGAAAATGAGTAAGAAACAGAGAATAGAGTATCGTTTTGTATGGTAGGGAAGGGGGAGGCTGCAGGGAAACATGATGTTCTATAAACTGATAGTTGATAGAGGAAGATTTCCCTGTCAGAAATTAGAATTTAGATGTAAAAATGTACAGTTTCTGAAGTTTTCAGAGCTATGATTCAAGGACAACGTAGGAAAAGGGCAACAAGTTATGCAAGCAGCTGAAAGAAATCAAGTCAGTTTCTTAGCTTTAACATTCAAAGTTATACTTTTAAATTAGAAATCCCTAACTGACTAGTCCTCACTTTATTGTAACTTTCTATTTACACACTTTTAAGTCCTCCATATTGTTATATGCCTTTGGTATTATCCCCAAAGGACCTTCACCAGACTATTAGAACAACACTTGAGCTGAATTTCTCCAAACACTGACTACTGCAAAATTGTGATATGGCTACTTTCGCTAAGTCACAGATATATATAGCTCATGAAGCCATGACTATGTTTTCAAATACAAATAAAATGCAGTTATGCTTAACATAGTGGTGTCTTTTTCTACATAGTCAAGTAAAATTTTATTAGAAAAGTGTGTGCAATTAACTGCTGTTATTTAATAGTGTATAAGGTTATTTGTTTGGATGATTCAGGGAAGAGCAAAGTTCTATACAATTACTTGATTTTTTTTTTCTTTTCCCCATTTAATGAAAATGCCCTTTTCCTTCCTTTGTGTTGCTGTTTGTATTTTTTATCATCTTACAGGGTTCTATTTTACTTTTACCAGAGGCTAATTGTTGAAAGCTCCTTTTAAGTCAAGATAGCATAACCTCTAACTCTTCTGTGTCAAAATGATTAAAATGTGTATATAGGTTCATGCTTTTATTGATTCCTGTAACTTGCTTGTGCAAACTTTTTAAATTTATTGCTATGTTCCTTCCACTTATTATTGCAACCAACTATTTATGCCCTTTCACTCAGGGCCAGGTCTGAAAGAGAAAAAAGTGAAACTAAAACAGCTTTTAAAAGAAACTACTTACAGCCTAGAAGATTTACAAGCCAGCAGCTAGTTACAAAATGGACATATTTCTGTCGTGTTTAGAGATCAGCTAGCAGAAAATCCTGATGGAATGGACTTTTATTACACTGTGCTTGGATCTGCGCTACAGCTTCTAACCTGGCTGTAGCTCTTTGCCTAATACTGAATACTGGAAGCTCCTTTTAAAGGAAGGGAACAGAAACAACTAAATGGGGTGGAGTAGGGGCAAAACTAGTGATTTGAGGGGATTTTGCTTCAAATACATACTCATCTGGACTAAATGCCTGGAGAGCAGGTAACTATCAGACAGGTCTCTCTGTAAACATTTTAAAGACTTTGGGACTGTGTGAACTAAGAAGGGATTCAGGCAGGAAACTTGAGCTTTAGAGTCTTATAAATTGAATTTAGATGTGAAAGATGTGAAAAGAATGAGAAATTCCAGGTGGTCACAATTGACCTGGCTGTCCTTATTGTCTGGCTACAAAAACAACCACTCTTTCAGTGACTAAATATTGGCAAGTATGTCATTTGGCTCACCATAACATGTCAGGGTGTCTCTGCTCTTTATTGGTAGAATTCCTATTTGAATGCATGGCAGTAGCTTGTCATTGGGTCTTTAAGAAAACAGTAACTTACACTTGTTATTCTGGTGATGCATGACGATGCTCCTAGTTATTCTGAGAACACATCCTTGTCCAGGCATGACCTTTCAGTTACAAGAGCAAGAGGAATTAGAGAAGTCTTTATGTGAATACTAATTTTACTTTAGGTGAACACGAAGACTTTTATCAAGAAGTTTCACTGAAGTTTGGAAAAGTTAATAATAAAGATCCCAAATATCTTCAAGCTGACAGACTGAGATTAAAATGCCATATTTTTTTAAAGTTGACTGAGGATGATCAAGTTTGTGTGTGTGTTGGCGTGTCTGTGTCTTTATCCTTAAGAATTCCAGAACATCCTCTCAAAAAAGAGGTTGTGATACTAACCCCATGTATTGGCTTTTATAAATAAATCCTCCAGTGTTTCTATTTTATTCTAATTTCTGCACGTATGACAGAAAATGAGATTAATAACTATGCATCTAAGACATCCTCTCTTTAAGAATACAGAAAAACAGCTTTTCTTTTATGTCTTTTGATGACCTTTTTAGCTCTTCTAATGTCCTAAGTACTATTACTTATAACAGTAAAATCATGGCAGAATAACAGACTAAGCATAATTATGATTTTCAGCTATAGTCCTTCTAATGAAGTAAAATTTTTCAATAACAATAGTTTAGAATACAGTTTGGCTTCCTCTATGATTTTCTTTTAGTTTCTATTTGAAATTTATTTCTCATAAGAAAACATGAATTTTCTCTCACTACTACATTTTTTTATTTTTATTTTTCCAGAAAGCATATGGAACACTTTTTTTTTTTTTTTTTTTTTTTTTCCCCCCTCTCCTGACAATGTCTCTTGATTCATTTTTCATAGCTTTGGTCTGCATTCATGTCATATTTCTGTAGAATTAATATTTTTCTACAACACCATTAAAAACTTCCACAAAGATGTGTACATCTTCCAAGTTTTGTCAAAAAGTCGAAGGTACGTGCACATGCTTCTAAACAGCTAGAAGGACATGAGTGCTATTCTTTTCCTGAGGCTCAGAGGAAGACAAATTCCGGAGCATGTCCTCTCTATAGATATATGTGACAAAACACAACTGGAAACATTTTGAAAGTAATCAAAATGTTCCTTCCTCATCTTTCAAAACAGTTATCTTGACTCTAAGAAAATAAAAGAAGATTTTTTCCTTCTGGAAATGGAAGAGAAATGAGGTGTTCATATTTACTATGAAAAGCAAGAATCATCTTTAATTCTGTAGGTCCAACTATATTAAAACAATAAAAACTGGTCTAAAATGACAGCCCCTATTTAAAACAAACTATTTTTTTTCCTCAAGAAAGAAAAAAGGCCATTGTCATTTCCCTAGCCATTTTCAGTTTCCTGTATAGGTACTGGTATACTCAGAAATAGAAACCACATAATTCAAATTCTGTATAAAAGCCCATTCTTCTGATATTTCCAGTCTGACCCCCCCAAAAAAAAAGATGCTGGTACCCTAGAAAAATGAAATTCTGTGAGGTTTAGGATGAAGTATTAGCTGTATAGAACATCAACATCCATGAAAAAAATGGAGAGGAATTAACAAATTTACATGTTATTTTTTTCCTAACATATGAGATGGGAAAATCACTGTAGCTCATTGCCCTTTTCAGTAAAAGGGGATTATAAAAAGATGTAGACTTAATGTTGTTACTTAGGAAAACAGAAAAAAAATTATAGCAACACTATTATATCAAACGTTGAAAATTCTGGAGTACGCAACTTAATGCTGGTGGTAATTGTCAGATGTCCAGGGCTTTAACCTGATTAGTGAATTAAGAACTCAGCTTAGGAAAGTATTTTCTTCTAAAAAGATATTCTCTAACAAACAGCGTATTACCAACGCTTCCTCCCCCCCACAAAAAATCTACTGTTTGTGTTTCCTTAGAAGAGCATATTATAGTCAAATCAGCCTGGAACATTGCTGCTGCTCAGTACTTTTTGTACAATAACTACATTCGTTGCCTAAGTCCTACAGCTGTGTTTGAATGTATAAGCAGCTTAACATTTGTTTACAGATCCATCTGACCTTTAAGAATGTAGGAATCTTTTTCTGTTTCTCTGATTTCTTCTTAATATTATGCCATAAAGGACTTGTCTTAGCAATAGTATCACCGCAGGATAAAAATGGTAAAATATTTCATATTACTTACATTAATTTCAAAAGAATTTTCAGGTTTCCATGGCAAAACACATTCATCTGGTGTTATTCGCAATATTTATTAATTTATTCAAACCCCATCTGAAATTCTATGCGCATGCACACACAAAATTCTAATAGATCTAAATGTACTAAACTCCCATAAATACAAACTTATATCACCATCATCGTGACACAATCCTATGCAAATTTCATGAATAATTATCTCAACAGAAGAGCTTAAAAAATGAATGATCCACCCTGCTTCCACTAAGAAGCCCAGTGAACAGATTTGAATAATATGGGTATAACAGATATCAAGTAAGCTCATTATTCAATATTTTTCTTAAAAAGCCTCTCATTTATCTTCCCAGAGTGGCTTTAGATTTTGGTTTACAAAGTTGTTCAGGGAGGGAAATTTCAGATATTATAATTTCCATATGTATTTAACATGGGGATGCAGCCAGTAGGCCTGTAAGCCCTACTGCTATATACACGTCACTATAAACAATGAAATTAGGCTGTATCACACCATAAGGCAGTTGCAATTACAGCTAAGCATTGATTACCCTGTCCAGGTGTTACAGGAATGAATGAACTGCATTCCTCTAGAAAAGATTACGTATGCTTTTCTGTTCAAATTATCTTGAAGATGGGGGAAAGAAGGAAGAACCCCTGTTCTTTGAGTGCAGTATGCTTAAGCAGATGGGACTATACATATGGATGAAATAATTGAGATTCAGTACACAAAATGCACTATGCATTCTGCCCTCCCTGCAATTCAGAGATTTTACTTTACGGAAGCTTACTCCTACAAAAGACAACCCAAAATAACTGCAAATAACTTTCTATATGTTAGTCTAAAAAAAAAAAAAAAAAGGAAAGAAAAAAATACCACCACACTTTAAAAAGGAAAGTAAGGCATGATATGCCATAA
This sequence comes from Stictonetta naevosa, assembly GCA_011074415.1. Classification (NCBI taxonomy): domain Eukaryota; kingdom Metazoa; phylum Chordata; class Aves; order Anseriformes; family Anatidae; genus Stictonetta; species Stictonetta naevosa. Next base: position 10,531,036 of record CM021702.1, read on the forward strand.
CTGTTTTTCAGCACAGTCATAGCAGGAACATAAAGGTGTTACTCCAAAACACAATTTATGAATTAGCTTCACTCATGCTTATATTTTGATCTTTTACCTTTTATAACACCCTACCTTCAATTAAAACACCCATTTATAATTTTATTTTAGAAGAAACTATCATCTTATGAGAGTAGATAGCTATTCAGGCAAACTGAAGTTACGGAAATTAGAACACCAGCCAGGTTGCACCACATTTACTGAAGGAAAAGCAGAATGGTGATATTTAGTATTTTCCACTATGTTAATGACACTCACAGACTTGCTGACAAATGTTAAGGAGAAAATTTAACCTTTAACCCAAGTCTAGTCATTAAAATCATATTTTGAAAACCTCAAAATACATCTTTTTTCCCTTAACAACAGTATGCACCTTAATTATGCCGTAGCTATTGCAGTTGATCTTCCAGTTACCTTGGCTCATAAAAATGATCAATCATAGTTTAGCTGCTACTGTATCTTTACTGAGATTTCCAATCATTTGTGTTAGTTTGCCAGTAAATGCAATATTTTGTCTGAAATACAGACTTGGTAATGGCACATTTAATTATGACTCCAAATTATGGCTACATTTGAACATAGATTACCCTGAAACTCTCAAAAAAAAAAAAAAAAAAAAAAAAAAACAGGATGAAAGCATATTTTTCATCATCTATGATATTAAGTGATCAACAAGCATTGTTAAAGGTTCTTGATCTAAGCTAGAGCGTCATTCAAAACCTGTTTCCTGCAATCATAAAAACAAATGAACAGAAGATACATTCTCGAAAAGTCCAAAGCTTTTTTGTAGAGATTTTATAACCTATTACTGGAACTTTCTAACTGACTGAGAACTTCAAAGAAAATATAATTAATTATGCAATTTTATAAGCTTAAAATGTATCCTATTAAATGACAGATGTAACTTTCTTTAAATACCAGCATTTATTTTGACAATAACAGGAAAACATTTTTCTTTACCAACCACCAAGTCAACAAGCAACTCTTAAAAATTTCTGATGAACCACTAACTGTGATTCTGCTGAGAAAGAGGAATTCAATAGACCTGTTAACTATAAATGAGATGCAGGCTTCTGAAGTTCAGCTTTCTTCTTAAAGTTTTCCTTCCTAATCAGTCAGAAATTACAACTTTACATACTTTAAACTGCATCCATTATTTCAAGTTAATATACATTACATGAATTATAGAGATTTAACCCAAACAAGATGTCTGAGATTGTGTTCCTGTTTCTCCTTCTGGAAAACATATATTTGATTTGACTATGCATTTAAAAATTGATCTCCTGCCTGCCACTCACACTGGCAGCTCTGATTTTCTTTGTTTGGAGACTAATAAAAACTCTGCAGGCTCCTTATCCTCAGAGCAAAGAGAGAGATGGAAATAGATTGGCCAGTTGACATGGGTATATTCCTTGGGTATCCTTGCTAAAACAGCAACCAAAGATTTTCACATGAACAGCTCAAATAAAAGCATTGCCATACTCCAGAAAATGTAACAGTTTTATATTAATTTTCAAAATCAGATTACTTTCCAATTTTATCTTCTGCTAAAAACGTGGTGACAGCTATATTGCTTATCATAGTATATGATGAACTGTCACAATTCTAAGAAAGTGCATTGATATAATCAGACATATTAATCCTTAACTGAATGAGAATATAGAAAATATGTTTAAAATGATGACAATTTTAAAATCTGATCTTTTTCTTTGATACCACTCAAAACGCAGAAACCTGGTGGTAGTTTCATCTCCTTTCTCTTTCTAGTAATCCATCAATTGTATCTTCTGAGAGATGGAGAAGCTGTGGCAGTTAGGGCCAGAAATTCTATGGTCCAGTGATCTATCCAAACATATGGGTTGTGTCTGGAGACATTTCAGGCACAAACTATTGCTTCACTGGGAAATCTTGGAGATGTCTTTCCTGGACAACAGTATATTGTGGAAATTTGGACACTTCAGAGGTGAGGGAACAAAAGCCTCGTTAATCAAATCAGAGTGTTTAGCCTTGTATCACATTAAAATATTCTAGCTACTAACATTTTGAAAACAAAAAGTTTAGGTAAAACTTTATTCTCAAATAATTTTTTGAAGGAAAAACTTTTGTCTTCCAAATTCCATGACAAGAGTCAGGGCTTTGAGTCAAGTCAGGTGAGCATATGTATTCCTTGGAAAAAGCATATAACTCTAAATATTTGGTTTATTCACTGGCTTGTGTAAATGCCATTCATAAGGGTCTAACATTTCTCTGTGCATTTTTAAAAAGGTTAAATGCATAGTTTTACTAGGGATGGGACACCTACTACTTTTGTTCCTACAAATCTCCATTTTGAATTTAGCCTACCATTATACTTGGGCTCCTTTTTTCAGAAGACAACCTTTTCTTCACATATTGTATAAAGGCTACTAAAAACTACTGATTAAAATAGATGGTAAAGGGATTACCTTCAACAGCTGGCCAAAGTGATTTCAACTAAAGTTTTTTTAATTGAATAATGCTTTTTCAGCCAAACAGAAAAGATGCATAAAGCAATAAAAATTTCACTGGTTCATGGTGCGCTCTTTTCTTCATTTGATGTACAAAGAAGATGCAAGTTGAAAATCGACCTTTTTCAATTAGTTAAATTTTACATACATGCAAGCATTCAGGATGTTTTGTTTTCACTTAAATATGAAGGAAGAGAACCCCCAGCTTTGTCACCCAAAAAATATATTCTTCAACTGCCTCTAGTTACTAGTCAATGTAGTGTTGGAGATTTGCAAAACTACTTGTGAAGAGGAGGCCAAAGCAGGTTTTAAAAGCTTAATTGCTGACTGAGTCTGCTTGTAATAAGGCATTTCATTAAATTTGAAGCTGCACTGTATTTTCAACTGTTTGGTGTGCTGTTTGCCTCCAGGAAGTGGGGGAGGAACATGTGATTCAAGAATTATTATAATAGATGAGAGATTTTTCCATCCCAGATGGGAGTTGGATAGTTAAAATTCCTTTCAAACCCTCACCATTAAGACTTCTGTGAATTTCTTAAATAAAAATAAATAAATAAAAAAAAATCTGAAAGGCATTCTATTTATTTAACTGCATTTCTTTTTGCTTGTATACCTACTTAGCCTTCAAAGAGAGATAAGTAGAAAGTAACCTCAACATCATGAAGGAACACATCTAATCTGAAAGTTTTAAGTTCAGCTGACAACAATAAAAAGAGTGCTTGGTATGAAGATGCACAGTGATCAGACTGATCGGTCTGAGAAAGGTTCTGAAGAGCATTTGTAACCCACGGGAATGCGTATCAGTGATATGTACAGACCTATTTGAAAGTACATAAATAGGAATGATAAATAGATGACAGCTGACTCAGAGGGATGATAGAGAGCACCATAGTGTGCCCCTGGGGAGGGAAGAGGGAACAGTAAGGAGAATCCCTACTGGAATGGTGATGATCATGATGAGCGATTTCTGCACAGAGAATGGTGCTCAGGTGACCCTGCACTGAATGCACAAAATGGGAACATGCAGTGGACTCTATGAAAACACTACACTGTGGGTACAACCCTAATCAGACCAGATATCTGTGACTGAATGCTGCAGTTTAAGTGATACTTTGTATGCACAAAGAAGGGATTAAGTAAACAAATAAATAAATAAAAATCTCATATGACGTAAATGGTTCCTAATCTCTCATGAGATCTCATTCACAGAAATGTTTTAGACATTTAACATATTTGAATATAGAGACTTTTATGCTTTCTTTGCACTTTTCCCTATGAAAACAGAAATATAGCAAGCTTGATATAGCAGCAGCAGGGTTCAGATACCCAGAAAAATGAGACAACAACTAATGCAAAGTCACCTGTTTCATGGGCAGAGTTGTTATAAAAAATATTACAAATGTGTGGGAGTTCATGGATATATAAATAAAGAATAAATCAGATTTTGAAGGTTAATATGCCCTTTGAATAAATAGAATTTGGGTGATCTCTTTTCTTCTGGTTTGCTCTGATGGCGGTATCTCACAGTTATGAAGATAGATAAGTATTCTAAGGGAGCAATCACCCATGTAAATTTGCCTGACATCAACAAGAATCAAGAATGGGGAGGAAAGCCAAGCTTCTGCTTTCAATAAAAAAATAAGGTGTTAGAAAAGTGCATTTGTCAATACTCAGGCACAGAGAGTGTAAGATGTAAAAGCTCAAAGCACTAAACGCAGCAGTCTTTCATCACACAGAAATCCTGTTGAGGATCATGCAAGTCTTGCTTGATGAAAAGCTGATGAATTTGTCCCAGAGACATGATAAAAGAAATAGTGGTTATTTCTACTTGTTTCATATTGTCATACTTAAACATAAATGGGTGAATTTCAAGCACAGCAGGAGAGCAATAGAAAAACCATTCTATTGGCTTCAGAGAATTGCTAAGCAACATTTTGGTGTCTCCAAGTCTCACTTACAAGACTTTGCCATACCAACAAATAGAGAAACGCTGTAGAAGAGCTCTGAAAAGCCAACAAAAAGTGGAGAAGTTTATAAATCTATAAATCAGAATGTAAGATAACATATTTAATAGCACCACTGAGTCAGAGACTTATTTAAATAGCTTTCTCCAACCTGAGCCAGTGAGAGACCTTGCAGCAACAATACTTGTAATACAAATAATAATAATCCAAACAATACCACAAATATTACTTATAGGCAAAAGTATTACGTCTTTATGTTACAACACAAGCATTACTTGAGAAGTTTCAGCTGAGAGTCATGATAGCAGCTGTTTTTCACCGATTTTTAATTTCTAAAACAGCAGAAAATTCTCACCTTTTACCAAGATTTGTTTCCTGAAATTAACCTGCTTTTAGACATACCACGAGCTTAACAGGTAGACTTAAGACAAAATGTTTTTCTGATTATTCCACCAAATCATAAATATTTTTAGGTTTAAGATGAGAAATGTTTGGTTAAAAATAATTACGTGAAATTTTACGTTTTGTTACTGTAGTTGGATTCCTTTTGAGAGAAACTTCCTGAGGAATGACTGAGTTAAATAATTTTGATAAAAAAAAAAACTCAACTTTCACATATGGCCTGTATCCAGATACCACTTTACAGTTACCCAACAGTATTACATCCCTATATCTGTTAAACTGTTTGAAAGAGTAAAATTTATGTGGAACACTGAAGTAGTGAGAATAAATTCTTGTCCAGGGCCACACAGAAAGTCTGTGGCACAAACAGAAAAGTCCTGACTTCCAGTCTAGTGCCTTCGCAACAGGATCTTTCCAATAAAAAAGGAAAGTATCCTCCAGATCCACTTCTGAGGTTCTCCACAATTATAGTTATGTGCAAAGCTGGAAGTTGTGCTTACCATTTTAAATCCAGAAGCATAACACAAGGTATCATATTAGAGATGCATTTTACTTCATTCAGATCTAGTAACAATACTAATTTCTATGGTGTGCTTTCAAATAACTACACAGACGTATCAAAATAATACGTCTGGTTGAAGAAGATATCTCTATCATCAAATGTACATTTAATATAAAGCAAATCCTGCAACTAGTATCTTTCATTCATAGCACCTCCCACATCCAAAAGCAAGGAAGCAAGGACTAAGACAAAGTCATGTAGTATGTACTCCAAGTTTCATACTTTCTCAGACAGAAATTAATATTAGCCCTTATCAGATTGCAGAATATTTTATTATAAATAAACAGTTCAGTTACTTTTTAAAATGACCTTATCCCAATGGCTTGACAATTACTATTTTTACTCTTTTGCACAATTACAATATGAAGAAACCATGAGGCCAAAGTTGTCTTCCAAATAACTAGATAAATTACTTTCTACATGCAAAATTGTTTCTCTGGATGGTCTCAAAAGCTTCTAAAACACACACAAAAATACACCACTTAGGCCACTTAAGGATTTTAAACAACCTCATATTACATTCCAGGCCCTCATTCAGTCCTAACTTGGGATCAAAATGGTCAGATGAAAATTCAGGCTGGAAGGGACCTCAGAAGTTCATCTAGGGCTGCTTCCTGCTCAAAGCAGGATCAGCTATGATGCGCACATCAGTGCCAAAGTCTCCTCTCACTTTCATTGGTGCCATGAGTAAACAAAATAGTTGGAGACTTCACACATGAACTTAGCACCTTCTGTATCATCAGCAACTATATATATATATATTTACAAACATCTAAAAAACACTTGCCTATATGTGATGCATATTTTCAGTCTAAAACTCTGAATAGATAGGTACTGAATAAACTAAGAGTAAGTATAGACACAACAAAATGGTTTTCACATTAGCTTCTTAAGGCCTTTCAATTATAAAATTTGTTCATCTTTGGTAGCAGATTGTATATTTTGTATTTTATAGCAGAAATGCAAACATATAATGAAGTGCAGACAACATTTCAACAACTTGTATGCCAGCTGTATTACAAAAACCCTGCTATTGTCTGAGAGGATGTTTGTGAGTAACTGTAAATGTATTGAAAAAATGCAATTACTTTGAAAAGAATTTTAAATGTTAGTTTAAACACATTTGGACAAACATTACTTCCTTTTAGATTAATGGTGCATTTGTATAATACCTGGAATTCATGAATCATATATAACAATGGGAAAAGATTGAGTTCTCTGATAGATGTTTCTCTTTAGTCAGCAGTAAGTGATTCAGACGTTAAACGATGAATGATTGCTGTAGCTGCAGTTCCATGCTCTGCTACAGACTCATTCAGCAGTTAATATTTTGGAACTTTCTCAAGCACTTATAAGACAGTTTATATTTCTAATAGTTGCAGGAACTATATTTTCCTTCTGGAATCATCTTTCATTTGATTTTCCTTTTCCTTTTTAAATTCAGTATTTAAGGAAGGAAAGAACCATGCTTTCCACACAACATTAGAAACAAGGAAGGAAACAAGGAAGGACGAAAACAAGGAAGGAAGGAAGGAACAGAAAAAAATCCCAGACCTTAACCAACTTAAACAAATTCCACATATCATAACTTTTAAAAAATATTTAATATATTAATCACCTAGTCTTTAGGACTAATGCATTGCAAATTAAAACAAGCAATTAAAACACACCATAAACTTAAAAGAGGATATTAAACTGAAAAAAAATACAGCATTATAATTGTAAAAATAGTTATTGATTGCACAACAATAATCTTATTTGTTCACCGAGTATATTTTGCCTCATAGTTAATAAGACAGAACAGAACCATGGAGCTTGCAATATTAGTTTACTGCTAATTTGGCACACTAGAAGCTATATCTAAAAAATATTAAATTTTAATTAAGCTGCAGGAAAAAACATTCCATTGCCTTAAGAAATAGCAAGTACAGAATAAAAAGATGCACTTTAACAACAGGAAGTGACCAGGTTACTCTCTCTCTGTAATAATGTTTTTGCTGACAGGACTTAAAGTTTAACTAAACTGGAAGAAAATTCACATGGCAATTCCACTTCCACATATAGTTTTGCAAATCCTGGAACATGTGCAGCTCACTTTGTACTGGGGCTAAGATATTTGATTTAAATTCAAATTTTTATTTTAGCATGTTGTATTCTAAAGTCCTGAAAATTGTATTTGTTTCAGAACTAACTTTATAATTTACCTTTGATTGTAGGTACAAGATATGAATGAAGCTTGAAAAAAATAGCTATTTTTTTTTAATTTTAATTTTAAAAATGTTTTAAACTGCTGATTTTGAAAATATTTACACATTCATCCTGCTGTTGGACCCTAGACATTCTGTGTTCTCACCTTGTTAGATATGGTTTGAGATGTTATATACTAATTCTAAGAACACTCCTGAACACAAATAATGCCATTCTTGTGAATAATACCATTATACCAGCTTGAAGACATAACCTATGCTAAAGAGTAATTTATAGTGTTGGGAGCAGGAGAATCTTTTCTACTGTTGTCCCATTGATAGACGAGGTCAGCACAGGAGATACATACAGGAGCCACTACTTAAGCAATTATGGAGACTAATGGGGTAGATATAATCTGATATATGTATGAACAGGTTACATTAATTTCTGCAATCATATACGCACAGACCATAGTTTATGATGCAAGTTAAAGCAAGCACACTTAGAAATTAAAAATACATTTTGCTAAGAATAATCTGAAGGCATATTTAAAAGAATATGACAATGGAAAAAGGAAAATTAATGAGAGCTAAATAACCCACTCATTACTGTACTTTTAATCATTCTGTTGCATTTATTCAAAGACAGGTTTGGTAGCATTATGTCTACTTTGCACGCATGCTATGAGAGCTAGAATAACTTGTTTTTACATTATGAACATTTGGCTCAGTAAAATATTTATTATGCTATAGGCTCATTTGATTTTCAGCAATCTTACCTGGCCTGTGAAATAATTTGATCAGAATGGCTACTACCAGTAAGCCCAGCTCCAAGCTCTCTTGTATTAGTTACATACTGCTGTATGCTGCTGCTGGAGCTATATTAGTTTTTGTGGGTTTAATCCTAACTCTGATGACTTAACCAGACAGACTTAGGCTTTTATGCTTCTGAAGGTATGAAAATTGCTCCTGAACTTTTCAGGGCACTTGTTAATTTATGATGGAAAATAAAAATAAATAAAAAGAAAAATTGTTTATTCAATGTAAAAATTTGCCTTTGCTGAATTAGGGTCCAGTGTGTTTTCCTTTCTGAAGTATCTCATCTTTATGGCAAAAACAAACAAACAAACAAACAAACAAAACAGTTTAAAATGTTATCACTATGTAAACAATTATAAAATTTTGTAAATATTATGGGTTGTTCTGCAGCAGTTTCAAAAACATTTTAAACAGATGGATCAGCAAGTTTGCCATTCATCTTTCACCAGTCAAGAGGTGTGTCTAATCTGCTTTTTGAGACACACAATGTGAAGTATGTTCGACATATAGCGTGAGAAGAAATGCCTCATTTGCTAAGAAAATACACAGAAAAAGCTAACTGAATGAATGTCATAATATTTTTTTGAATTTGTAATTTCCTGGAAAGGCATCAGAGGTCAGAGGAAAAGATCACTGTTACATGGTACAGGTAGAAAAAGTGAAAAAGAAAAATCTTGGTTTAGATTTTTTCAGTGCTAAATTCCATTGCTTTTTAATGAAATGATTACATTTATGGCATTATAAAGGTTTAGCAGATGTTTAATAGCCCAATTTAATTATTAACTTTTGCTTCTGGTTTCATAATGCTTTGTCAAATCAACAGGGATTGTAGGTTTTAGTAAAACAGCTGATTATTTTCACTGCAGTCACCATGAGGAGTTAACCCTTTTATGGCATACTACTAAAACTTAGGTTTATTCAGTGGACACTGATAGCTTTTCTGAAGCTACATTTTTAATATTTGGAAAAGAGAGAAAAGCAGCCAGGGTGAGTCATCACCTGGAACTACTGCTAACTCACCACTCAAGTATATGGCAGACAATCAACATTCAGGTTATGAGCATCAATACACACAATGTTTCAGCGGCTGAAAGCATCCTTCAAACAGTAATGTAAGGTTGAAGTAAAAAAGTTTTAACTACTTCTTGAGTTCAGTTGCTTTCCAGATTGCAATATCTGATAATTATTTCTGTTTATTCACTTATCTGCACAAGCACACCTGCATCGGCACAAGACAGAGACATTTGGAAGCCTCATTCCTTCAGACATTTAAACTCATCTACTTACAAAAAATTCGTACTCATTTCATTTAAAAAGAAATCTAAATCTATTGTACTTCCAGAAGATTGTATGTGAAAGACTGAAATCTAAATGGCTGCAATATGCCTCTCAGAATCGCCTTCCTGCCTATGAGAAGAAAAATTCACAAGATGAGTGATGAAGGAAGGGGGAAAACAGGGATACTGAGTTGTTTGGATCACCAGAGGACCTGAAAACCAGCAATTTTTGCATTATCTCAGTCAGAGCTGAGATAAAAATTTGATCCTTGATATCCACACCTTAATGGCAGACTCTAAGAAAGGCCAGCTGAGACCCAGCTGAGTCAGCACTCCCCAGCCATTTTGTAACTTCCAGCTGGATGGTCCCTCTGTGCTCATAAGGGAAGTTATGCAGCTGGTAACATGATAAATGTTCAATGTTTCAGTGAACATTATTTATGTTGGTCATGGAAGAAAGAGAACTTTTGAAAACCACCTGATTTTACCCTCAGTTCCTCCCTGGTCCCCTCTCATCTCCACTCCAAAATAAAAATCAAGGATAGGAGATGTAGGGAAAAACAATTGAGGAGGACTTGATTTTCTTTTATAACTATTTTTGAGATCCAACTGTATGCAGTTCTATTACTAACTTTAAACTGCTTAGACAACTTTGTTTTCTTGTATTAATATTTTCCAGCTTTTGGCTTTCAAATATTGTGCTGTGTGGGGTGAATACATCATATCATACCCATATGGAAAAGTCACTGACAGAGGTCTGCATGCAGAATAGAAAAATCTGAACTTCTCTGCACAAAGATATCATAGCATTTTCAAAACAGCTATCTGGATGAAAAGCTGGAAGCTGAAAATTTAATGTATTCCCCTATACCAGAAAAGCACAATAACATTGTAAAAACCAGCTAGTGCAACAAAATTTGTCTTCAGTGACAGTGGTCTAACGGAGATAAAGAGGGAGAATAAGAATCTTAATCCATATTTTAATGATGATAAAGGTGATGGATAAAGAAGGAGAAGGAGGAATGTGTTCCATATCTTTCAGTATCAGCCGAGATAGTCTCTTACAGAGAGGTCATTATTTAATAGGAATGGTGACACACTCAAATTCCACTATATACAAATTCCAGTGAGCTCTCCCCAGTATAACCCACTCTTTGATTTCATCTTATGTGTCTGCAAATAATCATGTAAAAATATTCTATAGGTCAATTGATTTTTGATGAAGATTTCCATTTATGTATAGGCTCCACAATGACTAAACACATAGTGGTAAAAACCATTACAAAGACTTCAATTTTTACCTTATAGGATTCCATAGAAATCAGTATTACTTTTTAGTGCTCAAGTACTAATGAATTCTTTGCATGGAGCACAGAAGTATCCTTGTACAGGATAAAAAAAAGAAATGGATGGGACAGAGCCACCTCTGGGAAGGAAAATCTAGTGTTAGGAAGGACCACTTTCTGCATTCATGAGCACTAAGCATCACTTCTTACATTCCTAGTGTGTAAAACAGAGAAAGCCAAGCTCAAGTGCTGTTACTTGAAATCCCATAAAAGATAAAGAGTCATGAAGTTATGGCCTTACACCCCACCTATCTACAGAAGAGCGTAAACCAAACTCAGATAATGTCTCCCACACTACTTTGTAATCATTCCTGTTCAAGTCCATTACCTGCAAGAGGGAAAACACATCTCTTCAGCTTTAATATCATGAACAATAGCTTAAAGTCAGATTCTAATCTTATGGATTGGCATTCAGGAGTTTTACATGAAGATTACTGAACACAAGTATTATATTGATATATACAAGTTTTTTTTTGTTATGTACACAAGTTTTATATTGATTTTACCAAGTTATAATTCTTGCTTGAAGGAGATTCTGTCTTGCTTCTTCTTGGACTAACGAGGCCATACGCCACCCTCAAATGATCTAGCAAAATAAGGTCTACCTATTATTAATTACATATTAATATACATATTAATATGTATTAATTTCAGAAAGATGGAGAAATAAACATTCAGAATGTTGAAGACAAGGACATTACTTACACTATCATTTTGATGTCAGTCAAACCAGTGGCATCTGTATCATTATTGATGAGAACAAGCATCTGTGCAAGTTCAAGGCTCCCTAGAAGACTTATATCCAGCCTTATATTGAAATGTGTGTGGGGCACAGCTAACGGGACAAAAATACATGGCTCAACAAATGCAGTCACATAATGCATTGAGGACATAACATGCTCTCAATGACAATGAAAAAAGTACAAAAACCACTAAGGGTTTGACTGAATACTATCATTGGTTTGTTTCATTCTCTGCTTTGTGTCAGAACATCAGTCGGAGAGAAAAATATGCATTTTAAGATATTGCTGATTTTTAATTGCTAAAACTTGCTATTCCATCACTGTTGAATCATAATAATGATCAGGGCATAGAGCATTACTTGAAGAATTAATGACCACCTGAGGTTAACAGCCCACGGCTAAGCCTAGAGCCTTCAGCCTTCTCAGAGTCATTAGTCCCCAGAAATCATCCTGTACCTTCATCATTACTTCTAATTTAAAAAGCGAATTCTCTCCTTTTAATTTTCTTTTCTCAAAGTGAAAGTACTTAATTAGACTTTGTCATTAAATCACATCTGCATTGATTACCTAGGAAAAATAACAACAGGAAAATTAAATTTGCCCATTTAATCACTAAATCCTGATTAAATATTTGTTATAAACATTTCATTTCAATTAAGGCTGCATAATAAAATCACATTCAACAAAGAACAGTATACAATTAAAAGATGTAACATGTCCTGGCACATTGCTTTTATTTTCTTCTCTCTTTATTCCTTGCTGAACAATGTTAAATTTGTGAGAAAGTTCGCAAAGTTTTGATTCCCTTACATTGGATTTTTCAAATATAACAGTAGCTATGGAAATACACAATATTTCAATGAACTGATAGTGGTATACAGATTTAAATAACAGTGATGAAGACATTATTAAAAGAACCACATTATCATAGAATTACTTTCTTTTAAAAAGGTAAAATAAAGAATTGAAGAAAATGTCTAGATAAGATTTTGGATATTGATCCAAATTCTCTTGCTGTAGAAGCCTGCAGTCATCTCAAAAATTTACATGTTTGTCTATGACACTGTTCTCTGTTCTAATCCCATAGGATAAATTTACCCAACAAGTGTACAGTACTATGATTAAATTAGTCTTTGGTGAGGTCCATTAGCAGCCACAGAGAGGATGCTATACCTTAGAGCAACGTGCGTTGCAACGCCAGGTTCTGAATTACACTGAAATTGATCGATTGAAACAGTGATTTTATAATGAACTTAACTGGGAAGTCCAAAGATCGTGTACACAAATCTTAGTCAATTTAGTTCTCTCTGCTACTGATAAATACATGCTACACTGACACATTGACATATCAACCATGGGCTGACCTTCAAAATTTTGAATAAACACTCCATTTGTTCCCAGCTACCTTTCTTGCTTGTGTACCACTGTGTGCTTGTGCTAAACACATACAGGTGTGCACAACCTACCCCTCCAACACACAAAATTGGAGATTTGAGTCTGAAAAATCCCACTATGACCCACTGAAGTGCTGTAGCTCAACAATGGCTATAATTCATGAGTAAGAAATCTAAATTTCAGAGAGAGAGGAAGACAATTTATTACAGCTGTATGAAAGTGAGAAATTCTGGGGAAAAAAAGGCTACAACATTGTAAGCCCTTTTGCTTAAAATCTCATCCCCCTACTTTAAAGTACCAACCCCTGCTTTTCAGAAAAAAAATAAATAAAGCAAAAAGAAGCTACAGTTTTACGGCAGAAAGAAAAGGGAGAGGGAGAGAGAGCAAGAGAGAACGTGTGAGAGAGGGATAGAGTGCAAGAGAGATGCATAAATGATTCTGACCTGATGAAGAGTATTTATAAAAAACTATGGTATAAATCATACCCATTGAAAGTAGAAGCAAAACCACTCTGAAATAATTGTAACCCCACAAGGAATTATTAATAGTCAATAGAATGAGTGTGAATGTTTACAGACAGGCAAAACTGACTAATCAAGGAAGAAAAGAGAACTCTGCTCTGTCCACCCATTTACAACCACGCTATTTAGATATTTATATCAGGCTCAGGAAAAAAATATAAAAAATAAAAAAAAAAGTCATACAAATAGTGTATGAAAACACTTTTTTTTTTTTTTTTTTTCCAAAAATCACCTACATTATAAATTTAATTGAGAATTCCATCTCTTATGAGGTCACATGATCCTGTCAGTTTGAAAAGTTACTATGAATATTATCACATGAACAAAATACTGTCAGGCAAAGTAGACTGTATGAATCTAAGGAACATCAGGTGCCCTACCGCTACTCCACAAATTATCCCACAAGAAGCACCTTACACATTAATGACTCTGGGGAAATAACACCTCCCAACTCTGTGCTTACTTCGCATAAAAGCATCCACTAGGTAGTAGATGAAGTTCACATCCAGCTTCTATTGTTGACATATTGATACAAGTAACCAACAAATTCATACAGTTCTTTCTTCTCTCATTCTCCCCAGCCAAATAATCCTTCTTCAAATAAATTTTAATTCCTATATTTCAGCCTGGAAGATTGCTGGCATTCTTATCTTTTTGTAATATGAAAAATTTTGTAGCAGTAGTAGAAATTAAGGTATTATGTAGTATCACTGTAGTAAGAGTGAGCAATAATAATATCCATTGCACAGGAAGTCTTTCTAATGATCTTTGTTTAAAAGTAGCTCTCAAAGCCTTAGCTAAAAATTCTAGTACCACAGGCAATTCCTTACCTCCTCTTCAGTGTTTTTTCACTCCAAATCACCCTCACTGGTTGAGAAGCTCCAGGGTGAAAAGTATCTGTAACAGGGCTATACACAGTGCAGCTTTAAGTGCTCCAGGTAGAGCACTTGCACCTGCTTAAATCGCTCTCAGGCTCCCAGAGTTGTCATGGGCCCTCATTTCAGCAGCTTCACAGTCAGCAAACACATTGCCAAGTACACCAGTGCCCTGCTCCCACCTCTAGTTCAGGTGCCACCTCCCAAGTAAGATTTGAGCCAAAGGAGCCTGAGGCAGTGCCCTGGTAGCGTGCACCAGCAGCACGGGCAGGCTGGAGTGCAGAGGCTGCCCATTCAGTCCTGCTCTCGCCCCTGGTGTGGTCTCGATAATTCTTGGTGGGATGGCTCACTGCCCAGTGCCCTGACACAGAGGCCCAGCGCAGCCAGGAACAACACTTGCACAGTGAATGCTGCAACTCCTAGACTTTAAGAACATAAACAGAAGGAACTTAAGACACAATAACAGTAAATTATTTTTCACAAAAACCTGAAACCAACCCTAATGGTGTAACAGTGTTGGTTCTAATCAGCCCAGAGTTAAATACAATTTGCTTGGAACACAAATTATCTGGAGCTCCTATTCATTGCTCATTTCATGTGTTCCCTGTTACTATATACAAAGAAACAGCAAAGGGTATTCAAAGTCTAATTTCATTCACTCAACTCTAATTTGTCCCTGTCCATGGCAGGGAGGTTGGAATGAAATGATCTTTAAGGTCCATTCCAACCCAAACCATTCTATTATTCTGTGATTCTCTCCACCAATATACTGCCAATATTTCCCCAGGTCTCTGTCAGCCCCATAACAACACACTCAATCTCCTCCAAGTCCCACCTCTTCAACTACTGGCCTAAGCAACCAAGTTTGTGTACTGAACCTGCAGGAAAAAAAAAAAAAAAAAAAAGAAAAAAAAAAAAAGTTTCCTTACCTCTACATAGAAGATGACCTATGATGTTCTTTTGTATTTTAATTGTTTTCAAAGTTTCATATATTCCTGAGTTTCCATTCAAAATATTTGACTGTAAACTCATAAATTGGTATAATTGGAGTGTACAAATATTCAGAAAAAATGGTCAGTATACAAGCACAATTGAAAATATCAATAAATATTTAAAGATTTCTTCTTCTCCTTGTCTCACTTCAGCTAGTCTAACATGGAAGCAGATGGAGCAGCATAAAACCAACCACATGTGATCCTAAAATATACCTAAAAAAATTCAGGTTTTCTGAATGTTTTATTGCTCCTTCCAAGTCTTTTTTCCTAAAGCTTGCTGCTTGCTTTTTCAGTGGCTATATATAGACTGTAGAAAACATACAAAAGATCTCACCTTTTTAGCACCTTCTCTTTAATCACAATAATAACGTGAATCACTCCGGTAAGAAGGCTGACATACTCACTACCATGCTTACTCTATCAAATCAAGGATCTCAGAATTATTCAAGCAGGAATATTCTGAAAGAAATGATATGCATTCTACGTGGTGTCAGTAAGTTAAACACAAAAAATATTTCAGCTAGGACCTCCTGGATGGTGTTGGTGAAGTAAAAGGAAGGTTACCTCCAGATATAGCTGGCTATTTAGTTAGTTAGTTATTCATTTAAAGCTTCTTGCAGCTGCCAGATGGTGTTGAACAGAAAAAACTGCTACACAGAATAGCTGAATTTTTACCAGGTAAGTGTGACATTACACACAGCATTTTTATCCATTAAGATGCCTTAGGGGAATGATCTAGGCATATTTGATTAAAAATAATAATAATAATAATAATAATAAAAGACTGAATATTCAGTATGATGTGTTGTCTTTCACACACAAAATTATAAATTACATTTAGAAACATCTTTCTCTGAAAAATTCCCCATCTGATATAAGCAACAGAACCTACCAGAAACAAACAAACAAACAAACAAACAAAAAACCTACAGAGCCTGCCATCATTTAAAATATAGCAAAGCCTATTGCAGGGGTTATATGTATTTAATAAGAATAATAAAAGACAACATCTCTTTCTACTCTTAAAAAAATAAAATAATTTGATAGACTGGATTGTGGATTCCAGTTTCATGTTACATTAACACTTAAAGAATACAATTCAGAGGACCTCACATGACAAAACACTCAAGTCTTTGGTTTTGTTCATTTTTTTAAATAAAGGAAAATTAAAATTACAGGAGTCATTTTTAGATGCAGTAGGAGGAATGAAATTCATCAAGGCTAAACAAAACTCCAAACCTCAGAATCTTACTCTTGAAGAGAGAATGGGGGAAACTTTCATGGCCACATATGGTCTCATCTGAAAGAGCACTTCCCACACTAAGCTTCCCACTAGTACTTTATGAAACACTGGTTCAAAGCTGATTCAAAAGAAGGGTGACCTAGTGAGTCACCAGTATCATTTAAGGAAACATGAGAAATACCTTCAAGACCTCTTGCCCTACTATTTGATCTGAACCTATTTATAAGTGCCCTGTCTGAGATTGCTTGCATTTATTCAAACATTTTAATTATTTTTTGTTTCTTTGTTTTTTTTTTTTCTGAATATTTTTTGAATGGAAAGCATACTTTCTATGCTTATTATGAAAGCAAATGAGAACCCTTATTTTCCAGTACTTTGTAAGCACAACTATAGTGATAATTTCTACACTTATCTTCTGAAATGCTGGAATTCTATCTCTGTAAATAAAAAATACCATAGCCTTTTTATACATTAGCAACACAGGCGATATTCACTTCAAACAGAGCAGTTTACTTTCTTGTTAAAATTAAGTTTACTAACCTATGTGTGTTTTTAGTACAGAACCAAGACAGAGTGAAGTTCTTGTAACTTAGCACAATTAGGCATTTGTGAAGGATATATACATTTTTAAACTTCATCATTAAAGACTTACTCTCTAAATAGATGAGGACTTATGCATGTTTAAAATGAAATTTACACATTAAACATTTCAAGATGATCTTTCATTTCTTTAAGAAATTAATTCAGTGCTAATGAAGGGTGAAAGACTGGCTGAATCATTCATTAATTTCACCTTTCCCTCTTGATAAGATCAGCTGAGCTACTACTTCTCACTTAGAAGAATATGTCAGGGGAACAAATCATTTTATAATAACTCAGTGAAATGTATAATCATAGTAGTATTTACAAAATGCATTAGCTAGAATTGTACTGAATCACCTTCAGGTTATTAGAATAACTAATTAATGAGCCTTTCTAATGCCATATGGGCATTACCTGCAAATATTTCAGAGATTCAAGTTTAAAACAATTTTAACAATTATAACTTCTAAAAACGACCGCATGTAGATTCTGATTTTCAAGAAGAAATACATGAGCTACTAGTAGGCCTAATCTGCTGAAAAACAAACAAACAAAAAATGCATATGCAAATGAGCTCCTTGTACATGGCTTTGGAAAAAGATATAAACAAACCAACCAATCCTCAGAGTAACCTGATGATCATTAAATAACAGCTTGCCTGAAAAGAATGGGAGAAAGGAGTTGGGAAAGAAGTCCTGTTCGAGGACAGGACATCTTTGGATGTAATTCCAGATTATCTTTGTTTTTGGTTATGCATGTTTGTTTGTTTATTATTGTTTTGTTTTATGCTATAGAGTCTGGTTTCTACTAGCAGTATATCAAAAGTCTTTTTAGAGAATAAATATATCACTTAAAAGATTCAGCTGTTTTTCCCAGAACAGACTGCTTCCTTGAATGTTTGTGTCAAAAGACAGAATCAGGACTAGATTTTTGTTTTCTACTGAACCTTGGCAGACCACGCTGGAAGGCAGCTTTATTACATGTTTTTACTAGCAACTGAGTTCCCAGTAGCACAGTACTGTCAGGAACACTATTATTTGTTCAGATAATTCTGTGTGCACCACTACAAGGTAAAAAGTCCTTACAAATCAATATAATCTCATGTTAAAGCAAAAACAATCAGAACCCAAAACAAGGAATCAAGTAATAGTTATAACTCTCCTGCTGAACTGTATACCAATTTTGCAGATACCCTTTTGTCATCTTACACAAATACGAAATTCCAAATATGTATTTTCAAATATTCAAATTATCTATCAGGATAGCGTTTACAAAGCTAACACACAAGCCTGGGGAAAAAAGTAAAGGACACCAATGGAGGAGGTTATGCTTGAACATGTTTATGCTTTTCAATCCTACTGTCCAGATCTTGACAAAAACCGAGAAAAACTTTACTTGACTGGCTTATTCTAATGGAATCCAAGAGTTCCAAAGATAGGTAAACTGTCACTTTTAGTAGCCCAGTAATCTAAGATTTATACCTAAGTAGACAACATTCTACCTTTTATACTAAAATCTAAGAAAGATGAACAGACACCAGACAAGTATGTTTTTGTAGATCAACATAAAGCAATGTTCCACAAAGAAGTATTTGTACAATGGCAAATAGTTGTGTATAAATAACAGCCTATAGCTCTTTGTGTACATTCCTTACACATAATTATTACTGTAAAAGGCAATACAATTAAAGGTCTTCTTCATACCTGTGGAATTTCACAGGCATTTTGTATCTGTGGTAATAGCCTACACATTTACCTAATGCTATTCCGGCAAGAACACATCAGAAATATTTTATTTGCAAAAACACTCTATTCATTTTTTTTTCATTACTAAACGACAAGTTTTGCTTTGATTTTTTGACAGTTTTTCTTTTAACTACTGTTTTGCCTTCAGGTAATAAATATAAATGCAAACATCTATTCAAAAAAATTGCACAGGAAGCAACAGCACATATTAGACTATTGTTTATAACCACGGGAAATGAAGTCTTGTCATGTTCTTTAAATAAAATATCAATATCTTGTTTTCATCTAATAGTAATATTACATCAAATATGAGGGCCAGAAAGGCATGTATATCTACAACAACAAATGGAATTGAATTTTAGTTGTTATAATAAGCATTGGAACACTCATTTTGCTAATATTGGCTGCAAAGAAGAAAATTTGAAAGAATGGCACCCTACCTCATTTTATGATAGAGACAAAAGTTTATTGGAAGATTTTATCAGAAGTCTAAATGCACTCTGATTTATGTAGAACATTCATGCAGCTAGCTGTAGTTTATTCTAAGTGGAAATACGTTTGTAGTATGAAGCTAAGATTAAAAAGCCACTCAGAAGAACTGCCAAATACGAACATGAGATATTACAGCCATTTGGTCAGAATAACCTTCTTAATTTACTCTCTCTAGAATCAGAAAAGAAATGTAAAGGAGACAATAATGGAAAAAGATAAAGAGATTCTCCAAGAAGACCTCAGATAAGATGAAGTTAACCTAGATGAAGAATTTTGTAATTTTTATTATTAAAAACTGAAATTCAATGCCATAATTAAAATGTTCTATTAGATTACTAGAAATTGCCACAATAAAAATTAAAAAAAAGATTAAATATCTATAGTCACAAGTGAGATTCCACATACTTTTATTGTATACAGAAAAAAAAAGGCATGCTAATTTTAAACTATCTTGTTAAACTGTGTTAAAAATATGATTGCTTATGGTCTATTTATGGAGATCATGTAGAATATCTATGCATTCACTAAATGTAAAATAGGTCAAAATAGCTCATATTTATTTACCACCAAAGGACTTGTTTCAATCCTTATACTGGTTCTGGATTGGTATTTTTTCTTTAGAAGCTTAATGAAAGGTTGGGGGGGGGTTGGGAAAAATTAACCCTATTAATCTCAATACTTGAAGATCAGCAATTGTTCAAATGCTCCACTCTTAGTATTTAAGTGAAGAAAAAGCCATCTCAGTTTACTTCCTGCTGGTGTGTACATAAACAACATTTATCACACTAAACACTAACTTGCCCACATACTCAGCTGGCTATCTCAGCTCGTCTTCAGCTTTAGATTCTTAGGGAAAAATTCTTTCATACTCTTATTTCACTGAAATAAGATTTATTCTTCTCT
The DNA here is from genome assembly GCA_011074415.1 of Stictonetta naevosa. Classification (NCBI taxonomy): domain Eukaryota; kingdom Metazoa; phylum Chordata; class Aves; order Anseriformes; family Anatidae; genus Stictonetta; species Stictonetta naevosa. The sequence continues at coordinate 10,551,611 of CM021702.1, forward strand.
CAGCCTTTTTTTTTTTTTTTTTTTTTTTTTTTTCCTAATATATTTCCATGCCTTGCTTGTTTTTTCTCTGGTGTGTTTTTGTTAATTTTTGAGTTGATTTATTTGCACCCATCTAGCATGTTAAGGGAGGAAAATGAAAACTAAATGTATGAAAGCAACTACAGATGAATAAAACAGTAAGAGTTATTGGTTTTACCTGATTCTGGATTGACTGAAGTATGCCACTTCCATGCAGACTTACATTGCTGACAAGGGACATGAGTTTGCACTGAGCAGAGGGCCAGTGGGGTCCTGGTGGCTTTGCACAGCTTTAAGTGAAGTTAATGGAAATTGCTGGGTACTCAACTCTTCAGGGGGGAAAAGAAATTTGTTGGCTGCCTAGATATGGATTTAAGAGCCTAACTTTAACTTTGGTCTTCTTTTTTTTTTTTTTTTTTTTTTTTTTTTTTTTTTAAGTGTCTAACTTAGTGCATCTGTCCATAGTGTTCAGTACCATGTATACTGAAGTATGTTTTCTTCCTTTCTCCCCATCTTTCACAACAACTAGTTTTTGTCACAGGAGCTCCAAGCAGAATGTTAATATACAAAATGCTTCCTTGAGCACTGTGTGAAAGATTCCTACAACAGCACTTTAACCTGTTATTTCATAATTTCGGTCTTCATGGCAATTGTGCAGGCACTGAGCATGTCACCTCCACTGGCACACTCACAATGTCTATAGCTCTGTCTACCCATGTGACTTTAAAACTTCATTCAAATGCAAAGTATATTTAGTATATTTTTCAGTGCTGTCCAGCTAGAGCATTACACAGTGCCAGGTCCCAGTCCTCCAGCTTTACCTTAAGGTGAGTTAACTGCAGCTCAGGCAGGATCAATTTGCTGGAAAAACAACCGATGGGAGCCAGCAATCCTATTGCTCCAATCAGGAGCAATTTTACATACAATGCTTTTTAGCTATGCCTTGGAGCTAAACTTTCCCAAATGTTAAATGGAAACCTGTATTTATTTATTTATTTATTTCTGTCATGATATAGTAAGATTTTCTTCTTCTTCTTCTTCTTCTTTCCCCAGTGATACAGCCAGTTTGGCTCAGCCTTCTAGTATGCTTGAACTTACAATGAGTTGCAGAATCCCTCTCATCAACATTTGTCTGGCAATGCAGCCACAACAGGCTATCTCAGGACAGCCAACACACAGAAAGATCCTTTCTTTCCCCACTCACATTGAGCCTGCTAAGGAGCTCTGCACCTTAACAAATCCTCCAATATTTTAAATTTTGTGGAATAAATCCACAAATTATAAGGAAATCATAAGTATACTCCAAAAATACAGTCATCATGTAAAGATCATTATCCCATTGACTAATGGGAGGGAAGGAGGGAAGGAAGGAGGGAAGGAGGGAAGGAGGGAAGGAGGGAAGGAGGGAAGGATTACTAGAAAGGAAGTAATGCTGTCATTATTAAGCAGTACCACCAAACGAGCTCCTGAGAACAGCACCGTAAGTCATGTTTTTGTGGCAAATACACGTGTTTTCCTATCCAGCAATAAATTCTGTTCCACAAATAAGATCTTTTATCAAAGCCATGTCCTAACCATCTACATGGACAACATGGTAGGAAGAAGGATGTAATTCTACTGCTGCCTCAAAGAAAGCTTCCTATTTTTGTTATTGTATCGTTCTTATTCTTGACTCAGTCCTCCTGAGAAGTAAGAGAGAGCTGCAGCTCATTTTCCTACCAATGATCCTTTGTTTGGATACAATGTGATCCAGCCCTATACACAAACTTCCTGCAATGAAATTAACTCACTTCTGAAGATGCAGAATATGGGCACGGATATGAATGAAATGTTAGTAATTTCAAGGGAAATAAACAATAAAAGTATTTGGTCAGTCATCTGAAATGCTGAAGTCTATAGCCTCAAAAATAGTTAGGACCCTAACAACCACCCAATTAAAGATGGGAAACTTTACTCCAGGTATATACCTATACTTCATTTTCAGTGCATTGAGGATCAGCTTCATAGAGTGCCCTGGACCTCACATAAACAGAAGGACTCTTCAGCTTTCCCAAAGCAGGCTGCTGCCATTATTCTAACTGTAATCCTGTCTACAATACAAGAAAATTGCAAAGAGGGTAAAGTACAGAAATAATTTGCCCATACCATTTCATTGTTCCATTCTTGACTTTAGTGCAATTCATAGTGCAAACACTTTTCATTTGTATAAAAGCTGTATTGAAATAACTCTGCATGTCTCCTGAAAACTATGCCTAGTCTTTGAAATTGAGAGATTCCAGTCTAATAAAAGTTTGCATATCGCAATAGTAAGATGAACAAATTATGTTATTATTTGGCAAAAAGTATACATCACCTGATGGATGGATGTGCATGCCTGCTTTGTAGGCGCAAGTCACAGGTAGGATTAGCTTTAAGTATTTCAGGTTTCCTGAGAGAAACAGAAAGAAAGTTCTGGTAATGGAGCCAAGGTATAGCAATGATTTATGTAACACAGAAGATATTGCCCAGTTAAAAGAAGCCAATATTACAACAGTCATCTTGAATTCTAGCATGGACAAGAAAACTGCAGACATAACAAAATATTAGTGTTAACTTGCAGAAGCAGAAAACCTGAACTTGGAATTAGTGAAAATTATTTCTCCCTTTGCTTTATTATTTTAGCATTGCCCAGGGTATGTTTAATCCCAATATGAAAATAAACTGATATCAGAAGAAGTAAACGTGAAGAGATTTACAGCATAGCTGCCTACATGTTCGTATCTTAACAACATTAACAACTGGAACACCGTAACAGGGTACTAATGTCAGGTATGTGAGATTATTGAAAATTTGTTATAACAGCAAACCTTGTGGTCCATAGAGTCCCCAGATGATGACAAATCAACTACGATCAAGATGGATCAGTGACCACAATTGATAACCCACAGGAGATCATCGATCACTCTTGGCAGGACAGTCTCTGTGCTGTGAACTAACACTGAGCCAGATGGGAGCTGATCCAAAAAACTGCCATCCTGGAAAATAAAGAGCTGCTAGCTTCTCAGCAACATCCCTTTGTGAGCAAACATGAGATATTAACTGCTATTGACATGAGTGATGGGACTGGGGAGGGTCCTTCCAGAAGTTGGGTTGAACACTGCTGATAAGGAGCAACTCAACTCTCCCCTTGCCAGAAGAGGCTCTCACCCATTGGCTGAAGCAGTCAGTGTCCCTGCACCCTGTGCAGCTCTTGCTATGCCTCATTCCTCCTCAGCCTTGCTTCCTTCCAAAGCTGGTGGTGAATATTGCAAAGGCAAGCAAAATTAAGCTTTTAAACCACTAACAAGCACTAGCAACTGAAGCCAAGAAACTGTGTATCAGCTGACGGAGCCTTGACAGGAGAGACTACACTCTTTCACGTGAAAACCATGTCTAGACTTCTCAGAACAGCAATATTTTATCTCCAAAAGGGGCAAGATACTAAAGAAAGTTCACCAAAGAAAGGATAAAGGTGAACTTTTAAAAATAATTACATATCTAAACATACAAATAGATTAAAAATAGGTTTTGCATAGAATTTATTGGAGTGGTTTTGAAAATTCCACTAGATGTCTTCAAGCATTTTTACATCTGGCCCCAAATACCTAAGGCCATGATGAGAACGTGACATTAACTAAACTCTGCTCCAACATTAGCCTCATATGCTGGATGGGCAACGATTCTTCCTGAGCATACGACTAGCAGAAACCATTCTGCCTCTAAGGACAACATACCACATTTCTGTACATTATTTTACATAGTCAGATGGGAAGTAAAAATTATGGCCAAATTAAGCCAGAGAAACCAGAACATCATGCACAAAAATGTTTATCAACTTCAGCATCTGTCAGCTGAAAAATCATATATGATTAATTTATTTTTAGGAGTCTATATCCTCCTGAAAAACTGCACAGCTTGTCTGCTTCAGCATATTAAGGCTTCAGGGAGGTAAAATGCAATAGTCATCCTTTACAATCGCAGTGGGTTTAACAAGATTGTTAAGGGAATTTTCTCAACATTCCCTCAAATAGCTGTATGAGCAACTGGTCAGCTAGTGAGCCATGTTCACATTTTTACAGTTGCTGCCCCAATCATCACTATCCAAACCTATGCACTTAATGTTTGACATGAAGCACATGAACAGATTACATAGATTCAACCTGGCCTTGTAAACCTTTGTACTCAGCTTTGTATTATCTGATTTCACTGAAGTAAAAGTGAGATCAAAATGGGATATTTTTTTTTTTTTTTTTCCTTTTAGGAGCAGCAAAAAGAACTAGAGAAAAAGAAACAAAATATAGTGCTTTAAAATACTAGCTTCATATTTCACTTGATTGGCTACTGGTGCAGAAACATGATACAGTATCAACATAAAAAACAGCAGCAGGCCAATTTCTCCTTGAAGCAGAATCCAGTCTGGGATTTTAAGTGAAGGAGGCCTGCAGAATATGAAGACGAAAGAATACATCAGGTTTGTTTTCTGAGATGACATCCCTGCTGGCTTATTCTCATTGCCATTTTGAAAATAAATTCCTTCCTCCTTTCCCTGCATGGAAGCTGATATTCTCAAGAAGGAAGTTCAGAATAGATGGAGCGTTAAAAGATAAAAACATTATGTGAGTACAATAGGAGAGCCAAATTTAATCACAAAATTGAAGTGTTACAAAAAAACAGACAGAAGATGAAATTAGACAGTTACCTAACAATAAAGATAATAATGAAGCTGTACAAATGCCTACTGCTGCACCAAGCTGCTATCATCATTTCTGGAACATTTTTAACTGGCATTCTGCAACTGTTAAAGATTGTGGTTAGAAAAAGACAGGTCAGTGCTTGCCTACCTGAAATTTGCACTGTCTGCCATATGCTGTTGCAGTGAAATTGCAATGCTATATCAACTTCACCCTACTAACAGTGAATTAGAGGCATTTGCTATGTCTGCTAGTGCCACCTACAGTGGACTGATCACAGCTATTGTTTTGCTGATTCTCCCTTTATGAAACAGCAGTGATTTCAACAAGCAAGAGTGGCCACCTGAAGTGCATCAAAAGTATGTTTAAATCAGAAAAAAAAAAAAATAAGCTCCTTCATTATACAGACAAATTGGCACAGCAAATGAAAACAGAGGGAGAAAGATCAATAAATTGTCAGAGATTAGTCTAGTAACCATAACGCAGGCTAGATCATCTGACTTTTACTAATAGATATGCAGAAAAAAAAAAATAGATTATTCAGCTTGTAGACAGAGAGATGGATAAGATGATTTTTTTTTTTTGTGACTTTGAAATGAGACTTTTTATTTCACCGATTCTTCTTTACTCTATTTCTAATACAATAAGAACATGGGTTTTGATATTTTGTGTTAGCCGTTTCTACATGTGTTAGATAGAAGACAAATAGCATAATCAACTGAAAAATACAAAGGGGAAATTCAGCAGTGAGAGTACCAAACAGATGTATATTTGGCAACAAAGACAACATTGGGGGATCTGGGGACAACCCATACCTTTGTCATAGAGTTATTTATACCGTCTCTGAGCATGCTTAAACAGCTCCCCAGAGAGCAGTGCACAGTGTTAGACTAGAATGTCCAAATCAATTGTACGGCAAAATTCCAGTTCCCATACCCAATACAGACCATCTCTATTACAGCATATGTCTCAGCAGAACTAACGAGCTAACCCATGCCAGTGTTACAAGACTCAGTTACAATTTAAGGCTCTTTGAACTACTCTCAGTGGTAAGGTGAAGAGTATACTGTCTACTTTATTAGCTTAGATCTGTTCATGTGGTTTTTCCCATTTGTAAAGTGAGATGACATTTCTTGTTTTCCATCTTTGCTTAGGTTTTCTGTTTAGCCTGCTTAGGCTCTGAAGCACAGATAACACCCTTTTGGAAGAATGGTTTGTCCACTACCTATGTAGCTGGTTCAGTTTTATCCTAGCTGGTTCTGATGGGTCTTTAAAAATACAACTTGTGAAAAAAATCAACAGAAAAGAACAGCATAAATTTTAAAATGATTTTTTAGCAAGTGAAAATTTTAAAGGTGTGTGGAGGTGGCTCCTTTTGTTTAGGTATGCTAGCAAGCTGCCCACATTCCAAGTTATGATATTCATACATATATCACAGAGCTAACAGCTAGCAAAAGTTGGGTTTGGGGGCATCAAAGAATGATCACAAAGAGCTTGGAAAGCCAGGGAGTAAAGGTAAATTCCATCCATGTAGTGTAATCCCAACACTGGATGGACTTTATTCTCACCCTACAATATTGATGCTGTCCTTCCAAGAATTAATTCATCTTCATTTCTGAAACTGTAAAATAAAGAGAGTTGGCACCTGTGAACAACTTCTCCAGTACCTCAAGGTGTTACAGTTCTCACTTTCCTGTGATTCTGGTTGCTCCTCTTAATGTGAAAAACTTTGTTCTAAGGTCCTGAATTCAGGACAAAAATCATTTTTATTTACACGATATTGTTGCTGAATGATGCCAATTATCATGAGGTATAACAATTTCCAAAACAAACAGAAATTTCTATTGAAATTTACACTTACATTTGAAAGATGACAGGGCACTACCATTAAGCACAACATTAGAATGATGGTAACTTAAAACTAAAGATATACAACACCTGCAAATGAGAATCATTTTCAAGTTGTGTGGGTTTTGTGGCACTTACTTATAACCAAGTCACATCATTTCTCTCTAGAAATACTAATCATGTTTTCAGTAAAAAAAAAATGTAGCATTGGAGAAGAGGATTATATGAAACAATGTTGAAAGCTGTACTTAGTGAAAAATCGCTGATGAAAATACATCAGTCAGATACTGCTGGTGCAGAAGTGAGAACTGAACCCACTCTCTATTTCACTACTTACATACTCGGAGTCCCCAGCTGAAAAGTTCCTCATACTACTATATTACTTGGAAAAAAAAAAAGGGGGGGAC
>CM021702.1:10558992-10588226 GCA_011074415.1 Stictonetta naevosa
AAGGAAGGAAAGAAGAGGAAGACAAAGTCCCAAAGAGTTTATAATTTAAATTTAAATTTAAATAAGTAGAGAAAGCATGTGGCATTAAAAAATTATCAGATTATAATCCTCATTTCAAGGAAATACAAAATGAAGGAAAGAGTTTGTTAGATCAAAATAAAACCAAAAAATACCAACAAAAGCTTCAGAAGATATATGACAGTTGACAGGCTTCAACAAGTTACTACATTAGCAATTTTCCTCTTAAACTTTCCCTCTTTTGCCTGCATTCAACAAATTTTATTACAAGAGAAGGTGAAACACTGTTCCTTCTAGAAAAAGGCCTTCCTGCTGCATCACTTTGAATGAAGAAAAAAGGAACAGGAGATATATATGCTAATAGCTGAACAAAACAGAATTTTGATCTGAGTGATTTGAGCAAAGCAGATACACACCATGCACAGGTTACCACACAACATCCAGTATATCAAAGACATACAGTATGATAATCAACATATATTTCTGTTGGAAATTTTTGTGAAGTATTGTGATTGAGTGTAGGAAAAACTATGACCCATGAAAAATTACAAGAAAAAGGACTGTTTTCCGTTCTTTCTTCCCTGCCCCCCCACCTTTTTTTTTTTTTTTCCAAACTAGAATAGGATATGATCACAGTAATGAATAAGGATAACATGTAGGAACAACAGGTTGCACTGTCTGAGTAATAAAGTAGGGTGGGGGACAATCACTGGCAATTAAATTTAGTAATTGAAAGTCATTTGGTAAAATCATACTTTACATCCAGAAAAAAAAAAAAAAAAAAAAAAAAGAAAAGGATGATCTACAAAAGAAGAGCTTGACAAATGCTTTGCAAAAATGTAATAAATGTAACAGAAATATGGAAACAAAACCAATCCAATAGCCTAGCTGCTCTTTGGCACAGAGTGGCATCCAGGGAAATACTCTCAAAATAACATTCAGTTCTTTTTTCTTTGTGAGAAAAGACTGGAATACAGATGAATTTCAAATGAGCTTTGTAGCCGAGTGCTCCAACATGGGGAAATTCTGGACTGGCTTATGGGTGCCTTAGGCATCGACGCCTAAACTTTCTGTCAGTTCCAAGTTCCTTGACTATTCTAATCCCTCAAAATAATGTCCTAAACCACTTGTGTCATGTAGGCTTCTGCTTGTTGCAAACAGAAAGGAATAATGTAGCTCTGTGGTTTGCTTGACTCTGAAATAATTTGTTCTAATGTGGCTAGTCTAAGAGGCTATTAGGACAACGACTAAAGACCAAGGACGTTACAGTATTTGAAAGTAGTTATTAGGCTTACATCCCCATGTTTCAAATCTGGTGGAGAAAAGATGTACATGAACAATGTGATGTACATAACATACAAACAGAATGAAAAATTTAGTGATGGGGTCACATATAATATCCCATTTGAACATAGCTAGAAATGATTAGTAAATACTTCCATGTAATTTATAATCTCCTAACTGATGATAGAGAAAGGAAGGAGATGAAAGAATCACACCTAGAGATTAAAAAACAAAGAAAAATAGTCTAATGTATGAATATAGAACCGCACATGACAATGTAAGGTATCTTTGTGAAGTATTGTTTTTCCTTTCCTTAAAATCTTTGCTACGTTCCCACTTCAGTGTAAATGAACCCTGGCATCAACTTGAGCTGCCTGTTTTGAATACAGTCAACAGTTTTCATATACAGAAGTATTAAAAATAAAAGCTGCAGATCTTCAAACATTTCACATATTTACTCTCATTCTTACTATGTATGTGTGCATATATGTTTTTATCTTCCTAAATCACAGCAATGTTTTTGTATATTTTGTTTATTGTAACCCTTGTAATAATATAATTCCATCCAAATCTGCAAAAGGTTACCTTATTTTTCATTAATCTATGTGACAGTAAGTTAAGGTAATTCATCTAATTTGCTATGTGTGGAAGATCATGTAGCTCAGATGAAAGTGTGTAATTTTCCTGTGAATTTAAAGCAACAACAAATCAACAGTAAGCTAGGTTTGATAGGATTTTGTGTTGAATTTATCCAATACTCTCTACTGGTCTACTGGTCTACCTATATGGGAATACTTAAATTTCCTTTACCATTTCTCAACTTGAAGACTGTCTACAGAAGCCCATGTTAGAGCAACTGTCCTTCAAGAGATAGACTGCCATTTTGAGTCATGCAGTAGGAACAGACAAATGAATCAGAGAATCACAGAATGTTTTGGGTTGGAAAGGACCTTAGATCTCATCTAGTTCCAACTCCCTGCCATGGGCAAGGATACCTCCCACAAGACCAGGGATGGACCAAGATACTCTCCCACACTGTCAGGGATGGGGCATCCACAGCTTCTCTGGACAACCCGTTCCAGTGCCTCACCACCTTCAGAATTAAGAATTTCTTCCTAACATCTAATCTAAATCTTTCCTCTTTTAGTTTAAAGCCATTCTGCCTTGTCCTATCACTACACTCCCTGACAAAAGAGTCCCTCTCCTGCTTTCTGGAAAGGCCAGTATAAATGAGATACATCATCTTTTATACTGAATAGATGCATATTCTATAACTGTTACACATCATATAATTCCCTTATCAATAGGATCAACATTTTTTTGCAGAATGCAGACGTATTGACTTCACTTCTCCTCCACTATGTTGTACACCACCAGCTGTATCCCCATAAATTGTCTGTATCTCTGTGTGTGATATATACTAATACAGAAATATGTGAATTTGTTCAAGTAAAAGTGCACGGCCAACTTAGCATGTCATTTCTGCAAGTCAGCTATTTTGGAAGTATGTATACAACATTCTGCACCACACAGATTCTGCAACACCACATAAAAAGGGATGAGTTACATCTTGAAAAGTCCATTGGCTTTCTATCTCTGGCTGCATCAAATTCAAAACTGCCTTTCTGATGTTTAATGCTTTGGGTATAAGCCTTTTCAATCACACAAATCTTTTTGCTTTCAGTTCTACTTAAAGCTTTCTGCAAGTTTTCCACAATTCTTTAGCCTTTCCTACATCTTTTATTTCCTTTGAATATTTTGCCTAAGCATTGTCACATTGGCTGCCCACTCTTGGAATGCCTTCACTGCCTTCATCTGCCAAGAAGTTTTTCCATCCTAAGCCATTAGTGCCAGGAGTCTTCTCTGCAGTCTCTCAAATTATCCTAACATACACTTTACACTTCCCAAACAGTTGTCCTAAGCCTCAGCTTTCATCTTGCCTAATACAGGTCCCAAGTGTCTTGAGGAAAAAAACATATTTTACCCATCTACAAAGCCATAAAGGTTTACAGCTTACATAAAATACGTTCATAATAATAGCTGCAACACATACGATATAATATAAACATCTGTTAAAGATCAAAGAGCCAAACAAAACCACGTACTTTAACTGCACACTTTTGCCTGTGCAAAACAGAAGATAGGCAATGAAAGGTTAAACGAGAGATACAGAAACAGATAAACTTCAGAAGAAGAAAAAAAAAAAGCCACATTAGAATAAAGCTAAACCAAGCAGAGATAAAACTTTATACAAATTTCTCATGATTCTGAACATTTCAGAGAATATAGAGGACATTTCTGCGCTTTGAGCTTGATACATTTAGATTAGTCAAAGCAGAGTTAAAACAGTGCTTTATTTAAAGTGCTCTGTGACACCTGTACTAAGGACTTCAGAAACAAGAGCATATGCAAGGAATGCAGTAAGGGAGAAGTTGATAGTGGGTGGGCAGAACAGCATACAAAAGAGACATGAAAAATCTCACAGAGAACATACCGTGTAGGAACCCCAACACAGCTGTGGATGTGTGAGATGCTGATGTTCCCAAATTCAGCAGTGGTTTCTCTCTAGCCTTTAAAATACAACCGGTGCTTAGGGTGTCAGCAACCAGGTCTGTCAGCTTAGAAGCAGCTGTTATAAGCAAAATGTTCACATTGAATGTATTTCTATATATTTCTTTTCTATATGCTGGACCACTCATAATATTTACACCCTTGTGCACAATCCTGCAAACATATCTGAAGTATGACACAGAGTTAATGATCAAGGACTTTTCCTTTCTTCCTCATAATGCACTCGTATTACACTGACTTCCCACCCCTGCAGGTAAGGAAATGATTATTTGCAATTGTTCTGAAAGCATACTATATCTTCAATTAAATGCTTGACTTAATGTGCATATTCCCATGTATTGTCATTTTTCATCTTTCTCAGTAAACCAAATTACTAAATAAGTATATTTTAACATATGGTAACATGTTTATTTTTTAATCCAAATGGATTTCTCTTTTAATAAGAAAGAGCTTAGCAGATTGAAAACAATTGCTTTTCTTTTGAAAAATGTCATGGAAGAAACAGAGAAAGAGGCGTTCCCTATTCAAAACCTTTATATGGAGTTAAGCATTTTTCTTTTCAAAAATGTCTGTTTTCCATGCAAGGAAGTTTATTTTTAATATTAAATCTAGCAATAACGGCTATCAAACAGGAAAAAATATTATTGTATTTTAGTACTGTAACTTGTCTGTAACCTGACATTATTTAATGCTACAGTATCAGAAAATGCTACCTGATACTGCACTGCAATTTGCTCTAAAAGTATTTAAACCCACAATGACTGGGCTTTCTTGTAATAAATTCACAAATATTTGAAAAGAAAGGGAACCTTCTGTGGATCTCTGTGTGTAACAAAGATCCAGTTTTCCATGGGAGGTTTCCTTTACACACAGATAGAAGGAAGATAAGGAGAGGAAGGATGATGAAGCAATATTTTAGTGGCAGAGAGAAAGAGAAGGAATCAGAAGAGAGGGTACTCCCTGAGAGGAAAAACAAAAACAAACAAAAACAAACAAACAAAAAACAAAACATTAATAAGCTTCAATTTTTAAAGCTACCACTTCAATTTTTAAAGCCACCATTGGCGACTCTCTCCCCAAGATCTGTTTACTGTTCAGCTGCTGGAAAAGCAGAAATGGCCCAACATGCCAAGTAAATACAGCCGTCTTCACACCAGCACTGGTCCATATGCAGTGTGCTCTTGCTAGGGTGAGGTTTCTGGGAAGTAAGAGTTTATCACATTTTCTTTCATATTTGTGAGTTTACCTGTGATTTTCTGTCAAGAATCCACCTGAACTTCTCTACTGGTTCAAAGACAAAACTAATTTTCTAAAATACTCAGCTTGGGTTTCTATCACATCAGTGTGGAGTACAGGAAGGACCAAACTCACTAACATTTTAGAATTATTCGGGGATTTTCTAGTAAAATTCACTGATCAAAAATGATTTAGCAAGTTTTTTGCAGAGATTTATATCTGTACATTGTGGTATGGTCTCTTTCCTTAGATAAAATTGCTACCATTATTCAGATGGTATTTGCTAAATTAGGTGTGTATTTCTCTAAGTGTTGTTTTTTCCAGTGACGCTCCATATACATCCCTAACTGCCAGTTACAGTGCCTCTTGAGAGAGATGAAGCTATGAGTAACAAAGAACAGAAAGGAAAGGGGCATAAAATGAAAATAAACATTAATAATCTTTAACCTCACGCTGATTCATTGATTCACACAAGTAAGGTCTCTGGGATTTGGTCCCTATTACAGAGAAGGAAACTGTGGTGTTAAGTCTTTAATCATCACAGCACTTAAGCATTATCTTTAGCACTAGCATTAGAATAAGACCCCAGAAGTGAGCTGGCAGCTCATGCGTCAAGCTGTTATTATGCACCTGGAGCTGGGCATTTGTGGTGGGCGTTTCATGTGGTGCTGCCATGGGACTTTTGCTCATTTCCATTTTTGTGTTTAAAGACTTTGGAAAGTTTGAGAAATAGAAGAATCTCCAGCACACAAAGCAACCTTCCAGTTAGCCAAGAAGGGGAATAGTGCTGGAGTAGAAGCTGAGGAAAAGACAGGGAAGGACTGCACTCTGTTAGTGCTGTACTGATGAGAGGCCACAGAAAGTGGAGAGCAGGGAATTCAGTGCAGAGACTGTGGTCCATCTCAGTCACTGGAAAAATATGATAAGAAGAAAATATAACACTTAACACTTAATCTATTCTTAATAATAAAGTTTGAAACTTTAAAGTTTAATGTGGGTACTGAATCTAGTTGTTCTAGTATCCTGCAGATTCCCACTGTTCAAAAGAGCTCTCAGATTGCACATCTATGAGACAATACTTGGTTTTATTGCTCTAGTCTTTCTGTTGCCAGTCAGTTACGTATTCGTCATAATAACTAAACTGCCAGTTACCCGTGATAGTCTGAACACTTATCCAGGCTGTGTTTTTTGGATATATACATATATTTTTTTTGAAAACACAAACATGGATTTTTTTTTTTTTCTGTGTAGTTGCTATCAACATTTTAATTGCAGCTAAAAAAAGAAGAAACATTTATTGCCAAGCAGCCAATCTCTTTACCCCTGTGCTTTAAAGTAATTTCATTAGAAACAAATGCAGGCTACTATTGTGTACTCCCTCTGGCTTTAACTTTGTTCATGGACCTCAGCATTGCAGGAAAATATTTTTCTCACCATTACCTTTTAGAAGCCTCCCATTCTTCATAGCAGATTTTCTACAGTGCAGCTGATCCAAATCAATTTTTCCCTTGAAAAATCTCAATTTCCAAAATTCAACACTTGAATGATCAAACACTTAGAAATACGCAATCTTTAGACAGTATGATACCAACAAAGAGAACAGTAACAGCTGTTCAGAGCCTTCAGCCCCAGTGTACTGCTGAGTAGCAACTAATATGACTATATTTTCACCTAACAACACCTAGCTACTAATGCTTTACAAACACCTATTTTGTGTTAAGGTTTTGTAACACCTTAGGTGGGTAAATCTTTAAGTAAAGGTAGTCGAAAGATATAAATCAAACATTTCTGAAGTAAGTCTAAAAATTATATTTATTTTACTAGCAGGAGTATAAAGACAAGAAATGGTGTGGCCCGTGACTTGGCCTCTTATTTATTTCCCCAACACCATCCTCAGGCTGAGCCTTCAGGAACATGAAATTGTTATTTGTTTACTGAATTACTTTTGAACAAAATACTCAATGTGTATGGCCAGAAAATAATTGCTTCAATACTTTGCAAAAAAAATCTTTGGGGAAAAAATATAATATGCCTGTAAATTTTGATGTCACGTGACTCCGGGACTATTATAGTAAGCTCCATTTTAAAAGATTGCTTATATATCAGGTCAGTTACATAGTCATGCTTTAGGCTGAACAAAGTATAAAACTCTGGTATTGGATAGCAATAAGGATTACATTTTATATTAAAAAGCATCTGAAAAGTAATTATAATCTGGATTTCAAATCCACGTTCCAATCCAAAATGGACCATGGCAACAAACACTTTCTGGAATAACTTTGTTCTTCATAGTGCTAACATTGAATTCCCACCAGAATGACTGAGAGAATTTAAAATCAGTTCTATATTATAATTTTGAATAGTTAAGTAAGAACAGAGGGGGAACACTTTCAGTCTCTTTCAAGTTAAGTCCTCCCATTTCAGTTGGTATTAAACAAATTGCAGTGTGTATTAAATAAATGAAATTGAAATTCTATTTATATTCCAGGTATTTTAAAAGATGCTTGATCTTACCCTGTAATTAACTAGATGGCAGATTTTATGTACAGCATGTCCTAAAACATAGGACTAGGGAATTCAAAAGTTATGTACTGTTAATAGGAAGAATAACGTCCTATCTTCCCATCCATTATTAGCATAGATGTTGAAACTTTATTTAAATGCTTTTTACACATTCTGAACCCTTAAAACAAAATTTCTTCCTCAAATTTCTGATGAAAATATTACTTACTAACTACTACAGACTACATCCCTTTAATGCACAGGTGTTTATGAGTATGGACAGACAGACAGAAATTATTGCATTCTCCTCCTCCATATGGGAGTAGCACTTTGAGGCTTATGCCTTCAAACAGAAGCTGGACTGGGGGAAAACTAGAGAAAGACGTTAGAAAAACAAACCCACAACACAGCTACTGCTTTTTGACATTTTCTGATGAGTTTCAAATAAAGCTCCTCTCAATTTTTCCGAAGCTCTCTCTGTGCAGTATGAGCCATTACATTAAAAAAAGAAAAAAGAAATATGTAAAATATTTATTAATACATACTTAATAAATACCCTCTGCAGAAACTTTAACCTCAAATGCTATTCTGTTCTATTTATAACCAGTTTAGGAGCAGGTTCATGTCTACATTTATTATACACACAATCTGTAACCCTGTAACCACTGAGATTAGTGTACTGGTCATCACAGAAAAAGTCCTTTCTCTTTGCCATCACTTTACGTATCATTGAAATGCACATAAGGCTGAGGCTGATATATAGCTACAATAAATTATACTGCATTGTAAATACCTGGAAATGTGACCTGCAACAAGCAGGACATTCTGAAGTGACAGAGAATTGCAGCTGTTGTGTGAAATATCACTGAAGCCGTATTTTTAAATCTTAAATTCCTCTTGCATTCACAAGGGAGATATGACAGCCTTCAATTTATAGCAACATGGTCACTGACTCAGGTGCAGTTCTTTCATGAATAGCCAATCTCCCTGACATAGCATGTGACCCTCTTCCCAGTTAAGAATGTGGAAAACCAAAATTACAAAGGACCTTGCTCTTATTTTGATGACATTTATATAAATAAAAAGGAACTTGATGCAAAACAAGAAATAACACCAATTTAGGTAATCAATGAGAGAGTCCCATAAAGTTTTAATTACAGAGTTGATTCTGTTTATACACCCATTAATATTCTAAATATATCACTGCTTTTGGCTTCAGTACTGCCCCTTAAAAAATAGGAAAAGCCAACAAAACAAGGGATAGCTTAGCCTCATAATTGCTAGGGAAAAAATATGGGAGGAGGAAAGACAGACAAATTAGAATATCCTGAATGTACTTTTAAAGGTTTCTCCTTTTAGTTAAAAGTTTTCCAGACACAACATACTACAGACTGAAACCTAAAACTCCCAAAGAAAAAGAGCAAGTTAAATTTAAAGGGTTTGTGCTCTGCAGAAACTTTTATATGTAAATAAAATAGTAAGTGTACCTTTGAAGAAGAATGATGTAAATAAAAAAATGCAGTTTATGTATAATGCTGTTAGAAGATGCGATCTGAAGAGTCTCTCTAGTTAGAACCCGTGTGTATTTTGGGACAATAATGACGAAGTCTTGGAAATCCTTAGGCCACAACCACAGCTTTTATCCAATCCATTTTTATATATCAGTGCAATAACACAGCTTTGTACAATTGTGTTTATGCACAACTGGATCTTTATGGTCAACTGGATCTTCCCACTGCCCTTAGGGCTGAGCTGATGACAGTTCTTAACGTTGTGCAATGTTCTCTGATGGAAAAAAAAATAAAATAGAAAAACTTTTTCTTTGGAGTAACCACCATCTGTACTGCTAGGGATTTTTAACCTGGAGAGCTGTGCTGTTCATGTTGTATACCTGCTGTGCTGAACTCAATGGACCATTACAAGCTTCAACTCCGGATTTTTTGGCATTACGTCCTATATTTTTAATTTGCATTGCTGATAGACATCTGTGTCTCCTATATTCCCCCTCTTCATGGTATGTTCATTTTAGCTAAACTAAAATCAATTGGAGCAACCTCTAATAAATAGCTGACTAGAACTTGCCTGAATACACTACCAAAATCATAACTTGTGTAAGAGATTTGTTAAATTTCATCAACAAAAAGTCTGAAAGCTACTTTTAAACTTTTCAGTCCTCATAAAAATCCCATGAGAGGATGGTTGGGAAACCTGTTTCTGGAAAGCTGTTCTGGGTCCAAATTTTCTGAGCTTGGTTCTTGAATTAGCTCCAGGTGATCCCATTATTTTTTGATGGGTTTACTCTAGGTTTGCTGAGAGTGCCTTGAAGGCGAGATCTCATGGCTGGTTTACAGTCATCAAAGTCCACAAACATCACTGAAAGTGACAGTCCTGCCTTCATTTTTCCCTCCTTAGGGCTGAAAACCTCTCCTTCCCACCAGCCAACCCCATGCCAATTTCCTTTTCACCTGCAGAAGTTCAGAACTTAGTCCAAGACACCCACAGCAACTAAGGCACTCTTAGCAGCATGGGGATCATCCTTAAAAGATTTTAACTGATAAAATACAGTCTTCATTTGCACTGGACAATTCGAACTACCAGTCCTCAATCTTAAGGGGGAAAAGGGATTGACAAAATCTAATATTTTTTTTTCCTCTTGTCTTAAGCCTGATTCTTTGAAATAGTGTATTGTAATACACAAGATTAACAGGATATTACTTATCTGTATTATTACTTGTAATAGTAATAGTTCATTAAAGGAATTTCCTTCCAGTTTAAACCACAAGTAGTTTCTTCTCATACTGCTCTGCATTTTTATGCATGTAAACTAGGAAATGTTTTGTCTGTATTAGATGTGATAACATCACGAATTGCCCGATGTCATGCTATAAGACCTGAAAACATTCTTATCTGAAAATAACAAATCCCTAGAATAGCCATTTATATTTCATCTTTCTGATGAACCCAGAAAGTGCAAAGCAGTGGAAATGGTAGGGTTTTTTTTCTTCTTGGGTTTTTTGTTTTTATTATTTTACTGCTGTTCTCAGCAAGTTACTTCACAGACAACAAGACAAAAGCTATTAGCTATAATCACTTTGGACTAGATTTGATAATGTCCTCATGATGAAAGGTTTCCTACACTGTTAAATTATCTTAATGCTTGGGCAATGGTTTGTTAAAAATAACAAAAGAACTCTAGCAATAACATCACTTAGAAGCACTCCTTGCATAGATAACTTCTAATGAAGATGAAGTTATCATTTGCCTCAATGATTTAGAGGCAAATCAGAGCATTTTTAAAAATTATGAATCTGAGTTAAATCTGACTGGATCTTAACAAAAGGAAAAAAAAAATGAAACTGAACATTGGTAGAGTGCTTTTTGAAACTTCCTTTTAATTAACAGGTTGAAAGAAACCCCTGAACAAAGCCAGCTTGACATCAGTTCCACCCTTCTCTTGAGGGGTTTTGGGCCTCTATCTTCATTGTGCCACTGACATTCTCCAGCCAGAAATCGAGTAAAGAAAAAAAGATTTATTCCCCACATCACTTGCTTGCAACAGGAGATAATACTTACAGATCTTTTTCCCAGGAAATGGTTATTATGTCCAAAAGCAGACAGAGAATCCACAGAAGACTGACCAAGAACAGATGAAACCACAGCAAAGTAACAAGATGTTGAGAGATGAGAAATTAAATCAGTATCCTATGCATTGCATAAGTAATATGATTATTTAAAATGTGAATGCTACTCCTAGTCTTCCTCTTCTAGTCTCTTCCTTCTGTGAATAGCACTTATTTCACTTTTCTTTTGAGTACAAAACAATGTCCTACTTGTTTTCTTTTTCTTTTCCCTTTTAAACAAAGTGATCCATTCCATTCTTAAATTACTGTTTTTGCATGAAGTGCACAAGCTTTTTCCTTAGTTGCAACCAATATTTTTATTATTATAGGTATTATTAGAGTGCCAAATTGACAGTCAGTTATTTGCATAGCCTTACTTCCAGGTTTGTCAACAGCCTGGAGTGAGTTTGTATTTGTTGTTCCAGAAATAACCTGTGTAATTGCAAAGAATGCAGAGAAGGCATCTACTGAAGCATACTTGATGAATAATACTGCAGAATAATTACACCAAAGGTTTGAAAAAAAGTACCCTGTGGCTGCAAAAAGCCTTTCCAGAGTATCACGGCTCCTTCAGAGGCGTTTAAACTATTTGCATCGTAGGAAGATCTCACATCAGCGTTTCCTGGTTTCACACGTAGGCATTCTTTTACCTTCCAACTGATACAGTTTACTATGACAATGTCTTGAGAAAACGTTACTTTTTAAGGATGAAATTTTAAAGAGGCAAAGAAAATGAAAGGAAAAACAACTGTGACAAAAATAGTCTTGCTGATGTGTTTCATAATTCAACAGCCCAAATTAAAGTCACTGGTAATTAACAAAATAGGTCTCAATGAACACATTTTGAGGTGGAAAAAAGAGTTTAATAACAGCAGCGATATTGAATCATTGTGATGATTATAAACAACTAATGCTAATTTTATGCCCGTCCCATGACAGCTAGTAATTAAAAATCCTTTGACTGCATGAATTCCTTGATCAAGATTAATGATTGATTTTTGCATACCCTTAATCAGTTCAACATCCCTTTGGTTCATAGACCAATACATTCCTTTTCACTAGTATTTTCTCTAAATCACTTTTGCAATGAAATCACAAGATTGATTTTCTGATAAATGAATTCCATTTTCCTATAAGAAACTTGAAGTGAGCCTGGAACAAATGTGAACAAAGCTTTTGTTCTTTTCTTAAACTCATTTTAAAGTATTAGGAAAATCAGAATTATCATCTGAAAAATGACAAGAATATGCATTTTCAACTGTTAAGTGGAAATTCATTGCTGTGAAGGGTATTCTGAAAAAAGGACAATAACAGATTTGAGTGCAGCTGTTTTACTCATTCCCACTGCTGCGCTCATATTTCAAGGTAAGCCCTTTTACACTTTTTCGGTACAACGAGAATGTAGCGCTCATAAGACTGACATCTGAGCAGTGACTGACAGATTCTAACAGTAATGACAAGATTTGCTAAGCATCACTAATCAGAACAGGTATGCAAATAGCTTATTTGTTGGGTGTAGCTTTAGGGCAATTAATCCTATAAAAAGTATTACTATTCAGAGAGAAGAATCAAAAGAAAGAAGTTGTATCAGAATTAAGGACAAACTTGGCAATGCTCTTCTCAGAGTCCAATTCTCAACTGAGGTAACACAGGATACACTCATTCACTATCATGGTTTCCATTTTGTAATGAGCTATTTAATTTAGCAAGCAGATAAATGGACTTATTTTGTGTTCTAGTGGGAAGCAGAAGTGTTTAAATTTGATACTGCTCCACATAAAACTAGATAAGCTTGATTTACTTGCATTCACTACTGACTACACCACTGTAATACCTCTAGCGATTCAACAGTTACAGGCTGGTTTACTCAGTCCACAACTGAAACTACTGAATTATAGACTTTTCTACTGCTGTGGTCATGTTTACTTATGTAAGTGTCTAGGAATTTACCTGCAATTCTTAGAAAAGCCATAATATTACTAGTATGGTAGTATACTTAATTTTAGTTTTATACTGTCATACATCTGAAAGTGGGAGATGGTGCAAGAACAGTCACATAGCAGAACCCTTTTCTAAGAAATCCAATCCCCATCTATTTGGATAACCCTTTTGAAACAGCTGCATTAGTTAGATGTCCAACATATTAGTTTTCTCCTTGAACTTCTGACTGAATTCAGTTTTGTCATTTAGGTTTCTCACGAGCTGTTTATCTTACTGCCTGTCAATGGCTGCCTGATACAAGCTCTTTATCAGTGCACAAGCTGTTAAGCACAAAAAAGTCACTGCAACACACAGCGTCAGAAATCTAAAAATACTGGGCTGGGAATGAATTCATTTGGTTTCTTTTAAGTGATACAGAATTTGCTGTAGCAAAATCACTATTTTAGCACTTTAAGAAAAAAAAAAAGGAAAAAAAAAGCTGTGACTGTTTTCCATCAGATTTAATGTATATTTAATTAGAAAATAATTGTTCTCTCGCACAAATGTCAGCTCCAAAAAGAAGCTAAGCTATTTGCAGACAAATAAAGAAACAATGCCATAGAAAAATTCAAGACTGTGCAAAGAAAACAAACTCAGCCAAGCATATGGGTCCTGACATGGGTGCAGAGAAAAAACATATGGCTATACTAGAAAAGGATATTGACTAGACTCTGACATGTTATGATTATAAAAATAAAAATGAAGTGGTTATCCAGTTTGAAAACAAACTGTGTATTTGGTTTCATACACTCACACCGGCACCCTTCTCTGTAGTAATTAAGATTAATTGATATTACTGAAAATTAAGCATCAGACACATGAAGCATATTAGAAATCCAGCACTATGAACTTCTGCCATCTACGTGCAGGCCAGATGTCCACTGGCACAGAGCAGCTAACTCTAAGATACATTTCTGGACTGAAACTAGAGGTCAGCTCCTGCCAGGCTTTGATGGGAAACCACAATGCAGGGATCACGGACCAGTCCCAAACCCTCTAGCTTTCTCTCTGGGCAGTCACACTGGTTGGCAACACCACTATACATAGAATATATTCATAGCATTTATAAACTTCTGATGAGATCTACAGCATGTGCTGCTATTTAAACAGTTGCCCTTTTCTGAATAAACAATTAACTCTCTTCAAAATTATATTTCCAAATCTTACATACTCTGGGGACTCTATTTCCAAGGTGGTATTGTAGGACCTATCACAAATGGAATATCATTAATAAATAAACACTTTTACTAATATATCAACTTAGATTTCTTTGAGGTCTACTTAAACCAATTTATATTTCAGATGAAATTAATTCCAAGATGTTTCTATAATTTCTTATTGCTTTAATTCCAAACATTTCATATAAATTAAGGAACATGAATTCCATAATAGTCTCTGCCAGAGATGTTATTTACATTTTGCAGATGTTAAATTGAGACAAGACTAAGAAGTATGACCAAAGCATAAAGAAATCCATCAAAGAGGGCAAAACATAAGGCATATCTCCTAAATTCCAGGCTAAATATTAAATTGCTTCTTTATTTGCTTTTGTTTATTTTTGAATGTAGGGTAGAAAACCCCTAATTAAATGCTGAAAATTCAAACCACTGGGCTTTCAGACCATTTCTTTTCCAGAACACATTACTTGTACCAATATCTTTATATTTCCTCCACAAAAAAAAAAAAAAAAAAAAAAAAAAATGCGTTTGTACAGGTATTTGTCAGGTTATGTCATACATAAATCCAGTAATTATTCAAATTCCAAGCTGTTCTATTTAAATACTTTAACATCATAATAATGAATTAAATTAATTCACATTAAAAACAAACAGAACTATAAATTACACCAGTGTTGATGTTACTATTTCTATTACTTCATTGCAGCGAATGAACTATACCCATAATCTTGCTGCTCTTAGGATACAAAGCAGTTTTCTTTTTTTAGAATAAATTCTCAAGGCTAAAGTTTGAATGGCAATTGCATTTGTAAAACAGAGACAAGCATTACTGCTTGGAATTAGCCACCCGTTTCACCATCAGCCATCATTTCCCAGGGTGTGTTGAAGTGGACAGGGGGCACCTCACAGCACAGGACTGAAGGAGAGCCAGGACCCTTAGATGTAGGCAGGATGGAGGAGTTACAGAGCTGCCCCCAGGGTACCATGCCAAAGAAACTTTATGATTTTTTTTTCTTTCTGCATCCTCTGGGAGAGGATTAACAAAGAGATCACAAGTTTGAGACTTTGATGTGAAGCTAAGTCAGCTCTGGTCATGGAAATCCCCATTAAAAGGAGACAGGAGACATCTAGATTAGGGACCATTCATGACGCTTACAGAACTCAGCAGAAAACTGGGGTTCTGCTAACTTATGAGAAAAATAAATAAATAAATAAATAAAGCCCAGCTCCCTGATACCCTTCACTGAGAGTAACCATTGAGAAGGCACAGTAATTTGAGTTTATTTCTTTAGAAGGGAAGGATTTAGCCTGAAGTATGCATGTAGTTTTACAGGCTTCTGTGGATTAGGTAAAAATAATTTTCTTGTAATCTACTCTTTAATTTAGAGTACACATAAAATCATGCACTTGTACAGAGTGATAGGGTAATCAATGCATATCATAATTAAAGAAGCATTTGCCATATAAGAGAAACCTTTACATGATACATACACCATAACTGAGAATGTTTGGAACAGTTCAATAACATTTGTTAGACTTGATCTTTCATTTAGGGAATCCAACTTCACTCTCTTTAATTAAATCACAGCTCTCCTGACGATTCCCTCAGCTTTGTCTGATTACTGGTTCTGCTGCACGTTACTACGCTCAGTTCAAAACTCAGTCTACAGACTCTATAATTTTCCTCAGTACCACCATATTTAGTTTCCGTCACCTTTGTTTCAGTCTCTCCTCAGATTTTACTTTGTCCAGAAGAGTAGCTGTGACAACTGGTAAACTCTGAAGAACAATCTGTGTTTCCAGCTTTAGGAAAAAGACTGTAAGGGCCTGTTAAGCTGTATCCTGCCCTCCATAAAGATACTGAAGCACTTCCCTAACCCTCTGGCCACTTCCTGCAAAGGTCAGCTAGTTATCACTCTTAACCCTAGTACTTTGCCAGCCAATTCCTTAACTGCTTGTTTTGCCATGAGCTAGATGCTTTCTGAATGTTATCCTCTCTCATGGGAAGTTTGCTCTTTGCTGGCACTAGTTATCCCCTTAGAGAGAAACTGGGGAAATAGTTCATCAACATTTCTTCAATACACACATCCTAAAACAAACATCTATCTAAACCAAGCAAAGGCCTATTTCAACTTTTCATCTACCATCATAATTAATCTTGTACTCTGCAGATATGCTCTTATGGTTTCTGTGAAATCCTCACACTTTTTCTTTTCGTTACGTTTTTTCTTTAGGCTGCAAAATTTACAGGCTTCCTCACCTATGACTTAGTAGAATTGTTTTGTAACCCTGAACACTCTTTTGTCCATCAATTTGTTTCCAGTATTTTTCCACTGTTTGTTTCGGTGTGGTTGTTACCAGTTTTTTTGAATAACCTATATATTTTGTGAACATATTGCCTGAATTTGTCTCAAATACATACTGCTAATTAAGGGTATAATCTTCCTTTCATTTTTGGCTCTAGTTTACATTTGGATTTCATGTAAGCCATGGTTTTCTAAATTAATTGAATTATTGTTTCTTTTACTTAAAATGCTTGGAAGCATTTAATGTAGGTAAATTCATTCCAATTTTCCAAGCAAAATTTCTACTATATTTAAGAAAAAGGTAATGATGCAACCTCAATGCCATATGCTACTGCATTTCTAGTGTCTGCAGCTGGAGCAGGCTGGCATTTTGCATTGTTTAGAGTAGCCTTTGTTTGTAAAGCATGCATCTCTCAAGGAAAAATGCATTGTAATCTGTTCTTCCCCATTTGCAGCCTACTGTTCTGGAACCAAACGTTGTGATCAAATGCACCTCTGTCAGAACCGTGCTCTCCAAGTGGCAATGATGACACACCGATACGCTTGGTTAGCATGGGTCTCCATTGTGAATCTCGTAAATAGCGCTTGCAGTCTAATCTGATGGATGACCAGTCTTGAACCATAATCAAAGTCACTGCCAATAAAACAAATGCCTTTTGAATCTTTTTTTTTCCCTTTAGGTACTTTGAGCGTTGTAGAATTTTCAGTGTTTTAAACTAGTTAAAACTAGTTTTTCACAATAATAATAATCTAAATTAATTACAGAGTTTTAACTTTTTGTGTTTGTTCATTTGTTTTGTTTTTAACTAGTTAAGACTAATTTAAAACTAGTAGTGTCCTGAAATATGCTTCACGAGTTCCCTGGAAATTTACCTACCTGCAACAAAAGAATTTTGCCTTTTATATAGGCAAAAGTCTGTTTGCGATCACTGTATTTTGTTTATACTCCAGGCAAGGATTAGAGTTTAGGAGTTTATACTCCAGAGAAGTTAGATTCATTTTTAAAATCAAATCAGTGAGACTTCAGATCTAAGGTTAGTTTGCAAAGAAGCTGGAGATGACTTAGGTTTTAAGATTCTGCCTTGATGTTTTTCATTAGTTTTTTACTGGTGTTTTTCATTAGATTAGTATAAATGCAGAATTGTTGCACTTTACCCAGATTTATGAGAATGTCACAGAGCTCAACTTTTTCCAGTTAACATTGCAATTACATTTATAAATGTATTTTAGAAAGGCCATTTAGAAATGATTTGACAGAAACTTGCGTACAGCTCACTTCTACAGAAAATCAGTTGCAAAGACAGCCTGGGATTGTATCCACTTTGAATCTTACGTATTGACTTTGGCTGAACAGTCACAATGGTTATTGTCCAGAAAATTCAAGCAGAAACTGTCAATGTATGTTCCACAAGCTTTCGCTTTCTCTGATTGGAAAACACACCTCAGCTGACACAAAATGGGACCTATACAATCGAACCTACATGCATGTCAAACACACAGCAATCTCCCCTGACCTATTCTCCTTACACAGCTCTTTTGCAGTCTGAACCGAAAATAACAAAGAATAGCAACTAACATATATGAAATGTTAGAGGATATTCTATATTTTATCTACCACCATGGGGACTTAAATCTACAGAATATCATATCTAATTATGTTTCTTTAGTTCAAGAGATGGTGATGTACATCAAACTGCAGCACTGAATTATGCTGAGCTACATGTTCAGCTCAATGCTGGTGACACACCGCAGGACTTGAGCCCCCAGCTCCAGCTGGAGAAAGCACCCCTCACAGCTGGAGGCCATGCCAAGAGCTGGCACTGTGGAGGGACAGTGGAGGCTGTGGCTCAAGTCCAGAGTTGAAGAGGGTGCCTCATGACTCAGGCTGGGGAGTGACAGTGGCCTCACCCAGGGGAGGTGTGCTCCAGCTGCATTGCCAGGTGGAAGACATATAGGAGAAAGTAAGACACTGTGTAGCATCAGGGAGGGGGAATGGGGGATTGACATGATCTTAGACCTTGAAAGAAAGCAATGATGCAAGGAAAGAGGAACAGCTGGAAGCTGTGCTTGAACCAGTAGTGGTGACAACTCACAGTGCATGGGAAAGTGGAAGCCTGTGACTTCTGACAGGAGGAGAAATCTTCCCTCTTTTGCCTCAGATCTGAGTGTATAGGAACAGTACAGTACCAAGTAAGGGACACAAATTTCATTAAGGGAGGCTTCAGAGACATCTCGTTCTGAACGGAGCTCTGTCTTCTCAACTACTGCTTAATCCTCCCACTTCATTAACTCACCATTTTGGCAGTTGCCCTCTTTACTGAGCTGAGAGAATCCCTTATTTTTCTCCAGTTAGGAACAAATTTCCAAAAGCTTCCATAATTTCCTGCAGTCTAACAGCATTATACTATTGCTTACAACACCTAAGAAATCTTCCTTATACCTAATTTCTCCCAGGTGTGGCTTTCTCAGCTGCTCAGCCATGGCTGCTGCATCTCCCTTCTGGGCAGTGATGGCAGCTGCTACTTCCAAAGCACAGTGCATTTGCTGCCCATTTGATGTTTTCCATGTGTGCCTCCAATATCACCTTTGCTACAGCTCTGGTTTTCTGTAATCGTCTCTCTCTCTCTCTCTCTCTCTCTCTCTCTCTCTCTCTCTCTCCCCCCCCCCCCCCCCCCCCAAGTTAAGTGTGCTTTTAACAAAAGCTTCTAATTTATGTCAAAGGATTTGACCAAGTCACCATAATTTACTTTAAAGTCAACACTTAATTGGAGTTATACCAAATTACATTAAGCTTTATATATAAACATGTTTGACATGCCTGGAACGTTTCCGCCTTTTGGAGCTTGCTCTTCACTGGCATACGTGAATTAGTACAACTGAAGATAGCAGCACTATGGCAATTTCCAGAATCCATCCTTCCCTTTAATGGTGCGTAAGTTAAAGATAATACAGTCATCTACTTAAGGCAACAGATACTACCTGCATGATTGTTCAGACTAAGTATACTTTATATTTTTCCACTCTAAATTGGGATTCAAGGGCCCCAAGTTCTAAAATTTTCAGAAGCTTATCTCCATTTACCTCATCACGTTATATACATGGACTCAGGGAAGGATCTTTCTCATGAATTAATGGAAAGTTTGAATGGATGTAAACATTACATGATATAGATATTCATTTTGAAAGCAGGATGTATTTGAGGTCAAGTGCCATGCACAAAAACTTTCCAATTGCCTTAAAGAATTAATAGATTACCTCGTGGATTTCCCCACTGGAAACATTTGAGTGTTTCCTAAGATCAGCTATTCCCCATCAATTTACACAGGACAAAATTTAAGAACACTTAACAAAAGATCAGCACTAAAATTAGTTTTAAAAATAGGTAATAACAAGACAATTGTTCACTGTATTTATCTTGATGAGTTAAATTTACTCCATGGCCAAGAAAAAGAATCTCCACGATGCTGAAAGTGACTGTGCTTCTGAAAACATGGCATTATGTCCCCTAGCCTTTGTACTGTGCCATGATGACAGCTGTATCTTTTCCATTACTACTATCTAACTTTCAATTTTGTAATGACATAAAGGTTAGTAAAGCTTTGTTCTCAGCCACTTTTCACACTGTAAAGTAACGTCTCAGGCATGATGTTCCTCTCCACCCTCTCGCTGCCTTACTTCTGCCACATATCCCACTGCCTGCCTTTGACACCACGGGTCCCATACCTTGGGTCTGCTCTGACTTCTGTTGGTTGAAATCAGTGGCAAAATTATTCCTTCTTCTCCATTTAGTAACACCCAACTGACTGCCCAAAAAATAAACTATTAACAATTAACAACTTCTTCTTTCACCATTTCTTCTTTCAGTTGAAGTAGACCATCTTATTCTGAGCTCCTTATCAAACTATAATGATAACAAAAGCTACAGTCAAAATCCATAAAGGTTTTCTACCACATAGGTAATATAGGTATAATTTCCTTAGAAACTAAGGTTCACAAGTAAACATAATTTGAATGAAGCAGTGAGGATGCAAGCTATCTTTGATTAATCTCTTATTTTTAGAAGTCTATGACTGACAGGTTATTTTTTGAATGTCAAAACTCTTTTTAAAAAATAAGGTGAAAATATAAGCATATATAAGCAGCATTCATTACCTCCAGATAATCAGCAAAGACCCTGAATGACAAACTCAGCTGTGAAATTAAGAGAGAAAGTTCTAAAGAGTGAACAAACCAAGTTAGATGTGACAAAGCATGCCTGACATCTGATAACACACTGATGGGTAAATTTCTGAGCAGAATAAATAAATAAATAAGCAACACCATGTAGAAAGAAATAGAAAAACGTTGTGTGCTGTGCTAATTAAAACAAGTAATCTGTCTGATACAAAAGACTGTAGAGAGATGGGTTGATTCATCCATTATCCAAACAGCACAGCCAGTCTACTCTCCCCAGGAATGGGCTTAAAAATACACCACCAATGTTGGGATTGCTTTTGAATTTCTTGAAATATAACTTGCCACAATTTCTAGTACATGCCAGTACACATTATGCCCTGCACTTTCAATTTAATTCGATTTCTAAAAAAGACTTACTTGATTTAGTGAAAATGGTTAGTAAAAATCTCATAGAAACTGAAATCCATTGCATTGCTAGCATGAAAAATAAAACAGAAAATCACCTTAACATCTAAAAGAAAAAGTTCAGATACTCTAGAATAATAACATTCTTAGCATAAGCTGTGTGTTTTATATATAGTTACATAATTTAACGTGAAAAATTGAACAAAGCTCACAGAAATGTTAATGTTTGTGCATTAAAAAAAAAAAAGTGCACTAGTAATCATTAAAATAAAACTAATGGAGTTTTTACAGATTTAATAGTGAAGTAATAAAGTTTTACCTTTACTTACTGCAACACATTAGTTACTGTGGATATGTATATATCACAGTCCTTAAACAGTTATGGATTACAATATTCATATGTGATCACCCTTTGGTCTGTAACATTGCCATTTTGGGGTTCCAAATAATGGACTTTGTTTTTTATGAACTTCTACATAGTCACAGTGCAACAGAAAGCTTATAGTTTACAAAACATACAAAAATACACATAAGTTTTTCCATATCAAACTTCATGAAGAATCTGAAAAAATGCCTCTAAATACCATGAGCTAATTGCCAATCACCCAGATGTTAAAGCTAAATCAGTGTTTATTGGTTCCTGCTATCCATGTTGTTGTTGTTACTACATTAAATAATCTTAGAACAAATGCTCTTACACTGACATCTTCTTCATATCTACAATGCAAGGAAATAAAGGAAGAAAATGTACTAATCCTTTCATATTATCACATGCAAACAACAATAACCACAGGCAGAATGAAATCCAAATGCATAATGCATGCTCACATCTCAGTAGAACATGAACAAAATCCAACAGTATAAATTAATTTACTACATTACTCTGCTTCATTATGCACTAACAAATGAAATTTTAAAAGCCATAAAACAGAACAATCGTTTATCCTGGGTTAAAAAAAAAAAAAAAAAAAAGCCACCATAAAAAAGTTGAGATCTTGGTTTTAAGGCTGTTCTTTTCTCATGCTATACTAAAAACTGTAGGGAACAGACATTTTAAAATAAGTCCTTCTCACAGATGGAGAAAAATAAACACTTGAATGAACGGGGGAGGGAGGTAGGGAGAAGAAAGCAAAATGAATACTAGCAAATCACTCCAGAACCTTTAAATAAGCATGAAGCCTCATGGATAACAAGATAAATAAAGCTTAACTCAGCCCCTGTATAACCCTTGAACTTCCTCCTCCATTCAAAAGCTAAATCTAGTTTCAAAAGCATTGATTTAGAGAGAATGGAACACCACAAAGACACAAACAAAATAACAGTCAGTAATGAGACTCTCCATAATATTCAGATGGAACGAATGATACAATTTGGCTTGCATAAGTCTAAAGGTGATGTTACATCTAGTATCAAAGAAATAATTTTCATACCAGAAAGACATCAAAGAAAGGCATAGTATATTTTTGTGGAGTTGCCAAGTGCATACTTTTCCACCTTGAGATATGAAAGCAATGTAACACCACATCGTTCCATCTATCTGCGTACATACCTATATATTGTTACACTACTTGGTATATAATTTTATTTTCCTCTTATGCATTGTTGAAAAAATATGAAAAAACTTTGAGACTGTTAGTGAACAGATATTCTTCATGACCCAGACACAGATAATTTACATATTTCAACAAAATACTTTAAACAAAAGTTTTAATACCAATTTTACCTAGGTAAAATGCACAGATATATAAAAGGAAGTCAGGCACGTAACTTCTACCTGAGCTTGAAATATGAGCGGTCTTGGAAACCCTACCTCTCTTATGAACTATCCTGGATGCCCAAGAAGCTTATGTTTTAACTGTCAAGTGCCCGTTGAACATCTTCTATATTCTACATGTTCTTTCTGTCCCCCATGCAAACCTATGAAGCCCCAGAATATTACACATTATACATTATTATACGTTATATTGCACAAAGATTTCAGTAATAACAAACACACATTAAAACAACAAACTGTCCTTGTTGTTCTTCAGAGAGCAATATTGTGCATTTCTTGCACAATGCAAGAAACATGGGTACAATGAAAAGTTATTTTTATTACTGAAATTATAATATAGTAATGGCATTGTTTCCAGAGAAGCTCCGTCCTGCTGAGTTTCAGCATATTAACCAGATAGAATTAAATAAACTCTCCAAACTCATGTCTAACAAACTGGCGTTCAATCATTCTTGGAAAACAGTTATTTTGATAGAAAGTGCAGATGAAAAGACACAAAAAATCACCCAGTCCTCTAGCAAAAACTTACTTTATTATCTATTTTTTTTATTTATTTCACAAGCTCTTTATGACTGATACAACATATCACCAAGGGATCACTTCACTCACCAGCTTCCCCAAGGAAAACCACGGTCTTCGGTTTAACACAAGTCACAGCAATATCTCACCATGACTGCACCGTGATTTACACTTTTAGAGATGAAAATTGATATTTTGTCCTTTCAAAGTAAAAAAAAAAAAAAAAAAAAGGAGGGTGGGGGAAGAGGAGGGGAAGATGGGGAAGGAGGGCAATGAATTAAAAATATTCCAAATTCTTCTAGTAGAAAACAATCCAACTAAGTTATTTTCCTCTCTACCCTGTCACTGTGTTCTCTATAACTGGGGGCTCCTTCAGACATAAGCTGAAAGATTTCAGTTCCAAATAGAAGCTAACCTTCAGTATCATAAAACCCACTGTAGAGAAGGAGAAAAAGTGGGAGGGCTTTTTTTTTTTTTTTTTTCTCCAATGAGCAGTGGCAGCTATTCTACATTTTGATTGCCTTGATGCTGTGTCAAGTCAAAATCATTGTCTATCTGAATTTTTTAGTGGCAAGGACATTCAATATCAAATTAGTATTAATTTATATACCCCTTCGGGTTTCCAGGTTTTAAAATAAAATGAGGCAGGAAGAATAACAACACCTGTAAAAGAGTTTTGATTGTGCTGAACTGGCTTGAATTCCTCCAGTCATTTTAAGATAGCTTTTTTTTTTTTTTTTTCTTTTTTCTCAAAGGTGGCTCCCACATGGGAAAACTTCATCAGGTTTCCCATGGCTCACCTATGAGAAGCCTGCACTTTTAGCTCAGCTGTGAATGCTGCCGGTAAGGGCGTTGTGGGGAAGGATGGGGAGAAACAAAACAAAACAAAAAAACACCACAACTAACAGCTGAGATTACAAGCGAGTATTGAAAGTTGAGCCGTATGGTAGAGGACTTTTCTAAATAACTTTATTTATAGCTAGTTGGAACATATTTTAAATGGAAGACTTCTGATACCTCTTAAAAATGATCAGGCATGGTGGGGCTTCTGGGCAAAAATTCAAGTGGAATATAATTTCAAGTAGAGTGAAAATGAATTACCCTGTTGACAACAACACAAAACCGATAAACTTGTAGGAAAGCTAAAAGTTTCTCCTCACCCCTTTATAAAATAGGGGACTGAAGTTACAATGGGCTGGTTTATTCTTGGGATCACGCTAGGTTAAGTTTCACCTATCAGTTCTGAAGCAGACATGCAAACATTGCTAAGGCTGTAATTATAGCTTGATCTAGAACATAATGCTTACAAGAATCTGATTGAAAGATTTCACATGAGGACAAATTTCACTCATTCCATTTTCTACTTTAAATTTGATACCAGGAGATCTTGTAGTTCTGCCTTTTAAGTTAGCAAATTTTCTAAAATCAAAACTGTTTTCTCTCCATAAATGTGTCTAGACCAGAAAAGCAAGATACATGCCAGCCATAGCCCCTGTAAGTTAAATTACGTGAATTCCTTGTGCGTCATTTAAAAATATATTTATGCTTTTTTAAACAAACCTTTTCTGCAATCTGCCATGTTATCAGCGAATGGACAGAACTAGAACCATTCAAGTTTCAAAATTATCTTTGATATATAGAGAGCATTGTTTATATTCAATAAATATGTCTTTCTACACCTAAGGCTCTTCTTTACCTTTTCACTCAGTCCTAAAATATTAGGCATTCATTTGCTTAAATGCATATTTTTTTTTTCAGTCGCTCTTTCCCAAATTATCTTCACCGTGAAAGTGTGGCCTACATTTTTCTCTCAGATGCAAGCGCTTACATTTCTCTGTATTAAAGTACGATTAATGCTTTAATTAAATATTTTTTTCCCAGATGGCTGAAGTCACGTCAGGGGGATAGTTACAGCCCAAGGTACACAGCGCCAGCTCTACTCTAGCAGAGGTAAAACTCTCATGTGAAAAAATTCCCCCATGAACCCAACCAGAGCACAAAGAGCTGTTCCAAAATCCACTGATTTCAGCATGAACTTGATTCAGCTCAGGAGACTTAAGAAGGCGGCAATTTCAATTCTCTGGGTATCACAGGGAGGTTGGGGGGGAGCACTGCTAACAACAGTGGGGGAGTACAGTGATTGTTTCAACAACAACCAAATCAAAATGCACTAAAATTAAGTCTCAAACTGGGAAAAAATGAAACTAATGTAGAAAAAATGAGGTTTAATTTTAGATATTCAAGTCTTGTCAAAACATCAGGGAGATATTCTAAACATGGATATTATACCTAGGACTTGGCCCCAAAAATCCTTTCCAAAATCTACGCTGAAGGTTCAAATAGGCTTCTGACTTCACTGATATTTTATGGTGAGGTTCTGGTCAGCATGAACAACAGCAGATGTGTATTTCTTTGTATGAAGCACAACAAATCCTCTAGATTACCTGCATATAGGTTAATATATTGGCATATTAATGTATCCGCGTATTCATTTTCTTTATGGGACTCTGGCACACATTTTCAGTTTGTTTGATGTTTTGTATAAGTGCTATTTTTAATAGTATGTGTACTCAGAGATGACTCTTCTGTACTTAAGGGTTTCATTCTGTTCACAGTCAAAACATCCACAGTAACCTCCCTTTCTGAGCAAAGGACAGATCCTACGAGTACTTGTTCTGCAATCCCTTGATACTTCCAACATTTTAAACTGTAGGAGGTTCTTATAGACGGGAATTTCCATGTTATTATTATTTTTTTAAATTTTATTTTCTTCAGGGCTGCTAGATTGATATCATGGACATGAGAGTCTTGTGCTAAATGCACATTTAGCATGAGAGAAATATGTCTTCAGAGAAGGTAAAGGAACCAGGTATGTCTCAGCTCCAATTCCAATTAAATACAATTTCCTCAGCATTGGGAAATCAAATTCCCTGCCACTGGCCTATCTGTGAAACAGAGGAAAAGCTATTCATTGTACAAGTGTACTCAAAGGAACACAGCTGATGCATTTAACCCACTCTGTGGAACTCCCCTGAATTCTGGGATGTGATATGGACAATTGCTGAATCATGATTGAAAATCGAGGGGCTACCACACTTATGTGCCATGTTGTCAGCAATCCTCACTAGTTCAGAGCTACCACTGATGGACAGATGTATCTAAGAAAGAACTACAAGCACTCTCTGGAAAACAGGGAACTCCTCATAAGGGCGATTCTTAGAGGTAAAGGTTCAGTAATCAAAATACATAACCATCCATTCATTAAAAAATAATATTTTCTCCATCAGTGGGGATGAAAATTGGATTCAATAGCAAAGCAATTTACAGTGAATTTCCCACACTGCGAAGTTTATATGCCATGCAACAGATAACTGCTGTCTGCAGGTACAACAATTAAATCCCATGAATAAAATGAAACTATTTAGCATATGCAGATGAGTTCTGTTGCTATTTCTCCACCAAGATGTTTAATGAGGAATTGCATCCAGTGTTGTGTGTGAGAACAAAGGACATTTCTGCATTAATTTTTGTCAGCTTTTTTACTTGATTGACTTTTCTTCATCATTCTGTGGATTTATAGGAGTTGTTATAACGAATAAAAGAACAGAGTTATAAAGTCTGGCATCCAAACCATAAGAGCAACCACTACAGGAATGCTTTAATATTAAGGAACTGGGAATTGATTTTTTCCTGAAACACAAATATATATTTTTTTGTGTATATAAACTTCAATATATTTTTGTGTAACTATGACTAATTATTAATATTTTGTTGGTGCAAGTGCAAAAAAAATTGAAAAATAAAAGTTTTTGGAGATAAATTTTAGATTGAATTAGAAATAACAAAAAACATTTTCTGCTTAAAATTTGAAAATAAAAATTGAAGGAAAATTCAAAGACATTTAAAAAAAAAAATCTGGTTAAGAAAATTTATGAGATTTTTTTTTCTTACCATCCCCTCCTCCCGAATTTTCTGTTCTTCTAAAAGAACTAATTCAGAGAAGTAAGCAATTCAGGAAAAAAAAAAATAGGAAAAAAACTCTAGAGCAGATACCATTTCAGCCTTACAATTTATTTTGATTTCTTTTTTATTAGATTCCCCATTTTAATGAAGTAAACTACACGTTTGCTTTCCATAGGCCTTAAATTCCATGTTCCAAGTTAAAAAGAAGTGTGAAATCTACTGTTCCCTCTTATATACACAGATATATATAATTCTTTTTATACTGGATCCCCGTCTTTTCAGATGTGTATTCTGTTCTACAAGTAATAAAATAACGTCTGATTTAACTCTAATATCAAACACCCGTGGAAAGAAAAATAAAAACAGCACAACACTATGAGCCTTCATTCAGCAGCAACATTGAAAAAATGATTTCTACACATGAATTCACTTGAAGAAGTGATTTCTCAAATCTTAATAAAACAACAATTTGCTTGTATTATGTGTCTTGCATATTAATTCAGATAATGCTGTAGAATTTAAACAGACTACTTTGGAAAACTAGCAATCACATTGCAGGTTTTTTCTTCTAGTCTTTTCATCATAAAATACCTAGACTGAAAGACTGACAGATGCAAACAACTGCCTGTTCTCTGTCCTGTTAAAATAAATTAAAGGAAATAAAATGATGCAGCAACAGAAGAAAGGAGAGATGTGTCATTCCTGCTATTATGAAACATACAACTATTCATCTTTTGCACAGGCAGATGTGCAATGTGAGAGCTCAGGGCCCCATTCACAGTGACATCTTCTGGTTCCACTTGTGGCCAGCAGCTGTAAATGAGGCTGGTTACAAGCCTGTAACACCTAGTAGCTCAGCGTGGGAATGGTTAGGGACAAAAAACAAGTACTTAAAACTAGCTGGAGCTAGTGGAAGAGAGCCATGGGATAGACATAAATGTGCAATGAATACACAGTCGGAATCAGAGGCATACAAATGATGCTGTAGGCAATGGGATATGCTCCTTCCACAATACACATGCACAGGGTGTCATCTACTGTCCTTTCTACATAGAACCATGCTGTGATACCTCTGGAAACTAATCTTCTTCATAAAAATACTCATATTTCTTGCTTAATACAACAGGGAAACTATCCCTTCGAGGATGAGGTGATGGAACCTGTATTTCAGAAACCCAAATAGAAACACAGCTCCTCTGTAAAATACTAATGCTCTACAACTGCTTCAGCACAAAGCTGACAGCTAAGTACATCTGAGTCAAAGTTTAATTTGAAAGCATGGCATAGTTGTTTTTTTTTTTTTACTTCGTGAAATAACAGCCTTTCTCAGGGGATTCCCTTCTAATTCTCCCAGGGAGACACCAGCTTAGTACGCAGTAGCACAGGTGACATGGGAGACGACAGCCTCCTTGAGGCCTCCAGAGTTTCTACCTCAAACAAACACAAGAGAACCTCTTACCTAGAACACTTTGTGTGTTTTATTTAAGCCCTTGGCAGGCAGTCCCTGAATCAGACAGGCAGTAATAATTGAAAGATAAATGGGTGCAGTGCTTGTTAAATGAGTGTCTGTCACAGACTGAGCAAAAGGAAAAACTGACAGTAACCCCTGGAATGAGTTAATGTGAAGGATTCTGGTATCCAGGGAGCAATGAAGTCTACTAAAATTATTTAAAACTTCTGAAAATACACTGAGTTAAATATA